>CP092873.1:46879163-47068159 GCA_030710605.1 Cordylochernes scorpioides | reverse complement strand
TAAAACCAAACACACACACACACACCAAATTGGATCCATCAGATGAGCACGTCAGATGATGTTGAATCACAATTGAAGCACAATTTTTTTTTTAACAGTGATTTTTTTTTAATAATGTGAGACACACACACAAGGATTTGACGGTGATTTCACTGTGGAGATGAGCACCGATGATGATCTCACCCGACATGATGAGCAAAAAATGATGGTAGAACTGCATAGACTATCTGCATATATATTAGTTAAATAGATTTGAATATTACAGGGGGGGTGAGCAAAAATATAACAGGGTATGCATGTCCAATTATTTTTTTTCTCTTTTTCATAAATAATAAATTGCAATAAAAAAATAATAATAAAGGGGGCTGAGCAAAAAAAAAAAATTTTTTTTTAAATCAATCTCTTCTTAATAAATACATAATAAGACATATTCTGTAACTATAATAATAATAAAAGGCCTGTACAGTAGAACCTCCCTATAAAGGACACCTAATTGCAGAGACAAAGTGTCCATTAGGGAGAGATCTCTTACCGGAGAGTTACTAAATAGTAAAAATGTTAATTTTAGAGATTAAAAACTGTCCTTCATAGAGAGATGTCCTCTTATGGAGGTTCTACTGTAATAGTGAAACCTTAGTATTATATTCTAAGAGGTAGATGATGGAATAAATGACTAAACAGGCCAAAAGGCAAGAAGTCTGGGCAGCAGCTAACTGTGTGAGGTAATCATAATCCTTCTATTGAGACTAGGGGATTAGAGAACTATTGATACAACCAGGTTTCTATCAATCTCTTATTGAAAAGCTGCAAGTTTGCTTTACCCCCATCACCTCCAGAGATATACGGTTTCTTTAAAAAAAAACTTAGTGCCACTTAAACCATCACCAACATCCTAAAAATAATAATAGTCTTGGCAGAAAAAATAAAAAAATGCCAACACTAGCCAATAATGATTCTATATATTATATACATTCTCTATTTAAAAAAAAGACGTTTCTATATATATGTTTAGGTTACAAAAGTGTGTAGAGATAAATTTAAATAAATAACTTATTTAAAAAAAAAAGTTTTATTCTCCTTATTACTGAGGTTAATCTAGGTATAAAATGAAAATTTTTAAGCAATATAAAAAAAAGATCAATTTTTCACAATATAAAAAAAAAAAATTAAAATCCAATATGACTAGACATCTTGAGCATGTTTTTTCCAAGTAATTAGCAAACTTAAAAAAAAAAAAAAAAAAAAATTGGGATAAATAGAAAAAAAAAAGTATATTTACAATTTTCAAATAGAAGATTTTACACATTTACAAGCATGCTATAATTGGCTAAAAAATGTGTTTAAAGGTGTTTTTTTTTCTTTTAGGAGAGCTTTCAAATTGATGATAAAGAGGGAAAATTTGTTTAAAAAATATGGTTAGTGTAAAATTCATGTTTAACAATTTAGTGACCAATGTTATTTGAAGACTCTCTCACACAATGTGAAATACTTATTTACATCTGATTCAATAGAGATTTATTTACAATAATTTGAAATATCAATGAAAATTTTAAAATGGGGTTTTCCTAGAGAAAATGCGGTCTTTAACTCAGCACCTCTCTTTTTGGGGGTATTTCATTAAAGTATGTTGAATTATAGTAAGTATTGGAATAATGATAAAGTCCAGAATTTCGGGTTTTCTGGCTTGTTAGTAAAAACTTTTGAGTATTTCAAATTTTTAAGAAATTTTTCATTAACAAGTAAAAATGTATTTAGTAGTTCTTTCTTATCTCCACTCAGCAATTATATTAGGGTAATGCACCGGTTCTGTCCTCCCAAGAGAACAACCGTCTTTGATTTCCAGACTTAAGTTAGGTCATCTAAGGACAATGACTTTCCAGAATGGTTGCAAGGTTTTCCCACTATGTACTAAGTGCAATTCTCAACCTGCAACCCCAAAACACATTATTGACTGTAATGATTCATCCATTGATGAGCTCTACTCATCCCCAGCAGACACCATCAACAAGCTTGATACCCTAATATGATTGAGTGGAGATAAGAAAGAAGATATTAGGGCATCAAGTTTATAGAGTTTGGTGTCTGCTGGGGATATTGAGTAGAGTTCATCAATGGATGAGGAATAATTAGTAAAATTGTCGAGGGTATTCTTTTACCTGAATATTTTATTCAACGATTTTTTACAAGAGAGATGGTAAAACAAGTCATATGCCATTGTTGAGGTTGGATAAATTATGGATGCTGAATGGGCATCTCTATTTTTGCCAATAAGGTCATGTGTAGAAATATGATTTTTTTTAACATTGAATTTCTCTTAGATGTTCTTTTTAATTTTATTATATATGATTTCTGTTCCACTAGAGGATGCTCTGTCACCTAAAAAACGTTCATGTTAGTGATTCAGGATAGACCTAATTTGTTTTTAATATATTAACTTATGGTTCACACCTGAATGTAGTCATGAATGAAGCTAAATCACATTCTGGATTATTTTACACTTTCTACTGTCCCTACTGCAGTGAGGAAAATATTGGGAAGGCCTGGCTAATATGGTTGTTGCCATTGTCTACAATATTAACAGCTGGAAGGGTTTCATATAACTTAGCATAGCAGAGCATTGTCTTGCTAAGTCAACGTGACAGTATTGTTTGAGCGAATCTTTAGCTGCAGGGCTTAAAAAGCAATGTAGCCTACAATATGTTTTTGCAAACTAATCATGTTAAAAACTTTCCTTATAAAAAAAAAACTATTCAAAATTTTAAGTAAATAGTATACATGTTCATTGTGAATGAGCCATGGCATAGCTCAGGTGTGGGGGTCTAAAAGTCAAATTCTTTTTTTTTTTTTTTTAAAAGGCATTTTTAAGAAAAATGAAATCTAATATTGTAAATGGTGTAGAAATTTAAAATTTTACAATACTATAGAGCTCTAGAGCAATTTGGGATTTTCCAAATATTTCTGTAAAATAATAGCAGATTTATTTTTCTACAAAAACTGTGTGTATCTCCATTTTTAAAAGTGAATGTCATTTAAAAACTAGAAATTGAAAAAAAAAAAAAAGTATATATATTATAATTCAATGGATAACGACAAGATAAAAATATATATACAAATAAACTATTATTGTTATCATTGATTGATCAAATACTCTATAGTAACAATGCTCTCTTACTAAAATATCATGCAAATAGATGACTTATTTGGTTACTTTCTCAACAAGCATCTGTAATCCAAATGCATCATCATGCATAAAATAATTTATAGGAAATGTAAACATTAAGGCATGAATGTTCATTTTACACATAAAACAAACTTCTATTGTCTTTACTGCGGTAAAAACATATTAGGAAGGTTTACCACTGTGAAGAGCCAAGCCCTCCTAATACTTCGCAGTGGTGGTGGTCTCTTGTACATGAAGCAGATCAGTCTATGCACCCTGATCACAATACCAGCCAACTGAGGTGCCTTGTCCGTATGGATGTCCTCTTCTGGATTGATGTCTGCCATATAGAGGGCTGCAAGGATGGCCGAGCAACTGTATTTTCACCGCAGTTAAGGACAGTAGTAGTTTAGGAGTTGGTTTTATGTATATAAGAAATATCCGTGCCTTAATGTTTACATTTTCTATATCAAGATGGTGTGTTATTGCTTTATAACATAATCCATAATTTTTAAAAATCCATCAACATTACAATCAACTCTGAAATTCTGGACAGTTTGAGGAGGGGATTCACAATATCTCACATGATATTTTAAAATGAGAGCTTGAGTGTTGATGACAATAACAAAAAAAAAAATCATTATTTCTTTTAAATTTGGAGTAAAATTAATGTATATTTGTGTGAAACATATATATTTACAAAAAAAATCTAACTTGACCAATTATAAAGAGAGCTAAAAAAAAAGTTGATTAGGGGGAGGATTTTCAACAAAAAAATTTTTAGTTAACCCATACAAATAGAAATACTCACATTATCATTCAAAACCATTCAATCATTTATATATACAACAAAGTAAAGGTTGCAAAGTACAAATTATTTATGGAATGTTTTTTTTTTTTTTGCTCTGATTACAAAAAAAGATGATTTGATGAAATTAAAAAATTTTGATGCAAAGAAGCGGCAACCTTTATTTCAATGTGAGTATTTCTATCAAATTGTTCTACTACATAGCATAAAGAGAGAAGAGAGGCAGTGAATTTAAGAAAAATAATTTAAAATAAAAAAGGTATATATATTATACACATATATATTGAAGAAAAAATGCAAGCATATGTTATATTGAACATTCTTTTTCTTTGCATTGATTGGGCATCCAACTAATAATGTAAAAAACACAAAAAATGAATGCCCATCATCTCTTTGTCCACCTAAATGATCCCAATGTCAATTATTACAATGATTTAGGCGTGAATGGGACTCTGATGAATAGGATGGGCAACTTGTTCAGTTTACAACTAATTTAATGGAGGAGGAAGAGGGGGATGCTAGTTATGATCTCACTAAATTGCTGGCATTGTTTGATCACACAATATCTCTGGGTGGTGATACTTTAAAAGATTAGAAAAAATAGAGTTGCATACAAATTTGCATAATGTGTGGTTTGAAATGTGGTGGTTAAGGAAGGTAAGTAGATATGTAAATACAAGCCCAAATATATGCATTTATTTAAACTATTTTTGACGTGTATGATTCTTTTAAAAAATAAATCAATTTTCTACTGCCCTTACTACAATGAACCCTCCCAGCAGTTTCACCAGTTTAATCTATCATACTGCTGTAATATTGCATTTTTCGGTTTTCCTTTTAAATACTGATACTGAAGCTAGACTCGCTTGGAAGGTTTTTTTTTTAAATGAAATATGGACATAAGCTTTGAGGACAGTAGAAATAAATATAATGATAAATATATATGCTTCGAGCATTGCTCTTCCGCAAAAAAAATTTGAGCCAGGCCCTCTTATCATTTTTATCATTGCAGTAAGGGCAGTAGAAGTTTGTTAGTTTATTTTTAAAAGAATCCTACGTGTCAAAAATAGTTCCAATTTCTTATAATAGATGGCGATGCATCATATTAATATGAATTTATATCAAGTTGGATCAATAAGTGAGGTGAAGTAGTAGAAATATATTTTTTTCAATTTAATATTTAACCCTTAACTGGACGGGTGGATTTTTCTTACGTAACTGGACGGGTTGGGTAGATTCAACCCACCTATGTAACTTTATGAAATAAGCGCTAAATAATGATTGAAATCAATATTTAAAAAATATTTAATTAATATATAGTTAATATACAGATTTTGACGTTTAAAAATTCTGAATATAATCTATTTACAGTTTTTAAAAATTATAAAGAAATGTTATTGCAAACGCTTAGTTGACATACAGAGCAAAGGGTTTTTATTTTTTACTGCGTTTTTGATGGACATTTGTAGCACCATTTTGGAATATCAGATTTTTGTGGCATCGTAGATTCCCTTGATGTACTTGAACCATCATTTTTCTTGAATTTTCGTCTGTAATTCCCGCGGGAGAGAATTGAAATTACGTGTGGCAAGGTGTTCATCAGTCAATGCTCTCCCAAGATCAACAATAAAATGACTCCTTTTTTACCCTTTTTATCAATCTGATTACCGATTTTCTTTTTTTTTTTTGGAACATAGGAGACTAAAGTGGTTGTTCCAGAGAAACTAAAAATAGAGGTTCCTGATTCTCTATTAGGGTGCGGTTGAAATTGTGGTGAATCTAAGGTTTGTTCTTTCTCATTGTTCCTAAATATGTAAGACCATGTTCTTTCAACTTATCAACTAATTCTACTGAAGTGAATCAATTGTCTGCTGGAATATTTCTTCCAAAGTGTGTGTGTGTTTGTGTGGTCGACTAATCTATAAAACATATATATTTTGGGATGGCAGGGATAGTTCTCTCTGTTGACTTGATTGATTATTCTACTTATCCAAAGAAAGAAGTGTTATTTTATAAAGAGGAAGCTAAAAATAGCGGAAGATAGAGACTCAAGTATGAGCCACGAGCTAACACTGACACGAAAAACTCTCACGCTTCTGGACGGGCTGGGCGGAATCCGCCCACACATGCAAATTTAACCCCCCTCCCAAAACTGAAATTTATAAACGAAGGATGGAAAATGTTTGTATCACTATAAAATTAGAATACATGAAAGCTGGTAGCTCTAGGTAAACGAAAAATATATTTTTTCCTATATTAAATTTATGCATGGGCAGAATCTACCCAACCCGTCCAGTTAAGGGTTAAAGAGGTCAATCTGGTAGCACATTCCTTAGCCGCCAATGGTTGCTTTTCTTGAGAGAGGACTGCACTGTTAAAGAACAGAGATCAGTTATGGAGATTTTTTTTTGCATGCTGTAAAAAAATGATACAAAATTATTGTGGAAAAGAATTAAAATGGAAAAGAATTTATGGTAAAATTTTGCCTATCACAAAGGCATTTAAAAATGGGCTTAATTTATTTTTATTTGGACACAGCAAATGGCTTTGCTGATAAACTTTATCCAGAATGTCCGCTCTCTACATACATTCCAGAATCTCTCAAATTTAAGAAAAGGTGTAGCCATTGAGTATCTCGCTACCATACAAATGGATTATTTTCTGGATAACAAAGGCTCATTAAGACAGTCAAAAGATGAGGATAGTTTTCTATAGAGATGAGAAATGGTGTAAGCCATATGGTCAGAGCTCCAAGGGAATGGATCCCTATAAACTTCACAAAATAATAAGTTTTCAATTGTTCTTTGGGAAATTTACTTCTTACAAATTTCTGGAATGAACCTCTTGTACTGGATGTCTTGGGTAGCAGTAGTGGGACATTCTCAGGACCTAGTATTCACATGGAGAGAGAATCTAACCAACTTTGTTGTTTCCCAATGCTTCAAATATGACAAAGGACACCCAGAGCGGGTTATTAGAAATGAGGTTCATCCTCCTTACAGCCCTGACCTTGCACCTAAAGATTATTCTCTAATTTTGACTACTGTAAAGAGTTAAAGGATCAAAATTTTGAGGATGTGGCGATTGACGCAGTGCAAAAATGTTTCGCCGGCTTACTGGAATAGGTTTATATGGTTGGTATTTCAACTTTTTCAACAAATTTCAACTAGATGGACACTATGCGGCAGGGGAATTATATTGAATAAAATTCTACATCAAATTATTTTTTTTCTCAGGTAATTTCACCTTACTTATTGATCCACCTTTTAATAAATAATAGGTAAAAAAAGAGAGGAAGGAAAAATCTGCTAATAAAATGATGACTAAGGCATCTGATCATATAACCGAACATCGCAAAAGATGGCTACTGCCATCTATCAGAATAAATATCCACTAAATGGTCATTTTTTTAAACCCAAAATTGATTTAGTTCATTGCTATTGGCAAAATTTGTTTTAAAAAGGCAACTTCATTTGGTTTTGATTTTAAAAATTGCATCCAGCATATCATGAGTTTTTTTTTTTGCCCCTTTGCAAGTAATTTTTAAAAAATTGTATCCTTAAAAGTAGTCAAAATACAGATCATTTACCAATAATAAAAGCCTACTTTAATGGAAAGATACAATAAGGTAACAACACCAAATTAGGAATTTCTAGGTAAGGTTTTGGTAAGGGAAATGTTGGTTGAGCCCGCACAATATGGTAACATTACTAAAATGGAGTAAAAATATTAGGACTCCAGGGAAAAATATCTTTTCAAAAACCTTTTAATCTCTTGCTTTCAGGCACGAAGGCCCTTCTACAGGAGACAATACACTATGTAGAAAGGCGTCCGTACCCCAAAGCTAGAGATTAAAAAGGTTTTTGAACAGATATTTTTCCCTGGAGGCCGGATATTTTTACTGAATATGTGGGATTAATTTATTGAATTACCAAAATGGCACATATATAATTTACTTATTGGATTTGGCCTTATTTATTTGGGTGGTTTCCTCTACTTTCAAACAGCTAGATCAAGTATTGCCCAAACTGAGGGAAGACAAGAAGGCTTTAAGCTACCTGTGTAAAGCCAATCAGGGCATCATGTGAAAGTGGTGTTTCTGAGGGTCAAATGTTTACATCTATATAAACCTATAAATGCATCATGGGACTAAATGCTGCAATAGCATTGCCATCTACAGTAGCTGCTAATTAGCATCACACAATAAAAAATAGAACAGTCAAGCAAGAGTTTTTTAAAAAGCAGAATTTCTCTTTTCTCATTATTACTGAAAATTATTGTATTTTTCATTCTAGATGGATAGTCCAATTATATTTCTACTTGGTCTCTCTCTACTTCTTAAGAGAGCAAATAATCCTCCTCCACAGCAGAGACAAATGAGGTAGACGATTATAAAATATAGCTTCATGTATATACTACACACGTCAGAGTGGGTTGTTAGTTGCACTCTCCGATTGAATATATGGCATTGTAAGAATGGGATGGACGGTGAAAGCGTTTACTTTTTTTTTAAGTATATTTTCTTTTTTTAGGAAAAATCTACAAGGCCTCTTGTGGAATTTGAACTTAGGTGTATTGCATAGTATATGTGGTTTAGGCCACACCATGTTTCAGGTATATTTGGTGTGAAAAATAAAATCTAGGATATAAATTTATTGTGACCAAGAGGACCTAAATAAACATCACTGCCAGTCTTTTGTTTCACACCTTTAAAAAAAAGCAATAGTTTCTGATTAACTGGCCTTTGTTTACATATAAAAGATGCTTGTGGAAAAAGAATCGCCTGCTCAATTTTGCCAAAAAAGAAAAAAAAGGCCACTAAGGCAGATTAAGAAAATTGGCACAAATGTATCTTGAGTTCAAGTATTGCTTGTTTATCGTGCAAAGACTTGGGTAGTTGCTCAAATTATATTTTTTTTTTCTTTAGAAAAGAATAGAGAATAATAACATTTAGGAATGCAAGAGATGAAGTTTGGCCTATGTTCTTGGTCTCAAAATTATTTCTAAAATGAGGAGCATATAGTATATATAAATATAGTTTATAAGTTTAGGAATCGGCTAATGCTATTCTATCTGGATGCAGCAATCAATGCAAAAAAAAAAAAAAAAAAAGGTTGAAACACACAAAATCACCTGTAAATAAATAGGACATGCATACCTTTGAGTGAGATTTAGCTATGTTGATCCTCTGACCACCACAATGATGAGATGGTCATCCTTGATATTAGCATTGCTCAAATTGGGAGCAACTTTCTTTAGCAGCTCAAAGGAAAATGGGCAAGGTGGAAAGGCATACAACACACCACTAAGTTCTTTGCTGCTGGTTTCTTTCTTGGCTGTTTCATCTTTGGAGCTAGGCAGTGAGATGACACCAGCAGCTTCTTTCTGCTTCAGGTAAGACACAAGATTTCGAAGTGGCCGCTGCTGCACCATATCCTCTGATGCTTGCTGAACTCCTGAGAGGGTTAGGAGGATGCAGTGATTCTGGATTCCTGCCTTCTCAATGCGATGTGCAACATCATCCAATTTGGGCTTGTCCAACTTAAGCCGCTGGGTAATCCTCAAGGTTGGAGTAGATACATCTGGGGTCTTCATAAGGCAATCTACCAAGGTGGCATCCCCCAAGCACTGGTGCATCTTGCAAGGAAATGCACTGTTCTTCAGGATGATGCACCCTTGCCAGGCAATAGGGTAGCATTTTGAAAGATCCTGTATGTTGGTTGCATTATTTACAACATCATTTGTGGATTTTGCTAACGTTTCACTATTGTTTCTTGGTTTAGATTTTGTTTCTTGGTTCCGAGACTTCATCTTTGAATTTTCCTTTGGTTTCTTCGAATTGTTTTCTCTAATGTGAGGTGGAGATTTACGGCTTTCACCAGGTTCTGGGGTAGTGCTATGGCGGATGCGCTTGAACCCATCTTCTCTGTTGATATCGCATTCTGGGGATCTGGGCCGCTTACGCCGCTCAGTATCAGACCTTGAACTACCATCATAGGTATCAAACCAACTTTTATACATTCTGTCATATGCTCTTGAGTCTGGATAGCCTCGATCTGGCCAGTCATCTGGAATAAATGCCAGCTTCTCATAGAGAGGATCAAGTCGTGAGCTGGAACGTGGCCAGTAGTATTCTTCTGCTAGAGGGAATGGTGGGGAGAGATAGGGGTCTGTGTCATCTCTGTAGGGTCTGGGAGGGGAGTAATAGAATGCACTGAATGGCCCCGGGTCAGCAAAGTCCACCCTAAGCCTCTTGTCTGGTCCACCAAGGGGGTAACCACGCATTTCCTGGCAGGCTGCCTGTGCAGCATCAATGCTGTCATACTGGATGTATGCGTGGTTCTTGCCTTTAATGAAGTCTATCTTCCTAATGGCTCCAAAACGATCAAATTCTCTTTCCAACTGGGTTAAGGAAGTCCATGGACCAAGACCACCTACCCAGATCCTTGTTGTAGGAGTTGCTTTGCCATATCCAATCTTGCATTGAAATTTGCCAATATAGTGGCCAGACATGGCAACTTTAGCATCATGAGCCATATCAAGATTTAAGAATTTTATAAAGGCATAGGCATTTCCTTGGCCTGGCATTGGTCTCTTCACGTCCACATCCTCCACAATTCCATACCTTTCAAATATTTCTCTTAGTTCTGCCTCAGATATTGTGATCTCTAAATTTCCAACAAATAATGTTCTGGTAGCTTTGTCATCTTGTTCTGGAGGTACATGATGCAAGTAATTTGGAAACTTTTCTTTCTTTGATTCTTCTCTTCTTGGAGGAGGATAGTCTTTTATATCCTTCCTATATGCATCACGATATGGAACATTTCTATCTATACTATTGTATCTTCTGCGACCAAAGCTATTTGTACTTGAGGAAGAATGTGTTGGTGACAATGTCCTAAGATGAGAACCATATTCTGGACTAAAACTTCTATTCCGCCTACTTGAACGTTCAATAAGTGGTTCTACATGAGCTGCCTTTTCACCAATCATGATTCTATTTTTGGCTCTATAAGCTTCTCTAGCATCCTCAGCATTTCTGAAATAAATATATGCAAGTCTTCCTCCAGATTCATATCCTTTATTATCAACTTTTACTGTTAAATCTCCATACCTTTCATATTCCCTTTGTAAAGAATCCTTTATAGTGTTGTCGCTAATTTTAGAACTAATATTTGTTGCACAAAGTATTTTATAGTATGGGCTTCTTGACTTTCTTGGATATTCATCATAAGGGTTACGATTTAAAAGTCTTTCTGAAGAAGGTTCTCGAGATCTTACACGACTACGATCGTTTGGAGACTTGTTTAAGCCTCTTCTATCTCTTCTTTCTGGAGAACTTCTTTCACGTGGGCTGTCATCATATCTCGAATGGGTTCTTTTAATTTTTAAGGGAGAATCTCTTTCATTCCTTTTCATATTAAAAAATAAATATATTATTAATAATTTATAATTTAACGGTATATTTTATACGATAAACTAAAACCAACACATTAAAAAAAACGAATCAACATATCAATATTGATATTTCGCAAATTAAAATTTGAATCTTAATAAAATTTTGTGATTGAATGATTTAAAATAATAAGTAAATGATTAGTTATAATAAATTTGAGGATGACAACGTCTTTTAAATTTTAAAATGGTAAATAACCATCGAACTACTTTTTTTACGTTATAACAAATAGGTAAATACGATATTTATAAATAAATATATATTTGACAGCATTGTAGCTCCTTATTTGCATTTTGACCAGTTTAACATGTGGCATATTTGAAAGAAATTATAAGTTTCAAAATTAAAGGTTTCGACTCTCTAAATAATCTAATTTATTATTTTAATTTACACCACTAAGTTAAATATGAATTGGAAATTATTTTATAATCATATATATATATATATAATGGTTATGTTTCAATATGAAAAAAAGCCCGCGCAGATTTTATTTTTATTAATTGAATAAATTTAATTAGGAAATTAATTTTGTGCATGAATATGATCATTACGTTTTTAAGAAACTTGAGTGTACTAACAAATTTTCGATTTTTGTAAATTTTTCATATATGAAAACTTCATACTTCATAACTTTTTAAAATATTCAAAATAATTTTATATATTAAAAAAGTATTTCAATATAATGTTTTAATTAATTATTTTATTGTTTTAGAAATATGCAGTGTGAATTCTGCAATATTAGTTTATAATGAAATATCATACAACTTTCAATAATATTCACTTCTTTACCTAATTGAAATCAAATAAATTATCTTCATTATATCAAAAAGTATTTCATGAGGTAAAACATTACTATTGTGCATAATAAAGAGATATTCCTCTTTATGTACATTTAAATCTCTGTAAATATTCTGGAAACCCTCATTTTACAAGATTCTTGAAGGCTTATATTTCTTATGAGAGTGCAGATCATGATAAAGGAGAACTTATTACTTCCATGCTGATCCCAGAGCATCATTACCTTTCCCTTCTTGATAGAGCCCGAGCTGCAGGGACATAGCCGCCAGTTTGGGACGGCTGAGCCATCAGGCTGCTAGACCTGTCTTCAAGTTCAATGAAAGATTTCATGGAAACCTTCTTTTTGGATGTAATCAAGTAAGGTTGGTAACTGAAATATACATAAGAGGATAAGAGGTATGTGCCAAAGAATGAGCGTTTCAAGTTATTTTTGGGGTCTTTGGCCTTTGGTCCTGGTTTTATATTTGAAATGCATATTTTTAATTTTTACTTTGAATTTAAAGCTCTGGTGTTTTGTTATCGGTTGCATATAAAAAAAATATTCTCCAGAAATAAATCTATATATGTAAATATAGACATTTTTAAACAAAGTTTTATGTATATATTTTGGAGAGTCATGTACATATTGCCACGAAAATTAGGGAAGACAGAAACTTCTGGATGAGACAGCAATTTATTTCAGGCAAGAACAAACTAAGAATGGTAAACAAAAGATAAGCCACGAGGGAAATTTACAGAGTAGCAAAATATAAACAAAAAAAAAGACCACTCTGTTAAAAAAAAATAATAAAATTAATTAATACTTCGCTACATAGCTCCTTCCCTATGGGAGCTATGACCCACAGCTATCAATTATTGTAGATACTGACATGGATCTGACGGGCTTCTACCAAGGATTCCATTGAAGTCTTTGAACTTTATCCCTAGTACCTTTGTGTCTTTTTTTTTCTTGCGGCGTGAAGAGCGGCTTTATCGTCGTATAGTCTATAGGGACATCGTCATCTTCGAGGGACGTCTTGGCTTTAGCACGGCAGTGGAATCCTGGAGTCAGTCTCCGAAAATGTAGATCACAGCACCGTGGCTTTAAGGTCTTCTCGGCGATCTTCAGTTTGTCTTCCCTAACTTACCCAGCATCTCCACCAAAAT
The DNA here is from genome assembly GCA_030710605.1 of Cordylochernes scorpioides. NCBI lineage: Eukaryota > Metazoa > Arthropoda > Arachnida > Pseudoscorpiones > Chernetidae > Cordylochernes > Cordylochernes scorpioides. The sequence continues at coordinate 47,054,791 of CP092873.1, read as the reverse complement.
GCCACGTGGAAAATTAGGGAAGACAAACCTTCTGGATGAGACAGCAATTTATTTCAAGCAAGAACAAACTAAGAATGGTAAACAAAAGATAAGCCACGAGGGAAATTTACAGAGTAGCAAAATATAAACATAAAAATGACCACTCTGTTGATAAAAATAATAAAATTAATTAATACTTCGCTACAATATATAAATAGGAACTGGATTTCAGAAATAATCATTCCCATGAAGAAAGTGACAAAAATTCACTGAAACGACTGGATGAAAATAAAGAAAGATTGGTTCATGTAGATGTTATTTTAAAATTTTCCCCACATAGTTTTTATATTCTCTCATTAAATTATACCCCAACAGTGTTAACATTTTTTTAATGTTTCACATTATATAAAAGTTATAATAATTATTTCACCCATAATTATTGAATAATTATTCAATAGATTATAATACATGTCTTTAAATAAATAATATATTCATCATAATTGTTAAAACTAGTTCATTTGTATAGTGTCATTTGTTAATCCCGTGACAGTGATGGGTTCCCGGTTTGGATAGTTGAAAAGGGAGGATACACGATGTGTCTTATTAAAAGTTTCCTTACTTAAGTATATATATATATAGCAATTTAGGCCAACAACCCCATGTATATAACCCGCAGCAAGACCTTAATGTTGTATAATAGCAGCACAGCTGTCAGTGATGCACTATCGGCATATGTCTTTACATCATCACATGTAATGCAATTTATGCAAACAGGATAAATAAAATAAATAAAAAAGAAAAGGGGGGAAAAACTCTGTAATTGATTAAGAGTTGAGCTAAAGCAAGGATCGAGCATATAATATTGTCAGAACAATGGTCTAAAGATGGAAACAGCCGCGACACTATTATACAATTTCATCAGACAACCCATGAAATCGTTATTAAATTGGGCAATCTATAAAACACTGAAACACAGACACTCGCGGCAATGTATGTGGCCGGTAATTTATGGGAGACTTGATTATTAATAACATTCCCTTCAAATAGGTAAGAAACATACAACATTTCATTTAAACAGTGGGAATAGCACCGTAAGGCAAATTATGTATGAAATAGGTAACAGAGGAAACAAGAAAATTTCTCTAGATATTTATTTAAGCATCTTAAAATTTGGGAACATGTCTATACTGACGAGATATGCTATTTACATAGTAAAATTTAGATAGAGGTGACCTGAAGTTACTTTATAGCCCTTTAGGGCCCATGCGAAATCTAGGTTGGCTACTACACAAAAGGGGGGGGGGGGGGGGGGGGGAAGGCGCTAAGTCATAATGACAAATGGCTTACCTTTTCTCGAAAGTGCCGGCAAAGGTCTGGTCTCCTGTCTGCAGACTGTCCTTTCACTGAGCGACTCCGATCGAATCCTGCCTTTTGGCAAAGAACCTTCTTTTATTCATCTCTCTCTCCATTTTCATTCGCCGAAAGAAACACCAATCAAAATGGCCAACGGCTCCAGTATCAATTTCATAGACGCCCCAGGCCTCATCAAAATAGAACATATAGTATTACCAAAACAAAAAAATCTAAAGAGAGAAACAACCACGGCACTCGTGTAAGATTTCAGACTCCAGGCCTCTTCCATCAAAATAGAACATATAGTATTACCAAAACAAAAAAATCTAAAGAGAGCAACATCTACGGCGATAGTGTAAAATTTCAGACGCCAGGCCCCTTCCCTCCACATGGATTGAAATACCATCCTCCCCTTTTCTCGGGACGATATATATATATCGCCCCCACTCCGTCTTAGCTATAAATCGACACAGGCCCCTTTTCACTTGAACTGTAATATAACGCTTTCCTTTCTCGGGAAGGATATTTTATAAGGTTCAGTCCTTTAGAGATCTTCCTTCTCCATTTTTTTTTCTGGTCACCTTTACCTAAACTTTTGGTGAGGGGAATATATGTACATATGGAACAACAGCTTCCAGCGCGGATGTCCCTGGATGTCACTGGTGTTTCCTTCACCAGGCATCGGCATGGAAGTCTGGTGTCATCAATTGTCTGGGTTTCTGGGCAAAAAGATGGTCTGTAAGTCTATGTGGGAGGGAAGCCATGTATCCATTTGATTTGATTATACATACGCCTTCTGTTGGGGTATGGTTACAAAAAACGTGCCCCAACAATCCTCCCCCTGCCAAGTAATGGACAAATGCGTTTGTGCTATTCATTATTCATCTGCCTTTCATCAGTTACTATGAAAGCAGGCCCATTTCTAGCAAAATGCATTTTCCATTACTAGGTGAAGCCAGGTGTACCGAAACCTATAGGGAAGATAAGGCTAATCAAAATGATTGTATGCTATTCTAGATGTTTATTATTCCGAACATTAGTGGGCATTGTGCATCCTGGCAAAGGGTTTTTTTTATGTGTTATTATTCTGTCAGCACACTGTTATCAACATAGGTCATGGGGGACAGTCATATCATATGTATGGAAGTAAGCAAGGTCATCTGTCTTACCATTCATGGGTATATATACCACCCTTCCACTTTCTTCTTTGGTCTTGAGGAGTAGGCCTTCCTTGTGGTAGGTCCTCTCAACCCCATCCTTGCCTCTGGTGTGCTGGTTTCATTGCTACCTTCTTTCTGCTAACAATACAGTTAGGACATTTCCCTATTACATATTATATATAAAAAATTGGGCGCCAAGAAGTCGTTTAGAAATAACTGACTAGTCCAACTCCTAAAACATGCCAGCATCTTTATTTTCGTACCAATCAAGACATTCGTGTGGTATAGTTATATATATATACAATCAAAGGAAAGGATAATTATAGTTAGCTGAAAGAAATATCTTGGTATATAATGATTAGCCTATGACATGATGACTTTTGCTAAATAAAAAATTACAGAAAACAAATTATGTAAGTAATCATTAAATAAGGCACGAAATATGTAATGATAAAATGAATCCTTCCATGTTATATGATGAGTATAACATATATATTGGAGTAAAACATATCATGTAGATAGTGATTAAATATGTTAAGATATAAGTGATAAAAATCATCCCATGATAGATGACAAAAGAAAACTACTACAAGATTATATATGGTGACAAATATATATAATTAAATATTTAATATAAATATTAATATCATGAATGTCAAAATAAAATTGTTGAAATGAATTGTATATGACTATAATATAATATATATGATATAAAAATAATAACATATTGAAAAAGAAAATGTAAACATAATATATATTTGTGCGCTGAAGGTTCAAGGTTTAGTATCTCAGTTAAGTTTCAATCTTATCCAGTCTGGAATCACGAGTTGGTCACTGGGTAATATTCGTCTATCCCGAACCTACTGGAGGGTGGGTTCTCTCTTGTGTGTTAGATTCCTCAAATTCCAATACTCTCTCAACCCAGATGGGAACGTCATTTAGAATCTTGGTCAAATGGAGCATAGCCCAGACCTCTATTAAACTACACAGTCCATTTAAATCTAGGGTGACAACCGTATGAAGAGAATTTTTTTGTTTTGGCAGAGCGACTAATCAATTTCTACTATTTTGTTTGTGGCTCCGTTTACCTTGCCTCTGGGGTGTGTACAGTTCAGCTACCTCCCCTTTCCAAGAAATTCATATTACTTTCATCTACTAATATACTCTCTATTCATTTGACCTGAATCCTATAAATCTACATCTTATAAGTTTGAATTTTATCAATCTGAAATTTTGGTTCCTTTTACAAATTCCTTCAGAACTCTACTCCCTGTATAACTGCTCTTAATTCTACTGTCCTCAATACAACACTTCTAAAACTTTGACTCACTGGCTTGTTCTGGCGTCTCGTTCGCGGTCATTATAGTTAACTAATACTTTAAAATTTTATCCTAACATGGAACGAGTTTAAACTCGTTGAAGGTCCAAATAATTACTTATTCTGTCTCTCGAATAGGTCTTATGCTCGAATTCATTCCAACAAAACGTATGGCAGGGCGAATCCTTTATTAGAAGAAACTTCCGCTAGCTATGGGGGATCAAACTGGTACCAAAAAAAATTCAACAGACGGAAACACTTCGTCTAGAATAACTGGGCAATCTCTGCCTACTTGCCAATCTTACAGGACCTCCCGTCTGCAACACCCTCGCTCCAGCCACGCTAAAAGTGTCGAAACTACGGTGTCAGATCGGTTACCCAAGGTCGCGCCGTTATACCCCAGGCTATACGGCATGGCTAAAACAAATCCCCCATCCTGCATAAAATTCAATCTATACCTCTTCGTTTCCTCTAATGAGGAGAAGTTTTGTGGGTTTTCTGGTCTGATCATAACCTCCCACAACCTTCCAGTCTGAGAATCGAGATATGATCATTATCTACGACTCTTAAAATTCAAGTTGATATAAATAACAAAGAGTACTTTATTACCCTAGTAATAGTAATAAAAAAAATTTTATACTCCTCCAAAAGGAGACCTAACAAAAATGGAGCGAATATTTTCCTAACAATAGAGTTTTTTACAGTCCTGTGAGGCTATCGTTCCTAACAAATAAAGAAATCAAATTTAAAAATCGAACCTATTAATTCCCTACACTATTCTAAAGTAATTTTGGTCTAACAATATAATAGTTTTTTAACCTTCTTCTACATTTATTCCTCTTCACATTCACACAATTCAGTCACTGAGGGCATTCATCCTAAAGTTAGAAGCTGCTATAGACGCCAAAACACTCAATTATTTCTGTCAAATAGACCCTTACAATAATAAAATCTTCTAGGACTAGACGTGAAATCAAATAAAGTTACCTAATTAAAACAAAGTGGGAACTAAAGCCCTAGGTTACTCAAAAGAAATGCCTCTGTACAAGCTCTATATATATTAATTCATTATACTCACTAAATGATTGTTAACAATAATTGTTGACAAGTCTAAATAATCTGGGAGCTAGCCTACCAAAAAAAAAAAAAAAAAAAACAGTGTAACTTCAAAAACTGCCCTTGCTTTGACACTAAGCGACTATTCACGACAATTCTATATAGACACACACAAAATATAGGGGCGAATAAAGAACCATTAAGCGTGACACCTCATAAAAGCGGATTGAGTCTCTCCCCTAGCCACCGTGGGTGAAGTCACTTTCTTCTTACTTCCTCGTGCGTCTGCCCCCTTTGCAGTAGTCCGACCTCAGCACTCTATTGAAAGATGGATTTATAGGGTTTACGATTCACTACCCAACACTAACATTCTCAAGTGCTTTCCAAGGATCGACTACAGTCTGGGCCTACTTAACTTCTACCCCTGGCCTAGGGTCCCTATACCTCACAACTTCACTCTGAGAGATTGACCTTTCATGTCCTCATTAGAAACCTATTTCAAAGCTACTACCTGAAGGCCAGGGATTATAGGGTTTCTGAATTACCCAACACAAGCCATTAGGTTCGTTGTTTTAGACATAGCCCCCCTCTAAGTTGTGATTTCCTACACCTTCCTTCACCTATTACTCCTGATAATAACTAAAATTTCAGATTTACACTAAATAGTTAATTCACAATGGTATACATTATTCTCATTGGTCTTTGAAACTCGGGTTTTAACAATAAATAGTTTGTATATAAAAAAAAAGGAATCCTAATGAAGTTCTACTTAAAAAAAAAAGGTTTTTAAATGAAAAAAAAAAAAAAGGTTGAAATCTCTAAACTTCTCATTCTATCGAGCTGATTCTCCGTACACACTCCAAAATCCTAGTTAGTGGCGACAGTCTAAGCAGAATTTACACTGTGTGGGCCTTTTCACCCTTGTAGACCTGCGTAAAGTTAAACTGTTCACACTAACTCTGTCAATTTCCCCTCGTCTCATTACTTCTGAGTCCGCTCTGGTTGTCACCCCTTATGGAACCACTACATTGACAGACCTATTAGGGAGATAAGCTGGACCTGTAAGATGAATCCAATGATCTTCATCACTGGAACTTTGACTTGAATTACCATCACTAGTCTCCTCCTCCTCTGTGGGGAAAATCCTAATTGGTATATGGTATTGTTTTAACCTATCTATATGGTATTTATCCAAATTCCCAGTTTCTAGATTCTTCAAGAGATATACAGTATCACCAGCTCTTTTTAGTACCTCATATGGACCCCCATACCTTGGCTCAAATTTGTGACGCCCCTTCGTCTCATGCATTCTCTCCACTAGGACTAAGTCCCCGTTATTGAAAGTTCTCAGCCTTTTGTTTTCGAACTTAATCCTAGCTTCTTCCTGTTCATTCAAGTAGGTTTGCCTTACTACCTCTCTCATCTTCTCGACCTCCTCTGTTAGTTCCCGCTCGTAGAAGGCTGCCGTTTGAGCAATCAAATCTTCGCTTACAGGACTTTGTCCCGCTTCCTGAAAGGGTTGCGGGAGCCTCAGCTCATGTCCGAAGACGAGTTTCGCTGGCGTAAATCCTGTACTAGAATGTTCAGTGGTTCTGATAGCTAAAGCTACCATGGGTAAGATGTCATCCCAATTAGAACCTGCCTCACACCTACGCAAAGATTCAATTACTGTTCTGTTGAGCCTTTCTACAGCGCCATTACTTTGAGGTCTCCAAGCAGTGGTGTTCACTGCACTTACCCCCATGGCCTTGCAAATCCCTTTGAAAATACAGCTAATGAATGCCGAACCCCGGTCCGAAAGTATAGTTTTCGGTACTCCAAAGATAGTAATTACGCTTTCCAACAGCGCTTTAACCACTGTATTGGCACACTGGTCTCTTGTAGGTATTAAAATAGGGAATTTGGTAAATAAATCGACTATGGTCAGGATGCTAGAATGTCCTTTGGAAGTCTTCTCTAAGGGTCCTATGAAGTCTAGAGCAAGATGCTCAAATGGTTTTCCAGGCCTGAAGTGGGGAGCATTACCAGCCTTGGTTACACCTTGATTTGAGAGCTGGCAACCCTCGCATCTGTATATATAGTTTCGGACCTGTGTCCTCATACCCGGCCAATAATAATCGTCCTTCAGCCTTCTCATTACCTTCTTGACCCCAAAATGACCTCCCGTCGGAACGTCGTGGTGATATTTAATCACCATCTCCCTAATGTCTGGCGGAACCACCTTCACCCAGATACCCCCACTGTTCTTAGACACAAGGTAACCCTCGTGCATTTTATAATCCTTATTTTTATAAGTTACAGTCTCGGTAGACCGTCTGTCACCTATTAGTTTCAATAAGGGGGCCCATTTCTTGTCCTTAAGCAAACCTTCCCACGTCCGATCACTATCTATCAAGGGGGGCCCACGATTTTTAATTACTGCGGCCACAACTCTCTTATCTCGTGATGGTTCGGGATCATCCTCACACGGGAACCTACTGAGGAAGTCGGCTACCGTGTTTTCTTTCCCCGGGACATACACAAATGTCACATTGAAGTCTTGGATGATCTCTGCCCATCTAGACAATCGAGCGTTCTTATAATCAGACCCCTTGTTATAAGTGATCGGTTTGTGATCGGTATGCACCTCAACCTTACTGCCCGCCAGGAGGTGTTTAAAGTGCTGCAGAGACAACACTACGGCATAAGCCTCCTTTTCGATTGTGGAGTAGCGAGTTTCGGGGCCTATCAACCGTTTGCTATAGTGAGCTATTGGCTTGACAACCCCGTCTATCTCCTGTTGGAGACAAGCGCCAACCGCTATTCCACTGGCGTCTGTATTGAGGATAAATGGTCGCCCTATCATTGGATGAGCCAGTAAAGGCTCACTGGTTAGTACTTGTTTTATGGTCTCAAAGGCTGTCTGCCCTATTGTACCCCAAGTGAATCTTCGCCCCTTTCTCAATAAGTTACTTAGTGGAGCTAGGAGTTCACCTGCGTTGGGTATGAAGCGCCTGTAGTAGTTTACAGTACCCAAAAGACTTCTGACCCCCCTGATGTTGTGGGGACGTTTCAAATCCCTGAGAGCCGCGACATTATCCCACATGGGTTTTATCCCATCCTGATCAATTACATGACCGAGGTAATCTACAGAGCCCTTGAAGAAATAACTCTTCCCACGCCTAGCCTTTAGATTAAAGCGACTCAGGCGTTCGAGTACAGCGGCAAGGTCCGCCACATGCTGCTCATGAGAGTCGCTGTAGACGATGACATCATCGATGTACAAACGAACGCATTTATACAACAAATCCCCTAGGACCAAATTCATGGCCCATTGGAAGATCTGAGCTGAGTTCTTCGCTCCTTGTGGTAGACGTGTGAAACGATATCTCCCCCAGGGCAGAGAGAAAGTGAAATAATCTCTATCACCCTCCGGGATGCGAATCTGGAAAAATCCAGAGGTCAAGTCTAATGTGCTGAAGACCTTTGCGCCTGCAAAAGCACGCAGATTGTCTTCAACACGAGGTATTGGGAACGGGAAGAATTCTGTCACCTCATTAATTAATCGCAGGTCCATTGTAATGCGGACGCTGCCGTCTGTTTTAGCAACAGGGAATAGGGGAGAATTCCATAAGGATGTACTCCCCTCGATAATTCCAGCTTCTTCCAATTCGTCTACTAAGGCCTTCACCTTTGAGACCAGCTTATTTGGGATCGGATACTGACGTCTATAGACTGGCTTTCCAGTCAGTATCTTTAACTTAGGGGCAATGATGGTTGACCCATCGCCCATATCGGAGATGTCGTCACAGAAACAGTGACTATATGCCCTAAGGACGTCTTCCCCTGTCCTGATTTTATGTAGAGGTATACTGGGTGGTCTGACAGGCACCTCACTGGCCTGTAACGAGGACAGGAAGGCCGACTTAGTCGGTTCTTCGTCCTGCTCAAAGTCTGATCTGACGCTTCCATCATGGTTGAGAGTGAGTCTTAGAGCCTTGAATCCTGGCATACCTAGGATTCCATCAAAGCCTAGCCCACCTAGATGGCAGTATTCAAATGTTGTTTTTACTTCCCTGATGGGTTTTCCCCTGATATAGGCCCTAACCTCTATTAACTCACTCCCCAGTGACCTTAATTCACTCCCACTAATCCCCTTAAGGAAGGTGGGTTTACCCAAACCTTCAGCGCTAATATCCAAGGAATCTATATTTACAATGTTGGCCTCTGAGCCTGTATCGATAATTAGTCTGATAGTCCTATTACTCAGAGACCAACCTTTATCTACAAATGTACAAGTGATTACAGGTAGGCCGGCTAGAGTTCCCCCATTCCCTGCTTTGAGGCAAGCCGGACCTATTTTTTTTGTCATGGCTGTGCAAATTCTTGCCATGTGGCCTGTCTCCCCGCATCTGAAGCACCTGATGGGTGTCCGCGTTGCTTCGGGGCCCTCATACCCCCTTGGCGCTCCTCCCTTGGTTGTTGCTGGAGGGCCTTCCTTGCGCTGTTCTTGTGGGGCTCTACCGTTGGGGTTCTGTTGGGGTCTCTCCTGTCTGGTCCCTTGTATAGTGGGCTGGTTGTTCTGAGCGGAACCTCCTCTCCGCTGGAAACCTCTGGCCTGGTTGGTGTTCCACCTGTTTCCCATATTCATCCTGGGTTGCTCCCTGTGGGTCCTCCTCAGGTCCTGGTTTTCCGTCTCCAGGTTCTTTAACTTGGATTCCAGCCGGGCCATCTGGCTCGTCAACTCCCTCAACTTCCTGGCACTCCCCTCTTCATCTTCCATTTGGCATCTGGAGTACTCGTCATCCCTTTCTTCGATCTGGTGGAGACTGCTCACAATTACCTCCCATGACTCATTCTGGAGTTGGTGGGCTCTCTGCCACAGGTTTGGACAGAGTCCAGTGAGGAAGATATCAGCGACCTCAGTGATGTCGATCCTCTGGCCATCTGACTCGGCTTCTGAGGCAAGGCTCCGCACTCTGTTCGCGTATTCCTTAACCTTTTCTCCGGGCCTTTGTCTACAGGAGAAGAACTTCTTCCTGGCTTCTCTCTTGGGGGCCCTCCTGGAGAATCTCTGTTCCAGGTTTTCCTTTAATTCGTTGTATCCCAGTTTGATCTGGGAGGCCTGGAGGGCGAACTCTCTCGCAGCTCCTCGAAGGTGATTGTCCAGGAGGATCCTCCTCCTAGAATCATCCAGGGCTTTCACATCGTAGACCAATTCGAAGTCCCGGATGAACTTGTCGAATGGTATGAGCCCATTTCCCTCAAACTTCTCCAAATGGTATAGCGCAGACGGCAACGGCGTCTGGCTGGGTGAGGGGTCATCTCCAGGGTGCATGGTTCTCTCTCAGTCTGCTGTCTGAAATATTCCAGATTAGTAGTGGGGATTGGAGAAGAGAATCTCATGTATTAATGGGGGCAGGGAACCGAGGGGTGAAAGATGGGTTCATGGCCCAAAAGGGAAAGGAAATGGGAGAGGTACATGTTCATCCATGTGGGTGGATAGTAATCTTAGATCAATGCTCTTTCTGGGTGTATTGAAACTAACTAGCCATGATGGTAGGGGCGCTGTTCTCACTGTCTCTACTGTACATCAGAATGAACTATAATTGTTACTAGTGTATTATTATTCCAATAGCCTATGACCTTTAAACCTTTATACCTTCATATACACTCGACGGGGTAGTCACCTTGTTAAGAAAACCTATAATGTCATAGATCATTTAGAGAGAGAACATAACAAATTTGTGCGAATAGTTTGCTTCAACTATTGATTGTAAGCCTATTAAACTCGTTCTCTTTAGGTTGGCTCGCTCATTAATCTTCAATCTACGTTCAATAGTCATATTGAGTTCACATGGATGCTAGATGTAAACTGTATCAAAATAGTGTAGTTTTCTAGTTTCCGAATTATATGACAGTTAAAAAAAAATATTCTGGAAATATCTCGTACTGGCTACTATAAAAAAAATTGAATGGGGTACATCTCTGATCTTACAGGATACCTCATGGCTTATAGAATTGAATCGCTCATTTCTCACTAAAATATTCACACAGGGTATGGAGGTCTCCAGCGGTTCTATAGCTATTGGTCAACTAAATTAATTAATGGCAGGAATTGAAGCTAGTTTAAATGCTCATGTGCTGTTTTGTCATGCGTCTTTATGTCATCTGCAAAGGAAAGTGTCGCCTCAAAGGACCTAATTCTGGGACTAACATCCGCTGCACATTTCAGGAAGGAGTGGTCGTCCATACAATAGCAAGATATCATTTTGCTGCCAATGTACAATGTTGAGCATTTTCCATGTCGTCATTTTGTCGATCCCCAATCTTCTAGGGTGTTTCTTTAAGCATTTCACGATGTCATTTAATGCTTCATGCGATCCCGCCCGGCATTCAATAAGTAAGTATTTGATCGTACCACCTCCAGGAGACCATCCCATTGCGGCCGAATCATTTCCACCCAACTTATAACGCCGTCCATATCGCGTAATTGAAATTAGTGTAAAACTCAAAGAATAAGACCATAATCTCTTAATTCTTTACTAATTTCAGTTGGCTCAACATAAATCTTCTCAATTATTAATTTAGTACAGTGGCGTGACATGTCACACTTCTTCTAGTTCTTTCGCAAGCTCGATTAATCCCAGTGAAAGCCAGTTCAGGCGTCAATCCCGTGCTAACCCGTCATGCATGACTTCAAATTTGGAAATTATTAGACCTGAATATTTGCAGTGGCATCTGCTTCCACTGAAAGTATTTAAGACACAAGGCTGCCTCTTTAAATCACTGTCTTTACTCCCACATGCCTGTGTAAACTTTAACCATGACCTTATCAATTCTCAAAATTCTGCCTATCGAGTATCCTGAGAATCAATGTTCTTCTTGTCTACGGCGGATTAACACAATAATTGTTCCCTAGAGTTATCTGCGTCGAGTGGTCAGTCTGTACTACTAATTCTCCACTCTAACTCCAGGATTCCTTTATCTACTCAGGCTGTTCAAAAATTTTCAAGACAGTTGTTCAAATCCCCAATGATAATCTGCTAAATTTCGATAATTATTGAAATTCTCATTAAACAGACTAACTACACCTTCCTGACACAGAAGTGTCCAGCATCAAGATATGGCGTACTGCCCATTTCTTCATTTGATGACTGTGTCAAATTACAGCTGAAGAAACATACTAAGCATATAACTGGTTTAAATTTCATGTAATCTCATCATGCCTTCTGCTGGCAAATATTTACTGTAAAATTCAATACTATCAAGATGGTTTTATTTGTCTTCATCCAAAAAAAAAAAATGTTTCAGAAATAGAATCTTAGAAATCTCTACTAAAGACAAAAATTATACATTTGTCAATTCAGGATAACCTTCCCTTGTCAGAGTGTATACAGGATATTTAAGATCATATGCAGTTGGAGGCATCATGAGAAAAAGAAAAAAGTCGGTTGCCTGACGCGTCTTTTTATGGTGATCAAATTTCTCTCTTCACGGATACGCTAACTGGATCTTCAATTCTATTTTCACCTTAAGGCTCATATATCTGGATGCACAGGCTAGTATGATTTGATAGAAAGCGCTATTAAAATGAAGTTAAGATATTTGTATCCAGCAATAATTATCGGAACTCACCTCTGCTGTGAGAAAATTATATCAGAGCTATGATGAAAAAAAAATGCTTAGTCATTTCAGTAGACTACTGTAAAACACTGATCACCGTTCTAAATTTGAACCATGGGAAATCCAACCTCATTTCTCATACTGTATATAATAATTTGAGAAAGTAAAATAAAGAAATTGTAATCAATGGTGCTCGCAACAGAATTCAAAATGATTGAGACACAGAACATTATAAATAATGTCCAGCAAGCAGGATACCAAACCATCTTTATATTATAACATTTCCACAAAATATCTATAGGGCGATATGTTACATTCCATACTCACAAACATCTATAACAATAGCCAACTACTTAAGAAACTCTGGCATCCAAACGTATTACTGTAATTCCCCTAACATAGGCTCCACCATAAAAGTCCGCTATCTAAAATAATCCTACTATCATAAAACCCACTAACCAAAACAGAGAATAAAAGGCAATATATTCCGTAGAGTGTAACAGCTGCCAAGTAATACGCAGGGGAGACAGGAAGGAGAGTCAGCAATAGAATATATGAACATAGACGCAACGTTATTAATCAAGACAATAGGTCTCTAATTTTCCAATACTGCAAAGGAACAGGTCACACTTTCGCATTAGGAGAACCTAGAATACATTACAATAACATAAACAGCAAATATCAAAGGCTTATAATTGATTTTCTATTATTCAGAAAACACAATAGCATTAATAGAAAATAGATTTGCCCGAAACATATGACACAATATATCCTAGTACCAGCTAATAATATCAACAATAATATAAGTAACTTATATGTAATAGCCAATAACTATTATAAAACTACTTAAATAATAGAATTTCTAACCTGTAAGATAATTCATAGAATATAGCAAACAATAGTAGAATATGTGTAATACCTTAATAAAAAAAAATATGTGTTAAGAAAACAAATAATATTCAAAACTTTCTAATGTATATATATATATGTACATAGAATCATAATAGTTTTAGCATCAGGCGACGTTATATTTTCTTGATATATTGTATATGTTTCTCCTGTAGAAGGGCGGACAAGCTCGAAAGCTCGAGAAGACCAGAATAAAAGATACTCATCCCCATAGACGTTTTACTTTGATATCAGAAATCAATGATAATATTAAGGTTTTGCCACAAACAATGTGAATCGTAAAAGACAGCGGCGAGAGATGCGGTATACACCGCCTCAACATAACTTTCATTGCCTGATAAAATGCCAGTGAAACGGAAAGCATAAATTAAAATTCACGATTTATAATAGACTGTTAATCTCAGGATGCGTGGACTACTTCACCAATACTTAAAAATAGTATGGCTTTTCATTAGGTATATATTTCTAAAGTATAGGGGAAGAAACATATACTAATTCGAGCCCCGCGGCGGGCGACATTGATGGGTTCCCGGTTTGGATAGTTGAAAAGGGAGGATACACGATGTGTCTTATTAAAAGTTTCCTTACTTAAGTATATATATATATAGCAATTTAGGCCAACAACCCCATGTATATAACCCGCAGCAAGACCTTAATGTTGTATAATAGCAGCACAGCTGTCAGTGATGCACTATCGGCATATGTCTTTACATAATCACATGTAATGCAATTTATGCAAACAGGATAAATAAAATAAATAAAAAAGAAAAGGGGGGAAAAACTCTGTAATTGATTAAGAGTTGAGCTAAAGCAAGGATCGAGCATATAATATTGTCAGAACAATGGTCTAAAGATGGAAACAGCCGCGACACTATTATACAATTTCATCAGACAACCCATGAAATCGTTATTAAATTGGGCAATCTATAAAACACTGAAACACAGACACTCGCGGCAATGTATGTGGCCGGTAATTTATGGGAGACTTGATTATTAATAACATTCCCTTCAAATAGGTAAGAAACATACAACATTTCATTTAAACAGTGGGAATAGCACCGTAAGGCAAATTATGTATGAAATAGGTAACAGAGGAAACAAGAAAATTTCTCTAGATATTTATTTAAGCATCTTAAAATTTGGGAACATGTCTATACTGACGAGATATGCTATTTACATAGTAAAATTTAGATAGAGGTGACCTGAAGTTACTTTATAGCCCTTTAGGGCCCATGCGAAATCTAGGTTGGCTACTACACAAAAGGGGGGGGGGGGGGGAAGGCGCTAAGTCATAATGACAAATGGCTTACCTTTTCTCGAAAGTGCCGGCAAAGGTCTGGTCTCCTGTCTGCAGACTGTCCTTTCACTGAGCGACTCCGATCGAATCCTGCCTTTTGGCAAAGAACCTTCTTTTATTCATCTCTCTCTCCATTTTCATTCGCCGAAAGAAACACCAATCAAAATGGCCAACGGCTCCAGTATCAATTTCATAGACGCCCCAGGCCTCATCAAAATAGAACATATAGTATTACCAAAACAAAAAAATCTAAAGAGAGAAACAACCACGGCACTCGTGTAAGATTTCAGACTCCAGGCCTCTTCCATCAAATAGAACATATAGTATTACCAAAACAAAAAAATCTAAAGAGAGCAACATCTACGGCGATAGTGTAAAATTTCAGACGCCAGGCCCCTTCCCTCCACATGGATTGAAATACCATCCTCCCCTTTTCTCGGGACGATATATATATATCGCCCCCACTCCGTCTTAGCTATAAATCGACACAGGCCCCTTTTCACTTGAACTGTAATATAACGCTTTCCTTTCTCGGGAAGGATATTTTATAAGGTTCAGTCCTTTAGAGATCTTCCTTCTCCATTTTTTTTTCTGGTCACCTTTACCTAAACTTTTGGTGAGGGGAATATATGTACATATGGAACAACAGCTTCCAGCGCGGATGTCCCTGGATGTCACTGGTGTTTCCTTCACCAGGCATCGGCATGGAAGTCTGGTGTCATCAATTGTCTGGGTTTCTGGGCAAAAAGATGGTCTGTAAGTCTATGTGGGAGGGAAGCCATGTATCCATTTGATTTGATTATACATACGCCTTCTGTTGGGGTATGGTTACAAAAAAACGTGCCCCAACAACAGGAAAGCCAATCAGGTGAGACTTTGCGCAAGCAAGGTATGGTATAGCAGAATGGCCGGCGCGGGATTAGTATAGTTAGTAGGGTTAGTAAGAAACGTGTATGAGGACTGGAGTGCCTGAGGCTGGGAGTTGACGAACTCAAGCTCTGGGGAAAAGTTGATTATAAGTGCCTGAGCCTGGGATAGTAAGTACTCTAGCTCTGAGGAAGTTTATTATGAATGCCTGAGTGAAGGATATAAAGTACTCTAGCTCAGAAGAAAAGTTTATTATGAATTCTTGAGTGAAGGATATAAAGTACTCTAGCTCAGAAAAAAATAAGAAAAGGCAAAATAAGTTTATCGGAAGCCTGGATAGAAACTGAATAAAGTGAGAAGGCTAAAGAAGCTTATAAGAAGCCTGGAAAGAGACTGAATAAGGTTAATAAGGATAAGGTTGGTAGAAAGCCCGTTGTAGAAACTGAAGAAAGGGAAACAAGGCTAAAGTTGGCAAAAGATTGATTAGCATAATAGTACAGGATAATTGCTCTGACTGAAATAAGTTAAATTTTATGTATCATTTATCATAATAAAGCTCATTATGTTAAATTCATCAGATCTTGTCGTTCACTACCTCCAGAGAGAATACCACCTGCCTATCGCTACAGTAAGTACAATAGTTAAACACACAAAAAAATTTAAATTATTCATTTGTTTATTCATTTTTTCTATTTTTTTTTGTTCTATTTTCTTTTAATCCCAACAATAATAAATATTAACACAAAGCAATAACGCGCCATCTATACATACAAAACGAAAGGACCCAAAAGCGCGAATGTTTCTTTTATACATAAAACGAACTACTACTGTCCTTACTGCGATGAAAAAATATATTGGGAGGGCTTGGCTCATCAGTGGTGAACCCTCCCAGCGGTTTCGCCAATTTAATCCACCAGACCGCTTCTCAGAGCTCTAATACTGTATTGGATCATTCTGCTTTTATATGCTACACTGAAGGATGGAATCTTAGAAATGGTTTTCAAGTAAACTATGGACATAAGCTTATAGGACAGTAGAATTACATTCAAATATTTGCTTCGAGCAATGCTCTTCAGCAAACTATAAAGACAAGGCCAGTTAGGAATAAATTAACACAAAGCAATAACGCGCCATCTATACATACAAAACGAAAGGACCCAAAAACGCGAATGTTTCTTTTATACATAAAACGAACTACTACTGTCCTTACTGCGATGAAAAAATATATTGGGAGGGCTTGGCTCATCAGTGGTGAACCCTCCCAGCGGTTTCGCCAATTTAATCCACCAGACCGCTTCTCAGAGCTCTAATACTGTATTGGATCATTCAACTGTAATTCTACTGTCCTATAAGCTTATGTCCATAGTTTACTTGAAAACCATTTCTAAGATTCCATCCTTCAGTGTAGCATATAAAAGCAGAATGATCCAATACAGTATTAGAGCTCTGAGAAGCGGTCTGGTGGATTAAATTGGCGAAACCGCTGGGAGGGTTCACCACTGATGAGCCAAGCCCTCCCAATATATTTTTTCATCGCAGTAAGGACAGTAGTAGTTCGTTTTATGTATAAAAGAAACATTCGCGCTTTTGGGTCCTTTCGTTTTGTAAATAATAAATATATCAACAAGCAAGACATATGATCAAGTATCCTTGTATCCTATTGGATTTGTATCCAGGGTTTACAGTAGTAACCTTTGAAATATCCTCCATTCTTGATTTGACACCCCCATACCTACTCCAAGAGTACTAGAGGGAGAAACTAACGATGGGACTAGAGCTATACCTGCTTATTAATTTCAACATAGAGGTACTATCTGAGGGTGTTCAACAAAACGACTAACGCCTGGTAAGAGCTATAGTGCCCGAACCCCTCAAAGACTGGCGTGCCATAGTCACCAGGGAAGACGTCACCTCCACAACGCTGCCAACACTTGTAAAAGCTCGATATTCATCTCTATTAGACCACCATAGCTCCGCGCGTATGGACCGAATTCTCAGTAGGGGATTCAATCCCCGCCAGCTATTCCACCATATAACGCCACGGTACTGTTCAAATAACCAAAAAAAGACGATCCTGCCGCCCTCGCCATTCTGCCCTTGTAATCGCAATCATTGGAGCACTGAGTGTTCAAGAGAATAGGCCGTCCTTCAGGCTGCAGTCCTGTAGTGCCCAAACATGTACGAGATACTGTCGACAAAAATCCCCACAACTACAAAGCGCTGTCAATGACGCGCCACAGTCAGCATTAGATCAATGACCCCATTAAGAGACACTGATATGCCTCTCTTTAGACCCCCTACTACATAACCCCACTTGCAACCACCCTATTCCCCAGTTTTACAACTAATAATATATGTTAGATATTTTATTCTGATTGCCCCCCTTATGTTTAAGCTCAGACACCGTTTTGTTTTTGTTAAATTAATCAATACTTTTTCTCACATATTTTCAAGTAATAAATTCGATATCCCTAAATTAAATTTATCTCCTGAAAAAATTAACACCCTTTCAAACAAAATTATATCCTTAAGACCATACCGCTCACCCTTATATCAAACTGACATAAAATTTAATAATAAGTCAATCAAATGTTAAAATTATGTATAATAGAAACCCCCCTACCATTTCCCCATATGCTATCCCAGTCCATAAATTAGATAAAAAGTCCCGATGTCCATCCCCTCTCCCTTAAATAGAAAATTCAGATAGGTTAGTGAAAAAAACGTCAAAATTTTTTAAAACAATAATGACACTGGAAAATAGAAATGAGTCCCCCAGATAGAAACTTGTTTACCTTTGTAATTTTAGAAGGGCAGTACTAGTACTCTAGACTCCCCTAAGGCATTTAAATATCACCGCAAACTTACGAGAGCACAATCAATCAAATCTAACAAGGAAATAATTTGAATTTTACAGCTCAATATTTTGATGGCTTTATAGCGGTGGCCATCTCCAGGCCCCGCTTGTATGTTTGCCGTTGTCTGTCATTCCAGCAGGCTGTCTCTCGGCTCCCACAAATTTTAAGTCCATATTCGAGATAGGAATTACTTAGTCACCCACATTGTCCAATCAAATTTCCAGTTTGATAACCTATAGATGAACAATACTCACACAGCACATGTGGCAAATGCTGATTCTCTGATCTTTGTGTGTGTGCCACCATATCTTGTGTCCATTGGTCTTGTAGCAATTCCACCCCATGTCTCCTTTGTCTCAGAGGAACATGTTGACTACGCCAGGAGATCGTTCTTGGAACTCCCAGGAATTCCACTGTAGTAGGATATGGGGATGACATCACTGCAACATACAACAACTTGGTGTGACACTTATGTAGAGACCAATTACTTAGTTCAAAGGTAAAGATGAGAAACTAGTCGAATGGTAAACACAAGGTAATAAGGCCTAATCCTAATAAATTAATAGTGTCTGAAGATGGTAACAACGCTGTTACCGAAACGTCACACACTATTTATTTATTCGGTCTTATTACCTTGTGTTTATAATCCAAATTGTGCCTTATCATAGTCTTAGTAGTAGTGTTGTTAACCAAGGTCAATTTACATCTTTGATATCTTGGTGATTTGTTACTGCCGTTGTCAAATACACCATACATCAGTACGCCTATGATACGGCACAATTTTGTGCTACAATTAACAGAATTGAAGAAAGAGGAAATATAAATGATATTTATAGATATGCCTTTAATTATATCTATAAAAAAAGTGTTTTTTTTTCACTTTTAATTCGAAGAATAATATTCTGTGTTTCTCAGAAAACTATCTTACTCTTATCTGCTATCTTGTTTACACATTTGAAAACAGTAACTATTTAAAATTATTGTAATCAAATCAACGATCGGCCCAGCTGGCGAAAAGGTCAGTATAATCGACACCAACATACTTTTGAAAATTCTTGTAAGATGTGGCATCGAGTACAAAGTAGAAGAAACTCCTTCAACAAAGAAACGAACTCGCGAATCCCCATCAGATTCAACACCACGTAGCCATAAGACACCGAGAATGGAAGTTGTCTCACAGCATAATGAAAACGATGTCTCCATGAACGAGGTAACTGAAGTCCTTCAAGAAACGTCCGCAGCTACCCCTTCTCAGGTTAACGAAGAAAACATTGATGAAGATGGTCCTTGGACAAAAGTCACACATGCAAAAAAGCTAAGAATACCACCTGTAATAGCAGAAAATGTAACAGACTGGAAGTTGCTCTGCCAAGAGCTGAAAGACCTGTGCACAGATAAATTCCAATGCACGATCTCAGGAAATAAGCATATTATCAAGGCCAAAAATATTTCAGACTTAAAAAAAATCAGGGAATATGTTCAAAAAAACACTGGCGGCTACTCTTATTGACTCCAAGAAGAAAAACCTCTCAAAGTCGTATTAAAGGGCGTGACAACATCCTACAAGACTGAAGATATAGCAATAGAACTTGCAACAATGGGCTTTACTGAGACCTCTGTGAAGAGACTTCATAGACAATCAACTAAAAGGCCAATGAACTTAGTACTGGTAGAATTACCGAAAAATGAACAAAACAAGAAAATTTACGGAATAACTGAACTTCTCTATCAGAAAATTGCAGTAGAATCTTTCAGAACAACAAACCGTTTGACTCAATGCTTCAACTGCCAGGGTTTCGGGCACGGTCAACTTAACTGCTTCCTGAAACCAAAATGCGTCAAGTGTGCCGAGGAGCACCATTCGAAGGACTGCCCAACAAAGTCAAGACAACTTCCCCCAAAGTGTGCAAACTGCGAAGAAGCGCACACAGCCAATTACCGCGGATGCCCTAAGTTTCCAAGAGTACATCAGCAACAGCCAAGATACCCTGGTCAGTACAAACCTAACAACCCACTTCCGATTTCAAAAAGATCTGAAACACTGCCGAAAATTGTAGAACAACAAAACAAAAGCAATGCTGAGGTTGTGACAAGAAAAACTTCTCGTTCTGAAACTAAGGACCTGTGTGAAAAATTGATGCAAGTAATCAAAACATACCTACAATGAATTGCAAATTACCTTTTAAAATTATTGCTTGGAATTGTAACGGAATCAGATCAAAGAAAGAAGAATTATTGCACTTTTTAGAAGATAACTCAATTGACATTGCTCTGCTCAGTGAAACTCACCTTAAACCCTCAATTGATCTAAAGTTCAGGAACTATCAAACCATTAGAACTGATCGAATTACAGGAAAGGGTGGGGGAACAGCCATCATTATAAAATCCTTTTTTAAATATAAAAATATGCTGATTCATACTTTAAACTTGGAAAATACTTCAATTTTGATAAAACCAGATGGAAAAACTCTCTTGCAAATCACAGCAATTTATAAGAAGCCTGATGCACCATTATTGGAAGAATATTTGAACCAACTGATAAAACACAACCACTCAATAATCGTTGCAGGAGACTGGAACTCCAAACACCCTCTTTGGGGGTCAAGGACTTCAAATAACAGTGGAATCGTGCTGCACAATTTCTCTGAAAGAGAAAGCCTCGACATTGTCGCACCTTCGTCACCCACGCATTACAGTCCACTCGGCAATCCCGATTTCCTAGACTTCGCTGTACTTAAAAACATTCCCTGGACCCCAAAGGCCAGAACCACCGACGATTTATCATCTGACCATCTCCCTGTAATCTTTGAATTGAATTGTCCAAAGGATGAATTCACAACCCATCTCAGCCGAGTAACTAATTGTGTTCATTTTCAACAAGATCTAATCTCCACTACGCCCCCCAGACTCCCCTTGAAAACTGAAGTAGACATTGATTCAGCAGTTGGAATTTTAAACGAGAAAATTAATAATAGCTACTCGAAAAACACCATAGTCTCATCTTCCAAATTAATAAAGAACCCAAAAACCAAAGCCTTAATAAGGGAGAAAAATAAAGCTAGGAAAAGATGGCAATCAACCTGGGATCCAGCTCATGGAGCTACTTACCTCAATCTTCAAGGAAAGGTAAATCAAGCCCTTGAAGCAGAGAAATCTGAAAATTGGAATAGTTTTTTAAGCAAACTTGAATCGAGCCCAACAGACTTCTGGAAAAAAACAAAACCCATTAGGAAAAAAACTGACAAAATCACTAGTTTAAATGCAAATGGAAAAACCTTGCTGACCGACAAAGAAATTGGAAATGATCTTTCAGACCATTTTTCCAAGCTCTTTTCCAAGGCGGAGGATGAGGTTCCGTCTTACCTAACAGATAACACTTGCCATCATCCCCAAGAGAATATACTATCAATGACAACGCCAAATGAAGTCAAGGAAGTGATTAAAAACCTAGGTAATCACAAAGCTCCAGGCCACGACAATATTACGCCGCAAATGACTAAAAACCTCCCCATCAAATGGATAGTTTTCCTCGCTGGGATCTTCAATGCTGCATTACACCTGTGCTACTTCCCGAAGACATGGGAACATGCCATTATCATAACCATACCAAAAAAAATCACCTGTCAAATCACCTGAAGATCTCAGACCAATCAGCCTTCTCTCTACCATCGGTAAGGTATACGAGAGAATCGTTCTTCGCAGATTGCAGTCATACATGGATTCTATTAACTTTATCAATCCTCAACAATTTTGATTCAGAAAAGGACACTCCACAACCCACCAGCTAATCACAGTATTAGACTACATCCAAATTAGAAAGTCCCACAAGGAGGCAGTAGGTGCTGTTTTTCTAGACTTTACCAAAGCCTTTGATAGAGTATGGCATGATGGCTTGATAGCAAAAATAACAAAAAATCAATTTCCAAGGGATTTTATCAAATTCTTGAAAAACTATCTCCAGGACAGAACCTTTTCAATTAAGCAAGGGAATTATATAACCACGGCAAAATCAACCCAGATTGGAGTCCCTCAAGGCTCTATCCTTGGACCCTACCTATTCAACATCTACATCAACGATTTCCCTTCACATCCAAAATGTCAAATAAAACTTTTCGCAGATGACGCAGCAATTTTATCAAACTCCAAATCAATAGGAATAATAACTACACAACTCCAAAATTAAATAAACAGTATAACCAAATGGTGCAATGATTGGAAATTAGACATCAACCCAAAAAAGTCTCAGGCAATAATTTTTCCTCCACTAGACAATAAAAAATTCAAGCCACAATCCATCCTGAAGGTAAACCAGAGCCCTATTAACTGGACTGACAGCGTTAAATATCTTGGAGTTACCTTAGACTACAAGTTGAAATTCAACATGCATGTCAAAAATGTAATAAAGAAAGCAAAAATCGCAAAAATAACATTATCAAGCCTGTTCAACTATAGAAGCAAATTGACTACAAAACAAAAGTTTACTCTATACAGAAGTTGTATCCTCCCGATAGTAACATACGCACTCCCAATTTGGTGTAAATATATTACAACCACAAACAAAAACAGGATAAACGCATTTATGAGAATCTGCCTTCGGACAAGTATAGGAGCTCCATTCAACCTATCAAACAAGATACTGAAGGAGGACTTGAACCAACCCGATCTAGAAGATATGTACCAAACTTCCGTTAAGAAATTATACTTTCAAATGCAAAATTCAAATAATCCAACCATACAATATATTCTACAAAATAAAGGAGATATCAATCCCCGATTCCGACGACCCGGCCCTGACACTTAGTCAAGAGCTCATCGCCCAACAGCTGCCCTCCTGCAAGGCCTAGGGGGACCACTTCTACTCCACCAACTCGCCATGTGTAAATAGCCAGGACAAGGTGACTCGCGAGCTGTGCTCGAATGTAACACCTGTAAATTGAGACGAAAAAAAAAAAAAAAATTCTCATTCAGAACTTTGGTCTGAAGATAGTAACAATGCTGTTACCAAAACATCACACACTATTTATTTAGATATGGTCTTATTGCCTTGTGTTTATAATCTATAATCCAAATTGTACCTTATCAGGAATGGCAATAGTCAACCTAAAACCTCAGACACAGAAATATTAGTCTATTTCTCGTCAAAAGAAACTTAGAATCTTGTCTAAATCATAATTATAATCAGCAAGAAGTCTAAATAGTTTGTTTTTGAAAATTCAAAAAATAATTCAGATACATTTTGGAGAATGGTAATTTATCTATCTCAACTCTCTGAAGGAATCTGAAAAATAAGAAATATTGGTTCGTTGCAAAAATAATTGCCGTTGTTTTTTTAGAGGTAACTTTAAAATGCAATAACTCACTTCAAACAAGACTTTATCAATCAAAATAAAAACATTGGGATCTATATATCCTTGCCAACAGGAAACTAGCTGTTTTATTCAATTCTGGAGTTATAAAGGTAATGAAATCATTAAATGCCGTTTCGGCATCGCCTTTATTTTGAAAACATTTCACTTCTATGAAGTTGGTAAAATGCCTGAAAATGTGGTGGTCAGTAGGTGAGAGGTCTGGTGAGTATAATGTGTGATCTTCCCGCATTGTCAATTAGCTCTTTTCACTGCTGATACTATAATAGAGCTCGTCTACAGATAATTCCTGCATTCATAATTATATTGAAATCGTCTGGTGTGAGAAATCAATTTCTATTCACAGAAGTCCTGGGAAATTTATCTTTTCTCCACAAAAATATTTATAATTTCACACCCAGGAGAAATCCTTAAAACGACACTGTCGTTTATTTAAGTTCGCTAATATACCAACATTAGCTTTAAATCAAGTCATTATTTCTTTCATATTTATATTTAAAAAACTGTTGACTTTGTTTGAAATTTTTAATAAAACTGAGAGATTCCAGGAATATTATTTAAACATTATATTTATTGATTTACAAGAGAGAAAACAAAATATAAAAGGGAAACTAATATTAAAACAAATGAACTTTTCATTTTTCGGTTAGCGCCTATTCACCTGTGAGCTTACACACACTCTGTGGTAACAATTAATTAATATATATACAATAAAAACTTATATTTTAAATTCTGGAATCCCAAATAAATACAAATCTTCAACACTATAATCTCTATCGAATAAATTTCCCCCCAACACTATAATCAATATTAGAAACTATTATAGACGTGTATGATTTTTTTTAAAAAATAAACAATTTCTACTGCCCTTACTGCAATGGAAAAATTAATGGGAGGGCCTGGCACGTATATAATAGTTTCGAATTTTGATAACAGAGGGCGCGTAATGCATCATAATCTATATTAATAAAATGGAAATTTCATAAGTGGACATCACTAAAAACTTTCGTTACAATGCATCAATTTCAACCAAATTTTCAACATTTATGTAAAACGAGATGGAGCAGGTTTTGCTTAACATCAAAATATATTTCCTAACATTAACATGCGTAACTTCGCTGTTATCGATTAAATACAAAAAAAAAAAAAATCAACAGAGTTAATTTTATTTATATATAAATACAAAATTAAATTTCAACAGAGTTAATTTTTTTACATACTAGCTAATAATCTCAATCTAAAAAATATTCAAAACAAGCAATTTTATGATAACACCATATGTAAAACAGTCGGCCAAGAAAACAACAATGATATTACATCTTTCTCACATATTCACACACAATCTTGATTAATAATTAAAACTAATCTTTAACATTGTTTATTATACTTCAACTTTTATTTCTACATTTGTTTTTAAATACCCAATTGTTTTATCATGTTTATAATTTCGCCTAACAAATATACAAATTTATAGTGACCAACATTTGCAAATTTTATCTTTGTTTTTATTTAACTTGATATCGTAAACATAACATCCATTGTAAGCATTTTTCTGTTCACCTTCCGTGGTTTCTCTTTTCTCTGATAGTTTTTAGGTGTAGCATATTTTCTTATTACTAGACTACAAACATTCCCTCGAGAAAAACCTGGGCGAAGCCGGGTACATCCGCTAGTATATCTATAATCAATACACAAGGACATTCAGGTCTCCAATCTCTACAATATACAATAAACCTTGCAGTAAACCAATATGTTCAATACGCTAAAAAAAGATAAAATTTATAATTTTAACAATAATATAACCCAATAATATCTTTAGTTTATTTACATACAAAGTATGATCAATAAATTCCCATACTGCCCTAATTGAAATAAAAAACGTAGAATGAAATAAAATAAAAAGATGGCTATCAAAAATAGGAAAGAGTTTTAACACCAGATGCACTTAAATGTTTGCCTCGCATATTTAGTATAATATATATAGTAGCAACAAAGCGATTAAATTATAATTAAGACATTAAAATGGAATAATGTGCTTGATTGAAATTATTCTTCTATGAATTGGTAAATCAGCCAGTAAAAGCTTAGAATTGTTACAAAAAAAAAACAAACATTTAATGATACATTCGCATTATCACAGCTACCTATTTAGAGAATGATAATGATACAATTTTAATGAATAACATTTGTTAAAGCGATATTTATTGGCGATCTTTCACTCAGGGAGAAGCAGGGCAAAGACATCATTTGGTTAGTGCTCTGAATGATGGTTAGTTCTCTGAATGATGGTTAGTGGTCTGAAAGGTTCTAGAAGACAGACTATTAAACCTCGAATTAAGTAATAAAGTATAGACTAATATAAATCAATAATGCTCCATCTATATATTTTAAATGAAAGTATTCAAACACTAATGTTTCTTTTTCACACAAATCAAACTTCTACTGTTCTTACTGCGATGAAAAAAAAAACATATTGAGAGGGCTTGGCTCATCAGTGGTGAACCCTCCCAGCACAATTTAATCTATCAGTCGCTGAGCTCAAATACTGTAGTGGACAATTCTGCTTATATACGCTGCGTAGAAGGGTTGAATCTCAGAAATATCATAATGAGTGCCTTCCCCGCTTTTATTTTAACCATATATATTTAGTTATTTAATATTGGTAGGTCAATTTTTTTCTCTATAGTTTGTATTATGTAAGCTTTCCCTATTTTAAATTAATTTATAAAATAATCAGTTCTTATGATTCCTATAATCAGCTGCTTTAACCATTGTAACATTACATTTTCTACTTACTCCCTCACGATTACAAGGCTATTATGTTCAGTTTCATTTTTATTATGGCTATATTTCAATTTATATGTAAAATCGCAATACCAATGCAATATTATAAACTCTTTATATATTGAACTTCTCTCTAAATCTCTATTTCTACCTTTCTCTCTACTTTTTTTTTTTTTTGATGAACTTTGATTACATTTCTACTCGTTCATTTACTCAGACTTTTTACTTTAGTCAAAAGCTAGATATAAATTGAACATAATAGAAATTTATAAAATAATATGTAATCTTTGTGATTTTTTTATCATCATATTACTTTATGTATTTTTTTTTATTATAATTTTATTATTAAATATTTTTTATTTCCAAGAACATAGTCTATGACGTGTTTAAATATTTGTTTTTTACTCGCGCTTTAGATGTTAACTAAATTCGAAAAATCACGTGAGAGCGCCCTTGCAAAGGCAGAACAATTTTTAATGCCTTGCCAAATGCTTTATTTTCTTCTCTTGAAGAAGACAAAACAAAAGATATTTGTCGAAACGTTGAGAAAATAAAAATCTCTAACTGGCCGAAGTGTCCATTTTTCATAGAAATTCTTCCTTTACATTATTTATCTTATCATTCTTTTGTATTACCTTCAATTCGTTTGCATTTTTCAAAAACCTTTTTTTGGCCAGTTTTCTTAATTACTTTCGCCTCTTTTCAAGTACTTTTAGATATATTTGGTCAAAGTTTCATTTTCCTTCTTTTGTTTATTAGACACTCTACTGCTATTTTTCTGTTTAACATACTCCCTGTCTACCTAGAAGCTTTATATAATACAAAACTTGTTTACAAACACACAAAGTCTTCATTTAAGATATTTTAGTATAACATAAGTTTATCTTGGGAGATTTTTAGAAAAAAAAATTGAAATAAAAGTAGAGAAATAAAATTTTATTGGCTTATATATAAACTAGACGAATGACCCGGGCAACGCCTGGGTTTACCCGATTAAATGTTTTATTCAAACACTATTCGTTACAATTATAAATTGGCGCCGTGGATGTCACTCTTGTGAAACGTCCCGCTCCAAACTTAACAGTCAGATTAGTTACGATATAAATCTTCAAATCGAGCGAGCGTCTATAAATATTTCGATTTAGATCAAGTATTCTAATTAGTAAGTGAACTATTATTAATAAAATTTTGAAAAGATTTCGATTTTAAACGTATTTATAACCTTGATAGAGGGCGCTGTTCGTGAGCTAAGTAGAATAATTTGAATATATAGTTTTAATATTTAATTTATATATAATTTATATATAATATAAAGCCTAGTGGTCAATGGCATCTGCCCGGTAAGCGGAAGGTCGTGGGTTCGATTCCCATCCCTTGACACTTTTTTATTTTATCCATTCTGACCAAAATCTATCCGTGAACTTCACACAGTGAACTTCACACAGACAGAATAAGGCAATTATATAAGTAGATTAATAATAATAATTATTATCATTAGATAATGATCATAATGATGATGCGCGCGTTGATGGCCAAAATCTATCCGTGAACTTCACACAGTGAACTTCACACAGACAGAATAAGGCAATTATATAAGTAGATAATAATACTAAATTTTATATT
This sequence comes from Cordylochernes scorpioides, assembly GCA_030710605.1. NCBI lineage: Eukaryota > Metazoa > Arthropoda > Arachnida > Pseudoscorpiones > Chernetidae > Cordylochernes > Cordylochernes scorpioides. Next base: position 47,026,616 of record CP092873.1, on the reverse strand, counting down.
TGAAATTGTATTTATTTACATATTTGAAAAATGGAACGTAGTGAAAAAAAAATATACAACTCATATATACAAATAATAATTAACATCTCAAAAAATAGAACTATATAAATCCAATACATTCAAAAGTAAATTAATACAATTTTTCACATAAATAAACAAATACTTTCACACACAGAAGTATTTTAGATACATACAATACTTTGAGGAATATACATAAATACAATTGTTTTAGCAATATAAATTCAATACTCTTTTAAAAATAAGACAAAGACAATACTTTCAGAAATGCATATATATAAGTGTATTTCAGAAAGAAATATATACATATACAATGCTTTCAAAAAAGACAAAATATTCTCTTTCAGAGAGAGAGAAAAAAAGATATATACCATACTATACAATACCAGAAATAGACATGTACAATATTTTTCAAAATAGATATACCAGTATGTAGTATATTTTGAGTTAGATAGATCACAACCTTCTTCTAATATTTATTATAACCCCATATCTATATAAAAATAAGTACCAACCTTGTAACAATGGAAGTGACAAATAAACAAAGAGGTAAAGGTAGTCTAGACGGGGACAAAGGCCAGACGTGATAAACAACCCGGCGCCTGACAGGTGGCGTGATTTTACAGGAACCAATCAGGACTCACCGCCATATGCGGGCGTCCAATATAAAAGCCCCCCAAAATGGGACAAAAAGTTGTTTTCAGAGCGACGCCGTTATACGGTCGGTCGGGTCTCTCACCCCCCCTGCTATCCGCAGGTAGGCTAGGGCATCCGTGGCGCCCGTGGTTCGACTGCCTTCGTCCGTGGTCTACCTCTACCTCTTGGAGTTACCATCTAGACCTGCCTCTGTCTCTTGCTGTCCCCGTGCGGGAATCCCATCACGCACCCACGACCACGACTGCCCAGTACATTCCACGCCGGCTTGGTCGGGATTACTACAGAACCCGTTAAAGTCGACAGGATAACTGAGGACAGCAGCATGCAGAGGATGACGGAGGTCAGAGACGACTACTTCGCGGATGCCCTCACCAACATGCAGCTCCACTGCGAAGACCTAGTAAGCCGCCTAACAGACGCCATTCGGGGACTAGCCGTACCTCGTGCGGAGGAAGCCCTCATCTCCTCTTTCGACGGATCCCACGCAACAAGTAGCCTTCTTCCATACAACCATCTCCAGAGATCAACTCCAGCCAGCATCAGCCATTTCAAGGTACTTTATACTTTGTTTCTGCCATTTTCCCCACAAATTTTATACTTATATTTTCACTTTAAGCATTTTAAAATCAATTATAACCTTTTTTATATCATTTTTATTCAAATCTTAAAACTTTCACACTCTCATTTATCATTTTTACCTTATTTTAATCAAATTATAAATTTTAATTCATCATTTTCAATTTTATTATTAAAAATATTCAATCACGCATTTTTGCCAATTTACTAATCCAACATGCCTTTCTTAAATTCACCTAAAATGGCATTATCCAAATATGCAACTTTCAATTTTACATAAAAAATCGTATTATATTTTAATTACTCGAATCATATTTTCTAAACTTATTTGTGTGTGTGTTTTTTTAATACCTTATTTATGGCCATAGTATTAATAATTAAATTTATTACGCTCTTTATTTTACTTGACCTATTACTATTTCAATTGATATTTCTCAATATTTAAAAGTTTAAAATTTAGCTCCCCATCATCTCTAAAATCGATCCTGTACATGAGACCAAAGGAGACGCCATCTTAGCCTCCTAATAGGACAATTAAATCCAATCTTCATCCCAACGACAACTCAAGGACGCACTGAACTCTCCCCTAGTTTTTTTTTTCTACTTCGTCTTTCCTTCCCTACTTCTAAAGGGGTGGAATGACCTTTGTATCCATCATTAGCAGAGATATTCCTTCCTACTTCAACACTCTTACCTGTCAATCATTCAATTATAGACCTTCTGGGAACAATTTAATACGAACATACACTACATTACCGGCTCCCTTGTTAGGAATCAAAAAGGTTTTAACTTTTATGAATATTATTAAGAATTACTCGAATATTTTTTTCTACTAACAAATATAACATCCCAAAATTGAAAATTCCCCAATCAATATTAGAACAAAACATCTTCGCCAATGCCATCCATCAAGCTATCACCTTTTTTTATATTTGTATGCTATATGTCTTTATTTTATTTTTCTCTACCTCGACCACTCAGCCATTATAACCATCCAAGTCAACATTATTATATAGTTATTATTGTCATTGCTCATTATATTTTAGAATATTCAACCATCAGCAATCTTTTGAATCATTACTATTCGACTACTTTTTCATATCTGTCAGCATATATAGATTCTAAAACGTACAAATTCAAGCTTTTTAAACATCATTTGAGTTTTTTTATATAACATTTATATATTTTTAAAAATACCTAAGATCGTCTTATTTCTGATATCATTGTTTTTTATTAGATTATTATTATTTTCTCACATTGAAGCCTCTTTCTCTCAATCCTATCTTCCCATCCTATACCACTTACTCACACCTCCTTAACACATCTCCTCTCAACCTCATAGTCTCCCATAGGGCCTGTTGCCACCCATTTTATTATTTTTTAAATTAATTCATCTATTGGACCATCCTTCCTCGGTATACAATTCCCGACAACGAGTTCAGGAAATCCAAAGATTATTTCTTTTTTTTTTATCCATCACCGACAACATCATTCATTCCATTCAACTATGTCGGGTTGTTCAATCATCATTGGCAACAGTACCCTTTACCTTCCTTACCTTCCATACTTCCCGCAGTCAAGAGTCTCCTGCTCGCCAAACAAACTTTTATTTTTTTTTAAATTTTGATTCAACCAGCTGGCTCTACCTTCCTCGCTGTACATTTCCCAACAGTGAGTTCAGGTGACCAGTTCGAGTTTTTTTTTCTCAACGCTCGGATCATCATCACAACCATCATTTTACCATTTTATTACTATTTTTTTCAAACTTTTAATCCGAGCTCAATCATCATTGGCAACAGACAACTCTTGACTCCACCTTTCCCATTTCTCCACTTTCAACTTACCTACCCCCCTGTCTGATCTAATGTTGTTTATGAAAAGTCTTGGCAGTTCGGTCAATGAAAACAATACCTCACTTACACAGGCACGTATTGCATTGCCGAACGTCATTGCAAAATTCAACTCAGACTTCCCCTTTTTTACCACTGCGTCACTCTAAGCCTTCAGATATCCATTATAAGTTTATTTGTAACATTTTACTACTTTTGATAAGTACGTTTTCCTTTTTCTCTCTCTCACCATGTGAGACGTCTCTGAAATTATAATTAAGAAAAAAATAAAAAACAAATCATAATGGCATTTCAATTTATTTACCACTTCTGACTTTTCCAAACATCGTCTAATTTGCGTTTATAAACATTGCATCACGTGGGGAACACACTAACCTAAATACTTACTATATTTTAAAATCTTATTCATTTATATATTTACGATCCTTGATGTGTGCCATTTTATATTTTAGAATCAATCCATATATTTTAGGATATTTCTTTTACATTAAGATATTTCTTTTACTTCCAGCCCTAAACAGTTAAAACCATTAGCCAACCTATATAAACATCACCTGAAACCTTATATTCTTTGACATCATTTGTTTTAATTTTCCATGGCCTACGTCTAAGCTAATTTAACTTAAAAATATTGTTTTAACAGTGACACCTTATACCAACTGTCCCTTCTTATATCTCGATCCTTCCAACTCTGCCTTCCATACTTTTCTCGTCTCTTGATCATTTTCCATTGGCCTTCTATGCCTTCGTTCTAACCACCCCTCGTCCATCGCAGAGTTCCTGTTTGCCGACTTTTTTTATTTACACCCAGGTCGCCGTCCCAGCATTCTTTATTTCATTCTTTTTTCCTCAAACCCGGGTTCAATTAATCAATGGCAACAGTCGAGCCCTGTTTTTACAATCTACCTCCATCCTCTAACCTCTTCAACGGTTCCTGAGACTCCTGCTCGTCAACATTTTTTAATTTTTATTTTTTAATGATTCATCGACCTGGTACCCTCTTCCTCCCCATGTTAACTCCACACGGAGAGCTTGGGTAACCAGCGAGTTTTTTTTTTCTCTAACGCTCGACCCAGGCCATCATCAGCACGATGCGCCCACTCATTTTTCGTTTAATTTTATTTTTCATCTGGTCGAGCTCAATCACCGACAGCAGCGCAGCTCTTGAGCCACCATCTCTTTTTAACCTCTCTCAGAAGAATTTTCTTTCCCATATTCTCCCATTACCTACCTCTCCTTCGATCTTCACGCCTTTTGACCATCTGATCTAATGCTACTTACATAGCATCTTGAGATTGCTGAACCCTGAAAACAATACTTCGCTTCTAAGCTCGTATTGCAGGGCAGGACTCCTGAGATGTCCTTTGCAGAAACCAATTCAGACCTTCTTCCTTTATTCCTCACTGCGTCACTACCTATCGCAAACCTTTTGCTTAAGTCAATTTTCTTTTATATTTTATTTTACTTTTATTATCTCTACTTCTCCTCTTTCCTGTATTACATCCCTGAAACTATGTTGTAAATACTCAAGGCACCTTAAGTAACAAAAAATTGTAACTAGTATACCAACTTTCCCCAATATTTACTTTCGCTATTGTGTGTGTTTACTTTAAATTTATCTTTCCTATGTACTCCTCTTATATATTTTTGTAGTTTTATAATATTATATCAGTGTGTCACCACTACTCCCCTTTATCTTCATTTTTATTCTAGTAACTAATTTATGCCCCAAATTATTTCCATTTAATAGGTTTGCTAGCTTTTCTCTCATTTATTTGTAAATAGACTTACAGTTTACCTAGTTTTGTGGTGTTGGACTTTGTTTTTTAACTTACAGATGTAGATAAAACATTTCACTATTAATCGATAATATCGTTCTGTTTATTAACCATCAGCATTAATGCCATCAACTACCAATCAACCCTTTATATATTATTACCTTTAATATTTTTATTTTCTTTTTTCGTCATGTTTAGACTTAGAATTTTACAACTTCAACTATTTTAGGCACCATTTTAAAAAACCTACACCTAACAATATTTATAATATTTCTTAAACAGATAAAACATTTATCATTTTATTTTTCTTATAGATTTTCAAAATGTTATTTTTGACGCTTCCCTTACAACCTCTAACTCTATCCCATGAACCTTTCCTCCCAACTTTTTATACCCATCAAGAGATTATTGTTCGTCAGCCATTTTCTTTTTTTTTTTATTGATTAAACTAACTAGAAGACCCTTCCTCGCTATATCATTCCAAATAGTGAGATCAGGAGACCCAGTTAGATTTTTTTTTCTCTCATCGTCCGACTCATCATTTTTTCATTTTTCAACTTTTTCTTTTCACCACACAAGTCGGACACAATCAAAATTGACAGCAATAAATCTCTTACACCCACCTCTCCTTTTCCGCATCCTTCAAACCTCCAACCTTCCAAGGGATTCCAGTTCGCCGAACATTTTTGTTTTTTTTTTCATTGATTAATCCGACTGGAACAATCCTTCCTCGCTATACCCATTCCCAATAGTGAGTTCAGGATATCCAGCGCGATCTTTTTATTTTCTTTTTCTCATCGCCCGACTCATCATATCAATTCACCATTTTTTCAAATTTTCACTTTTTTTCTCATAATTCAACCGGGCACAATCATTATGGACAACAGGGATCCCTCTTATCCCTCTTACCTCTACCTCTCCCTTTTACCTCCATCAATCTTCCCACCTCTTTTCACTGTCTGAGCTAATGATGCAGACGGAATATCTTAGGCCTTCTGTTAATGAAAACAATGCCTCACTTAAACAAGTTCGCATTGCATTGCAGAATGCTTGGGATACTACTTTGCAGAAACATGCTCAGATACCCCCTTTCCCTTTTTCAACCTTAGCGTCACATTATACATTCAGTCAATAAACTAACTTCATTTTTTTTCCTCTCACCTTTTATGCAATAAGATATTATTTTCCTTGTACGATTCATTTTTACCATATTTACCATTTTGTATTATATACTTTCTCTTAATCTTTTATCATTCATTTTGTGCGTTTTTATTTTTATAACCTTGATTTTTATTTCATTGATACACCACCATTACACAACATCTTTCTCTTTTTAACTTGTAACTTTATAATAATTTTAACTAATTTGTATACAAAAAATTTATTTCTTTTATTCTTTTATAATAGGTTTGTTAGGTCATCATTCATTACATGTCATTCCCCCAACCAAACCTTAATCACCGGGGACACATTCTGTAGTATATTTTGAGTTAGATAGATCACAACCTTCTAATATTTATTATAACCCCATATCTATATAAAAATATGTACCGACCTTGTAACAATGGAAGTGACAAATAAACAAAGAGGTAAAGGTGGTCTAGACGGGGACAAAGGCCAGACGTGATAAACAATCCGGCGCCTGACAGGTGGCGTGATTTTACAGGAACCAATCAGGACTCACCGCCATATGCGGGCGTCCAATATAAAAGCCCCCAAAATGGGACAAAAAGTTGTTTTCAGAGCGACGCCGTTATACGGTCGGTCGGGTCTCTCACCCCCCCTGCTATCCACAGGTAGGCTAGGGCATCCGTGGCGCCCGTGGTTCGACTGCCTTCGTCCGTGGTCTACCTCTACCTCTTGGAGTTACCATCTAGACCTGCCTCTGTCTCTTGCTGTCCCCGTGCGGGAATCCCATCACGCACCCACGACCACGACTGCCCAGTACATTCCACGCCGGCTTGGTCGGGATTACTACAAGTTTATCTTGATATACAAGTATTTCTGAAATATATATATGAACAAAATTTTCTTATAGAGATAATTACAATAATTTCACACACACAAATTGATTTCGCAAATATTGCGTAAATGAATATATATAATACTTTTAGAATTATACTAATACAACGCCTTAAAAAATGCATATTTACAAAAATTTCAAAAGTAGATAAATATACAATAGTTTCACATAAATAAATAAATACAATCAGAAATAAACAAATTACGTTTACTCTTAAATACTTTCACACACATAAGTAAATACATATAATACTTTCAGAAATATATAAATACAATTGATTCAGAAATATAAAATACAATACTTTTTCAAATATAGACAAATACTTTCAGAAATGCATATATACAGGTATTTGATATAAATGGTTATATGCAATGCTCTCTCAAAAATAAATGTATACAAGTATTTCTCAGAAATATATATATAGAAGTATTTCAGAAAGAATAAGTACAATACTTTCCAAAAAAAGACAAATACAATATACTCTTTAATAAAGATATAATTACAATAATTTCACACAATACAAATTGATTGTTCAAATATGGCGTAAATAAATATATACAATATTCAAAGAAACATAAATACAATACTTTAAAAAGGTATATATATACATTATTTTCAGAAATATACAAATGCAATGCTTTAAAAAAATACATGTATATCAATAAAATAATTTCATAAATATATGAATAAAATACTTTTATAAAAGGCATATATATAATACTTTCAGAAAGAAATAAATGCAATACTTTCACACACACTCAAAAAAAATGTATATAAGCAAATTTTTAAAGATATTTATATATCCAATGCTTTCAGATATCGGCATATACACACTTAGAAATTGACAATTATAATATACTTTACAAATAAATTTTAATCAAAATAATTTTAGAAATAGGTTCATATACAAGATAGGACAAAATTTCTTAAAATATAAATTTAGAAAAATCATGGGAGAGAAGTTTACAGGGTTTATATTTAGAAAATATGTTGATGTACAGGCTATATGAAAATTTAATTGTATACAGTGTACTCCGCTTATAACGAAGTCGCATTATCCATGACAATCACTTTGTTATATCCGAAGTTTGTTATATCCGCAGTTGGAAAAAAAAAAATGTTTTGTACCAATAATTTTATTTACTATTCAACTCAAAAGAGCAACACAAAGATCAATAACAACCACATCAGGTGTTTTTGGAGAAGTAGTTTGTGATTTTCTTTTGACATTTAGAAGTCAGTAACAAGTGCTGAACACTCTTTTCGATGTTGTCCAAGTCTGACAGATGCCTATGAAGAGACTTGGACTCATCCTGACATTGAAGAAACAATCGCAGAGTTTGAATGCTCTCCAAGACCTCTTTTGGATGCGGAATGTGGACAATTGGGTCTACTTCTTCATCAACTTGGTCCGTTTCTTCTTCTTCTTTTGCTTGAAGAATGCTCTCGACAATTTCTACATCGGATAACATGGCATTTGTAACGACGTCATTGTCAGCGTCAGCATAAGAATCGAAATCCATCTCTAACGGTATTTTTAAAACTTCTTTCATGCGATCGAAGAGGCTTTGTTGCTCCCACATTTGTGTTGCAGGCTGTGGTGTATCCAATGGAGAGAGATAGTGAGTTTCTTGTTTGTTTTCGTTCTCCTGCCATGGTAAACGTTAATAAAATATAAGCGTTTATTAAACAATTTAATTTTGTTTAAATAATGTAAAAAAAATACTTATAATATGTTTGCATATTTTAAAATTGTATATTATTAACTTATTTGTTGTGTATCATTAAATTTGTGTCATTCACACGTTGTAATTTGATATATATTATGCATAATATATTAGTCAATTATAATGGTAAATGAGAAAACTTCGTTATAAACGGATAAAATAAAAATTTATACATGCAAATCACTTCGTTATAAGCGAAAATTCTTTATATCCGACTTCGCAATATCCAGAGTTCTTTTAATGGTTTAAGCCCTTCTTTTCTTTCGTGCAGACAATTTCATTCGCTATATGCGGAATTTCGCTATAACCGACTTTGTTATAAGCGGAGTACACTGTATATTGTTTGTGTTGTTTACTTTTATGGTAATTTAAACCAACAATCCCATATTGTATATAACTTATAACAAGATTTTAATGTTGTATAGTAGAAACACATCTGTAAATGGTTATATGCATGATTGACATGTGTCATTACATCATCATATGTAATGTAATTTGTACAAACTGAGGATAATAAATAAAACTCTGTAATAGATTAAGAGTTGAGCTAGAGAGATAGAAGTCAAACACGTCTAAATTCGAGATAGATGGGAGCCACAAAGCAACATCTAAAGATAGATGTCACCAGACGACCCACTCTTCACATCTGGTGACATGTAAAACCCCCTTTCTCAGAAACGGTACATAAAGCCCCCGGCCTAGCTAAAAATACAGTTAGTTCAGCATCTGTGCGAGCCCACGTCGGTTGTACCTCAGTCCCATCTCATCCATCATGTAGATCAGTAAGAAACTTCTATCTCCCCATCTTTCGCTCCTAGCTCAACTTTTATCTGTTTACGGAACTTTCTTAGTGCAACTGTGTCTTCGTTTTTTGTGTGGACATTCCCAAGCTTTCCACTCTGCCTTGACCACGACTGCCTGTACTTTGTGAAAACTTTTAAAGGTCTTCCAAGGTGCAGAGAGGTACTGGAAAACTCACCACATCCTGACTGTTCCTCTCGGTCAACACTTCATCATCACAAAGTTAGTCGACAGGATTCTACAAGAGTCAACAGTAACTCAACTTATTACAGATAGTCGACAGGATAACCAAAACGAAGGATACCAAACGAAGATTGCCAGCTAGTCCAGATAGAAGCGAGAAAGTGCAAAGATGGAAGAGCAAACCGAACAGTCTAACGATGCGACCGGGCTATCTGTCCCCCAACAAGAGACGACATTTGAAGAGGAGGAAACGTCGCCGCCCCAAGGGACCTCCGCAGACCCGCTGACACAGATCGCCGATGCCCTGAGTAAGCTGCTGATCGCCCGATCTCCGAGGGAGATAGACGTGAGTCCATACGATGGTACCTTTGAAGCCTAGAGCTTTTTCGGCAATTTCGATGCCCAAGCAGACCGAGCTGAGCTGACCTACATGGACCGCCTACGCAAGTTACCTGCAAGGTAAGCCCCTCCAATATTTCCGAAGCCTACGGTTAGATAGGTTATTTTATAATGAAGCCCGCCAAACCTTGATAGATTTATTCCCAACAACGACAGAAGCGTCGTTTTCACGCTTCCTAGCCATCAAATTGACACCCCAAATGTCCCTAGAAGACTACTACCAAAACAAAACGGTAATGGGCATGAAATTAAACCTACCCGCCGACATATTAATAGAGTCTCTGACCGAAGGACTACCCGTCGCAGACCAGCGCTTAATCGCCACGGTGCAGCCAAACACCATTAAAGAATGGTTCGACCTAGTGTCAAGAATAAGATGAACTCAGTGTGCCACCAGTGCAGCGTACCAGCGCCAAGTAGACAAGGCCCCACATCCAACCTACCACAACCCACCACCGCGGCACAATAACCAGCGGTCATCACGTGTAACGTACCAAGTTGCACCCCCACCCTCGCCTTGCAAGTATTGCAATGCTATGCACTGGCACTCCCAGTGTGAACAACGGTTCCAACAGGACCGAACACGCCAAGTCTACAGCGCCAGACCACGCAAAATCACTATACCAAAATCTGGTACCCGGCCCAAGGTCCAATCTCGGAGCCCTGATCCCCAAGTCCAAGATGACTCTACAAGCCCCGCGAGCAACTCAACGGTAGGAAAACCTGAAACCTTTTTTCGTTGAACAGCTCGTAATATGGACTGAACTGTCACCAAATGTAAAATTTGCCCTTTTTAATAGACACGGGAGCATCTATTAACATACTTAACTTGGATATTTTAAGAACCATAGAAAATAGATTACCATATAAAATTATTATCCATCAGTACAGTTTAACTATAAACGCAATAGCCCACAATATAAATACCCTTGGATATATTTTTTTTAAAACTTAAAATAGGTAACCTCACCCAAAAACTAAAATTTTTTATAATAGAAGCTTCACTACCTTTTGGTATTTTATCTATTAATACCCTTAAAATATTTAAATTAATTATAGATTTTAACAATCTCCAAAATTATCAAAAGAATGATGCTCTCCCAACGAATGTCTATAAGTTCACCAAGTGCAAACAGGATTTATGTCATACTCAACCGAGGGAAACAGCTATTTTTACCACCTTCCCCTCGAACCAGTCCTGTTTACACGTGGCGGACCCTACCCCAATTATATGTTCCCCCACTATTGTATCACCCCCTATATCTCCTACCCATGATATTGAGATTTCTATACCTTCTAATGCGGCACCTCAGTTAGAACATTGTCCACACGAACTCCACCGAATTCTATATGAATTCTCGCATGTGTTCTCTACTAATAAATACAATGTGCCCAAATTGAACATACCACCGGTAAAAATCAATACCACCACAGATAAAATAATAGCATTACGCCCATATAGAGTGCCACTACACGACCAACAAGAAATACAAACACAAATAGAGCAAATGCTCCAACATGGAATCATTGCCCCGTCAGTCTCACCTTATGCCAGTCCAATAACTCTTGTTACAAAACGTGACAAAACGAAACGTTTCTGTATCGATTACAGAAAACTTAATGAAATCATCGCTCCAGACGTACATCCTTTACCATTAATAGAAACCATTCTTGACAAATTGTCGAAAGCCAAATACTACTCTTCTGTAGATATAGCATCCGCATATTGGCAAGTGGAAGTAGAACCTAACTCACGTAATCTACTAGCTTTCGTGACGTTAGATAGTCAGTACGAATTTTGTAGACTTCCTTATGGATTTAAAAATTCGCCACAGATATACCATCGTGCCATAAACCAGGTCATGCAAAAATATAAACTAAATTTTGTTACTCATTACTTCGACGATTTCATTATTTTTTTCTGACACCTTAGAGGATCATCTACAACACCTACAACAATTTCTAACGGTGTGTCGACACGAAAACATCAAACTCAATTATAACAAATGTTCGTTTTTTAAAACAAATATAGATTTCTTAGGATACACTATTACCGCAGGTATTTATGCACCACAGACGCGCAACCTTGATACCATAAGTGCCATCAAACCACCTACCAATTAAAAGACGTTACAATCATTTTTAGGAGCAGTGAACGTGTATAATAAGTTTATACCAGATTATGCCCGCTTACGAGCACCTTTAAATAAACTACTTAAAAAAGATGTGAAATGGAATTGGGACCCAGATTGTCAACAAGCTTTCACCACTCTCAAAGAGAGTTTAACCAGTAAACCAGTACTACACTTGTATCAAGTCGGTTTACCATGCCGCCTTTATTGTGACGCATCCACCCAAGGGATCGCAGGCATACTCAAACAGGTACATCCAGACGGACAAGTACATCCTGTACAATATTTCAGCCGCGCCCTTAGAGCACATGAGAGAAACTACACCGTTTCCGAACTCGAGTGCCTCGCCATCGTCGAAAGTGTAGACAAATTCCGAATATACCTCACCGGTATAAAATTCACCATATACACAGATCACCAAGCTTTACAATGGCTTAAAACTATAAAAAATCCGTCAGGACGACTCTTTAGATGGAGCCTGAGACTATCTACCTATAATTACGAAATCCACTACCTCAAAGGCAGCCAACAGTACGAAGCAGATTTGCTATCACAAAACCCCTTTGTAGGATTTGTCAGTGCTGATATTATCAAATAGCATCAACCAACAGCACCCCCCTTCAACATTGATACAAACGGCTTACATACCATTACCCGAAAAGGTGTAATTAAAATAATAATTCCCGAAACCCTGCAACATACTCTAATGAATAAAGTTCACCAAGAATATAACCACCCAGGCATCTCTCAGATGACCCGCATAATTACTGCCCAGTACTACTGGAAAGGTATCTCTAAATCTATAGAAAATTTTGTCAAGTCGTGTCACACCTGCCAAATCATTAAAAGGCCCAAAGGTAAACCCTATGGTGCCCTCGGACAAATTCCACCACCACAACAACCATTCGACTTAATCTCTATAGAAGCCATAGCTGGATTTTCGAAATATGGACACTCCAAGACATATCTACACGTAATAGTGGATCATTTAACGCGATATGCTTGGACCTTTCCATCGAAGTCCACCAGTACCCTAACGTACATTCAAACCCTCAAAACTGTACTACAGCAAGGATCTTCAAAACGTCTGTTATCTGACAGAAAAATTCCGTAAATTTCTAATAACACAAGGTATACAACCCCTACTCACCACAAGCAATAACCCACAAGCAAACGGTTTAATAGAACGCTTAAATGCGACCATTACAGGCAAGCTCAGACTAGCTTATCTAGAAAATCCGAAAGCTTCCTGGACTCAACTAGTTAAGCGCGTCACTCAGACGTACAATAACACGCCCCATTCTGTCACAAGTTTTCCACCTACCTACTTAATGTTCAATGTTATCCCCCCAGATCTAAGAACTCATCTTAACCCATACCCCGAAATAAATATAGCTCGAGAGATAGCAAGCTCTCGTACTCAAAATAAGCATAAAAATATAAATAAACATTTGATAAGAAGCACAGAACACCACATTTCGAAGTGAATGATCTTGTTTTGGTCAAAAATTACAGACATCCCGACACAGGTAAATTAGCACCATATTTTACTGGACCATACACAATAATTGAAATAATCTCACCCAATGTCGTTCGAATAGATCGCCCCAATCAACCTTTCAATAGAGACAGTGACACCATACATGTCAATAAATTAAAATATTACACAGAGAATGTTCTGTACATAACACCTCCACAACCCCGATTTGTTCAAAACCCACAGCGATTGTCTCAAGATGTATATCTCTGTGAATTCAATCATTTGACTCCAGATATCTTCGAGACGCAACTATTCCGAATTATACCGCCTACAAGCTCACAGCCCTTTTTGCATTTAAATCCCGGTATTTTCAAATAGGCAAGAAAATTGCCAACTTCAACAAAAGAGAGAAAATCAGTTTCAAGTAAACGACAAAAATAACAAACATCCCCCATGATTGACCACCCACGACGATCCCGTGAAAAACAGGAGGAGTGACCGCCAGTAATAGAATCACCCGAATCTATTTCGGTTACATGTCCCCGCTCAAGGCAGATGTTATTGACCGCTATCTTCATATGCGCCATTTTTTTTAAGCACATGTTTCACACTAACCATTTAGGTTTTCTTACAAATCTCACCAACCCCTTAATCATAACACACACACACACAACATACATTAAACATTTTACATGTTAATTGATATCACCAATTAAAACAATTTGGTTAAGTCTTATATAGACTTTATGACGCACAAAAGAGAAATCATTCTCTACATATCACCTTTTTGGATAAACGAGAATATTGTTCAATTTTCCATTACTTAAAATTTATCTAATCATTATAATAATCTTTAATTATATTGTTATTTGTATAAAATCTTGAATAATTATTTTATTTTTCATCTTTCAATTATATAATCAAATTTTTAATCCAACATGATTTAAAAAAAAAAAAAACTAATCAAATTTACTTTTATTTTTCATGATATTATTTTAGTATTGCAAAACATCTAATTGTTTCAAAAATTATTTTTATTTTATTATTTATTATATCTTTTATATATTACATGTTTAATTTTGTCCACTTACACTTTTTGTACCCGCAATCATACTTCTATATTTCTATTCACTATATTTTATTTGTTTAAATACCTTTATTATCTGACAATGTTTTTCATCCACTATTGGGCATACAGCAATCGTTTTCAACAATCATATTCTTTAACCAATTCCCTATACTTTATTATTACTATCTTTTCAGCCATTGTTTCAAACCATCGTAGAAAAACGACAGCACTGCATGGCAATTTTTTTTATTTCATATTTCAACAAACTCTTTGAACACAGTTCCCCTGATTTAAAAATCCCAACTTCTGGCCTGAACACGCTTCAAGAGTTTATTTCATTTCATCCGCAGAGCACAATCACCAACGCATGCCCAAAGCGTTCACTTTTTTCAACTTTCAATTTTTTTTCAGCTCTAGCGGACCACATTCAACCTTTGATTTCGAGTCAAGTCAGACCACCTACTGTCGCTACAATTCTACTTATCGCATGGCTCTACCACCCCTTTCAATCATATAAATAAGCAACTTTTCTTCAACAACTTTTAACACAATAATCCTAAAATTGTGACAAAGCACTGACACCCTTATATAGGATCGCAAGTGAAACATTGCCAAGGAAGACGCTCAAGTCTATTTCCTCGCTTTGTACCTTGATCTAAGTATTTGGTTTACATGTGCACTCCTTACAATTGCATATTCTTCAACTACTAACCCTTTCCAACGCCCGCCAATATTATCTTAGAATATGAATTTTTATGTCAACATTTTATTTTAATCATCATTTTTTAAAAATCAAACAAAAATGTCATTTTTATTTCACTTTTATTAATCCAAACAAATCATCTTGTTATAGCCCTTTTTAACCCTCACAGTTTAAATTAATTAAAAGAAATTTTAATTACTTACCTGTGTTAGAGAGGCTTTACCCGCTTAAACCCGGATAAACCCTTTCACTCCCGGGGCCCATCTTTGGTAATTTAAACCAACAATCTCATATTGTATATAACTTATAACAAGATTTTAATGTTGTATAGTAGAAACACATCTGTAAATGGTTATGTGCATGATTGACATGTGTCATTACATCATCATATGTAATGTAATTTGTACAAACTGAGGATAATAAATAAAACTCTGTAATAGATTAAGAGTTGAGCTAGAGAGATAGAAGTCAAACACGTCTAAATTCGAGATAGATGGAAGCCACAAAGCAACATCTAAAGATAGATGTCACCAGACGACCCACTCTTCACATCTGGTGACATGTAAAACCCCCTTTCTCAGAAACGGTACATAAAGCCCCCGGCCTAGCTAAAAATACAGTTAGTTCAGCATCTGTGCGAGCCCACGTCGGTTGTACCTCAGTTCCATCTCATCCATCATGTAGATCAGTAAGAAACTTCTATCTCCCCATCTTTCGCTCCTAGCTCAACTTTTATCTGTTTACGGAACTTTCTTAGTGCAACTGTGTCTTCGTTTTTTGTGTGGACATTCCCAAGCTTTCCACTCTGCCTCGACCACGACTGCCTGTACTTTGTGAGAACTTTTAAAGGTCTTCCAAGGTGCAGAGAGGTACTGGAAAACTCACCACATCCTGACTGTTCCTCTCGGTCAACACTTCATCATCACAAAGTTAGTCGACAGGATTCTACAAGAGTCAACAGTAACTCAACTCATTACATATATATATTTATAGATTCTTGCTGAACAACTTCGTGTGTGTGTGCATAGTGTGCAGTATATCGTCTGATTATTTTGAATTCTTCATTAAAGTTTTATATTTTGTTTGTAATAGCTCTTACAATTGTTTCTAGAAGGTTTTTTTTTCATATATATAACCGAGTATAGAATCATCCGTTTTTTACAAATTTCAGACATTTCCAGAATAAAGGATTTGACATCTCTGTGCTGATGCCAGATGTACTAGAATACCGCTCAGTTGACAATTTGTTAAGTCATACAGTCAATTTTACATATTGGGTTTTCCGAAAATATTTTCTGCTTTCAAAAGATCTTTTCTTTCTAATTATTCAAAAATCGTTAAATAACTTTTGAAAATTTTCAAATTTTCTATTCATTTTTACATATAAAGCTTCATTTCTATCAATTATTCATAGTTTCTATTTGAAATAAATATTCAAGTCATATTTGTTATAAAATTTGCACAATTCCAGCGTAGATTCCTGATAGGCAAATATATTTGAAGTGATTTACTTCTTCGATCAACTAACCTGGCTTCTCAATATCGGCATCGAGAAATTGGGGGCTGAGTTAGTCAATAGGTCTTCTGCGATTGTTTGAAACAAATGGTTACTATATATTGGAGCTCTAATTGTTTACTACTATGACACATCACTCCTCAATTCTACGCTCAGCTGACGTCTTTGATTGAAATAAAGTGTAGGAACATGTGTGTGTGTGTTGAAGAAATTCTCTGCTCTTATAAAATATTTGTAAAAATAATACAAAAATAATTACTTTAAAAAAAGTTCTAAACTTATTTTTAAAAATACACTGTATAACAAAAAAACCGACGCACCAAGAAGGAGTTGTCAGATTAGGACAAAAATTGGTGTATGCAAAGAGCATGTATAGGGGAAAAAACGATAAAAATTCCAGAACAATTAATTGATTTATTTCAGAGTTTGACCGTCACAAATTGAGAATGTCAATATGTCGTTGGACCCCCACTGGCCTGGATGTAGGCTGCCACCCGGCGTGTCATGGACTGATAAAGATTCCGGATGGTGTGTTGCAGGATTTCTTGCCAAATTGTCTCCAACTGTCGGGCTAAATAGTCAACATTCCGGGATAGTTGCAATCGCCTTCCCATCACATCCCAGATGTGCTCTATTATCGAGAGATCAGGCGACCTTGCTGGCTACGGAAGAGTTCGGCAAGATTGAAGACAATCCATAGTAACACGTGCCGTGTGTGGCCGGGCATTATCTTGTTGAAAAGTAAGCCCGGGGTGATGTGAGAGGAACGGCAATAAATCAGGCCGTAGAATGTCATCTACGTACCGTTGTGCTGTCAGGGTGCCAGGAATGACTACCAATGGGGTTCTGCTATCAAATGAAATGGCACCCCAGACCATAACGCCCTGTTGTGAACCTGTGTGGTGTTCGACAGTAAGGCCAGTATCCACACGCTGTCCAGGACGTCTCCAGACACGTTTGCGACGGTCGTCAAGACACAGTAAGAAACGGTACTCGTCACTAAAGACTATACGTTCCCAGTCAGCGCAGTTCCAAGTTGATCGCTCCCGACACCACTGTAGTCGGACTTGTCGGTGCACGGGTGTGAGGGGTAGGCATCGTAACGGTCGGCGAGCTCTTAGATTCCGCTCTCTCAGTCGCCTGTTGATGGTCATTTTGGACACTTGTGTGCCAGTCACACGTTGAATGGTAAATAATGTGGATTCCGGTGCTGCGACAGCCATTCTGACAATTTCTCTGTCCTCTCGTTCTGTTGTTGCCCTTGGTTGACCGCTGCCGTCCTGACGTTGCATACTTCCGTTGTTGACCCACTTTTGCCAACATCGCCTAATAGCCGCATCACTTCGACACAGATTAGTCGATTAGACCAACCAGCCTCTTTCAATCCAATGGCACGACCAGTTTCAAACTCTGACATATGTTCGTAATGAGCACGAATCTTTCGGCGAGGCATTGATACAGTAGAAATAGGTGTACTGCTAAAATATTAAACAGAAATTCTGAAAATCAGCTCGTGCCGCGCCGAATATTGAGTCTAGAATGCTCGTGCTGGATGCGCAGTTCAGATGCGCTGGAGCTCTTGCTTTGCATAAATCGCCACCAAATTTCAATTCCTATGCATGTTTGGTCGAAACCTCTTTGTATACGTTTTTTTCATATAAATCGGACAACTGCTTCTTGGTGCGTCGATTTTTTTGTTATAGAGTATATGTTCCGAAAACCATGTCCCATCATATTTTAATATTTTTTTTACTTTCTTTCTTTCAACATATAAATTTTATCCCAGCTGTGTGTCCATTAATAATAAATCCTTGTCACGGCACTTTTTTTCTGGGCTCAAAAATCATTTTATTTTGGTTAGCAGCCCGTAAATAAAGATATTTCCGTGTCCATTAATAATTTGCGCCTTAGGATTGATGTAGTGAAAACATTTTTTAGTTGATTTGTATGTTTATACTCCGAGTGGTGTAATATTAAATTGAAAAATTACATTATTTTAGGTTAAAGTATATTGCTGATATTTGTTGCTCCATGGAATGAGGTGGGGGGTGCCATCACCCTGTTAGTCAGCCACATTTCAGAGTTCCCTGTTCACTGTTACTGTAGCGGCTCGGGGCTCACGACACCATATTACAGGGCAGTCCCTTGTGCTGCTTCTCCTGCCCGCCACGTAGTGAAGGACTTCTGGGCAGGAAAGAATATTGCTAAAATGTATATATGGAAGTCCAGGTGTATATAGAATACGTTATGTGGAGTTTTCGAGATTTATCATTCCTTTGGAAGAATTTTTATCAGTTTTTTTTAAATAGAGAATGGAAAATTACACATATATTTACCAATTTATAATCTTATATATTCATATATCTATTCCTTTTTTATTTATGCATATACGAGGTGTGTTCAAATAGTATGGCGACTTTTGAATTCCCGCGGGTTACATATATTCGAATTTCGGTCTTTTTGTGGCTTTATGTTGGTGCTCATGTCTCTCACTTATGCCGACAAGCTCGGCCATTTTGAATGTTCACTTAATTGTTGACAGCTGCTTTGCTTGCAGGTGTTTTGGATCGTCTTCGATTTTTACCTATTAAAAAAAATGGATCAAAGAACCTGTATCAAATTTTGTGTGAAAAACGAAATTAAATGCGCGGATGCATTCCGAATGTTGACTGTGGCATACGGAGAAGCTACCTTGGACCGAAGCAACGTTTATCGGTGGTACAAAATGTTCTCAGAAGGCCGAGAAGATGTGAACGACGAAGAGCGTGCCGGACGCCCGAGCACTTCAACAACAGACGAAAAAATTAATGAAGTGGAGAAAATGATATTGGCCAATCGTCGAATCACCGTTAGAGAAGTTGCTGAGAACCTAAACACATCGATTGGTTCGTGCCATTTGATTTTTATCAATGATTTGGGCATGAGACGGGTCGCCGCGAAATTCGTACCAAAATTGCTCAATTGCGACCAAAAACAGCATCGCATGAACATTGCTAATGAGATGTTGGACTCTGTCCGCGACGACCCAAATTTGCTCCAAAGGGTCATAACTGGTGACGAAGCGTAGGCTTATGTTTATGACGTGCTAACCAAAGCTCAATCATCTCAATGGAAGCTGCCGCACGAACCAAGACCGAAAAAAGCGCGCCAAGTTCGGTCGAATGTGAAAGTTTTGCTGACAGTTTTCTACGATTGCAGGAGCGTGGTGCATCATGAGTTCTTGCCACAGGGTTAAATGGTCAATAAGGAATATTACCTGCAAGATGAATCGATTTAAATCTCCTATGGATATTTGACATCAGAATTTGAAACGCTTATGGAGATATGTATCTTTATTTTTGATCTTCTCAAGCTTTCGGGCTTGTCTGCCCTTCTACAGGAGAAACAATATATAACGAAAATATAACGCCGCCTGATACTAAAACTATTATGATTCTATATACATCTAATATGTATATATATACAAGGGTATTTTTGCATATTGTTTTACTTAAGATATGTTTTTATTTGATTAAGGTATTTACATATTTTACTATTGTTTGCTATATATTAAGATTTATCTTATAGGTTGGAGATTCTATTAATTTAAGTTAGTATTATAATGGTTATTGGCTATTACGTATAAGTTACATATATTATTGTTGATATTATTAGCTGGCACTAGGATATATTGTGTTATATGTTTCGGGCAAGTCTATTTTTCTATTGATGCTGTTGTGTTTTTTCTGGATAATAAAGATTCTATGATAAGCCTTTGATATTTGCTGTTTATGTTATTGTAATGTATTATGGGTTCTTCTAATGCGAATGTGTGACCTGTTTATTTGCAGTGTTGGAAAATTAGGGATCTATTGTCTTGGTTTATTATGTTGCGTTTGTGTTCATATATTCTATTGCTGACTCTCCTTCCTGTCTCCCACGTATTTGACTTGGCAGTTATTGCATTCTAAGGAATATATTGCTTCTTTTTTGTTAGTTGGTTTTATGATATTAGAATTATTCTTAGATAATGGATTTTTAATGATAGAGCCTATGTTAGGGGAATTACTGTAATATGTTTGGATGCCGAAGTTTTTTAAGTAGTTGGCTATTGTTATAGATGTTTGTGAAAATGGAATGTAACATATTGCCTTGTAAATATCAGTGGTTTTGTTGATTGAGTTATTGATTGTTATATTTTTGTGGAAATGTTTTAATATAAAGGTAATTGTGTATCCTGCTTGCTGGAGATTATTTATGATGTTCTGTGTTTCAATCATTTTTGAATTCTGTTGCGAACAATGGGTGTGTATTCTTTTGGTTAGTGTTTTAATTGTGTTTATCTTATGGCTTAATGGGCAATATGAAGTGAAATGTATATAATTTGGTTCGAAACTTGGCTTGTAGTATACGGAGGTTTGCAATCTGTTTTGTGTCCTTGTGATATTAATGTCTAAGAATGGTAGTTTATTGTTATTTTCAACTTCCATTGTAAATTTAATTCTAGGGTGGTAGTTATTTAATGAGGTTAATATGTGATTAACTTTGTTAGCTGTACATATACAGAATATGTCGTCTATGTATCTTTTATATATTATTATGTCTGTGGGGAATTGTGTGGTTATCCATTTGTCTATTGTGTTCATAACTATTTCAGCTAACGGGGAAGATAGTGGGCTGCCCATGGGTGATCCTTTTATCTGTTTATATGATTGTGAGTTGAAATTAAAAATGTTTGATTTTAAAGATATATCTATTAATTCTATTATTTTGTTAATGACTGTTTGGTCTAAACTATTTTCTATTAAAAAGGATTTAGTATTTTCTAATATTAGTTGGTGAGGGAGACTAGGATAGAGAGCCTCAACATCGAAAGATACTATTAAGTGATGGTTTTCTATATTTGTGTTTAAGATTTCTTGTATGAATGTGGGTATGTTTGCTATTGATTGAGTGGGTGTTTGTGTTCTAACTAATGGCTGTAAGAATTTGGTTAAAAATTTAGCTATTGGGGCAATGGGGGATAGATAAAATGCAACTATTGGTCTTAGCGGTATGTTTTGCTTGTGCAACTTTGGTTTTCCGTATATGTGGGCTTCGGAATCAATATTGCTAAGAAATGCTTTGTGTTCATCTACGGTGATTATTTTGGATTTCTTCAACCTATTGACATCCTTTTTTATATTTAAGTAGAATTGGTTTCTCTCCGTATCTGTCAGTGGCGCGAAGGTGGTGCTGTCCTTTAGTATGTCTTCCATTTTGTTTTGGTATTCGGATTGGAAGACAAAATGGAAGACATACTAAAGGACAGCACCACCTTCGCGCCACTGACAGATACGGAGAGAAACCAATTCTACTTAAATATAAAAAAGGATGTCAATAGGTTGAAGAAATCCAAAATAATCACCGTAGATGAACACAAAGCATTTCTTAGCAATATTGATTCCGAAGCCCACATATACGGAAAACCAAAGTTGCACAAGCAAAACATACCGCTAAGACCAATAGTTGCATTTTATCTATCCCCCATTGCCCCAATAGCTAAATTTTTAACCAAATTCTTACAGCCATTAGTTAGAACACAAACACCCACTCAATCAATAGCAAACATACCCACATTCATACAAGAAATCTTAAACACAAATATAGAAAACCATCACTTAATAGTACCTTTCGATGTTGAGGCTCTCTATCCTAGTCTCCCTCACCAACTAATATTAGAAAATACTAAATCCTTTTCAATAGAAAATAGTTTAGACCAAACAGTCATTAACAAAATAATAGAATTAATAGATATATCTTTAAAATCAAACATTTTTAATTTCAACTCACAATCATATAAACAGATAAAAGGATCACCCATGGGCAGCCCACTATCTTCCCCGTTAGCTGAAATAGTTATGAACACAATAGACAAATGGATAACCACACAATTCCCCACAGACATAATAATATATAAAAGATACATAGACGACATATTCTGTATATGTACAGCTAACAAAGTTAATCACATATTAACCTCATTAAATAACTACCACCCTAGAATTAAATTTACAATGGAAGTTGAAAATAACAATAAACTACCATTCTTAGACATTAATATCACAAGGACACAAAACAGATTGCAAACCTCCGTATACTATAAGCCAAGTTTCGAACCAAATTATATACATTTCACTTCATATTGCCCATTAAGCCATAAGATAAACACAATTAAAACACTAACCAAAAGAATACACACCCATTGTTCGCAACAGAATTCAAAAATGATTGAAACACAGAACATCATAAATAATCTCCAGCAAGCAGGATACCCAATTACCTTTATATTAAAACATTTCCACAAAAATATAACAATCAATAACTCAATCAACAAAACCACTGATATTTACAAGGCAATATGTTACATTCCATTTTCACAAACATCTATAACAATAGCCAACTACTTAAAAAACTTCGGCATCCAAACATATTACAGTAATTCCCCTAACATAGGCTCTATCATTAAAAATCCATTATCTAAGAATAATTCTAATATCATAAAACCAACTAACAAAAAAGAAGCAATATATTCCTTAGAATGCAATAACTGCCAAGTCAAATACGTGGGGGAGACAAGAAGGAGAGTGAGCAATAGAATATATGAACACAAACGCAACATAATAAACCAAGACAATAGATCCCTAATTTTCCAACACTGCAAAGAAACAGGTCACACATTCGCATTAGAAGAACCCATAATACATTAAAATAACATAAACAGCAAATATCAAAGGCTTATCATAGAATCTTTATTATCCAGAAAAAAAACACAACAGCATCAATAGAAAAATAGACTTGCCCGAAACATAAAACACAATATATCCTAGTGCCAGCTAATAATATCAACAATAATATATGTAACTTATACGTAATAGCCAATAACCATTATAATACTAACTTAAAATAATAGAATCTCCAACCTATAAGATAAATCTTAGTATATAGCATACAATAGTAAAATATGTAAATACCTTAATCAAATAAAAACATATCTTAAGTAAAACAATATGCAAAAATACCCTTGTATATATATATATTAGATGTATATAGAATCATAATAGTTTTAGTATCAGGCGGCATTATATTTTCGTTATACCAGGTCTATTAGTATGAAACGCGAAAATTTTCAGTGAATTCAAAAGTTCACCAATTCCATACAACAAAAGATTTTTTATTCAAAATAACTGCCCTGATTAGCTATACACTCGGACCACCTTTCAGGCAATTTTCGAATTCCTTGTCTGAAAATTTCTATTCCTTTTGAGTCGAACCAGTCAACAATTTTTTTTTTTGGAGTATGTCTGAGTTCGAAAATTCCTGGTTTTTTAGGGCGTGTCCTAAAGATGTGAAAAGGTGGTAGTTCGACGGCGCTAAGTCTGGTGAGTACGGCGGGTGGGGTTAGAGTTCCCAGCCCAAGTCTTTTATGGTGTTTTTGACCACCGTAGCGTTGTGGGCTGGAGCGTTGTCATGCTGCAGTATTAGCTTGTTGTGCTTTTCACGCCATTCCGGCCTTTTTTCATTCAACGCCTCTCTCAAACTGTGCATTTGTTGTTCGTAGCGACTAGTATTGACCATTTTGCCAGGTTTCAGGTGCTCGAAATATACTACGCCGGTCTGGTCCCACCATATGCAAAGCATTGCCTTTTTTCCGAAGCGATTGGGCCTAGGCGTCTGTTTTGGAAATTGGCCGGGCAGGCCCCACGACTTTTGGCGCGTAGGATTGCTGAAGTGGATCCATTTCTCATCAGAAGTTACGATTCGGTGCAAAAATGACTTCTTTTCATGCCTGGCGAGCAGCCCTTCGCAGGTTACCAGACGCCGTTATTGCTGCCTTTTGCTCAACTCGTGGGGGACCCATCTGGAAAGCTTTTGGGTCATTCCGAGGCTGTTTAAACGTAGAGAAACAGCACCTTGAGACACCTGGAGCTGTTTAGCGAGTTTCTCCTGCATTTGGGTACTGTCCTCATCCAACAAAGCTTGCAGTTCAGCGTCCTCAAACTTTTGGGGCGGTTTTCCATGTGGTTCATTATCAAGTTCAAAATCGCCACTTTGGAATTTTTTAAACCACCTATAACACTGCGATTTGCTCAGAGCGTGGTCGCTGTAAACTTCCTTGAGCATTCGATGGGCTTCAGTGGCACTTTTCTTCCAGTTGAAGGCGAACAACAAAACTTCCCGCAAATGGGCACTTTTTGGCTCGGAAATCGTCATTTTCCACGGGCTCCAGAAATTTTTCACGATTTGAATTTTTCTAAAACTGCACGCATGCTGATGCCACGTGAGTCAAAGAACAAAACGCCTACAACAGCGCCACCGTCGGCTCAAATAAAGTTGCACAGCGGCCTCTGGCGCCCATTTTAGCGTTTCATACTAATATACCTGGTATATTGTTTCTCCTGTAGGAGGGCAGACAAGCCCGAAAGCTTGAGAAGATCAAAAATAAAGATACATATCTCCATAAGCGTTTTAAATTCTGATGTCAAATATTACCTGCAAGTTATGCGCAATTTGCGCGAAGAAATCCGCCAGAAACGCCCGGATTTGTGGAAGAACAAAAATTGGCTTTTGCACCACGATAACGCCCCTGCTCACACATCGTTGCATGTGCGCGACTTTTTGGCCAAAAACAACACACTAATGATGCCGCAGCCACCGTATTTCCCAGATCTGGCCCCCTGTGACTTTTTCTTGTTCCCTAAACTGAAGAGGCCCATGAAAGGACGATGTTACGCTACGCTTGACGAGATAATGACGGCATCGAAGGAGGAGCTGAAAAATATTTTTTAAAAATGATTTTTTGAAGTGCTTCGAAGATTGGAAAAACCGTTGGCACAAGTGTATAATATCTCATGGAGATTACTTTGAAGGGGACAAAATAGGTATTCATGAATAAATAAATAATTTTTGAAAAACACAAAAGTCGCGATACATTTTGAACACACCTTTTTGTGGTGTGTCGATTTATTAAGTCCAGCGATGGCCCAGAAAGTATTTCAAAGTTAGTATTTATTAGTATTACGTATTAGCTACATTTTTATAGGAAGTCGATAAAGGATGACAATAGGACAACAACCTAGAATGACCATTGGGTTCTCTTTTACTTCCGCCGATCTGCCGCGCCTCGCAGCGGTGGCCATCTGTACTATTTCATGGCCCCGCTTGTATGTTTGCTGAGGCGTGGTTTGACATCCCAGCAGGCTGGAAAGTAGTCTCTCCGTTCCCACAGTTTCAATCTAAATTCAAATCTCTATCACGCGCATAGAATCTATACATAAATTGGTAGGCGTTCAAATGGCCAATTTCCAGTGAGATATTGTGAGCAATACTATCAAGATAGACCATCACATTCTAGAAGCAAATGGCCTCTCAGACCTTCAGGTCCATAAGCATAGTCCATCACAGATAACAACAGTTATAATTTCTTTATCTCTCATTCTCTATCTTCTAACCTTTTGACTGGAGTTCCCCACGAATAATGTATTCCTGGTTATAAACTTGATCCTGTTATTTTATCACTTCTTCTATAATGTTATAAATGTCAACATACACCCGCCCAATTAAATTTTCTCATCTTGTGCCAAACTTAGGCAAACAAACACACGTCAGAATTTTGGTGGTAACAAAGGAGTATCGCGAACTTCAATTCCAAACTCAACTAACGTCTCATTCTTTTATATACATAATTATTGACAAACCATTGAACGAATTCGCAACATCGGGTGATAAATGAGGAAGTAAAATGTCAAATGCTGCTCTAAATTCGTCAGCTGGTACAAAGACTAATGCAAAAAAAAAAAATGGCGATGCATTAAATCGAGCATTGAAATCTCCTGGAGAGAGACGGAATGTTTGCTGCTGGTGAAGACTCAGCTTGGCTTGATTTTATATATATATCACGTGGATTTCCTGGATGATTGCAGAACGTTCGGCTGCCAATGTAGATGCTGCGGAATTGGGAGAGGCCGTAGGCTGGGAGGCGACAACACCGCTCCCCTCAGGGTGTCCTGAAGATGGACTAGACTACTCCTGTGAGTTCCCAAGTGGCAGATGGCTCGATGGTGTACCTGGCGGTGACATCTACTACACCTTACGCCGTAGTTGATCTAAACGGGTGTGGACTCTCCAGCTGGCCCCACATTGTATCGAGGCAGGATGGGGTAGGGCGTTAGGCCAGTTGTGGGGCGATTTCTGTGTCGTGCCACGAAAATCAATTACGACGCGGGTCGGCCCAGGGGATGGGCCTCGGTGGGGGTCCACTGCTCAGTCAGTTTTTCAACATGAAGAGTCCAGTGCCCAGCGTGTGCTCTGGCTGGTGAGGTGAGTAATGGGCGTAGCTATCCCCGAAGGACGAAAAACTCCGCCTCGTGCTTCACGTGATAGCTGGAGCTCGAGTTTTTTTTCTGATGGAGACGCTGGCAGAAGGCCCCCAGGTGCCGCGCATCCATGAGCGCAGCCAGCCTTGAGCGCACTAGGGCAGATGCACCATTGGAAAAGACACCGACAGTCGCCCGTAGCCAGCGCTCGGGAGCCAACAGGTCTAACTGCCACAATAAACTGTTGTCGCCTCGAAGACGCAGGGACCTCAGACAGGGGTGGTGCAGAACCCGGTGGTCCAGCTCAAGGACGCTGGACGCGGCCTTCCAGTGGCTTAATAGTTTCCTCCTCCTCTGTGAGAGCCAAACATCAGGAGCCAGCGGGGTCAGCCACGCCCAGCTGCCAGAAAACAAGAGTAGCTGTTGGTGGCGCCGCGCAGTCAGGCCTGGATCCCTTCAGACAGATGAGCAGAAGCTGGCCCGCGATGTCAAGCAGGCCGACGTCATTCCCAGAGACTGGGCGAACCAGTATGCATCAGGAAGTCACAAGACTGCTCGTTTCGAGGCCGATGGTGGTTTCAGGTGGAACGTAGTAGTGGATAGGGTGCAATAGGGATCCCAGGACCAGGCTGTTGGCCGCGCAGGCACGACTCACCAGCGACAGGCCGCGAGTGAAGCGTGACCACCTCGCGATGAGTAGTTCCGGCAGCCAGAGGTGGGAGGCCTGAGAGGTAACGGTGTTTCCAGCAGTAATTGTAAACCCCAGAACAGTCAGTGACTCAAGCGTCCAGGAGATTCCTAGAGTCTGGTGTTTACAGGAACCTCACCAGAGCCTGCAGCTCATATCGAAGTTGGCAGTTACCCCGGAGGCCATGCTGAACTCTCCGAAGATCAGGGGCTCGAGCTCAAACTGATGTCGCCCCTGATGAAGAGTAGGTAGTCATTCGCATAGGCGACCACGCTACCGCGGTCCAAGATCCTCTCGAAACGGTGTAGCAGAAGTCCAACTTCGATGCTGAAGAGGACAGCAGACCTGTCTCACCCCGTTGAGAGGTGGGAAGGCCTTGGTGTATACATTTCCGACCCGGATCTGCAGAGGACAGCAAAGGAAGGTCGACGGTAGGCCTAGCTTCTCCAGCAGGGCGAACTGGTAGCTCCTGCTCAAGAATCCGAAGCCCACTTCAGGACCAAAGAGATGACAGCCAGCGGTGTGTTTCATGTCTCGCTGCCCAGGCAGATTTGTCGAAAACTTACTTTATCCTCCAGGAGGATGACCGTCATTAGTTGATGGTGCTACCTTCATTCAATCAATCATTTCAACCTTTTTAAAATATTTATTGATAAGGTATAATTTGTATTATATAGATTAATAAAAATAAAAGGTAATAAGACCAAATCTAAATAAATAGTGTGTGACGTTTCAGTAACATCGTTGTTACCATCATTCAGTACACTTGTCTTTGAATTAGTTCTTATTTTCTTGTATATATTTCATTTCAAATATTATTTTTTTGAAACTTCTATATTTAAAATCTATTTCTACAGCCATCTCTCTTTTACTCCACTGATTAAAAATTGAAAGAGGGAAGGCATGGCTAATCAGTGGTGAACCCTCCATGCAGTTTCGTCATCTTGCCACCGTTGGGTGGGTTCACCACTGATGAGCAATGCCTTCCCTCTTTCAATTTTTAATCAATGGAGTATAAGAGAGAGGGCTGTAGAAAAAGATTTTAAATATAGAAGTTTAAACACAAGGTAATAAGACCAACTAAAAAAATAGTGTGTGACGTCTTGGGAACAGCGTTGTTCCCATCTTCAGACAAAAGTACTGAATAAGAAATTTTACCACAGCATGTTTTGAATACATTATAATCTCGTTAATTCGACACACGCCAATTCGACACTCTACAATAATTCGACCATGTTCTGGTGTTCCGGCCTATCAAATAACAAACCGTAATTCGACAATATCGATAATACGACACTACCGATAGTTCGACCATTTTAAAATTCGAATTTCGACGGTTGTATGTTTTTTTTTATATAAAAATTTACCGCTAAAAAGTTATTACAGCGGCGGCAAGCGGCACAATCGGTGGGCTCCGATAGGTTCGCGCTTGCGCACTTTTGGTTTTTGGTTAGTTTAAGTTTCACTTTGCAGTGCCGTTGCGCAATGTCGCGAGTGTTATTGTTTTTTCTTTTTACTCCGGAATTTAGGCATCGTGCGCTAATTAATCATATTATTTTCTTTTCAATTGATTTGCATTGAAATATTTTAGTTATTTTTAATTTACAAATAATTTCCTTTTGAATAAATAAATCTTTATAAAATTTAGCCACAATGATTGATAAGATTTTTAATATTATATTATATTCCATTCCAATATTCCTTTTCAGTGTTATTATTAAAGATTTAAACACAAAATCAATAATACCTGCAGGAGCAGCAGATACTTTCAAAATACATTTCAGAGAGGGGAAGAAAGACATGCATGTTTTTTTTTAAATAGACCATCTGGAATACATCCTGAATAGGATTTCTGTGCAAAAACAGACACCTTTAAAGAAATTTTTAAAAATATCTTCATGATACTTTTTAAATAATATTTTTAAATTTTATTTTTATTTTCCATATTTATTTCCTTTCAACTGCTATTTTCTTCAATTAGAATAAAATACTATTTGTAATTATTTATGTTTCTCGAAAATATGTATTAATGCCATTTTGTTCCTGATACGGACAAGTTAATCATGAAAATAAATAATAATATAAAAAAGTACACACACAATGGTTTAAATTAACATCATTAATTTATACTACAAATCTATTTTTAAAAAAATATTTATTTAGCGATTGGATAATCATCTAACTTTAACCCAAAACTGGACGGGTTGGGTAGATTCCGCCCATGCATAAACTTAATATAGGGAAAAAAAAATTTTCGTTTACCTAGAGCTACCAGCTTTCATGTATTCTAAATTTATAGTGATACAAACAATTTCCATCCATCGTTTATAAATTTTAGTTTTGGGAGGGGGGTTAAATTTGCATGTGGGTGCGGATTCTGCCCAGGCCGTCCAGAAGCTTGAGAATTTTTAGTGTCAGTGTTAGCTCGTGGCTCATACTTGAGTCGCTATCTTCCGCTATTTTTAACTTCCTTTTCTAAAATAACACTTCTTTCTTTGGATAAGTAGAATTATCAATCGAGTCAACAGAGAGATTTATCCCTGTACCTTATCACTTCAGTAGAATTAGTTAATAAGTTGAAAGAACATGGCTTTACATATTTAGGAAGAATGAGAAATAACAAAACTCAGATTCCACCACAATTTCAACCGCACCCTAATAGAGAATCAGGAACATCTATTTTTGGTTTCTCTGGAACAACCACTTTAGTCTCCTATGTTCCCAAAATATGAAAATTTGTAATCAGATTGATAGAAAGAATAAAAAAGAAAGGACTCAATTTATTGTTGATCTTGGGAGATCATTGACTGATGAACACCTGGCCACACATAATCTCAATTCTCTCCCACTGGAATTACAGACGACAATTCAAGAAGAATGATGGTTCAAGTACACCAAGGGAATCTACGATGCCACAAGAATCTGATACCCTAAAAAGGTGCTACAAATGTCCATCAAAAAGGCGGTAAAAATAAAAACCCTTTGCTCTGTATGTCAACTAAGCGTTTGCAAAAATATTTCTTAATAATTTGTGATAACTGTAAATAGATTATATTTAGAATTTTTAAAAGTCAAAATCTGTATTTTAACATTTGTATTCATTGAATATTTTTATTGATTTCAATCATTATCCAGCGCTTATTTCATAAAGTTACATACGTGTGTTGAATCAACCCATCCCGTCCAGTTACGTAAGGAAAATCCACCAGTCCAGTTAAGGGTTAATTCAACACTCCCTTTAATTCAACCGAAAGTTCTGATCCCTTGGGGTGTTAAATTAAAGAGGTTCGACTGTAGTTACAGTTATCAAGTGTGTGAACATGTTAGCAGATAAGAAGAAGATAGTTTTCTGAGAAACACAGATAATTATTCTTAGAATTAAAAGTGGAAAACCCCACTTTTTCTTTAGATATAATTAAAGCATATCTATAAATATCATTGATATTTCCTCTTTCTTCCATTCTGTTAATTGAGGAACATTTCTTTTGAATGAAAAAGGCTTCTTTATATATAAATTGTTTCCTAAAATAATTTTTCTCATAATCTAGTAACTTTGTTTCTTTTAGATTAAAATTATTATGCCCTGTGAAATTTCTATGTTCTCAAGTGCAGAATTCTTAATTTTATCCCATTTTAGAGCATATTCATGGTTTTTCATTCTATCTTTTAAAGTTCTGGATATTTGTCCTACATAGCATTTGTCACAATTTCTACATTTCACTTCTGATAAGGCACAATTTGGATTATAGATTTTAAACACAAGGTAATAAGACCAAATCCAAATAAATAAATAGTGTGTGACGTTTCGGTTACAGCGTTGTTACCGAAACATCACACACTATTTATTTATTTGGATTTGGTGTTTTTACCTTGTGTTTACATTTCATTTCATAAATTAAACCTGCTCTTTTTGGTAATTGAGTGTTCTTATGATTGATGATATATTGAGAAATAGGATTACAGGGTTTTCCATGTGCAATTTTTATTTGTTAATACTTTTTGAATATACCTATTAGTAAAATTTCTTGTAAACTTTTGGTTTATAAATGGCAATGTGATAAATTAGGCTTCTTTGTTTTTGCACTATAGATTTTGAATTAAAGTATTATTCTCATATTTTTGGTTCATGTCTTCTATTATTCTATCTATCAATTTTGGGAAAATCTTCATTGATTAGTTCTTTTTTGATGTTATTAATTTCTACATTTCTTTTAACTGTATCATTAATGAGCATACAAGTTCTATATATAAGAAGTTTACTAATTCTACTTTTTGGCTGAAATGGTGCTGTGAGCTATGGTTCCAATAAGTTCCTATATGTGTTGGTTTTTTGTATATAGAGGTTGTAATATTGGTATTATTGTATGATAAGTTCATGTCCAGGAAATGTATTGATTTGTTGTTATCTACTTCCATAGAGAGTAATTTATATCAGGGCGTAGATTTTTGAAAGTATCCAATATTTCTTGTTCACTTCCCGGATTAATAATTAAAATAAAATCACCCACATAGTAAATCATTTTATTCGTGATCGAATGTTGTGGCCCAATGTACATAGTATTACATCCCAGACACGACGCCAGCCATCTCTGTCTTGTGCTCAATGTACCATCTCGGTGACCGTTAAGCCACTGAGTTCCTTTAATTGGTCCACCAAGTGGCGGGTGTCCAGGTATGCATCGCCCATAAGTCTTTCTAGTCAGTGTGGTGTACTTCATTCCCCATATCATGTCCTCCACATATATTTTGATAAACTCCATTTGTAAGTGAATTTAGAGCATTGATTTATAATTGACCTAGAGCGATACATTTGGTGACAGTGTTTTGCCTACATTGAGTGTGAGTGTGTGTGCAGACAATAAGTCTGTCACCAAGTGCTTGAAGAACCTGGTGATCTCCAATGGAGCCAACTCCCTGAAGAACAAGTATGGCTGGAATGGATCCAGATGGTGGACAATGGGGTGTTCTTCCCCTCCACCAGTTGGAAGGAGAATGCGGAGACACTGGCTACGGCGCAGGCAGATGGATGGCAACAACTAATAATTAAATACATATAGAAATATAATCGAATGGGTACAGAACGCCAGCTGATAAAGTTCTTAAAACAACGAAAACGTGTTTTCTAGACATGTGATGCGCGGATCAGCAGGGGAGACATTGCTGACAGTGTTGGAAGGAAAGCTCTGGGGGAAGAGATTGAGAGGAAGGAGATGACAGGGATACACAGATGATCTAAAACAATGGACTGGACGACACACCTACGAGGAGATGAAGAGGATGGCGGAGGAAGTATGGAGAGACCATTTGGCCCACCCTGAGTAGAGGAAGGCATTGAAGAAGGGAGATATGGAGAGACTATGTGGCCCAACCTCAGTAGAGGAAGGCATTGAAGGAGGGAGATATGGAGAGACCATGTGGCCCACCCTCAGTAGAGGAAGGTACTGAAGGAGATAGATATAGAGAGACCATGTGGCCCACCCCCAGTAGAGGAAGGCACTGAAGGAGGGAGATATGGAGAGACCATGTGGCCCACTCTCAGTAGAGAAAGACATTGAAGGAGGGAGATATGGAGAGACCATGTGGCCCACCCTCAGTAGAGGAAGGTACTGAAGGAGGCAGATATAGAGAGACCATGTGGCCCACCCCCAGTAGAGGAAATCACTGAAGGAGGGAGATATGGAGAGACCATGTGGCCCACTCTCAGTAGAGAAAGACATTGAAGGAGGGAGATATGGAGAGACCATGTGGCCGACCCTCAGTAGAAGAAGGCACTGAAGGAGGTAGATATAGAGAGACCATGTGGCCCACCCTCAGTAGAGGAAGGGACTGAAGGAGGGAGATATAGAGAGACCATGTGACCCACTCTCAGTAGAGAAAGACATTGAAGGAGGTAGATATAGAGAGACCATGTGGCCCACCCTCAGTAGAGGAAGGCACTGAAGGAGGGAGATATGGAGAGACCACATGGCCCACTCTCGGTAGAGGAAGACATTGAAGGAGGGAGATATGGAGAGACAATGTGGCCCACCCTCAGTAGAGGTAGGCACTGAAGGAAGAGGAGAAATATAATGTGAAATTAATAGACATAAATTAATACTTTGATATTTTCTGTTTGTAGGAAGATGCATAAGGCCATTAATGGCTATTTGAAAAAAAAATTATCGCCATTTTTAAAAGTGAGAGTTAATAAACATAGAAAAAAAAAACATGGTGCGAGAAGGTAAAAAACAGGTGTGTGATGATATGTCTAGGGTGGCGCTAGCGTAGCATTCAGTTCCCAACAATCCCCCGACTAAATGAGAAAACGTCACGAGGCTATTTTGTAACTTCAGCTTTGGTAGAGGCTTGGTTATAATGTCCTTGGGTAGAGGCGTTAGTTCCCAGACATTTTTTTCTCAATATATTTTAGTTCTTCATTCATTGCTGGTAGCCATTTTACTACTTTTTACTGGGTAATTAGCAGTGAATGCCTCCTCGTCCATAGAGACTGTGGAAGTCCTGAGTCAAAAAGCATACATTTTGTCATCTCCGTGAATGATCTGTTTTCACCTATGGCTGTTTTGTTCTGGGCTGGAGAGTAAGGAACTGTTAGCTGATGTTTGATTCTTCTTTGGGTCAGGATATCTTCGACTTGTGGTTTACGTACTCATGACCATTGTCTGTCCTTCTGGTTTGGATGTTTTTTCGAATTCCCTGTAAGCTGAGGTGACATAATATTTTTATATTTTCATGGGCTTTGTCTTTTCCGTTCAAGAGGTAGATCTTCGTGTATCTGCTGTAGTCGTCAGTGAAGGTGATGAAGTATCTCTTACCACTTAGAGAGTTAGTTGGTAGTGAACCGCAGATATCACTGTGGATGAGTTGAAGCATTGCAGTTGTTCTGTACTCTGTCTTCTTTGGAAATGGGGTTTCGGCGAGTTTTCCTTGGATGCACTGAACACAGTCTGTGCTGTGCGAGCAGTTGTTTAGTTTTAGACCTCATGCTAAGTTATGATTTTGAATTTTCTTAATCGATTCTATATTTCTGTGACCTAGTCTGTCGTGCCAGAGCATAACGCAGTTTTTATTATGAAAAAGTCATCTCCTCATCGTGCTACTGAAAGTTGCTGATAGCTTGCGCCTTTTTCATAATTTATGAACCTTATCCCAGTACAATATCACATTTGTACATTTTTTTGCAGTTTTTATTGTTGCAGTGGTTTTATTTTGCTACGTTTGGGTTTGAATGTGCGAATCTGGAGGTTGTCATCCAGGTGGAGTCGGTATATTCCATTGTCAAGTATACCGTTTACGAGGGCCGTGTTGTCTCTTTCGATGCTACACAAATCTTTTCGAACGTTATCTTACATCTGTTGGAGGTGGCCGCACTTATTGACTGGTTGTCTGATAGTTGGGAATGTAGAGGACTTTTGTGAGAATTAAGGCGTCAGTCTTTCCTTGGGGTGTGATGACTGTGATGTCTCCTTGTCCTATCATTTTGACCTGCAGCTTGCTGATGTTTGCAACTACAACATTTTGTTCTTGTTCTCTGTTTAGTTCAGTGAAGAGGCTTTTATTGTGTGTCATATGAGATGTGGCTCCAGAGTCGATGAACAAATTGTGTACATTTACTTCTCGTTGAGTGCAATTGAGAGCTTTTGGGTTAGGTCCTTTTGTTGTTCTCTGATTTGTTGATTGTTCTTGAGTGAAACTCTGCTTATCTGTGTACTTTTGTACATTTCCTCTTTTGATGTTTTCACATTTGAAATCTTTATTGCTGTTATTTTGCTTTTGATAGTGCCAACATTCATCCTTGGAGTGGTTTGGATTGTGGCAGAAATAACCAAATTTATTCTCTTTATCTCTTCTTTGGCTTGAAGTTCTGTAGAGACTTTTGAAAACTTTTAATGTATGCTTTTGTCTTCGAACTTCTACTCTGTGTATGTGTTAATCAAGGCGTTTGTTCTTGATGAATTCAAGCGTTAGCTCGTTGTCGGGCCTTGGTTCCAACATTGTGATAAGATTGGAATTGTTCTTTGGAAGCGAGCAAAGCAGTTTACCCGTGATGTGAGAGTCCTTTGGTGTTTCGCAAATGGTTCGCAGTTTGTCAACTAGTTCCATCATGGTAGTTATGTGCTGTTGCATGTCGTTGTCTTCTTGGAGTTTCAAGCTGCATACTTTCCTTAGATTTTTTACAGGCCTGTTTTTCTATCATTGATATTTTGTCTTAGGTAGCTTTGGCTGTGGCTAAGTTTTTGACATGCACTATTTGTGAGTCAAAGATGCTTAGGTTAATGATAGCTCTAGATTTTGAGTCTTTCTTTTTTCATTCAATTTTTGGTTGATCTGGAATGTTTTCGGTGACAACTCCCCAAAGTTCTTCTTTTTGTAAAAACATTTCAAGTTAAAAAAAAAAACTATTTTAGGTAGTTATAGCCATCGCGCTTATATAAGGTTACACCATGCTTCATGAGTGACGCCATTTCTGCTAAAACTTTTTTCTTGTTTCAACTTGTTAATTCTATTTTATGCAACAATAGCACTTTGTTGTAAGGTTTAGGTATTTGCAGTTTGTAGGAAGGTGCATGAGGCCGTTGATGGTTATTTGATAATAGTCTTTATCATAAATTTTTTGAAGGGAAATTTACATGATAGAGAACAACATTCAGATACAAAAAAGCATTGTTGGGAGAAGGTAAATAACAGGTGTGTGATGATGATAAGTTCAGGGTCGTAGCATTCAGTTCCCAACAATTAATACTTTCATTATCGCCATTATTTTTAATCATTATTAAATATTTTTATTATCATTTTGTGTATAATACTGAATTTGCGGATGAAATTTATAATCTTGGTAGTTTTGGAATATAGGTCCTGTCTTGAGGATCCCATACATTCCAAGAGGTGGTTTGGTGAGGTCTCTTTGGGGCTGCAGATGCTACATCCTGGGAAGGTCTTTACACCATCCTGGAAGAGAAACGGTCTAGTATGGCTGCCAGTTTTAAGCCTGGAAATACAGGTTTCTGCCTGTCAGTTCATCCCACATTCAAGAATAGCTCTAGACTTTTGGTTCAGATACCAATGATGGAATGTGGACTTCTGTATTTTTGTCTCGATGTTTCTTATATATATTTGAAGGAGTCAAAATAAAGATCTGAGTTAGGCATTGTGGATTGCCAGATGGTTACCATTTATCTATATAAATAATACACTAACAGAGTTACTGTAATCTCCTCCAAAAATACTGAAATATATATACATAATGATCTATATACAGTTGAACCTGTCTATAGCGCTCCCTCTCTATAGCCCCCGATTTAAAATACGTAGTATGATGCGATTTACATTAAAAGTGACCTCTCTATAGCACCCTATTTTGGTGAGTCCCAAGAGGGGGCGCTATAGACAGGTTTAACTGTACCAAAGTTTTCGTTATTTTCTACTTTGTTTACACTTATTTTTATTCTCCAAATGTTATTATATATATTTATTTTTTGTAATTTATTCACTTTCCAATCGTAGATTTTTTGCTTCCAAATTTTACTTTATTTATTTATCATCACCAAATTTGTTTAGGTTGGTTTGAGAGGCTTGCATCCAGACTGGAGAAGCATATTCTTCTATGGGCCGGATCAGAGATGTATAGGTGGTGGTGTAATGACTTGAATGTTCAATAAACAATATATAGAGAAACATTTTACCACTTAAATGGTTTATTAAGTTTTAGAATTAAGATTAGGTTTTTCAGATACTAGAGAAAGAGTTTTAAACATTGAATTAACATTCTCACTGGCTCTTGACAGGAGGACCTTTGGAAGAGGTCGCTGCTTATCATCAAACAGCTCGAGGAACATGGACTCATGGAATTCGTGTAATCTTTTTTTTTTATCCCTGGTACACGTGGTACAGACACGATAATCATGGTGGATAGAGGTAGGCGACTGCTTTTACTGTGAGTACACCATATGTCTACACAGGTGAAATGCAGATTGACATTCGTGTAAACTTTACATAAGGAGATAAGAAACAACAACAACATATTAAAAATATTTTATATGATGTAATAATTGAATTTGAAAATAAATTTTGGAATATTTTGCATTTTGTGCAAATTCATAAATATTGTGTTCCAACAGGTGGTTTTCAAGGTTTTGGTATCAGCAGTCTTTCCCAGAGACGTTTTTAAGAATGTTCATCCTTTTTCTGGTTCTGATTTTAATAATGTTTATGTGTTTATTAAAGTTGAAAGATGGGTCTAAAGTGACCTCTAGGTATCTGGGGTTGTTGTTGCATTTCATTTCTCTGTCATTTAGTTTAATTTTTGGAATGAATGATCTTATCATTGTTTTGAATGAACATTATAAGTCATTTATATGTCTCAAATGTATTCCTATTGTCATGATAGTGTTGACAAGGAGCCGTTCTATTAGGATAAACAAATGACAAATAATATAACACTTGTTAAACACACGCGAACACTTAAGAAATATTATACAGTAGAACCTCACCGTAAAGGACAACATCTAATTGCAGAGCTAAAGTGTCCTTTAGTGAGAGGTGTCCTCTTACTGAAGAGTTGCTAAATAGTAAAAATTGTAATTTTGCAGATGAAAACTGTCCTTTATAGAGAGGTGTTCTCTAGTGGGAGTGTCCTTACCTGGAGGTTCTACTGTATACAGCAATAATTCTCACCAAACAAATACATGAATCAGCAGTGGGGAAAATTCAATTTAAAATGGCACAGATTAATTTCTTTAATCATTAATTATAACGCACGATTTGGATTATATATTATGAACACAAGGTAATAAGACCAAATTCAAATAAATAGTGTGTGATATTTTGGTAACAGCATTGTTATCATCTTTGTTGGCAATCAGTACTTTTCTCTGAAGATGGTGACACTACTGTTACACTGAAATGTCACTAACTATTTATTTGGATTTGCTTTTATGTTGGCCTTGTGTTTTTTCTTTAATCAGTGATTATATTAAATCAATTATTCACAGACATGCACACACACATTTTCCCCCATAGGTGAACAGCAACTTTCTGCATAGAGTTACATAAAGTACTGTTATCAGTACCTACCAATTTTTTTTCAAACCTTTTCCATTAAAAAAAGTCCAATGCGCAATTTGATCCTGTTTCATGGCATTCAAAAATCGACGGTTTTTATACCACTCCTTCTCAAACCTCAAATTATATTTTGACTTTCATATCTCTGCATAACTCATTTAAATAACCCAACCTGAACATTATATATAAGCTTGTCCCACGTGTTTAACCACAGTTAAACCTCTCTATAGCACCCCCTCTAAATAGCGTCTCCCTCTCAATAGCACCCGATTTTAAATACGTAGTACGATGAGATTTACATTAAAAGTGATCTGTCTATAGCATCCCTTCTCTATAGCACCCTATTTTGGCGAGTCCCAAGAGGGGGCACTATAGACAGGTTTAACTGTATTATAAAGTCCATTAATAGAAAGGCTGTCAAGTTTAATGAAAATTTTATTTAACAATCTTTGTTCAAACAAGTAGTTGTTCTGGCTGCAGCTCAGTAGTGCTATAGTCATGAAACATAGCAGATATACTTTATATAGAGATAATTTGTAGTGCCATTTTAGAACATTTCAATCCATGTGAACTTATGTAAGTGAAAAAAAGTTAATTCAAATTGTTTATTTATTGCTTTTTTTCACAATCTCTTTGACACGGCTAGGATTTCTGGGGCTTATATAAGTCTCCAATTGTCCGAGTTGGTCTATGGTTGCCTCTATCATAGTGGACGTCTAGTCAGTCAGGTGTCTCAGGACTCTTCTGAAATTGGGAAGGTCTTTTATAGCTTAGGGATGAACTTTCCATGAAGGTTGGCTGCTCTCTTTGTGCTTTTGTAGATGGTAGACTGAGTTGGCCAAGTTTAGTCAGAGTCAGCAGCTTAGATGATATCTTGTCTGAGGATTGTAGAAGAGCTGCTACATTATGTTGGGGAACATCACAGGGAGAAGGGAGTCGATTATTCTCCTGAGGCTTCTTGTGAATTTAATATTGTTTAACAGATGAGGTCTGATTTGTAGATAATACTGATTACTGTGGGCATCAGGGGCAAACTTTCTAGGGATGGTTGACAAAGGATAACTGCGGGTTGAAGTGAGCAGTTATTTCAGTCATTTGAATAGCTCTTCCAATACTCATCACATTTGCTACAGCAGAATATAGAAGGTTGAAGTGAGGGATCAGTTCGCTATGATTCCAAGATATTGTGGGTTGAAGGTGATGCGAACGGCTTCAAGGCAATTGAGACAAATACATTTTCCGTGCATATTCTGGACAGCTCTGGTGGCATACAGTACAGCTAGGAACTCTCCTCGGAAGTGGGTGCAAGGATCATGCTGCTTCAGTGGTTTTGGAGGATTGAAGGGCCGAGATCCATCCCTGTATTAGGGCGAGTTTTATGGTGATCATTTTAAGTCAAAAGGATCCTCTTCTGAGGTAGATAGGGAACAGTAGAGGCCCGGGGAATTTCTTGAAAGGTAAATATTATTTTAGCTTCCAGATAGGCCAGGTGAACTTTCTAGTGGAAGGTATCCAGTAAGGAAGATAATTAGAGTTGTGTGGCAACACTCATGGAGACTACATAGCCACTGGTACACTTCTTGCCCAAACGTCACAGAGGTGGAGAAGAGCTGGTGGATTATCAAATTGAGTGTTTAGCCCAGAGTATAAGTTGAATGCAAACCATTTCTTACTTATTCAAGATTCCCCATAGAATTCCCATGCACCTTTGGTGGATAAATAATTGTTTGGTGTCAAATAATGTCAACCTGGGATTTTGACACTGCATCGTCTATTACGATGAGATAGATGAGGAAGTCTTGTTAGTTAGGTATCTTGACCTTACAATGAGAGATGTATTTCAAAGTCTTCCTCCAATTGTGCAGATTTTAGTTGATGAGGTTTTGTTAATAGAAGCAAGAGTCCAGAGATAGGATATACTGGAGGGGTGACATCAGCCGTGTGATGTTTGAAGCACACATATACCACCACATAAGTATTGTCCATAACAGAATATCTCACTGGAACAACTGAGCTAGACAACGAGGGTGATAAAGGTCATTAAGAACATAGTATACTCTCTCAATGTTACCTGGAGTACTACATCGTTAGCTACCATCTGACCATTATGTTGTTTCATCATTTTCTTGTCAATTTCAGATTATCGTGATTTTTAGGATAGTTTGGTATTTCTTTGGCTCCCTATTTATAGTGCTCTGGAACCATTCCAATATAAATATCAGTATGTGTTTTTCAATTCAGTTCAGTATGTTCTTGAAGCAGCCTTTTTGAGTTGAATTTTGAAGAATAGGGGAAGGTTCTGCTCCTTCTCTTTATATTCTTTATATGATATCAATTTAGAAAATTTTGATTTATTTGGGCCTTTAATAGATTTTTAATATATTTTATAAATATTGAACTTTAAACGTAAGGTTACTCAAATAAAACACATTTAGTACCCATTTCTGACACAGGATGAGAGTTTACATCTGGCTTCCTAGAGTCAGTATAGAAATTCTAATTCCAAGCTTTTATAAAAG
Source organism: Cordylochernes scorpioides (assembly GCA_030710605.1). NCBI lineage: Eukaryota > Metazoa > Arthropoda > Arachnida > Pseudoscorpiones > Chernetidae > Cordylochernes > Cordylochernes scorpioides. Next base: position 46,985,105 of record CP092873.1, on the reverse strand, counting down.
TCGCACATTCAGTCAACAAATTTGTGGCCACCTATGACCTTGAAAAATCAAGTTGAAAACTGGGCGATAGAGAGGCAAAATGCGGTAAAACGAAGCAGATAGTATGTTATAAATTCCATTTTGGACATTTCAAAAATTAAGTTTGAAGATGTGTATTATTTAGTATCAATGTTTGATACCACTGTTGGGTTAACTAATCAAAAAAGTAAAATATATTGTACAATAAATTATTTTGATTATAGCGCAAAAAAATAGAGGAAAGAAATAAAGGCCATTGGCTAGAATGCCTTGTCGGCTGAAGGCGCACGTGCTAAAGTCCGGGCTGTGACTGTCTGGCAGCGCATACGTAGTCAGGTGTTCACCCAACTCACGTTGGCCGAGGTGTAGTGTAGCAGCCACACTACTTCCCTCCAATAGGATTCCTAAAGATCCTATGGGGGTGTTGACGGAACTTTTGGCTTACTACGTGAATATATGGTGTCTTTTGGGTTTTGTTTTTCGTCCTTTTTGGTTGAGAAGTGCACCAATTTTTCTGATTTGAAGGCGGGCATGAGACGGTCGATGGAAATCCAGGGAAGATATTTTTCAAATTTTCAGCTTCAAAATTTTCGGGTTTCGAGATTTTGGTACGAACCGTCGTAAATGGCTGAGGGCGGAGGCATTATTTGATCTTGATGGAGGTAGACATGGAAAAACATGTCTTTAGTAGTTTAGGCACATAAACATGCCGATATCCTTGTGGCCTTTTTGGTGCTGGTTTGGAGGAAATAATGACGGGACTGAAACCTTTTAAATACTGTAGGAAAGCCTGCCGAGGTAAGATCCTCGGAACAAGTTCTGCGAAGGAACCTGGCAGTTGTCTTGCCAAGATATTTTCTCAGTGAAGAATGAATTCTTAGGAGAACAGGGGAAGCTTGGTGAGCCAGGTTAAGGAGTCGTGACAAGAGCTATGAAAATCTCTTTTAAAATATAAGATTTTCGCTAGGTGCTCCAATTACGATGTCGGAGTGCCACTTCATCATTAAAATTTTAAGAATTAGAAGATGGTTATGGAAGGCCATCTCTTAGGGCCTGCCAGGGTGACCTATATATATAGGAATGCAGGTATCTAACCAGGTGTAAGAGTGAGGGCCCCCTGGAACTGTAGACCCCATCAGTGATGCTGAAGATCCAAGTTGGCCCCAAAGCCATCGAAGGCGACTCTCCGACTCCAGGCCGGCGAGAGAACATCGGCGTAGTCTCCAAGAATTCACAGGAAGCCTTGCCTGCTCATGACAGATTACGGAGTTGGTAGAAATTATGGTTTGCATCGTGCATCAAATTGACAACCACATCCAGGTTTTGAAAGGAAACCAGGACAATAGATTTGATGAAATCTGGAGAACATCGTGAATCGTTCCACAAGTCTTACTGAGACTGCATCCGTCTCATATCAAAGTTGTAATCAGACACTTCCCTGAATGACCTATCCGCAGCCACCAAACAGAAAGACCTCCTTAAGGACAAGCAACACGAACAGGAATTCCGGCACTGGGCCCATTAATTCACACAAGACCTCCAGCAACACCCCTGACATAAGCCAAAGACTGAGTCATCTCATCACCAAGAACGCACCAATTGGCCACCTTCTCTCAAATTACATCAACCAAGAGAAGACCTCCAGCAACACCCCTTACATAACCAAAGACTGAGTCATCTCATCACCAAGAACACACCAATTAACCTCCTTCGCCCAAATTACATCAACCAAGAGAAGACCTCCAGCAACACCCCTGAGATAAGCCAAAGACTGAGTCATCTCATCAACAAGAACGCACCAATTGGCCACCTTCTCTCAAATTACATCAACCAAGAGAAGACCTCCAGCAACACCCCTTACATAACCAAAGACTGAGTCATCTCATCACCAAGAACACACCAATTGACCCCCTTCGCCCAAATTACATCAACCAAGAGAAGACCTCCAGCAACACCCCTGACATAAGCCAAAGACTGAGTCATCTCATCACCAAGAACGCACCAATTGGCCACCTTCTCTAAAATTACATCAACCAAGAGAAGACCTCCAGCAACACCCCTTACATAACCAAAGACTGAGTCATCTCATCACCAAGAAGACACCAATTGACCTCCTTCGCCCAAATTACATTAACCAAGAGAAGACCTCCAGCAACACCCCTGACATAACCAAAGACATCTCAAAACCAAGAACACACCAATTGACCACCTTCTCCCAAATTACATCAACCAAGAGAAGACCTCTAGCAACACCCCTGACATAACCAAAGACATCTCATCACCAAGAACACACCCATTGACCACCTTTTCCCAAATTACATCAACCAAGAGAAGACATCCAGCAACACCCCTGACATAACCAAAGACTGAGTCATCTCATCACCAAGAACGCACCAATTGACCACCTTCTCCCAAATTACATCAGCCAAGAGAAGACCTCCAGCAACACCCTGACATAACCAAAGACTGAGTCATCTCATCACCAAGAACGCACCAATTGACCACCTTCTCCCAAATTACATCAACCAAGAGAAGACCTCCAGCAACACCCCTGACATAACCAAAGACTGAGTCATCTCATCACCAAGAACGCACCAATTGACCACCTTCTCCCAAATTACATCAGTCAAGAGAAGACCTCCAGCAATACCCTGACATAACCAAATACATCACATCACCAAGAACGCACCAAATGACCACCTTCTCCCAAATTACATCAACCAAGAGAACACCTCCAGCAACATCCTTGACATAACCAAAGACTGAGTCATCTCATCACTAAGAATGTACCAAATGACCACCTTCTCCCAAATTACATCAACCAAGAGAAGACCTCTAGCAACACCCTGACATAACCAAAGACTGAGTCATCTCATCACCAAGAACGCACCAATTGACCACCTTCTCCCAAATTACATCAACCAAGAGAAGACCTCCAGCAACACCCCTGACATAACCAAAGACTGAGTCATCTCATCACCAAGAACGCACCAATTGACCACCTTCTCCCAAATTACATCAGCCAAGAGAAGACCTCCAGCAATACCCCTGACATAACCAAATACATCACATCACCAAGAACGCACCAAATGACCACCTTCTCCCAAATTACATCAACCAAGAGAACACCTCCAGCAACATCCTTGACATAACCAAAGACTGAGTCATCTCATCACTAAGAATGTACCAAATGACCACCTTCTCCCAAATTACATCAACCAAGAGAAGACCTCTAGCAACACCCCTGACATAACCAAAGACTGAGTCATTTCATCACCAAGAACACACCAATTGACCACCGTATCCGCCTTGAAGCTGTCTACTCTCTCTCATGCCCTGTATCTCACATAACCAAGACAGCTCCACCAGCCTTGTTCTAGTAGATTTGCATCTATCCCAGCTGTTATTACAATACATTACCTCACTATATTTTATAAGAAATATAAACTATTTTAACGCATATATTTCTTTTTAAATAATTTCTACTGCCCTTACTACAATAATAAAATAATGGGATCCCATTATTTTATTATTGCAGTAAGGGCAGTAAAAAATTGTTCTATTCAAAAAGAAATATATGTGTTAAAATATTTCATATTTCCCAGTTGTTATGTTAGTGAATATATATAAGGTCTGTGAAGACTTTCTGAGATGGCTTGGAGTCTATTCTTATAGAGTGAGTTGAGGTCTCAACTCACCAGAATGAATAGACCCAAAGGAAATATTAAATAGCTGCCTCTGTAAAACTTATCTATCAAAAATAGAAAAACTCTCTCTCACTAGGGTAGGTGCAATCCTACCAGAAACCTAACCACCTATATAAGTGTCTGACTACAACTTTGAGAAGAGAAGGATGCAATGCTCAGTAAGACTTGTGAAAACCTCCCACTTATTTCTCCAGATTCCATCTCTATCGTCCTGAAATCCTCAGTCATTAAGGACGCAGTCACCATAGAGGCATGTCAACAAACCATGCATCCTACCAACTCTAGATTCCGTCTCGAACAGGGTCGGCCTCCCGTTCATCCCTAGAGTCCACACCAACGTCCCCCCACCTACCCGAAGCCAGAAAGCCACCAACAACGACGATGGGGACCAACTTGAATATTCAACATCACTGACAGAGCCACAAGTCCAGGAAGCTCCCACTGTTACACCCGGCCCTGGTAGAAACCTGCATTCCCCTATTGAGGTCACCCTGACAGCTAGCCCACTCACTATCCTTACCATAATTGTTAATTTTTCCTTTTGAGATTCCACATTTTGCCTCTCCTCATTCGCATTTAAAAGATTTATATATTTTCTCAATTATATCTCTGGTATTTTTACAGTAGTTATGACAATTGATTGAACGAAAATTAACTTAGGTAATCCCCTTGTTTGACTTTGCTTGCGTAGCAGATGCTGCAATAATTTTGTTACAATCGAAAACATTTTAATCAAATGCTTGAAATGATATGTATAAAACCGAGAGACAGATTTAAAAAAATATGAATAAAGATTCACACACACAACACACACACACACACTCATGTTAAGTTGATACAGACAGAAGAAAATAGGGTAGGTGTTTCTCCAATAATATGAAGATACATATATATTTTTTTCGGATAATTGAATTTTTATAGATTTTTAGACACAAGCTAATTAAATATCTCTCATAACAACAAGAACGAAAATATTTAGAAACCAGATGTAAACGTTATTTCTGTGTCTCTTTATAATGATAGATTTAGGTTCTTTAGCAAAACTTTGGGCTGCATATCTATATTAAATTTATATGCTATTATAAAAATATAATATAAATATTCTGCTACATTGTTTTGTCTTCTTCAAACTCTACGCTCTGTAAATTTTGATTTATTTCTTTCTGAAGGCATAAAGAAAATCATTCAACAGTAAAAAAATGTCTGCAAAATGAAAAATCTAAAATATGATATTTGATTTTCTACTATCAAAAACTCCGCAGTATCAAATAAATATGCATATTGGTAATTATTTCCATTTTAAATTTATCGAAAATTGTTGCTTTCGTTCCATGAAATACGATGACATTTTATTATATATATCTCAATTTTTGAACCATGAAACGATGTCTTCGAGTGACCTTCCGTTTTAAAGCTCAATACTTATATATCAAATACATTTATAGAAAACAAGCTACTTTTTGTGCACTTTCTGAATTTTGAAATTTCTTGTGGGGCTTCTGTGTAAATATATTCAATTTTTAATGATATATTAATCAAAAGTTTCAAATGCATACTAACAACGCAGTACTCCAGATATTTACTCATATCATTGATCCTTTTTTTTGATTGAAATGGTTGCTCGAATTTTGTTAATTTTCTCCAACACATCTACTGATGATGCACAGCATTCACATGCAGCTGGCTTGAACCTTCAGGCTACATAGAAACTCTTTAAACTATGGTAGAATTCAGATAAATGCATTGTGTCAATTTTCTATAGTTTTGATATTTCACTGCCATGATTAATTTTGCTTTGTTTTATATATTTTTGCACGATTTTTTTAGATAGATTTTCCAAATGATTCTAACACAATCCAAATATTTGCCAACATTTACCTGGGCATTATCTGAATGAAACCGAGTTCACTTGGCTGGTGAACTACATCTCAGAAGATTACTCTAGTCAAGGTAACTTTGTCACCAACGTTGTCCAACCCAATTTCCACCAGCGAGATACCCTAGGATTTACAATACTCACACAGCACACATGGCCCCCTGAACTTGTTGAATCCTGATATTTGGTATAATATCTTTGGTCTGAATGGATCTTGTTTGAATATCACCACATCGTTCTTGGTCTCGGAGTTCCAGCTACATGTAGTCAATGGTCCAACATCTTGCCATTTGTTTTCATTACAATTCCATAGAATTAGGGGATTGTGTTGGTATCCAATCTTCAGATATATACAGCACTGCCACATACAACAACTATGATAATCTTATGCTGAAACGAACTAATTATTTATAAATAAAAACAAGAAAATATTATAATAGTAAACATTGCGACTACTTAAAGTTCAGTCTATTTATTTGAACCTGTGTTACTTTGTTATTTACCTTATAGGCAACTGTTACATTAGTCAGTAGCTATAAGGTGGTGGCTCGAATATCTAGGAGATGTGTTACTTCTTTAGCCACTTTAACAAGTGTTTGTATGTCTGTTGGGGATGCCCATTCTAAAGTCTTGGTGCTTTGTTTCTGAACGGTGACCATAATTCTACCTAAATGGAGAGGCTTTCTTGAGAGTTTTGGTAATTTGTTACTGCCATAGAAAACGGAGCCATGTATTTGTTTCTATGGGGAGGTGGATCAGCAGTTGTTTGTATTTTTTACTACTCAGATACTTTACCAAACATGTGTATCTATGGGGTGATGGTTCCAATGTGTTGGTATTTTGTTAGCTCTTTAGAGACTTGATCAAACGTCTTATTTATGGGGCGATAGTTTGTGGTGTGTCGATTTATTAAGTCCAGCGTTGGCCCAGAAAAGTATTTCAAAGTTAGTGTTTATTGGTATTACATATTTTCTACATTTTTATGGAGTTTGACAAAGAAAGACAAAAGGACAACACCCTAGAATGTCTATTGGGTTCTCATTGACTTCTGCCAATCTGCCGCGCCACACAGCGGCGGCCATCTCCAGGCCCCGCTTGTATGTTTGCCGTGGTCTGTCATTCCAGCAGGCTGTCTCTCGGCTCCCACAAATTTTAAGTCCATATTCGAGATAGGAATTACATTGTCACCCACATTGTCCAATCAAATTCTCCAGTTTGATATCCTATAAATGAACAATACTCACACTAAACATGTGGAAAATGCTGATTCCTGATCTTTGTGTGCCACCATATCTTGTGTCCATTGGTCTTGTAGTAATTCCACCCCACTGCCACGTCTCCTTGGTCTCGGAGGAACATGTTGACTATATCAGGAGATCATCCTTGGGATTCCCAGGAATTCCACTGTAGCAGGATATGGGGATGACATCACTGTAACATACAACAACTTGGTGTGACACTTATGTAAAGACCAATTACTTAGTTCAAAGGTAAAGATGAGAAACTAGTCTAATGGTAAACACAAGTTAATAAGACCTAATCCTTATAAATTAATAGTGTGTGACCTTTCGGTAACAACACTGTTACCGAAATATCACACACTATATATTTATTCTGATTTGGTCTTATTACCTTGTGTTTATCAGTATGCTAAGTTGTCTGGTTATTAAAATGAACAATTAATGTTTGTATAAAATTATTGATGTGTTTACGATTTCTCCTTACTATATATCTCCCTATCTAAGGCTACCTGTTACAGTTGTATTGAACTATTTAGAAGTTTTAATATTCAAAAATGAGCATTTTAATTTTAAATTACCAAATGGATACTTTCATTTTTTGAATCATATTTTTCTATGAAAGTGTATAAGCTTATCAATTGGGCATATTTCCAGCTATATTTAATCAGTAATCCACCTCCGAAACATAGAAAGAGAGCTTCTCTTCTTCAAATTTTAGAGAATATTCCCCCTGTTTTTTTTTTGTTTGTTTTTTGCTTATTCCTAGTACACAGGATACAGGCCATGATAATCTTGGTGGGTAAAGTAGGCGACTGCTTTTACTGTAAGTGTACCACATGTCTACACACGTGAAAAGCAGTTCGACTTTGCACTTACAAATGTGCCAGAGCCCAGTTTGGTTACTTGCACTCGCTGGTGGGGTTGAACATTTTCAAGAATCGGGCGCTATTAGAGCATTTTTTTTAATCAGAAAAAAGTGCCCAATATGAGAATCGAACACTAGGTCGTAGCGGTCGAAAACCAACAGTTTAGACCATCCTTCCACCAACCCCCCTAATTCCCCCTGTGCATTTGGAAAACTAAAAATATATTCAAGTACAATAGCTTCAATATAATCAGAGAAAAAAGAAAGTATGAAAGGAATGGCAGTAAACCAAAGGTAATAAGACCAAATAAATAAATAGTGTGTGACATTTCGGTAACAGCGTTGTTACCATCTTCAGACTAAAGAACTACTTGATTCAGTACTTTTGTCTGAAGATAGTAACAACGCTGTTACCGAAACGTCACACACTATTTATTTATTTAGATTTGGTCTTATTACCTGGTGTTTATAATCTATAATCCAAATTGTACCTTATCAGGAATGGCAGTAGTCAACTTAAAACCTTAGACACAGAAATATTTGTCTGTTTCTCTTCAAAAGAAACTTAGAATCTTGTCTAAAAATATCATAATTATAATCAGCAATATGTCTAAATAGTTTATTTTAAAAAATTATAGAAATAATACAGATATATTTTTGAGAATGGTAATTTATCTATCTCAACTCTCAGAAAGAATCTGAAAAAAAGGAAATATTGGGTCGGTGCAAAAATAATTGCCGTTTTGTCGGTAACTTTAAAATGCAATAACTTACTTCAAACAAGACTATATTAATCAAGATAAAAACCATTGGGATCTATATATCCTTGCCAACAGTAAACTAGCTGTTTTATTCCATTTTGATAAAATTCTGGAGTTATAAAGGTAATGAAATAATTAAATGCCGTTTCGGCATCGCCTTGATTTATAAAACATTTCCCTTCTATGAAGTTGGTAAAATGCCTGAAAAAGTGGTGGTCGGTAGGTGAGAGGTCTGGTGAGTATAATATGTGATCTTCCTGCATTGTCAATTAGCTCTTTTCACCGATGATACTACTATAATAGAGCTCGTACTACAGATCATTCCTGCATTCATAATTATATTGAAATCGTCTGGTGTGAGAAATCAATTTCTATTCACAGAAGTCCTGGGAAATTTATCTTTTCTCCACAAAAATATTTATAATTTCACACCCAGGAGAAATCTTTAAAACGACACCGTCGTTTATTTAAGTTCGCTAATAAACCAACATTAGCTTAAAAACAACATTCCTCTCATATTTATATTTGAAAAAACTGTTAACTTTGCTTGATATTTTTAACAAACCTGATTCCAGGAATAATATTTATTGATTTACAAGAGAGAGAGAGAGAACAAAATATAAAAGGGAAACTAATATTAAAACAAAGGAACCTTTTCTTTTTTTCGGTTAGCGCCTATTTACCTGCGAGCTTACACACACTCTGTGGTAACAATTAATTAATATATTTGCAGAAAAAACATATTTTAAATTCTGGAATCCCAAATAAATACCAATCTTCAACACTATAATCTCTATTGAATAAATTTCCAACATTATAATCAATAATCGAAACTAGAAACTATTATAGACGTGTATGATCCTTTTAAAAAATAAGCAATTTCTACTGTCCTTACTGCAAAGGAAAATTTAATGAGAGGGCCTGGCACGTATATAATAGTATCAAATTCTAATAACAGGTGGAGCACTAATGCATCATAATATAACTATAATCAATACACAAGAACATTCAGGTCTCCAATCTACAATATACAATAAACCTTGCAGTAAACCAATATATTCAATACGCTAAATAAATAGATCAAATTTATAATATCAACAATAATATAACCGAATAATCACTTTACTTAATTGACATATAAAGTATGATTAAGAAGTTCCTGTACTGCCCTAATTGAAAACAAAAACATAGAATGAAATATAATAAAAATATGGCTATCAAAAATAGGAAAGAGTTTTAACACCAGATGCACTTAAATGTTTGCCTCGCATATATAGTATAGTATATATAGTAGCAACAACGAGATTAAATTAAGACGTTGAAATGGAATAAAGTGCTTGATTGAAATTATGTTTTCTATGAATTGGTAAATCAGCTAGTGATATCTTAGAATTTCTGCAAAAAAAAAAAAAGGATTAAAAGTTACATCATCACAGATATCTATTTAGAATGGTAATGATACAATTTTAAAATAAATAACATTTGTTAAAGCGATATTTATTGGCGATCTTTCACCCAGGGAGAAGCAGGGCAAAGACATCATTTGGTTAGTGCTCTGAATGATGGTTAGTGGTCTGAATGATGGTTAGTGCTCTGAATGATGGTTAGTGGTCTGAATGATGGTTAGTGCTCTGAATGATGGTTAGTGGTCTGAATGATGGTTAGTGCTCTGAATGATGATTAGTGGTCTGAATGATGGTTAGTGGTCTGAATGATGGTTAGTGGTCTGAATGATGGTTAGTGCTCTGAATGATGGTTAGTGCTCTGAATGATGGTTAGTGGTCTGAATGATGGTTAGTGCTCTGAATGATGATTAGTGGTCTGAATGATGGTTAGTGCTCTGAATGATGGTTAGTGGTCTGAATGATGGTTGTGCTCTGAATGATGGTTAGTGCTCTGAATGATGGTTAGTGCTCTGAATGATGGTTAGTGGTCTGAATGATGGTTAGTGCTCTGAATGATGATTAATGGTCTGAATGATGGTTAGTGCTCTGAATGATGGTTAGTGGTCTGAATGATGGTTAGTGCTCTGAATGATGGTTAGTGCTCTGAATGATGGTTAGTGGTCTGAATGATGGTTAGTGCTCTGAATGATGGTTAGTGGTCTGAATGATGGTTAGTGGTCTGAATGATGGTTAGTGCTCTGAATGATGGTTAGTGGTCTGAATGATGGTTAGTGCTCTGAATGATGGTTAGTGCTCTGAATGATGGTTAGTGCTCTGAATGATGGTTAGTACTCTGAATGATGGTTAGTGCTCTGAAAGGTTCTAGAAGACAGACTATTAAGCCTCGACTATTACCTCGAGTTAAGTAATAAAGTATAGACTAATATAAAGCAATAATGCTCCATCTATATATATACTAAATGAAAGTGTTCAAACACTAATGTTTCTTTTTCACACAAATCAAACTTCTACTGTTCTTACTGCGATGAAAAAATATATTGAGAGGGCTTGCCTCATCAATGGTGAACCCTCCCAGCGCCAATTTAATCTATCAGTCCACTGAGCTCAAATACTGTAGTGGACTATTCTGCTTATATACGCTGCGTAGAAGGGTTGAATCTCAGAAATATAATGAGTGCCTTCCCCGCTTTCATTTTAACCTTATATATTTAGTTATTTAATATTGGTAGGTTAGATTTTTTTCTCTATAGTGTGTTTTATGTAAGCTTTTCCCTATTTTAAATTAATTTATAAAAAACCCAGTCCTTATGATTCCTATAATCAGCTGCTTTAACCATTGTAACATTAAATTTACTACTTACTCCCTCACTTTACGATGCTATTATGTTCAGTTTCATTTTTATTATGTCTATATTTCAATTTATATGTAAAATCGCAATGCCAATGCAATATTTTAAACTCTTTATATATTGAACTTCACTCTATATTTTTATTTCTACCTTTCTCTCTACTTTTTTTAAATGAAATTTGATTACATTTCTACTCGTTTATTTACTCAGACTTTTTACTTTAGTTAAAAGCTAAATATAAATTGAACATAATAGAAATTTATAAATAATATGTAATCTTTGTGATTATTATCATTATATTACTTTATTTATTTATTTTAATTATAATTTTATTATCATATATTTTTAATTTCCAAGATTATAGTCTATGACTAGCTTATAATTGATTTTTGACATAATCATTAGATGTTGTAATAAATTCGAAAAATCACGTGAGAGCGCCCTTGCAACCTCAGAACAATTTTTAACGCCTTGCCGAATGCTTTATTTTCATTTACTTCTCCTGACGAAGTTTTTGTCGAAACGTTGAGAAAAAAAACTCTAACTGGCCGAAGTGTTTATTTTCATAGAAATTCTTCCTTTACATTATTTATCTTATCAATTTTTTGTATTGCCTTTGATTCGTTTGTATTTTTTAAAAACCTTTCTTTGGCAAGATTTCTTAATTACTTTCGCCTCTTTTCAAGTACTTTTAGATATATTTGGTCAAAGTTTTATTTTCCTTCTTTTGTTTATTTTACACCCTACTGCTATTTTTCTATTTAGCATACTCCCTGTCTACCTAGAAGTTTTATATTTTATAAACCCTCATTTTCATTGGGTTGAGTGAATGTACACATTTTTAGGCCTCTAGTTGGAATATGATTGTATATTAAAATTAGATTACAAAACTTGTATTCAAACACACACAGTCTTTATTATGATATTTTAGTTTAACATGATATTATCTTGGTATATTTTTGAAAAAAAATTGAAATAAAAGTAGATAAATAAAATTATATTGGCTTATATACAAATAATAATACTAAATTTGATATTTAAAATTCGAAATTATTTACATATTTGAAAAAATGGAACAAAATGAAATATATCAGCTCATATATACAAATAATAATTTACATCTTGAAAAATATAACTATATAAATACAATACATTCATAAGTATATGATTACAATATTTTCACATAAATAAACAAATACAATACTTTCAGAAATATAAAATTCAATCCTTTTTTCACAGAAAAAGACAAATAAAATACTTTTGAAATGAATATATACATATACAATACTCTCAGAAATAGAGGAATAATTTATTCAAAATATATATTTATAAGTATTTAGGAAATATATATGAACAATATTTTCAGAAAAAGATAAATACAATAATTTCACACATACAAATTGATTTTGTAAATATTGCGCAAATAAATATATACAATGATAAGGCGCAATTTGGATTATAGATTGGATTTGGTCTTATTACCTTGTATAAATATATACAATACTTTTAGGAATATACTAATACAATGCTTTAAAAAACGCATATTTACAATTATTTCAAAAGTAGATCAATACAATATTTTCACATAAATAAACAATTACAATACTTTCAGAGAGAGAAATAAACAAATTATTTCACTTTTAAATACTTTCACCCACATAAGTAGATACATAAAATACTTTCAGAAATGCATATGCAAGTATATTTTGTATACATTGTATTTTGTATATGTAACGTCCTTGTATTTGTTGACGTTAATAAGCAAGAAGTACTTGGAAGTTTAAAAAAAGAAAGACTTTATTTCTTTTAAGCCAACATCAGATATAGCATATCAAAAATCAGACATATGTTTACAAGTGGTATATATTACAACCAGTCAAAAGGCAACTGCACAGAGTATCATCAGTGATAAATATGTGTTCACTGATAATTTACTATATAGGCATGCCAGCTGCCGTTACATCTCCCCCTTTGAAGAAATTCATTCTTCAAATCGTTTGGGTGGCTTGATGATCCGCCCGGACCTTGTTGTAATGGGCAGGGTGCCGTTCTTGTGCTCCGCGTTCTGGTGATCACTCCTGGGTTCCTGGCCTGTGAATGCTCTTGGAGAAGTATTGAGTTCTTCAGGAACTTGAGCCTGTTCCTTATCACCGCTCGGGCCAGGTCCTTCCGGTAGAGTTGACTTGGGGATCTCCGGGATTCTCCTTCGCTGTTGCTTTGGACTCTCCAGATTCGTATGTCGCATGAAGGAGCTGTTGCGGCGGTACTCACCAGTAGGTGTTTGCACTTTATATGATCTTGGAGCTACTTCTTGGGTAACTCTGGCAGGGATCCATTCACGGTGATGCTGTTTCAGCATTATCTTTTCACCTTCCTTGAAGCTTCGCGTTGTCTTAGCTGTCTTATCGTGGTGTGTTTTCTGCTTCTCCCGCTTATTTCTTAGGTTTTGTGTATGTTCCTTTTGGATTTCTGGTTCCAACTGATGAGTGCTAGTGGGAAGGAGGGTTCTGGTCCTGCGACTGAACAGACACTGAGCCGGTGAAGGAAGACCATCTCTAGGAGTGTTGTAAAAGTTCAAAAGTGCTAGTTCCACTTCTTGTCCTGAATCCAAACACTTCCTGATGAGGTTCTTGGCTGTCTGTACCGCTCTCTCCGCTAATCCGTTTGATTTAGGATATAGAGGACTTGATGTCTGGTGGTCGAACAACCACTTCTTTTGAAAGTCTTTAAAGTCCCTGGACGTAAAGTTTGGTCCATTATCAGTTTCCAGGAGTCTGGGAATTCCATGTACGCTAAACCATTTTTTAAGAGATTCAATAGTTTCTGCAGAGTTCATTGTCTTCATTTCTTTGAAATCAATGAATCCAGAGTAGTTATCTGTTATTAACAGGTAATTTTTTCCTTTTATTGAGAAAATGTCAGCTGCGACTATCTCCCAAGGAATACTCGGTATCTCTTTTATGATCATTGGTTCTTTTGTCTTGTTCCTCTGATTTGCTTGGCAAGTCCTACAATTTTCTACTGTGTTGATGATGTCTTGGGACATGCCATGACAGTATATTGAGTCTCGGGCCCTTCTCAAGCAGCTGTTTGTTCCTTGGTGTCCTTCGTGGATTAACTTGAGTATCTTTGCTTTCCACTTTAGGGGAATGAAGACTCTGCTACCTTTGAAGATTAGGTCTTCGTTTGTCGAGAGTTCATCTCTATATGGCCAGTATTTCTTGCAGCTTTCAGGGACTGCTGATTTGTAGTTTGGCCAGCCATATAAGATTAGGTTTTTTAGTTCTTGGTCCTCTTTTGTAAGAGCTTGCAGTTCCTCATAGCTTGACTTATTTGTCGGGGTGGTCATCAGTACTTCAAAGTTCTCTTCCAAGTAGGTGTCTTCATATGAGCAGTCTCTACTTAGTAGATCAGCTGTTAGCAGTTCTTTTCCTTTCTTGTATTTAATCCTGAGATCATATTGTTGTATCTGTAGAAAAATTCTCTGGAGCCTCGGGGGTGCTTTGCTTAACGGCTTCTAGAATATGGTTTCTAAAGGACGGTGGTCCGTCTCGACGTCAACAGTTTTGCCATAAATGAGTTGATGGAATTTGTCGCATCCAAATTTGATGGCAAGTGTTTCCTTTTCTATCTGAGCGTAGTTCTGCTGAGTGGAGTTGAGAGCTGATGAAGCATAGGCTATGGGCTTTCCGTTTTGTAATAGAACCGCTCCAAGGGCATATGAACTGACGTCTACTGAAAGTGTCAGATTTCCGTTGGGATTAAAGAATTTCAGAGTTGGTGCAGTTCTGAGCAAAGTCTTGATCTCTAAGAGATCACGATCGAGGGATTCGTCCCATAGCCAAGGTGTATCTTTTTTCAAAAGCAACCTCATGTTTTTGGTTTTCTCTGCAAGGTTAGGGATGAACCTGCTCAGGTATTGTACCATTCCTAAGAGACGTTGTAGTTCTTGCTTGTTGCTCGGTGACTTAATTTCTCCTATTGCACGCACTTTCTCAGGGTCAATTTTAATGCCTTCTGTCGTGACAATATGACCTAAAAATTGGATTTCTTGAAGTTGAAATTTGCATTTATCTCTATTCAGTTTGATTCCATTTTCTTTAAGCCTCTGTAGTACAGCTCTTGTCCTTATTTCCAGGGTCTGTGGATCCGGAGCATAAATCAGGATATCGTCCATTGAATTTTCTGTACCCTCAAGGTCTTGGAGTAAGTCTGCCATGATTTTCTGGAATATTTCTGGAGCAGTTTTAATTCCAAAGGGAACTCTCAAGAACATATATCTTCCCCACGGAGTGCTGAAGGTAAAGTAGCGTTGTGAGTTGGGGGCTACTTTGATCTGCCAGTATCCTTTCTTCAGATCCAACTTTGTGAAGTATTTTGAACCATGCAGGTTTACTGCAATCTGATCAAAAGTCCGTAATGGGAAATGGCTTCTTAGAATTACTTTATTGATATCCGATGGGTCAATGCATATACGTATTTTTCCTTTCTGTTTTGCTATAACCATCTGACTGGAGATGGGGGTAGGGTAATTTACTTTCTTTATAATCCCATTGTCTTCCATTTCCTCAAGTTCTTTCTTTACTCTTTCTTTAATAGATAGAGGAATAGGTCTGGGTGGTCTTACTTGCATGTTCATGTCCGAAGTCTGAAACTTTGCCTCGTATTCATATCCTTTCAAACATCCTATCCCTTCGAATAATTCTTGGTATTCCTGTGTAATTGCTTGACAGGTGTTTACTCGCTTGACAAGACCTAAATTGGAACAGGTTTGTCTGCCTAGGATGGGACATGTGTTATCTCTGGATATGATGAAACGTATGTAGGCAGTCATGTTTTTCACCATGCACATTGCTAAACTTTGTCCTTCGACAGGAATTCGATGTCCTGAAAAGGAAATTAAACTTTTTACTGGAGACCTTTGGATTTCCAGATTTAATCTCCCTGCCAGGCTGAGTGGCAACACGTTACACTGTGCACCTGTGTCTAGTTTCATGTTTACCTTTTTGCCTTTGATTTTTACTTCTTCATACCAATCTTCGGTCAGGTTGGTGTTTTCAACTGACTGGATTACAAATTCTTGATTCATTTCAGGTTCTGGTGACCCAACAATTTGTTTGACTTTGTATGAATTTGTGTTCTTGGATCTGCAAAGATTAGCAAAATGGTTGAGTTTCTTGCATTTGTTGCATCTCTTTTGATATGCCGGACATTGGTTGATTTTGTGGGATCTACCACAATTTCTGCAGTTTTCTATTATTTTGTGACTTTGGTTAGTGGTATTTTCTTTCCTCGGCTCTTTTCTATCTTCCCACTTCTTACTGTTCATCTTTGTCACAGCAACTTGTTTGTCTGAGTCGGATAGTACATGTTTCATTTGGTTTGTGGCATTTTCACATGCTATGCAAATTTGTGTGGCTTTTTCCAGATTAAGGTCAGCCTCACTAAGAAGTCTTTCTCTTATTTCATTGTTGATAATTCCTACAACTATTCGATCTTTAAGTAGTTCATCAGACATGACAGCATATTTGCAGTTTGCTATCTGTAATTTGATCCTAGTCAGAAAATCATTAAATGATTCATCTTCTTTCTGTTTCATCTGATTGAATTTGAATCTTTCAATTGTAGTGTTCGGCTTTGGAGAAAAATAGTTGTTGAACTTGTCTTTTACAATGCTCAGATTATTTTTATCTGCATTATTTAAGTTGAAAGATTTAAAAATATTTTGAGCCTCTCGTCCCATTGCAGCCATAAAGATAGCAACTTGTACCTCTGGTGCTTTACTACTTAATTGGGTAGCAATTTCATACCATTCAAAGCTTTCAAGCCAAGATTCCCAGCCCTCTTTGTTTAGTTCGTTTAGGCCTATTTGTTTTGGAGGTCGAATAGCATTTTCCGCCATGTTGTTGTTATTGTATTTTTTTTTCTTCTAAAAATACACTTATTTCTTCTTGCTTGTAAATTAAATTATTTTGTATATATTTTTATGCAATTTGAATTTTATTTGAACATGCAATTAGAGATGTTCTGAAATACTTTAAGAAATTGGAAATTAATAAATTGTTCTTACCACGTGGTGTTGTTTACAAGCGCCGCTGCCGCTGCCACCATGTAACGTCCTTGTATTTGTTGACGTTAATAAGCAAGAAGTACTTGGAAGTTTAAAAAAAGAAAGACTTTATTTCTTTTAAGCCAACATCAGATATAGCATATCAAAAATCAGACATATGTTTACAAGTGGTATATATTACAACCAGTCAAAAGGCAACTGCACAGAGTATCATCAGTGATAAATATGTGTTCACTGATAATTTACTATATAGGCATGCCAGCTGCCGTTACAGTATATATATATATTCAAGTATATTTTTGTATATTTGTATATATATAAGTATTTCATAAAGAGTTATATACAATGCTCTCTCAAAAATGAATATATACAAGTATTTCTCAGAGAAAAATATATATAGAAGTATTTCAGAAAATATATAGAAATACTTTCAGAAATAAGTACAATACTTTCCAAAAAAAAAAAGACAAATACAATATACTTTTTCATAAAGATATAATTACAATAATTCACACAATACAATTTGATTTTTCAAATATTGCGTAAATAAATATATAAAATATTTTTAGAAATATACAAATACAATCCTTTAAAAAGATCTATAAACAAATTTTCTCATTAATATGCAAATACAATGCTTTAAAAAAAGACGTATATTAATAAAATAATATAATCTATATTAATAAAATGCAAATTTCATAAGAGGACATCACTAAAAACTTTCGTTACAATGCATCAATTTTAACCAAATTTTCAACATTTATGTAAAACGAGATGGAGCAGGTTTTGCTTAACATCAAAATATTTTCCCCTAACATTAACATGCGTAACTTCGCTGTTATCGATTAAATACAAAAAAATCAACAGAGTTAATTTTATTTATATATAAATACAAAATTAAATTTCAACAGAGTTAATTTTTTTACATACTAGCTAATAATCTCAATCTAAAAAATATTCAAAACAAGCAATTTTAAGATAACACCATATGTAAAACAGTCGGCCAAGAAAACAAATAAGGTGTAATATATATATAATATTATATATATAATAAAATCTTAAATATTATTTATCAAAAGTAAGATTATCTCAGGATGACACGGCAATTTATTTGAGACAAGAATAATGATACAATTCCAAGGCGAAGATACTATTCCTTTAACTTCCAATTACCGAGGGAACCAATTAATATTGATTTTATTCAACTCATCGAGTATTTTTCAAGGGACCGGAAAAAAATGTTCACTAGATAAAACGATGATTTTGTAATGTAGAAAATTAGGAAAGACAAAATTCAGGATGACACGGCACACAGGGACCGGGAAAAAATGTTCACTTTATCGAGAGATTCAAATTTACAAGTTTCAAATTATCAAAATATATCTTCTTTTTTTAATAAGTTTATAGAGAATTGTTTTAACAAATGTTCGTTAGACAAACCTTTACTCGGGTAAAAACCCGGGCGAAGCCGGGCACATCCGCTAGTAAATACAGGACATACTTTTAATACAATAGAACCCCGTTCACATTTTTCTAACATTCAACATAAATATAAGAGATTGGTTGTAGAGGCGCTACTATCTCTGAAATATAATAGCATTAATAGGCACATTGATATTCCGGATCTTTATAACGAAATATTTTCATAAGCTATTAATACAACAACTTATTGATTTTTAACTAGCAGATTATACCAAATATTAGCATATTCACATTTCTCTTATTATTTATTTTGTATATCACACATAAAATATAAATTTTATCTCTTTAAATTATTTGTTAAGGCCTTACACTCGAGACACGAGACTCTCACTTGATTTACCTGATTCGTACATCAGACATAAAACTTAAATGTTATCTCTCTATTTTCTAATATTTATTTATTATTTATGCTAAATATTTGTATATATATAGACGAATCTTGATTTTGTATAATTTTATTCCTGTAGAAGGGCGACTTTGTGCCCGAAAGCTTGATCATTTGTTCATAAAAGAAACTTATCCTCCTTATCTTTGATTTTTCTTTCTTTATCAAGTTACTCCAGAGGATTTTAATTTATTTAATTATTGAAAATCGTTATATTTTTCGTTTTACAGCATGAATCCTGATACGAATTATTATATGAATAACCTTCGTAACAAATCTCTTGCGCTTGCAAGATGGAGAAAACATCTCATATTCAACAGAACCTGCGAGCAATTGGGATTTATCCCACCTTCGTTACGCATTAAAGATCCGGTTGGAAATCATTATTCGACCAAAGTGATAACTGAAACCCGTTTTAGCTTACTACGTGCCCGCACCAAGGGTTGTCATTCTCAAATACGTATACTCATCAAGTCCATCAAAGGTTTATTGTTCCACATTTCCCAGCGGTTACCCCAACAGGCTATGGCAGAAGTTTTGTCAAGAATTACCGAGAACATCAGAAAACAAGATAGCATCATCACAGCTAGACATCATAGGAAACTTTCCTTTTGGTCAAAAAAGTATAATCTTCAACTTTACCCCAAAAATCAACAAGATACTATAGTTAATCTTTCAAATTTCAAACCTTCTGTAGAACAGCTCAATATCCTTTCACGAGGTCTTAAATATAGATATCCATCTAAAACTGACCGAATTTCAATTATCGCAGGCGTAGAATCATCCATTACCCGTTTAAATCACCAACAGAAGTACAAAGTTAGGAAACATGTCTCATCCGTTCTCATTAACTCAATCCAGGATAATAGCCATAATAACAAAACATCGTTAATCAAGTCCCTCTCTAGAAACAAAGACATTGTTATTACAAAATCTGATAAAGGCTCAAGAACAGTCATCATGAACACTAAGGATTATACATCTAAAATGAATGCAATATTAAATGATCCCCTTATTTTCACCCCTATTTCATTACAGGAAGAGAATTCAGCTATTATTAAATTTAAAAAAGAAATTAATAATCTTGTAAAGAAAAAATCCATCACCACAGAAGAATGCAAATCCTTTATATCAAACATTTATGGGAAAGCATACATATATGGACTGCCAAAATTGCACAAAGACAATATTCCACTTAGACCTATAATAGCATATCATTTATCCCCAGCAGCTCCTTTGTCTTCCTTCCTGGCCAAGTTACTCTCTCCTATGCTCAGGGATGGTGGGGCCTCGGCATCCATATCTTCTACTCCGGATTTCTTGAACCATATTCAACAGTCACCGGTTCTACCCAACAGCATCATGGTATCCTTTGATGTGGTGAATTTATACCCCAGTCTACCCCATCCACTTATTATAGATTGCACAACACAATTCTTATCAGACCATAATTACCCCATTAACACCATTTCCAGATTAATATCCCTGATCAGTATTAGTTTAAATAACAGTATATTTAATTTTAATCAAGCATATTTTAAACAAACAAAAGGTACACCCATGGGTAGCCCACTATCTTCCCCTCTATCAGAAATAGTTATGCGCCATATAGATAAGCAAATAGTTGAACAATACCACTTAGAGATTTTATCATGGCACAGATATATTGATGATATTTTTGCAATAGTCAAAACCAGTTCACTTGATAACATTTTATCGACATTAAACAACTTATACCATGATATAAGTTTTACAGTTGAAACAGAGACCAATAACACTTTAGCTTTCTTAGATATACTTATCACAAAAATAGATAATAGATATACCACAAGCGTTTATTACAAACCGTCATTTTATCCATCATACATACATTTTTCTTCGTATTGCCCAAATAGCCATAAAATTAACACGGTCAAAGCATTAACTAAGCGCATATTCACTCATTGTACCACAGATATATCAAAACAGCAGGAAACAAATATCATATTATCACATTTATTGACATTGGGCTATCCAAAAAACTTTATTTTGAGATACTTTCATAACCCTTTACAAACAGCTGTTAATCATAGTTATAAATCTATCTGTACCATTCCTTTTTCCCCTCAGAGCCTTAACATATCTAAATATCTAAAAAACTTTGGTATACGCACCTTCTTTTCCAATACTCCTAATTTAGGCACTATACTTAGAAACCCTATCACCAATAACAGTTTCCCCTTAAAACCCATACACTTAAAGAATGCAGTCTACTCATTAAAATGTAATAATTGCTCTAGCTTATACATAGGAGAAACTGGTAGACATATAAAAGATAGAATTGATGAACATATCCGAAATATCAGAAATAACGACCCTAGATCCCTCATAGCCCAACATATTTCAAATACAGGACATACTTTTAATACAATAGAACCCCGTTCACATTTTTCTAACATTCAACATAAATATAAGAGATTGGTTGTAGAGGCGCTACTATCTCTGAAATATAATAGCATTAATAGGCACATTGATATTCCGGATCTTTATAACGAAATATTTTCATAAGCTATTAATACAACAACTTATTGATTTTTAACTAGCAGATTATACCAAATATTAGCATATTCACATTTCTCTTATTATTTATTTTGTATATCACACATAAAATATAAATTTTATCTCTTTAAATTATTTGTTAAGGCCTTACACTCGAGACACGAGACTCTCACTTGATTTACCTGATTCGTACATCAGACATAAAACTTAAATGTTATCTCTCTATTTTCTAATATTTATTTATTATTTATGCTAAATATTTGTATATATATAGACGAATCTTGATTTTGTATAATTTTATTCCTGTAGAAGGGCGACTTTGTGCCCGAAAGCTTGATCATTTGTTCATAAAAGAAACTTATCCTCCTTATCTTTGATTTTTCTTTCTTTATCATATATACAATACTTTCAGAAAGATAAATGCAATACTTTCACACACACGCAAAAAAATGTATATAAGCAAAATTTTAAAGATATAAATATTCAATGCTTTCAGATATCAGCATATACACTCTTAGAAATTGACAATTGTAATATACTTTAGAAGTAGATTTTAATTTTACAAATATGTTATATACAAAATAGAACAAAACTTCTTAAAATATAAATTTAGAAAAATCATGGGAGAAGTTTACAGGGTTTATATTTAGAAAATATGTTGATGTACAGTATATATAAATATTTAATTGTATATATTGTTTGTGTTGTTTACCTTTATATATTTGACTATATATAATTTTATAAATTCTCGCTGAACAACTTCGTGTGTATTGTCTTATTATTTTGGATTCTTGATTAATGTTTTATATTTTGTTTGCAATAGCGCTCCTACAATTGTTTCTAGAAAGTTCTTTTTTATAACCGAGTATAAAATTATTAGTTTTTACAAATTTGAGACATTCCAGAATAAAGGTGATAATTTGACATTACTGGACTGATGTCAGATGTACTAGAATATCGCTCATTTGACATATTTGTTAAGGCATACTGTCAATTTTGCATATTGGGTTCTTCCGAAAATATATTCTTAATACAAATAATCTTGTCTTCCTAAGATATTAAAAAAAAATCAAAAATCGTTGAAGAACTTTTGAAAAATTTCATTTTTTTCTCTTTATTTGAATATATTAGTCTTCATTTATATCAATTATTCACAATTTCTATTTGAAATAAATATTAAAGTCATATTTGTTATAATATTTGCACAATTACAGCGTTGATTCCTGATAGGCATATATTTGATTTGCTTCATAATGGCGATCAACTAACCTGGCTTCACAATATCGGCATCGAGAAATTGGCGGCTGAGTCGGGCAATAGGTCTTATGCGATTGTTTGAAAAAAATGATAAATATATTGGAGCTCTAATTGTTTACCGCTATGACACATCACTTCTAAATTCTACGCTCAGCTGACGTCTTTGGTTGAAAAATGTGTGGGAACATGTTAAATAAACTCTCTGGTCTCCTAAAAATAATATACTGTAAAAATATTTAAAATAATTAATTTAAAAAAAGTTCTAATTCTAATTTAAATAATATGTATGAAAACCATGTCCCATCGTATTTTAATCTATTTTGACTTTCTTTTAGCATATAAATTTAATCCCAGCAGTAGGCTCATTAATAATTTGCGCCTTAGGATTGATGTAGTGCAATTTTTTTAGTTAATTTGTATATTTTTACTCCGAGTGGTGTAATACCAAATTAAAAATTTACATTATTTTAGTTTAAAGGATATTGATGATTTTTGTTGCTCACCCTACAGGGCAATCCCTTACTTACTACTTACTAGTGCCGCTTCTCCCGCCCGCCCGCCATGCATAGGGGGGGTTGGACTTCTGGGTAGCAAAGGATATTGCTAAAATGTATATATGGAAGTCCTGGTCTGTATAGAATACGTTGTGTGGAGTTGCCGAGATTTATCTTCTCCTTTGGAGGAAGTTTTTATCAGTTTTTTTTAAATAGAGAATGAAAAATTTCTCATACGAGGTATGTTCAAAAGGTATCGCGACTTTTGAATTTTCGCGGGTTACGTATATTCAAATTTCGATCTTTTTGTGGCTTTATGTTGGTACTTATGTCTCTCACTTATGCCGACAAGCTCGGCCATTTTGAATGTTCACTTAATTGTTGACAGCTGCTTTGCTTGCAGGTGTTTTGGATCGTCTTCGATTTTTACCTATTAAAAAAAGGGATCAAAGAACCTGTATTAAATTTTGTGTGAAAAACGAAATTAAGTGCGCGGATGCATTCCGAATGTTGACTGTGGCATACGGAGAAGCTACCTTGGACGGAAGCAACGTTTATCGGTGGTACAAAATGTTCTCAGAAGGCCGAGAAGATGTGAACGACGAAGAGCGTGCCGGACGCCCGAGCACTTCAACAACAGACAAAAAAAAAATAATGAAATGGAGAAAATGATATTGGCCAATCGTCGAATCACCGTTAGAGAAGTTTCTGAGGACCTAAACATATCGATTGGCTCGTGCCATTCGATTTTTATCAATGATTTGGGCATGAGACGCGTCGCCGCGAAATTCGTACCAAAATTGCTCAATTGCGACCAAAAACAGCATCGCATGAACATTGCTAATGAGATGTTGGACTCTGTCCGCGACGACCCAAATTTGCACCAGAGGGTCATAACTGGTAAAGAAGCGTGGGTTTATGGTTATGACGTGGAAACCAAAGCTCAATCATCTCAATGGAAGCTGCCGCACGAACCAAGACCGAAAAAAGCGCGCCAAGTTCGGTCGAATGTGAAAGTTTTGCTGACAGTTTTCTTCGATTGTAGGGGCGTGGTGCATCATGGGTTCTTGCCACAGGGTAGAACGGTCAATAAGGAATATTACCTGCAAGTTATGCGCAATTTTCGCGAAGCAATCCGCCAGAAACGCCCGGATTTGTGGAAGAACAAAAATTGGCCTTTGCACCACGATAATGCCCCTGCTCACACATCGTTGCTTGTACGCGACTTTTTGGCCAAAAGCAACACACTAATGATGCCGCAGCCTCCGTATTCCCCAGATCTGGCCCCTGTGACTTTTTCTTTTTCCCTAAACTGAAGAGGCCCATGAAAGGACGACGTTACGCTACGCTTGACGAGATAAAGACGGCATCGAAGGAGGAGCTGAAAAAGAGTTTTAAAAAATGATTTTTTGAAGTGCTTCGAAGTTTGGAAAAACCGTTGGCACAAGTGTATAATATCTCATGGGGATCACTTTGAAGGGGACAAAATAGGTATTCATGAATAAATAAATAATTTTTGAAAAACACAAAGGTCGCGATACATTTTGAACACACCTCGTATATTTGTGGCGACCACACTTTGCTTCAGCGAGCGCCTCAAGCCGGCTTTCAAATAAGAAGAACTGATGTTTTCCCAAGACCCAAACTTAGAAAGCCAATAAGATTGCATAGGATCGCTGGAAGGATCCTACTGGAATGGGAGTAATGTGGCGACTACATATTTATCATTTTATAATCTTCTTTATTCATATATCTGTTCCCTTTGTATTTATGCATATATAATCTTATATGGACGTTGTAATAAAGTAGTTTTGTGGTGTGTCGATTTAGTAAGTCCAGCGATGGCCCAGAACAGTATTTCAAAGTTGGTGTTTATTAGTGTTACATATTAGTTGTGTTGGAGTTTAATTTATTATTACTCGGCGTAAATGGTTTTATTATATTTGACCAGGAGTGCCTGGTCACGTGTGTATGTTTGATTGTATATATAGTGTGCTTGAAAATAAAGTATGTTATGTTGTGTTAAGGAGCTTTGTGAGACTCGTCATTTCACAGTAGTTTAGAGCTCGGAAAGCCGCTTCATTTTAGGACAAGACCTCGGCGCTGACTATACCTCTAGGCAGAAGAGTGAGCAACATAAGAGAACCAGCCAGAAAGAAGATTGGCTAACATTTTGGTCCCTCGAGCCGGATCCAGGTTACAGATTCAAGTTGCCGGATTCAAGCTATAAGATCTAAGTTACCGGTTATAAGTTACCGGATCTAAGTTACCGGTTATAAGTTACCGGATCTAAGTTACCGGTTATAAGTTACCGGATTTAAGTTACCGGTTATAAGTTAACGGTTATAAGTTACCGGATTTAAGTTACCGGATTCAAGTTATAAAGATTAAGAAGAACTCACTCTTGATTAGAAGTTAAAGTTTTAAAAGAAGAAATTTAATTTGTTGAAACTGCAAGAATCAAGAAAAACAAAGGCCTATGCAAATTTAGGCAATATGATAACAAAAGAAGAACTTATGTAAATAAGTTTTTAAAAAGGTTTTGCAAATTAGATTAAAAAGAAAAAAAAAAACCGAAGTATAGAGCGTCAAGCAATAATTTAAGTTAAGCAAAAAAAGGTCAAGTTAAGAACAAAAAGCAAGTCTAAGCCATGAAGCGGGCATTAAGAAGTAGAGCGGTTAAAAGAACGACTATTTCCAAGTGGATCAAAAGGGCAGAAGCGGAGTTGGATGAAGAAACTCCTTCTGAGGATGTGATAAGAACGAGCTATACACTCATCGAAAGGAAAATAGCAGATCTTCGGGAAGAGGATGAGTTGATCTGGAGGTTGATGCTAGAAGATATGGAAATTGATTACAAGGAACGAGAGGAGGAGAAGGACACAGTGAGCCAGTATTATGAGAAGTGGATAGATCTTAAAATTATGACAAATCACTTCCTCAGCTCTCTGAAGAAAAATACAGAAGCCCTCCATGGTGCTAGTTCAAAAAAGGGCTCGCTGCCTGGAACGGGAGTTTGCCGATTGCCCAACTTGGATTTGAAGATCTGCGATGGAAGCAGTTTAGAAGTCGGGATGAGTGAGAAGCCAAGGGTTGTAGGAGTTACCTTGATGAAAGAAGTTGATCCGGCTTCTATTAAGGAAGATGCTGGGATAGTGGTATCATCCGAGCAAATGGTAGAAGGGACATCCAAGCAGATTGCCGTTGAAGAAAGTAAAAGGACTCAAGTAGTAAAGGGGCATTTTGCTGAAGAAGGTGAAAAGGCTCAAGTCAAGAAGAAGTCTGTTGTAGAAGTTGACGAAAGTCATAGGGCTGAAGTCGAGAAAGAATCCGTTGAAGAAGATGAAGAGAAAGGGCTGGATGTGGAACAAGGAATGGATGCAAAGAACACTGAAGAAGTGAAGCTGCTCTATGCAGAACAAGGTACTGATTCAAAGATGGCAGAAAAGCTATATGCAGAACAAGGTACTGATTCAAAGATGGCAGAAAAGCTATATGCAGAACAAGGTACTGAATCAAAGATGGAGGAAGGGATTATTGATACAAAGGATTGGTTGAATGATGAGTTCATCGAAGGAGTTGATGAAATTCCACCTGAAGTAAAAGGACACTATCTGTCCGGTCACCTTTTGTTAAAGAGTGAGGCCAAAACGACGCCTATACGGCCAGTATTTGACGGCGCTTCCTGTCGAGGACGAAACGGATTCTCGTTGAAGCGATATTTGAAGAGGAGACCCAGTCTATTGAGAGGAATCCCTGAGATAGGGATAAAACTTCGGAAGAATAAGTTCGGAGTTGTGGCCGACCTGAAAATATACTTCCGGTTGATCGCCATTAAGAACAATGATTGGGACTACCTCAGATTTCTTTGGAAGAAAAAGATGGACAACTGATGGTGCAATGATGATGCATGGTTGGAGAAGGTAAAACGCTTTCTAAACAGGGTTGCACTGTCCAGATCACCTATGTGAGGAGAGAACCAATAGAAAAGGGTTCAATTGGCAAATATCTTCCAAACAATAAAATGCAACTTGTATCGAAGGAAACTGTTTCTGGAGCTGTAATAACGCCAATGTTATACTCCGGCCAGTTCTCCAAAGGAGCAAGGGCCTACTCCGGCGAAAGGTCTTAATTTGGGAGACAAGTCTCCAGAAAAGTCTGGTAAAGGTGCTAAACTGGAAAGGATTGCGAGTCCAGTGGATCATTGGACTATTATATTTGAGTGGTTTGAGATCTCTAGAGAGGATTTCAGAGTCCTATGACTGCTCTAGGCCTACAGACGATACCTCTAAGCCTTCAGACGATACCTCTAAGCCTGCAGACGATGCCTTAGCATCAGATCCTGATTCTTCAAGAGGTAAAGCTCAATGTTCTCAAGAGGTTCCAGAAATTGCAGTGGAAGATTCTGACGAAAGGTCTGCAATTGAAGATTCTCAACCTTCAGAGCCTCGTGATGTGGAGAGTTCTGAGGTGGGGGCTTCAAGCGATGAAGAGGTAAGAGCTCAAACAAAGAGCCCTAAAGCCATATCTTCCAGGGTACCTTGCATGAAGAAAGAAGAATCCAGCATAGACTTGGAAGAGGAAGACATTGGAAGAAACGAACCCTCTCCGGCCTCAATCACCTTCAAAGCCCTAGAGACCACAGATTCTAAAGAAATTGATCTGACGATTTTGGGCAGCTTTGCGAGAATACATTGCGCAAAAAGGATTGCA
Source organism: Cordylochernes scorpioides (assembly GCA_030710605.1). NCBI lineage: Eukaryota > Metazoa > Arthropoda > Arachnida > Pseudoscorpiones > Chernetidae > Cordylochernes > Cordylochernes scorpioides. Next base: position 46,956,943 of record CP092873.1, on the reverse strand, counting down.
TTTGAACAGTCCAATGTTATAAGGACATTGGGTTTGGGATGGATCCAAAGTGAAGACTGTTTCTTATGTGAAGTTCAGTCGCTGGAAAAGACATCGGCGACTACCACGAGCGAAATGCTTTCCTTCATCGCCAAGTTAGAAGATCCCTTAAGATGGTTGGTACCTATCCTTGTAACAGGAAAAATAATGGTTCAAGGTTGTGGATAACGGAACTACATTGGGATGGTCCGATGAATGAATCATTGAGTGAAACATGGACCATTAGAAAGGAATTGAATTTAATAGGAAGTTGGAAAATACCCCGATGGTTGGGTCTCGGAAGGAATACCCAGGGAGTAAAATTGCATGGATTCGGTGATGACTCCGAAGACGCCTATGCGGCAGCTGTTTACATAAGAATTCCCACTGATGATGGAGTCAGTGTAGGACTGTTGACATCAAGGACTAAGTTGGCTCCCATGCGGAAGATGTCAATTCCACGCTTAGAATTGTGCGCAGCTCTTCTGCTGACCAGACTAGTGAAATATATATTGGAAGAGTTGGATATCAAACTGGAGAGTACTACCTGTTGGTCCGATTCTACCATAGTCTAGAATTGGTTAAGAACTATGTCTGGAAATCTCCCCACTTTCATCGGCAATCATGTCGCGGAGATTCAAGTTGTCCACAATTCAGGGAGTGGCGCTGTGTTCCTACAGGAGATAAACCAGCGGATGTTGCCTCGCGAGGAATTCTGGGGTCCGAGCTGAAGCAGTCTTCCATCTGGTGGACAGGACCTGCCTGGTTGTCAGCGGAATCCACAGAATGGCCTAGAATGCCTCCTGTGTTTGAGCACCAAAGTAAACTGAGCTCCTGAGTATTCATGCCATCAGTGAAACACTTTTCTTGGTGGCCATTGGAGAGATGAGCTCGACCTTTGATGGATATATCCGAAAAGTGGCCTGGATATTGCGCTTTTGTCATAACTGCCGCTACAGCGCGGAGCGATGTCAGTCGCACTTAACAACAGCTGAAATGAGAAATGCTCATCGGAGAATACTTCAAGCAATTCAGTACCAGCATTTCAGGGAGGCAATAAGAAGTTTGACCACTTTAGGATCAGTGAAGCGCACGGGCAAGATTTATGGTTTAGCACCGATTCCTCGACAATCAAGGAATCATTGAATTCGGCGGTAGATTAAAATAGGTTCCATCTATGGCATATGAACAAAAACATCCTGCGCTATTACCTTCATCAGGAAAGGTAGCTCAGATGATTATTCAAGCGGTTCATATGCGGACTTTGCACGGAAGTGTGCACCTGATGCTGTCCACAATGAGACAGAAGCATTGGATGCTGAGAGCAAAAGATCAGGTGAATAGAGGCATTCGAGAGTGCGTGACATGTTGTCGATACAATCGCGTCACTCCAGGACAGCTAATGAGCGATTTACCCAAGGAGAGATTAACACCGGGTAAACCCTTCTCAATAAGTGGTGTAGATTGTGCTGGACCTGTGAACCTTCGAATGTCCAAGGGTAGAGGTCGAAAGACGAAAAAGGCTACATCTGTCTATTTGTGTGCTATGTGACCCGAGCCGTACATCTTGAATTAGTCACAGATGCCTCTACACCCACCTTCATGTCGGCCTTTGAGCGATGTGTAGCGCGAAGAGAGCACTGCACTCGGCTATATAGTGATCAGGAGCAAATTTTGTAGGAGCTGCACGACAGTTGCGTTCACGTTTCTATCTGGCTCAAAATCAATTAAAAGAACTAGCTGCCGTGTTAGCTAATGATGGAATTAAGTGGAAGACCATCTCTCCCAATGTCGACATCAATACGTTCGTATTGATAAAAGAGGAAAGAATGCCCCCTGCAAGGTGGCTTATGAGCAGAGTGGTGGAGACACATCCTGGGAAGGACGGCCTGGTGCGGGTTGTTTCCGTTGGAGTGCTCCGAAGACCCTTGGTGAGGCTGGTGCTGCTTCCGGTGGCCCTTCCGGAACTTGATGTACCCATCAACTCGGGGAGGAATGTTGAAGTTTAATTTATTATTACTCGGCGTAAATGGTTTTATTATATTTGACCAGGAGTGCCTGGTCACGTGTGTATGTTTGATTGTATATATAGTGTGCTTGAAAATAAAGTATGTTATGTTGTGTTAAGGAGCTTTGTGAGACTCGTCATTTCACAGTAGTTTAGAGCTCGGAAAGCCGCTTCATTTTAGGACAAGACCTCGGCGCTGACTATACCTCTAGGCAGAAGAGTGAGCAACATAAGAGAACCAGCCAGAAAGAAGATTGGCTAACAAGTTGCATTTTTATAGGAAGTTGATAAAGGAAGACAAAAAGGACAACACCTTAGAATGTCTATTGGGTTCTGTTTTACTTCCGCCGATCTGCCGCTCCTCGCAGCGGTGGTCATTTCCTGTTAGGTTTTTTATAAGTTGTTTTTCATAGATTTATATATTTATATTTTGACCAGATGACCGGACGATTTTACATGTATATAATTGGTTTTAAATGATGTAAATTGGTTAGTCATGAAAGGAAATTAAAAGTGTTGATTTTCTTAGAGGTGTTAGTGTTTACTCTGCTTGATTGTAGACTAGGAAAGAATTGCTTCCTAACAGGTTATGGGCCCAGCAGCACGCTTCCACTGCGCCGTAGAAAGAAATTAGAAGTTTATGTTAAGCTAAAGAAGATAAAGCTGAAGAAAGTAAAGAAGAAACAGCTGAAGTTAAAGCTAAGAAGGTAAAGTTTGAAGAAGTAGTGTTTGAAGAGGTGAAGATAGGGTTTGAAGAAGTAGTGTTTGAAGAAGTGAAGATAGGGTTTGAAGAAGTAGTGTTTGAAGAAGTGAAGGTGAAGTTTGAATAAGAAGAAGTAGAAAGTTTAAAGAAGAAGAAGAAAAGATTTAAGTTATCTTTTTTTGTCAGATTTGCATAACTAGAAATATCAATGGCTGACGAGTTGAGAATACCTAAACTAGATGGCAATAATTATTATTCCTGGGCTATAAGAACTAAATCTATTTTGATCCAGAAGGACATATGGGATGCGATTGAGCCTGGCTTTCCAAGTGAAACTTCAGAAAAACAGAAGCGGAAAGATAGTTTGGCATTATCTGTCATATTATTAGCAGTTGAGGATTCATTCCTAGATGACATCGGTGATTGTAAGCGAGCGATCGATGCATGTCAGATACTGGAGGATATCCACACAAAGTATGGCTTACTGCATATATTACAGCTACTGAGAGAATTTTTCAATATTGTCAAAAGAAATGACGAAGACGTGAAGGAATATTTCGCGAGAATAATGGAATGTCATAGAAAATTAGCAAAGTGCCACCATGGATTTGGGGATGGCGAATTAGCTTTGATTATGCTATTGGGATTGCCAAAGAGCTACGAGCCGCTAATTCTCAGTTTAGAACAGCAAGAAGAGAAGCTATCGACTAGTGTGGTTAAATCCAAGTTACTTTTAGAAGAAAAAAGACAGAAACAGCGTCAAATTCCTCAAGAAGATCCTAATAGCGCTTTTGCGGTAAGAAGAAAAGAGGATACATGCAAATCACCATGTCAAGAGCGAAATAAATTTGAATATGATCAACCAAGGAATTATCATAATACGTGGACGGAAGGGAAAAGGGAAAATTATAATTACTCCAGGCAGATAAGATGTTTCAGTTGTGGCAAATTAGGACACATGGCTAGGAATTGCAGATTTGCCAACTCATCAAGGAGAATTAGCGAAAGTATGCTGAAAAAAAGTACTGTAGACCTCACTCATAAAGTCCTATTTGCAAATAGCTTTAAAAACAATAACTCGCAGAATATCTGGTTTCTAGACAGTGGAGCTACTGAACATATGACGTCGAACAGACTGAAAATGACGAATACAAAAAGTATTTCAACTTCTGTTGAAATGGCTAACAATGAGAAAATAAAAGTATCAGAGATGGGTGATGTAACCATCAAACTCGGTCACGAATATGGAGGTGAAACCTTGTTCTTGGAAAACGTTTTATACGTTCCTGAGTTAGACGGAAATATTTTGTCTGTTGGAAGGATTGTGGAAAGAGGAAACAAAGTTTTATTCCAGAATGGCAAGGCCTCTGTTTTTGGAAGTGATGGCGGGTTGATTTTGAAATCTAATAGAAGAGGAAGAATCTATACAGTGGAAGAACTTAAGATGGCAAAAGTGAAGTCACCTAGTGCAGATATCTGGCACAGAAGGCTGGGACACATTTACAAAAGGGATCTCCAAAGTGTGAGTGACACAGCAGAGTGCGAGGTGTGCCTTGAAGGTAAAATGAGAAGACTCCCATTTCCTTCCAAACCTGTCGAAAGTAAGAAGACTTCATCACCCTTGGAGCTCATCCATTCGGATGTAGTGGGTCCCATTAGCCCAATGTCGAAGGGAGGGAACAATTATTTTGTGACATTCATAGACGACTTCACTCATTACACTACAGTATATTTCATGAGGTCTAAATCGGAGGTACTTGACAAATTTAAGGAATATAAGAACAGTGTTGAGAATTACCACAGCAGAAAAATCAAAGTCTTAAGAAGTGATAATGGGACGGAATATGTTAGCGGCGAATTTAATAAATTTCTTAATGAAAGTGACATCAAGCGACAGCTTATAGTTCCAAGAACCCCTCAGCAAAATGGAACTGCAGAGAGAATGAATCAGACATTGCTAAACACAGCAAGGTGCATTTTGCTTGAATCAGGGATTCCTAAATCATTTTGGGCAGATGCGGTTGATACAGCATGTTACTTGAGAAACAAATGTTCTAGCAAGGCGATAAGTAACAAAATACCCGAAGAAATGTGGACCGAACGGCCAGTGAATATTGAACATCTCAGAGTTTTCGGTTGTCAGACCTGGACATACAACGACCAGCGTCGATCCAAATTTGACTCAAGAAGCAGAGAATGTGTTCTAATTGGTTATCCGGAAGGAGTCAAAGGATACAAGGTTTGGGACTTCAGAAACAATAAGGTCTTCGTAACCAGAAATGTCAGATTTAGAGAAGATGTTTTCCCAACTAAGAAAGTCGATAAACAAATTTCACATGAAACTGATTTTTTCCAGGTTTTAAATAATAATTTTGAAGAAGAGACTATGAATCAGTAAATGAGGAAGAGACGAAATTGGTAGAAAGAAACCAGAAAGACGAAGAACTAAAGAAGGAAGATGAAGGGGAATACCAAAATGAAGCTGCAATCCCAAAAGGATATTCAGGGACTGAAGAAACAATATCGGTAGAGAGAAATCTGAATAACTTAGAACGAAAAGAGGATGAAGAGCAGGCCTGTGAAGACGAAGAACTGAGGAGAGAAGACGAAGAGGAAGGCCAGAATGAAACTATAATCCCAAGAAAATCTTCAAGAATTGCGGCTTGGCGGAGGGAGTATTGCAGATATTCTAACTGGGGGAATTGGAAGAGTTAAACTAACCAGGATCTTGACCACTCTAGGCCTCCGATGAGGGTATGAAAACAACTTTAAAATGGGGGGCATTGTTAGGTTTTTTATAAGTTGTTTTTCATATATTTATATATTTATATTTTGACCAGATGACCGGACGATTTTACATGTATATAATTGGTTTTAAATGATGTAAATTGGTTAGTCATGAAAGGAAATTAAAAGTGTTGATTTTCTTAGAGGTGTTAGTGTTTACTCTGCTTGATTGTAGACTAGGAAAGAATTGCTTCCTAACATTTCCTATTTCCAGGCCCCGCTTGTATGTTTTCTGACGACGTGGTTTGTCATCCCAGCAGGCTGGAAGGATGTCTTCGGCTCCCATAGTTTCAATCTAAATTTATATCTCTATCACGCGCATACAATCTATACATGAATTGGTAGGCGTTCAAATGGCCAATTTCCAGTGAGTTATTGTGAGCGATACTATCAAGATAGACCATCACATCCTAGAAGCAAATGACCTCTCAGATCTTCAGGTCCATAAGGCAGCACATAGTCCATCGATTGTCCAACACAGTCCATCCTTTATCTCTCATCCTCTACCTTCTAACCTTTTGGCTGGAGTTCTCCACGAATAATGTATTCCTGTTTATAAACTTGATTCTGTTCTTTTTATCATTTCTTATATAATGTTTTGAACGTCCGAATATACAACCGTCCAATTAAATTTCCTATCTTCTATGCTAAAAGCCTCGACAAGAGTTTGGATGCATGAAGCTGTGCCAAACTTTAGCAATAAAACACACGCCAGAATTTTGGTGGTAACAAAGGAGTATCGCGAACTTCAATTCCAATACTCAACTGACGTCTTATTCTTTCATGTACAAAATTGTTGACAAACAATTGAACGACTTCGCAACATCGGGTGATAAATGAGGAAGTGAATGTCAAATGCTCTTGGAATTTCGTTAGCTGGTACAAAGACTAATGCAAAAAAAAAAAAAAAATGGCGAAGCCATTGAATCTAACATTGAACTCTCCTGGAGAGAAGGAATTTTTGCCGCTGGTGAAGACTCAGCTTGAATTGAATTTGTCACGTGGAATTCCTGAATGGTTGCAGAACGTTCCGCTGCCAATGTATATGCTGCGGAATTGGGAGAGGCCGTAGGCTGGAAGGCGACAACACCGCTCCCCTCAGGGTGTCCTGAAGATGGACTAGACTACTCCTGTGAGTTCCCAAGTGGCAAATGGCTCGATGGTGTACCTGATGGTGACATCTACTACACCTTACGCCGTAGGTGATGTAAACGGGTGTGGACTCTCCAGCTGTCCCCACAGACGACACGCATCGAGGCAGGATGGGGTAGGGCGTTGGACCAGTTGTAGGGAGATATCTGCACCGCGCCACGAATAGCAATTGCAACGCGGGTCAGCACAGGGGATGGAGCAGGGCACATTCACGGTGGGGGTGAACACCGCTCAGCCAGTTTTTCAAAAGGATGCTCCTGCAGCTGTGCTGAGTCCAGTGCCCGGCGCGCGCTCTGGCTGGTGAGTAATGGGCGTAGCAAATCCCCGCAGGACGAGTTTCGACCTCGTGCGCCACATGAGGGATAAAAAGTGGTACAGTAGAACCTCCATGAGAGGACATTCGCGCTAGAGGACACCTCTCTACAAAGGACAGTTTTCATTTGCAAATTTACTATTTAGCAACTCTCCAGTAAGAGGACACCTCTCTATAAATGACACTTTGACTTTGCAATTGTAATACAAACACGGTGAAATAGGGAAATGTGCGACTCCATTGATGCCATGAAATATCACATTAACCCGAAAATTATATTATTACAAGGTTGGGTTTGACAGCTGAAGCTCCATTGATAGAACAGACAGTTCATCTGGGAGAAGGAAAAAGCTCATTGCTAACCAAGGACAGAAAAACTCCTTAGACATAACTGATAATTTGTCTAGGAAAATTGACTGTGTCTATATATAGGATGAAGACTTGCCAAAGAATATTGGCGAAATATCTTCAAAGGCTCTGAGAAACTCGCAGGGTAGTCCGTCCCATCCCGAGGCACGGCCGTTTGGCAGGCGGTGGATGGCTGCCGTTATCTGGTCGCGGGAGATGTCGGCGAGAAAGAGCTGGTCCCACTCGTCGAACTCTAAGGTGGTTACTTCAGCGAAGAAGACCGCATTGGCTTTTGATAAGCTTGGAGGCAAAGCGACTGCTTAAGCGTTCCAGAAGGAAACGACTAAGCTGGTCTCCCGAGATAGCATTGCCGTCGTCGTCGGTGAAGGTAGAGCGACGTTTGTCTCGGAGGGAACGCCCGAGGTCCGACTAGGAAGGATAGTCGAAGCGGTTCGAAGCAAGACGAACTTTATTCTTCAATAAGATTTGTGAATTTGAAAATGAAAGAAAAGAACTATTACCCTTATTTGAAAGACAAGTCTTGAAGATTGCTTTCAAGTAAGAAAATATTACTTTTTTTTTCCAAGTAAGCTTTAAATTGTTGAGTGAAATATGATAAAATTGTTTTTAAAAATATATATTTTTAATATATATAATTAATATATATTTTTATGGATTTATTTCATGTGATTGAAAACTCAAAAATATCTCAGAATAATATTGTCCCAATTATCAAAAGTCCCTATTATCTATAATACAACTTGGGGGAGGTGGAAGGCTGGTTAAACCGTTTGGTTTTCGACCGTTACAACCCGGGTTCGATTCCCGCATTGGACTCTTTTTTTCTGTTAAAAAAAGATCCAATGGCCCCCGATTCTTGCAAAAGTCTAACCCCACCAGCGAGTGCAAGTAACCAAACGGTGCTCTGGCACATTTGTAAGTGCAAAGTCGAACTGCTTTTTACATGTGTAGACATGTGGTGCGCTTACAATAAAAGCAGTCGCTAATTACCCACCATGATTATCATGGCCTGTACCACGTGTACTAGCGATAAGCAAAAAAAAATAATAATACAACTTATCTGTTCTGGCCCACTTGTAAGTGCAAAAGTCAAACTGATGTGGCGCACTTACATGTGCTGACCCCAAGCCCAGATGAAAAAGGAGGAGGGGGAACAGTATTAAGCTCGCTAAAACCCAGGGCTCAGCTGGCCAGGCTGATAGTACCCTGTAAGGGCTCCAGGGATACAGGATGAGCAGCGTTTGTAATATGTTAGGAGAGGCTGCATATGTTGTCTGTTCCACATGTCAAAGGCAGCCATTTCATATTGGAGCTAAGTCAGTGGCCTGCTACTGAGTGGTGCTCCCAGTCTTAATGACATAAAGGCAGACACATTCTACTTCAGCCAGATAAGAAAGAAGGTTATACTGTATTTATCATCTTATTAGTGCTCAGTTTTATTATTCTTGTTTACACAAATGATAACAGCGACAACTATTTAAAATCATTCTGTGGAGTTGTTTCTCATTCAGTACTTTTATCTTAATTTAAACATAGAAAGGAAAGCTCGTGTAGTCGATTAATAAAAAATCATTTTCTCCCGGCACTTTAGTTTATAGTACTTTTATCTTAAGATGGTAACAATGCTGTTACTGGACTGTTACACATAATTATTTGGTTGTCACTTAATTTATAATCCAAATTGTAACTTATCATTAAAGTCAACAATATTTATCATGTCCTGATCCCAAACAGCTATCGTGGAACCTTGTTATAACAGTCGTTTAAACTGCGGTTATTATAACGGAAAAAAGTCTACCCTCGGCAGAGCTGACTGCTACAAGGTGTGTCCCCAGGTGGCAGATAAGTGAACCAGCTTCAGATATGAAGGCCAGCTGTGAAACAACCAGAATAACTCTGACAAATAAACAGTTGCAGACCAACAGCAGCATTGTTAGAAGAGGAGAAAGACCTCTTTAAAATCCTGAGTTCAACTGACCCAGTTGATAGACCTCAGCAAGGATCCCTCTCCAGGGATACGGAGAAGCTGTGTCTGTACTCATGTTAGAATCGGCAGCAAAGGATTCCATGTTAGGAACAGCCTCAAGTTACAGGCAAACTTTCACCAAAGTGTGCCTGGTCCATGGTGCCATGATCAATGAAAGCTGCAACCCTACACCCCATTCTGCTTGAGGAGCATGGACTCATGGAATTGGTGTAATCTTTACACAAGGGCTAAGTAACAACAACAAGAAGAAATAGCTATGATTGGACCCCATTATAACAGCATCTTTTATAGCCACAACTTGGGTATAACAGCCTTTATCTAAATCCCAATTTATATAACTGTTATTTTTGTTTCTTATTCCATTTTATAACTGTGGTTTAGTTATTATGACAAAATAAAGTGTCTTGGTCCCATATATGATGATGTTATTTCGGGGTTCAACTCATTTTAAAGTAACTGTCCTAAAGCAGGTGTTAAACCCTGGCTGCACAAGTTGAAACAACCTCCATGTATGGTGTGTGTTCAGAAGATGGAGTGGATACCACAGTGGACGACTTCACCTAGTACTACAACATACTAGGTAACATCCTGGCCTCTACCCTCAGCTCTAGTTGTGCTTCCAGCAAGGTAATCATCCCTCCCTCTTGTTCCCCAGACATATCTCCCTCCTTGTTTCTTCTTTAAAACACAAATACAAATTAATAGTGTGTGACTTTTCAGTAACAGCGTTGTTACCTTCATCAGACAAAAGATTAAATGAGAAAATATTGGAAATATCTTTATTTACGGTCTGCTAACCAAAATAGATGATTTTTGAGCCCCAATGGCCGCATAAAATGGAATATATACAAAGCACTATAACCAGACTGGGAACAGGATCTCGAAAAAATTCCCACACCGGGAATCGAACCAAGGCGAAAATATTATCACAACATGTTCTTAAATAATACTGTTGTCAAGTGTATAAACGAAATAGCAGATAAGAGAAAATAGTTTTCTAAGACAACCTAAAATATTATTCTTAGAATTAGGAGTGGGAAAATAGCCTTATTTTAAAAATATATTTTTATATATAATTGTGTGTAAATGTAATTGATATTTCCTCTCTCTTCCATTCTGTTAATTGTAGAACATTTCTTTTGAATAAAAAAGGGCTTCTTTTAGTAATTTTTCTTGTAATCTTTGTTTTTTTTTTTAATTGAAATTATTATGCCCCCTGTGATTTTTTAATGTTCTTTACAAGTGTAGAATTCTCAATTTTATCCAATTTTAAAGCATATTCATGGTTTTATACTTCATTTTAAAGTTATAGATGTTTGTCCTTACATAGCATTGTTTCACACTTTTCATATTCCACTTCATAAATTAAACCTTCTCTTTTTGGTAATTGGGTATTCTTGTGGGGTTGTTAATATATTGAGAAATAGGATTACATGGTTTCCATGCAATTTTTATTTTTCAATACCTTTTGAATATACAGTAGAACCTCCTATTAGCGGACACCTCTCCACAAAGGACAGTTTTTTTTTTGCAAAATTACTATTGTTACTGTTAGTTTTTTTTTATCATTATTATTATTGTATTTTATTAATTAATTATAATTCATATTCATATAATTTTATTGTTTCTTATTATCATTTTTTGTTGTTTTTTTTTCTCTTCTTCTGTTTTCTTTTGTGTTATAAATACAACTAAATCGCATTAAATCGTAATGTAATTCTCTTTTGTTGTTTGAAATAAATCGAATTGAATCGAATTGAGTCAGCTCGTTCTTTCTAGAAGAAACTCCAAAGAAAACATGCTAACAGTTACAATTTAGCAACTCTCAGGTAAGAGGACACATCTCTCTAAAGGACAATTTGGCTCTGTAATTAGATGTCCTTTACAGGGTGGTTCTACTGTATTAGTAAAATTTCTTGCAAACTTCTGGGTTATAAATGGTAATGTGATTAATTTTTGGCTTCTTGGTTTTTACACTTTATATTTTGAATCAAAGTATTATTTTAATATTTGGTTCTCATGTATTTTATTATTCTATCTTTCAATTTGATGGGAAAATCTTCATTGATTAGTTATTTTTTTGTTAATTTCTATATTTATTTTAACTGCATCACTAATGAGTGTAAACGTTCTATATATAAGAGCTTTGACTAATTCTACTTTTTAGCTGAAATGGTGATGTAAACTATAGTTCCAATAAGTTCCTGTATGTGTTTGTTTTTTGTATATAGAGGTTGTAATATTGTTATTATTGTATGATAAGTTCATTTTCAGGAAATTGATTGATTTGTTAAACAGAAGGTAATAAGACCAAATCCAAATAAATAGTGTGTGACGTTTCAGTAACAGAGTTGTAACCATCTTCAGACAAAAGTATTGAATGATAAATTTTACCACAGCATGTTTTAAATGCTTACTGTAATCAAGTGTGTAAACAAGATAGCAGATAAGAAGAAGATAGTTTTCTGAGAAACACAGAATATTATTCTTAGAATTAAAAGTGGAATTTTTTTTCTCATTCAATACTTTTTTCTGAAGATGGTAACAACGCTGTTACTGAAACATCACACACTATTTATTTATTTGGATTAGGTCTTATTACCTTGTGTTTATAATCTACTAGAGGATGTTCTCGGCTTCGTCCGGGTTTTACCCGAGTAAAGGTTTGTCTAACGAATCTCTCGATAAAGTGAACATTTTTTCCGGTCCCTTGAAAAATACTCGATAAGTTGAATAAAATCAATTATAATTGGTTCCCTCGGTAATTGGAAGTTAAAGGAATAGTATCTTGCCTTGGAATTGTATCATTATTCTTGTGTGGATGTACCCGGCTTCGCCCGGGTTTTACCCGAGTAAAGGTTTGTCTAACGAATCTCTCGATAAAGTGAACATTTTTTCCCGGTCCCTTGAAAAATACTCGAGAAGTTGAATAAAATCAATATTAATTGGTTCCCTCGGTAATTGGAAGTTAAAGGAATAGTATCTTGCCTTGGAATTGTATCATTATTCTTGTCTCAAATAAATTGCCGTGTCATCCTGAATTTTGTCTTTCCTAATTTTCTACATTACAAAATCATCATTTTATCTTTTCTCCCAATATATATGTTGTAGATAAATGATAAAACTAACTTTGACTTGTGCGCAATTAATAGGTAGAAAATCTTACTTTTGATAAATAATCTTTAAGATAATAAACTTATAGATAAAAAAACTTGTTATCATCATCGCAATGAGGGTGCTGCTTGCGAGTTAAATCTACAAATCTGCAAATAACTCTAAGGATATTCAAGATATTATTTTTCAAAAACCTTCCCGGGGATATAACTAATAATATCAAAATTTCACGGCGATTGGATGTATGGTTTTTGAATCTATAGAGTACAGACAGACAGACAGATATTCAATTATATATATATGACATAATAAAAATCATATTTTTATTATTCATTAATATAATTATAATTTAAATAATCATAGAATTAACACAGAGTTAATTTTTTAAAATCCTTAACAAAAGGAGTACAACGCAATATTGTTTTTTGTTTATACTTAGAATATCATATAGAATGGTATGTATGCAAACTGTTTGTTCTTAAAAATATAATCATTAAAATAAATTCAATTTTGGATATAAAGTTATCATTTTCAATTCAATCCACGACTGCATGAATGAATTGGTAACGTACCTAAAATACATCTTTTTTTACGACATCTTTATTAATAGTCGACAGGATGTATTTTAACCCTGTGCGAGAAGAATTCCAATAGATTTCAAAGCCATATATTGCAACTAAGATATTTGGGAAAAGATATAGATAAAAGAATAGCAATTATGGAAGTCGAAACTTTAATTAAGAAATTAAAAAGGATAAAAAAAAGTATAAAAGGCATTGAAGAAAATATCGAATCCATTGTGTCTATGGTAGATGTAAATGCAACGAAATGCAAACTAGAGTATGCAAATAATGATTTGATGAAAATGAGTGATATTTTCTTGCAGCAACTTGAAGATGATGAATTGAATGACGAAGTGGAAAATTGCATAGATAAGTGTATAAGATTAAAGTGTGAATTGGATTTAAGGCATAATGGGCAAGAAACATCTGAGAAAAAAGTAAATTTACATGTTAAAATGCCTAAACTTGAATTGCCAACTTTCGATGGTAGATTAGAATCATGGCTTTCATTTAAGGATCTATTTTTTTCTGCGGTTGGTTCTAACTCACAAATACCTAATATTGAAAAGTTACAATATTTAAAAGGCCAACTGAGAGGCGAAGCCCTAAGACTGGTAAACGCATTTCCAATTACAGCCGATAATTATGTTGAGGTTTGGCAAACCTTATTAACAAGATATGATAATCCAAAGGATCTGATTTTCACCCAAATAGATAATGCATTAAGATTACCAAAGTTAGCCGATGACAACCATAAGTCAATGTTTAAACTTCTAGATAGTTGCAACGAGATAGTAAGAACAGTGAAGGTATTAGGTTACCAAATCGATAGTTTATCTGATGTGTTTCTCGTCAAGATCATACAAGATAAGCTTGATAAAACCACAAGAAAACAGTGGGAATTGCAGAACAACCCAAGGGTTGTGCCTTCAAGTAAGGATTTAATGGAATTTCTAGAAATTCACGCAAAAAGCTTGCAGAATTTGCCAAATAAAGATGCAAATGTGGAGGAGTCATCTATTAAAAGGGAAACAGCCCCAAGAATGGAAGTACAACAAAAGCAATGGGGACATCCAGGAAGAAGCCCTATGGACTATAGTTCTAAAAGACGCCCCTGCCGAATTTGCCTAAACAGGGGACATGCCGGACGCTTCCATCCTGAGAATAGGTGCTGGTTTCGGGAGAAGGCCGTACAAGCCTCCCCAGCTGCAAGCTTCATGTCCGTGTGCCGTCTCGATCCATGGATACCTTGACGCAGACAGCAGCCCCTTCGAGCGAATGCCGACCAGCTCCCCTTCAACACTCCTGACGCCAAGGTCTGTATATAAATCTAAATGTGAATAATAACAGTATTGTAGCTCTCATGGATACTGGCTGTACCTTCTCTATAATTCCTCACCATATGATAGATAAGATTCAACCAAACTATGTTGTTTTTAATAATTTACCTCTTATTAAACAGACATCCGGTATGCTAAATATAAATTCAAAAATTAATGTTAATACAACTATAGGATTTATTACTAGAGATATTGATTTTTATTCCTCTGATATTAAGTTGCCATATGTATTGCTTTCTTTACACCATATAAGATTATTTAAATTAGACATTGATTTTCAAAGTTTTACAATTACTCAATTTGGTAGAATTCTTAATGTTAATTACCATAACCCTAATAATAATAATTATACACATCATAATGTAATTCCTTTATTTAAATCTATTATTCCTCCTAATGAAAATGATTTTAGAAATTTTAATAGTGTAGAATTTGATGAAAAACTTTCACCATATGAAAAATCTGATTTAATTAAATTAATTAAGGAAAATAAGGAAGCGTTTGCTGCCCATAAAATGGATATAGGACATATTAAAGCAGATCCAATTAGAATTAAACTTACCTCACAAACACCTATTTCATTAAAGCCTTTTAGACCTTCCTTCTCGGACAACATAGAAATTAAAAGACAGATTGAAGAACTTTTAAAATATAATGTCATTAGACCATCTTATTCCTCCTATGCATCCCCTGCTATGTTGGTGAATAAGCGAAATGAAGGTAAAATTCGACTAGTAATAGACTACAGAAAATTAAATGATATAATAAAAAGAGATTCTGAGCCCACATACCAAGAATAGATTCTATATTAGATAAGCTTTCAGAAGCTAATATCTTCACTACACTAGATCTTTTATCAGGTTATCACCATTTAGATATACACCCAGATGATAAAGAATACACAGCTTTTACTACCACTCACGGACTTTACGAATTTAATAAATTATCTTTTGGATTAAAAAATAGTCCAAGTCAATTCCAAAGAGTTTTAAGGCAAATTTTAAATAAATATGATGTTGATTTTTGCATGAATTACTTCGATGACTTCATTATATTTTCAAATAATTTTCAGGAACATCTGACCCATTTAAAAGTAATTTTAGATATTTGCATAAAGGAAAATATTAAGCTAAAACTAAGTAAATGTAAATTCGCTACTTATCAGATTTCTTTTCTAGGATATGAAATATCAAACCATCAATTTTCACCCAGCACTAATAATATAGAAACGATTAGAAAATTGAATTCCCCAAGGAATAAAAAGGATTTACAACGAGTTTTAGGATCTATTAACATTTATTCAAAATTTATCCCTAATTATGCTAAACTCAGACTCCCTTTGAATAATTTGTTGAAAAAAGATGTAAAATGGAAATGGGATGAAGAATGCGAAACCGCATTTTCTAAATTAAAAAATATGATAACCTCAAAACCTATATTAGCTATCTATAATCCCAAATATCCTATACACCTTTACACGGATGCTAGCCAAGAACAGATCGGATCTATCCTAAAACAAGAACAACCCGATGGGCTTTTAAAGCCAATAGCGTATAGAAGCCGTAGAATGACATCTTATGAATCAAACTATTGTGTAACTGAGCAAGAATGCCTTGCTATTATTGATGCTGTGGATTTCTTTTTACCCTACTTAGATGGCGTGCATTTCACCATCCATACAGACCATGCTTGTCTAAAGTATTTGAAGAACATAAAGAACCCAAAAGGACGATTATTTAGATGGAGCTTAAAGCTCTCAATGTTTGACTTTGAGATAAAACACATAAGAGGAACTGAAAATAAAGAAGCTGATTTTCTCAGCAGATACCCCATAGCTCATTTTGTTTCTGACCCAGAACTAAAACAAGCTCAATTTGATGATAACATCAATGATAGGAAATATACTAAATTTAATGGACTTTTAACAATAAAGAAAAAAGGATTAATCAAAAGTGTTGTTCCACCATTATTAAGAGAAAAAGTATTAATAAGAGCTCATCAAGATTACGGCCATATAGGAGTATCTAAAATGTTAAATCTAATTTCCCCTATCTATTATTGGCCCTACCTAATTCAAGATATTTCTAATTATGTAAAACACTGTGAGGTGTGTCAACTCAATAAAATATCTCACCAGAAGAAATTTGGTCTGTTGGAAAGTCTCCCCCCAGCTAAGGATCCTTTTGATCTTGTGTCTATAGACACAGTAGGTGGACTAAATTACTATAATTCCACAAAGAAATTCCTTCACATCATCGTAGATCATGCTACTAGATACATTTGGGCTTTCCCCTCAAAAAGTCAAACTACTGACTCATATATAAATTGCCTAAACAAAATTTTTCAAATACAAAAACCCAAACAATTTTTAAGTGACAGGGCACCATCATTTACTTCACCAAGATTTAGAAAATATTTGATTAACAATAACATTAAACAATTATTGACTTCATCATCAAGACCTCAGTGTAATGGGTTAAATGAACGACTTAACCAAACTATAATAACCAGGTTAAGATGTAAATTCAATAACTTGAAAGGAAAATCAATACCATGGACGAAATTGTTAGATTCAGTACTAAATGAATATAATAATACTCCCCATTCCATAACAGGCTATACTCCTACTTACCTTTTGTATGGTAAGCTCCCTTATGATCCCCCCTTAAAAGAATCAGAATTTTACCCCCCTATAGACACTGCCAGAACAAATGCCTATAATAATACATTAAAATTTCATCAGATAAATAAAATTAGATATGATCAACATTATCAACCTTCCACCTTTAAAGTAGGCGATAAAGTTTGGTTACAAACCTTTTACCATCCAGATAACCGAAAATTAATGCCTCCAATGTCTGGGCCATTTACAATCTTAAAACAGATATCCCCAGTCAATTATGAAATTGATAAACCCCAATCTAATTTAGGAAAAACTACCATGGTAATTCATTCATCCAAATTGAGGCCATACTACCCAAAAGAAGGATTTGAGTTAAAACTGACAAAAAGTAAAATACCCACTTTAGAGAAAAAACCAAGCTAACAAGTGGCACCTAAGGTAGTGAATAGTAGAATCCCTCTTCTTACTAAATAATGGTAGGGAAATCTTAACATAAATAAGACAATACTAAAAATAACTACGCCTAAAAAGTGGGCCTTGAGAATATAATTTTTGTGCACAAATAAGATATACTATTTCAATATAAAACTGAGCTTTTAAAAAACACTCAAGGACTATGGAAGACTATATATTTTTTCAGTTATAAATTATATATTAGATATAACTTGACACTTTTTCTTTTCAATTGTTGGAAATATTTTACATTTTGAATTTATTTGTTGAGAAATTCACTCATATGATTCTATATATTTTCCCTCACAAATTTTATATGGAACATTTCATATTCGAACATTCTTTTTTTTTATGTAAATAATAAAACTTCATGTGTAAATATTTTTCATTATGTGGAAATAACCCATTATTTTATGTTTTTATTCTGATCAAACCAAATAAATGTGAAACAAGATGTTGGATACCACTCGTCATTATGAGAAATAAATTTGTGATTTTCAAAGATATATATTTATTTGGCATGTGGCAAAATACCTTTTGAATCTTGAGAGCCTGAGAAGGCCTACTCAATTCATGAGGTAAATCCCCTTATGAATTATAGGAAGGAGACACCTATAAATTCAAATAAGATTGGATAGTTTTCAGCTACTGTCAAACAAAGGTACAAATAAGAATATGTAGAATGAATAAAGAGAATCATTGATATAGTTTCAATTGGTATCCTCCATCTTAATTGATAATCTATGTAAATAATAATGATACTTTTTTTTACTTTGAAAATTACTCCCTAATTTTTATCCTTGGAGGGAAGAAATGACATAATAAAAATCATATTTTTATTATATATATTATATAATCTAAAAATGCAAACATTTTATTTTATTTTAAAAACATATATTTTATTTTTCATTCATTGACTGTTATACATTTTTGACCATATATTCAAAATAATAGCACTTTAATTATTGTTGTTGTAAATATGTAAAGTGAACCCTACCTTTTCTAATGAAAATCACGAATATAGAATTCATTTTCTAAATTTTATATTACTGTGATATAAATAATTTTATGTATATTTTTACTTCAAGAGATTCAAAATAAAAATCTGCTTGAAAGGTAAATAATAATTTTTATTTTTCCACGACTGCACCTCTTTTCAACAATCAAACACACAAAAAAATTCTAATCTATAACATATATATATATATATATTCATTAATATAATTATAATTTAAATAATCATAGAATTAACACAGAGTTAATTTTTTAAAATCCTTAACAAAAGGAGTACAACGCAATATTGTTTTTTGTTTATACTTAGAATATCATATAGAATGGTATGTATGCAAACTGTTTGTTCTTAAAAATATAATCATTAAAATAAATTCAATTTTGGATATAAAGTTATCATTTTCAATTCAATCCACGACTGCATGAATGAATTGGTAACGTACCTAAAATACATCTTTTTTTACGACATATATATATATATATATATATATATAGATGGAAATTTAGCCGGGAGGAAAATGATCTAAAGAGACAAGGGTCGCCTCTCCCGTCAAAATAGACGTCTAAAACAGACGCCATCTATTGACCGTCGCCGCAACTAGCGGCCTCGGGTCGGTGACAAAGCCACAACACCAGCTTTGGCAAACTGAAAAGCGTCCACCTGGAGACCATGGTTTCGGGCTGATGGCCCTCGTCAGTCCAGGGCGGACTTTATTCCATGAGATCCACACGGGATCTAATGGAATCTTGACAATCTGCCAAAGAGGTGTTTTGCTGGCAGAGTGGCTGGGCCATATCTATGGCCAAAATATAGATGGAAATTTTGCCGGGAGGAAAATGATCTAAAGAGACAAGGGTCGCCTCTCCCGTCAAAATAGACGTCTAAAACAGACGCCATCTATTGACCGTCGCCGCAACTAGCGGCCTCGGGTCGGTGACAAAGCCACAACACCAGCTTTGGCAAACTGAAAAGCGTCCACCTGGAGACCATGGTTTCGGGCTGATGGCCCTCGTCAGTCCAGGGCGGACTTTATTCCATGAGATCCACACGGGATCTAATGGAATCTTGACAATCTGCCAAAGAGGTGTTTTGCTGGCAGAGTGGCTGGGCCATATCTATGGCCAAAATATAGATGGAAATTTTGCCGGGAGGAAAATGATCTAAAGAGACAAGGGTCGCCTCTCCCGTCAAAATAGACGTCTAAAACAGACGCCATCTATCGCCATCTAGGCGTCTGTTTTAGACGTCTATTTTGACGGGAGAGGCGACCCTTGTCTCTTTATATATATATATATATATATAGATAGATAATCCAAATTATCATGATTAATTTGTTGTTATCTACTTCCATAGAGTAATTGATATTAGGGATATTGAAAGTATCCAATAATCTTTTCTCACTTCCCTGATTAATAATTAAAATGATGTCATCCACATAGTAAATCATTTTAATCGCGATCTAACATTGTGGCCCACTGTACGTATTACCGCCCAAACACGACGCCAGCCATTTTTCTCTTGAGCTCTATGTACCATCTCGGCGATCGCCCAAGTATACATCACCCAGACATCTTTCTAGTCAGTATGGTGTACTCCTTTCCCCATATCATGTCATCCACATATCTTTTGATAAACTTCATTTGTAAGTGAATTTAGAGCTTTGATTCCTAATTGGCCTATAGCGATACAAGCTACATTTGGAGAGTGTTTTGTCTTAATTGAGTGTGTGTGTGTGCAGACAATAAATCTGTCAGCAAGTACTTGGAGAACCCGGTGTTCTCCAATGAAGCCAGCTCCCTGAAGTACGGCTGGGGTAGATCCAGATGGTGGACAATGTGGGGATTTTCCCATCCACCTGTCAGAAGAAAGATGCAGAGATGTTGGTTGCGGTGCAGGCCAAGATGGGTGGCAACAGTTATGGTCCCATAATCATTAAATATATTTCAGTAGACCTCCCTTTAGTGGACACCTCTCTGTAAAGGACAGTTTTCATTTACAAAATTAACATTTTTACTATTTAGAAACTCTCCGGTAAGAGGACACCTCTCCCTAAAGGACACTTTCGCTCTGCAATTAAGAGTCCTTTACAGGGAGGTAGTTTTACTGTATATAGAAATTGCGCAAAAAAGAGATATGAAATAGATGTGAATCTTCTGAATATGAATTAAATAATACAACAAGTTTCTGGAAATGTGTTTTATTTTTATTGCAATCTCAAGCTTTCGGCCATTTACCGCCCTTCTACAGGAGTACAACAGTGAACAATAATCAAAGGCACAGTGTTTCATTATTGTTCATTGTTGTATTCCTGTGGTAAATGAAAAGTAACTCATCTCCAGAAACCACTTGCATTATTTAAATAATAAAGAAGAGATATAAAAGTTAATGGTGTCAAATTTCTTTATTTAAGAAATATAATCTTGGCGAGTTTTCAGACAATAACATCCTTCAACAGGCTATAAGGTATTTGTATTATACCCTGTTGAATATGTTATTGTCTGAAAACTCACTAAGCTTATATATCTTAAATAAAGAAACTTGTCACCGTAAGCTTTTGTCTCTTCTCAGCAATGATAACCAGCTATTCCTCCTATTGTAATACAGTAGAACATCCCTGTAAAGAACACCTAATTGCAGAGCCAAAGAAATACAGTTTGCTGTCTTCTCAGCAATGATAATCAGCTATTCCTCCTATTGTGATACAGTAGAACCTCCCTGTAAAGGACACCTAATTGCAGAGGCAAAGAAATACAGTTTGCTGTCTTCTCATCAATGATAATCAGCTATTCCTCCTATTGTGATACAGTAGAACCTCCCTGTAAAGAACACCTAATTGCAGAGCCAAAGAAATGCAGTTTGCTGCCTGTCGGTTCATCCCACATTCCAGAATAGCTTCAGGCTTTTGGTTCAGATACCAATGATGGAATGTTGACTCCTGTATTTTTGTCTGTATGTTTCTGTTTTGTAGGTATTTGAAAGTATCAAAATCAAAGTCTGAGTTAGACATTGCTGCTGATTTTGCAATTGTATCTGCTGTGTCATTGTCTTTCAGTCCTATGTGGGATGGGATCCACTGGAAGGTAATTCGTGTCTCCCTGTGAAACTTGTCTTAGACATACATTTGAGAAATATAAGCTTGTCCCATGTGGATTACTATTATAAAATCCATTAATAAAAAGGCTCTCAAGTTTAATGAAGTGGTTACATAACAATCCTTGTTCTAACAGGTAGTTGTTCTGGCTGTGTCATGGAACATAGCAGATATACTGTATATAGAGATCATTTGTAGTGATATTTCAGAACATTTTTTTCAGTCCATGTAAAAACTCATGTAAGTGAATAAAAATTAATTCAAATTGTTTGTTTATTGCTTTTTTCCACAATCTCTTTGACATGGCTAGGATTTATGTGGCTTATATAAGTCTCCAATTGTCTGTGTTGGTCTACGGTTGCCTCTATCATAGTGGACATCCAGTCAGTCAGGTGTCTCAGGACTCTTTGAAATTGGGAAGGTCTTTCATAGCTTAGGGATGACCTTTCCATGAATGTTGGCTGCTTGATGCTTTTGTAGATGGTAGACTGAGTTAGCCGAATTTTGTCAGAGTCAGCAGCTTAGATGATATCATGTCTGAGGATTGAAGAAGAGCTGCTGCGACATGTTGGGTAACATCAAAGAGAGAAGGGAGTCGATGATTCTGCTGAGGCTTCTTGTGAATTTAACAGCGTTGAACAAATGAGGTCTGATTTGTAGGTAATACTGATTGTTATGGGCATCATTGGGCATACATTTTAGGGATGGGTTATAAAGGATAACTTCAGGTAGAAGTAAGAAGTTATTTCAGTCATTTGAACAGCTTTTCCAATACTCATCGTATTTGCTACGAGTATAGAGAGTTAAAGTGAGGGATCTGTTCGCTATGATTCCAGGATATTCTGGGTTGACGATGATGCGAACGGCTTCAAGGCAATTGAGACAAATACATTTTCCGTGCATATTCTGGACAGCTCTGGTGGCATGCAGGATGGCTGGGAATTCTGCTCGGAAGGAGGTGCAAGAATAATGCCACTTCAGTGGTTTTGTAGGATTGAAGGGCCGAGATCCATCCCTGCATTAGGGCGAGTTTTCTGGTGATCATTTTAAGCCGAAGGATCCTCTTCTGATGTAGATAGGGAACGGTAGTGCCCCGTAGAATCTCTTGAAAGGAAAGTATTTTAGAGCTTCCAGATAGGCCAGATGAGCTTTATTGGACATTTCTAGTGGAAGGCATCAAGTAAGGAAGACAATTAGAGTTGTGTCAATACAATGTGGGGATTTCCTCATGGGGACTACATAGCCACAGGTACACCTTCTTGCTCAAACATCAGAGAGGTGGAGAAGAGCGGATGGATTATCAAATTAAGTATTTTGCCTGAGAGTAGATGTTGAATGCGAACCATTTCCATGATTACTCATAGAATTCAAATATAAGACAAAAATTTGTTGGATGCCACAAATGTTACACGTGGAATTTGACACTGTATCGTCTATTACAATGAGCTATTTTAGGAGGTCTTGGTAGCTCTAGGGATTCTGACCTTTAAATGAGAGATTTATTTCAGAGTCTTCTTCCAATTCTGCAGATTTTAGTTGATGAGGTTTTAGTTAATAGAATCAAGAGTGAGTGTCCAGAGATAGGATATACTGGAGGGGTGACATCAGCCGTGTGATGTTTGAAGCACACATATACCACCACATAAGTATTGTCCATAACAGAATATGTCGCTGGGACAACTGAGCTAGACAACGAGGGTGATAAAGGTCATTAAGAACATAGTATACTCTCTCAATGTTACCTGGAGTACTACATCGTTAGCTACCATCTGACCATTATGTTGTTTCATCATTTTCGTGTCAATTTCAGATTATCGTGATTTTTAGGATAGTTTGGTATTTCTTTGGTTCCTTATTTATAGTGCTCTGGAACCATTCCAATATAAATATCAGTATGTGTTTTTCAATTTAGTTCAGTATGTTTTTGAAGCGGCCTTTTTTTAGTTGAATTTTGAAGAATAGGAGAATGTTCTGCTCCTTCTCTTTATATTCTTTATATGTCTAGTTAATATATGATATTAATTTAGCAAATTTTAATTTATTTGGGTCTTTGATAGATTGTTAATATATTTTATAAATATTGTACTTTAAATGTAAGGTTATTCAAAGAAAACCTATTTAGGATCCAAATCTGACACAGGATGTGAGTTTACATCTGGGCTTAATAGAGTCATTACAGAAGAGCTAATTCCAAGTTTTTCTAAAAGTCGCACATGAAGTGAAATATTTTGTGGCCGCCTATGACCTTGAAAAATCAAGTGGAAAACTGGGCGACAGAGAGGCAAAATGTGATAAAACGAAGCAGATAGTATGATATAAATTTCATTTTGGACATTTCCAAAATTAAGTTTGAAGATTTATATTATTTAGTATCAATGTTTGTGATACCACTGTTGGGTTTGCTAATCAAAATGAAAATATATTGTACAATAAATTATTTTGTTTATAGCTCAAAATAGAGGAAAGAAATAAAGGCCATTGGTAAAATGCCTTGTCGTCTGAAGGCGCACTTTCTAAAGTCCGAGCTGTGACGGTCTGGGAGCTCATACATAGTCAAGTGTTCACCCAACTCACGCTGACCGAGGTGTAGTGTAGCAACCACACTACTTCCCTCCAGTAGGCTTCCTAAAGATCCTATGGGGATATTGACGGAACTTTTGGCCTACTACGTGAAGTTATGGCAACTTTTGGGTTGGTTTCTGGTCCTTTGTGGTTGAGAAGGGCATCAATTATTCTGATTTGAAGGAAGGCATGAGAGGTCGATGGAAATATAGGAAGATATTTTACAAATTTTAGCTTTAAAATTTTTGGGCTTCAATATAAATCTTGATACGGACCGTCGTAAATGGCGGTCAGCGGCGGCAGTATTAGGTCTTGATGTAGGTAGTGTTGAAAAGTGACTCGCACCTCGGCTGTCGCTTAGCAACGGCCACTTCCCCCAGACATTACGTAACTGTATATAGGTTTCAGTTTTGCTTGTTGACTCACTGGGCTTACCTTCTTTTAACTCTCTATGTTTGTCATCTTAATATAATCTTTTTGATAATTAAACATACTTTCTGAGATCCAACCTCTGTTTTATTCTTACATGGCAGCAGAGCTTGGTTGGTATCAAATATTTTTGTTTATCTAAGCTGAAATTCGTTTGCTTGCTCAAGATGACAACTGAACTTCCACAAATTCAAAAATTCAACGGCGATAATTTTCATCTATGGAAATTTCAAATGAAGATTATTCTAGAAGCAAAAGATCTTCTCAGTATAACTGATGGCTCTGAGGTAAAACCTGAAATAGAGGATATTGCAAAATTCTCTAACTGGAAAAAGAAAGATGCAAAATCCAAAATGCTGATCACTACTGCTCTAGAGTTTAAATATCTTCAACAGATTGTTAATTGCCAGACTTCAGCAGAAATGTGGAAGAAATTATCAACAATATATGAACTGAAATCTGAAACAAACAAATATTTGCTGCAACAAAGATTTTTCGAATATAAAATGAATCCAAATGATAACATTGCTACTCATATTTCCAAAGTTGAAACTCTGGCACAACAAATGAAAGATCTAGGTGAGCCAATCTCTGATGTTGCCCTAATTACAATGATAATTTGCAGCTTGCCTGATAAATACAAGAATTTCATAACAGCATGGGATTCAGTTTCATCAGAAGAAAAGACACTAGAAAACTTGACGGCAAGATTACTGAAAGAAGAAAGCTTACAGGATCATTGGGATTCTTCAGGAAATTCTAAACCAGATAATGCCTTGATGACTTTTTCAAAGTTCAACAGAAATTCAACAGCTTCCAACAAACAGCAGCAGCATCAACAATCCATTAAAGATAAAAAGAAGAACACACACTGTGGATATTGCAAGAAGAAAGGACATTGGTGGAAAGAATGCTATAAAAGAAAGGAAGAACAAAAAGGACAACAGCCAAGTTCTTCATCCAGAGATGATAGCTGTGCTTTTTCAGCTGAGACAAGTGCCTTCCTCGCTGAAACAAAGGATTCCTGGATTGCAGATTCTGGAGCAACGGATCACATGACTTTCAGAAGAGAATGGTTCTCTACGTTCGAAGAAATACCAGAAGGTGTTCATCCTGTGTGCCTTGGAGATGGAAAGAAGATCTATGCAAAAGGTAAGGGAAATATTGATATTCTCTCTTATGTTGATAATCAGAAAATTAATGCAACTCTTTTGGATGTTCTCTATATACCTGAATTGGAGACCAATCTTTTCTCAATATCTACTGCAACAAAACATGGTTTGACGCTCATTTGTAAAGGAAATCAGATAAAATTGACTAAAAATTCGAAAGTGCTAGTTACTGGAATAAAGGGCAATTCAAATCTTTATAGAATTTTTATTAAAGCAAAGCAATCTTCACAAACTCATGTTGCTCAGTTAAGTCTAGATATATGGCATCAAAGAATGGGTCATGTAAATCCTATAAAATTAACCCAAATGTTTGAAAATAATGTTTTTGAAGACGACATTAAAATTAGAGAAAAGCCTGATTCTTTACTATGTGAAGCATGCATCTATGGAAAACAAAATAGAAAGGTTTTTCACGCGTCAACAAGTCCAAATTCGACCTATCCAGGAGAGCTGATCTATTCAGATGTTTGTGGACCAATGAGTAAAAGATCACCAGGTGGATCATTTTATTTTGTATCATTCAAGGATGATTTTTCAAGATTTA
Organism: Cordylochernes scorpioides; assembly: GCA_030710605.1. Classification (NCBI taxonomy): domain Eukaryota; kingdom Metazoa; phylum Arthropoda; class Arachnida; order Pseudoscorpiones; family Chernetidae; genus Cordylochernes; species Cordylochernes scorpioides. Next base: position 46,930,703 of record CP092873.1, on the reverse strand, counting down.
GAGTGGCCTACTTCATTAGGCATAAATCAGATGTTCTTGAGAAATTTAAAGAATTTGTAAAAAGAGTTAGGACTGAAACTGGAAATAAAATAAAAAGATTCAGAACAGATAATGGCACAGAATTCTTAAATAAGAATTTTTCTGATTATCTAAAATCTCTAGGAATTGTTCATGAACTCACTGCTCCATATACCCCAGAACAGAATGGAATTGCTGAAAGAGATAACAGAACAATAGTTGAATCAGCTAGATGCTTGTTACATGGAAGAAAAATGCCGCTTGAACTGTGGGCTGAAGCCGTAAACACAGCAGTCTATCTCTTAAATAGATGTATTACTAAAGTATTGGAAAATTCTACACCTTATGAAATATGGTACAAGAGAAAACCTTCCATCTTACATTTGAAAACTTTTGGATGTAACGCTTATGTGCATATACCAAAAGATAACAGAAAGAAATTAGACAAAAAGAGTATTCGTACATTTTTTGTTGGATATACTGAAACTAACAAAAATTATAGAATGTGGGATCCTATTGCTAGAAAAATTATCATAAGCAGAGATGTAATATTTACTGAAGCTAATACATCAGAAAATATTCAGGATAACCAACAAGAGCAGGTAACTATATACAGTGAAGAAAGTGTTGATAACACAAATACCAGTTCCAAACCAGAAGAATCATGTCGATACCCTCTCAGGAATAGAATCAGAGAAAATGAACAAACATCAACCAGCTGTACAAGAGCTATTTCATATGCTTGTTATGTCCATGACCAAGAACCATTGAACTATGAAGATGCAATTGTAGGACAAAACTCAAAACAGTGGAAACTAGCTATGGACGATGAATTCAATTCCTTGATGAAAAATCAAACATGGACGTATGTGACACTACCATCAGACAGAAAAGCTATTGCATGCAAGTGGGTATACAAAATAAAGCAAAATGCAGATGGATCAAATAAAATGTTTAAGGCTAGACTAGTTGCGAAAGGTTATTCACAAAAACCAGGACTTGATTATGGTGAAACTTTTTCTCCAGTAGTAAAATTCGATTCAATTAGAACAATCTTATCACTTTGTGCATCACTTGATATGGAAATGATTCAGTTAGATGTAAAATCTGCCTTCTTGAATGGTGATTTGGAAGAAGAACTTTACATGGAACAACCCCAAGGTTATGAAAACCCAGATTTTCCAAATCATGTTTGCTCTCTTCAGAAAAGCATCTATGGTCTTAAGCAATCCCCCAGAATGTGGAACAAGAAATTTCATGAGTTTTTAATTAAGTTTGATCTCAAACCTAGCATATCAGATTCATGTGTCTATACAATGAAATGTAAACAGGCTTACATATTACTTGCAATATATGTAGATGATTGCTTAATCTGCAGTGTAAATAAACAACATTTAGATGATATAGTACAGTACTTAAATTCCAATTTTGAAATAAAAACTTTTACTGCCGATTATTTCCTTGGCCTACAAATATATCGAGATAGAACAACTAAAATGTTATTTCTGCATCAAGCCTCATACATTGAAAGAACACTTGAACATTACAACCTTCTTGATATTAAGTTACAATCTGTACCTTCTGATCCTTACTCAAAACTAACAAAAGAGATGTGCCCAAAGGATGATCAGGAAATTGAAGAAATGAACAAGATTCCATACAGACAGACAATTGGTAGTTTAATGTACCTCATGACTGGAACTAGACCTGATATTGCCTACGCAGTCAGCAGGGTTAGCCAATTTATGAACAACCCAGGACCTTCACATTGGACCGCAGTAAAGAAAATATTTGGATACTTAAAAGCTACGAAAAACATCGGTATTTGTTTTGGTGGGAGTTCCTGCACTTCAACCCTGATAGGTTTTTCCGATGCTGATTTTGGTGGAGACCTAGACACAAGAAAATCAACCACCGGATATGTGTTCATGTTGAATAATGGACCTATTTCTTGGTGCAGTCAAAAACAGAATTGTGTGTCTCTGTCAACAACAAAATCTGAATATATTGCGGCTTCCAAAGCAACAAAAGAAGCAATTTGGCTGAGACATCTTCTACGCGAGCTACATCAAGAACAAGTAAAGCCTACAACAATTTTTTGTGACAATCAAAGCTGCATAAGACTTGTTCACAACCCAGAATACCACAAAAGAACTAAACATATTGATATTTCGTATCACTTTATCAGAGATCATTTTCAAAACCATGCAATTGACCTTCTTTATGTCTGCTCCAATGATCAAGCTGCAGACATATTTACGAAAGCTCTACCTCCAGAAAGGTATAGAAGACTAAGGAGCCAACTTGGACTGTTTGAAACAACGGAGTGCTCGTCAGGTGGGAGTGTTGAAAAGTGACTCGCACCTCGGCTGTCGCTTAGCAACGGCCACTTCCCCCAGACATTACGTAACTGTATATAGGTTTCAGTTTTGCTTGTTGACTCACTGGGCTTACCTTCTTTTTAACTCTCTATGTTTGTCATCTTAATATAATCTTTTTGATAATTAAACATACTTTCTGAGATCCAACCTCTGTTTTATTCTTACAGGTAGACATGTAAAAAAACATGTCTGTAGTTTAGGCACATAAACATGCCGATCTACTTGTGACTTTTTGGTGCTGGTTTGGAGGAAAACATGGCGGGCCTGAAATATTTTAAATACTGTAGGAAAGCCTGTCGACATAAGATCCTCGGAACAAGTTCGGTGAAGGAACCTGGCAGTTGTCTTGCCAAGATATTTGTGAAAAACGAATTACTAGGAGAACAGAAGAAGCTTGGAGAGCCAGGATATGGAGTCGTGATAGCCGCTTTGAAATCTCTTTTAAAATATGAGATTTTCGCAAGGTGCTCCGGTTACGATGTCGCAGTGCCACTTTATAATTTAAATTTTAAGAATTAAAAGATGGTTATGGAAGACCATCTCCTAGGGCCTGCTAGGGTGACATATATATAGGAATGCAGGTATCTAACCAGGTGTAAGAGTGAGGGCTCTCTGGAACTGTAGACCCCATCAGTGATGCTGAAGATCCAAGTTGGCCTCAAAGCCATCGAAGGCGACCCTCCGACTCCAGGCCGGCGAGAGAACATCGGCGTAGTCTCCAAGAATTCACAGGAAGCCTTGCCCGCTCAAGACAGATTCCGGAGTTGGTAGAAATTATGGGTTGCATCGTGCCTCAATTGGCAACCACATCAAGGTTTTGAAAGGAGACCTGGACAATAGGTCTGATGGAATCGGGAGAACATCGTGAATCGTTCCACAAGTCTTACTGAGACTGCATCCGTCTCATATAAAAGTTGTAATCAGACACTTCCATGAATGACCTATCCGCAGCCACCAAACAGTAAGACCTCCTTAAGGACAAGAAACACGAACAGGAATTCCGGCACTGGGCCCATTAATTCACAGAAGACCTCCAGCAACACCCCTGACATAAGCCAAAGACTGAGTCATCTCATCACCATATGTGCACCAATTGACCACCATCTCCCAAATTACATCAACCAAGAGAACACCTCCAGCAACACCCCTGACATAAGCCAAAGACTGAGTCATCTCATCACAAAGAATGCACCAATTGACCACCTTCTACCAAATTACATAAACCAAGAGAACACCTTTAGCAACACCCCTGACATAACCAAAGACTGAGTCATCTCATCACCAAGAACACACCAATTGACCACCTTCTCCCAAATTACATCAACCAAGAGAAGGCCTCCAGCAACACCCCTGACATAACCAAAGACTGAGTCATCTCATCACCAAGAACACACCAATTGACCACCTTCTCCCAAATTACATCAACCAAGAGAAGACCTCCAGCAACCCCCCTGACATAACCAAAGACTGAATCATCTCATCACCAAGAACACACCAATTGACTACCTTCTCGCAAATTACATCAACCAAGAGAAGACCTCCAGCAACACCCCTGACATAACCAAAGACTGAGTCATCTCATCACCAAGACAGCTCCACCAAACCCAGCTGTTATTAACTCACCATATTTTATAAGAAATATAAACTATTTTGACGCATATATTTCTTTTTAAATAAAACAATTTCTCCTCCCCTTACTACAATGATAAAATGATGGGATTCCATTATATTATCATTGCAGTAAAAGGTGAGTAGTAAATTGTGTTATTAAAAAAGAAATATATGCGTTAAAAATTGTTTATATTTCCCAGCTGTTAGTGAATATATATAAGGTCTGTGAAGGGCGACTTTCTGAGATGTTTTGGAGTCTATTCTTATAGAGTGAGTTGAGGTCTCAACTCACCGGAATCAATAGACTCAAATAAAATTTTAAATAACTGTCTTCTGTAAAACTTAACTATCGAAAATAGAAACCTCTCTCTCTCTCTCTCTAGGGTAGGTGCAAATTCTACCAGAAACCTAACAACCTTTATAAGTGTCTGACTATAACTTTGAGAAGAGAAGGAGGCAATGTTCAGTAAGACTTGTGGAAATCTCCCACTTATCTCTTCAGATTCCATCTCTATCGTCCTGAAATCCTCAGTCATTAAGGACGCAGTCACCATAGAGGCATGTCAACAAACCATGATCTGGTTACGATGTCGGAGTGCCACTTTATAATTTAAATTTTAAGAATTAAAAGATGGTTATGGAAGACCATCTCCTAGGGCCTGCTAGGGTGACATATATATAGGAATGCAGGTATCTAACCAGGTGTATGAGTGAGGGCTCTCTGGAACTGTAGACCCCATCAGTGATGCTGAAGATCCAAGTTGGCCTCAAAGCCATCGAAGGCGACTCTCCGACTCCAGGCCGGCGAGAGAACATCGGCGTAGCCTCCAAGAATTCACAGGAAGCCTTGCCCGCTCAAGACAGATTCCGGAGTTGGTAGAAATTATGGGTTGCATCGTGCGCCTCAATTGGCAACCACATCAAGGTTTTGAAAGGAGACCAGGACAATAGGTCTGATGGAATCGGGAGAACATCGGGAATCGTTCCACAAGTCTTACTGAGACTGCATCCGTCTCATATAAAAGTTGTAATCAGACACTTCCATGAATGACCTATCCGCAGCCACCAAACAGTAAGACCTCCTTAAGGACAAGAAACACGAACAGGAATTCCGGCACTGGGCCCATTAATTCACAGAAGACCTCCAGCAACACCCCTGACATAAGCCAAAGACTGAGTCATCTCATCACCATATGTGCACCAATTGACCACCTTCTACCAAATTACATCAACCAAGAGAACACCTTTAGCAACACCCCTGACATAACCAAAGACTGAGTCATCTCATCACCAAGAACACACCAATTGACCACCTTCTCCCAAATTACATCAACCAAGAGAAGACCTCCAGTAACACCCCTGACATAACCAAAGATTGAATCATCTCATCACCAAGAACACACCAATTGACTACCTTCTCGCAAATTACATCAACCAAGAGAAGACCTCCAGCAACACCCCTGACATAACCAAAGACTGAGTCATCTCATCACCAAGACAGCTCCACCAAACCCAGCTGTTATTAACTCACCATATTTTATAAGAAATATAAACTATTTTGACGCATATATTTCTTTTTAAATAAAACAATTTCTCCTCCCCTTAATACAATGATAAAATGATGGGATTCCATTATATTATCATTGCAGTAAAAGGTGAGTAGTAAATTGTGTTATTAAAATAGAAATATATGCGTTAAAAATTGTTTATATTTCCCAGCAGTTAGTGAATATATATATAAGGTCTGTGAAGGGCGACTTTCTGAGATGTTTTGGAGTCTATTCTTATAGAGTGAGTTGAGGTCTCAACTCACCGGAATCAATAGACTCAAAAAAAAATTTAAATAACTGTCTTCTGTAAAACTTAACTATCGAAAATATAAACCTCTCTCTCTCTCTCTCTAGGGTAGGTGCAAATTCTACCAGAAACCTAACAACCTTTATAAGTGTCTGACTATAACTTTGAGAAGAAAAGGAGGCAATGTTCAGTAAGACTTGTGGAAATCTCCCACTTATCTCTTCAGATTCCATCTCTATCGTCCTGAAATCCTCAGTCATTAAGGACGCAGTCACCATAGAGACATGTCAACAAACCATGATCCGGTTACGATGCCGGAGTGCCACTTTATAATTTAAATTTTAAGAATTAAAATATGGTTATGGAAGACCTTCTCCTAGGGCCTGCTAGGGTGACATATATATAGGAATGCAGGTATCTAACCAGGTGTATGAGTGAGGGCTCTCTGGAACTGTAGACCCCATCAGTGATGCTGAAGATCCAAGTTGGCCTCAAAGCCATCGAAGGCGACTCTCCGACTCCAGGCCGGCGAGAGAACATCGGCGTAGCCTCCAAGAATTCACAGGAAGCCTTGCCCGCTCAAGACAGATTCCGGAGTTGGTAGAAATTATGGGTTGCATCGTGCCTCAATTGGCAACCACATCAAGGTTTTGAAAGGAGACCTGGACAATAGGTCTGATGGAATCGGGAGAACATCGTGAATCGTTCCACAAGTCTTACTGAGACTGCATCCGTCTCATATAAAAGTTGTAATTAGACACTTCCATGAATGACCTATCCGCAGCCACCAAACAGTAAGACCTCCTTAAGGACAAGAAACACGAACAGGAATTCCGGCATTGGGCCCATTAATTCACAGAAGACCTCCAGCAACACCCCTGACATAAGCCAAAGACTGAGTCATCTCATCACCATATGTGCACCAATTGACCACCATCTCCCAAATTACATCAACCAAGAGAACACCTCCAGCAACACCCCTGACATAAGCCAAAGACTGAGTCATCTCATCACAAAGAATGCACCAATTGACCACCTTCTACCAAATTACATCAACCAAGAGAACACCTTTAGCAACACCCCTGACATAACCAAAGACTGAGTCATCTCATCACCAAGAACACACCAATTGACCACCTTCTCCCAAATTACATCAACCAAGAGAAGGCCTCCAGCAACACCCCTGACATAACCAAAGACTGAGTCATCTCATCACCAAGAACACACCAATTGACCACCTTCTCCCAAATTACATCAACCAAGAGAAGACCTCCAGCAACACCCCTGACATAACCAAAGACTGAATCATCTCATCACCAAGAACACACCAATTGACTACCTTCTCGCAAATTACATCAACCAAGAGAAGACCTCCAGCAACACCCCTGACATAACCAAAGACTGAGTCATCTCATCATCAAGACAGCTCCACCAAACCCAGCTGTTATTAACTCACCATATTTTATAAGAAATATAAACTATTTTGACGCATATATTTCTTTTTAAATAAAACAATTTCTCCTCCCCTTACTACAATGATAAAATGATGGGATTCCATTATATTATCATTGCAGTAAAAGGTGAGTAGTAAATTGTGTTATTAAAAAAGAAATATATGCGTTAAAAATTGTTTATATATCCCAGCTGTTAGTGAATATATATAAGGTCTGTGAAGGGCGACTTTCTGAGATGTTTTGGAGTCTATTCTTATAGAGTGAGTTGAGGTCTCAACTCACCGGAATCAATAGACTCAAAGAAAATTTTAAATAACTGTCTTCTGTAAAACTTAACTATCGAAAATAGAAACCTCTCTCTCTCTCTCTCTCGGCCGTGCGGCCGCGCGGCGCGCGAGCTCCGCATTTTTCTATCTGGAGATGGGAAACTTCGAGTTTTCCAACCCATATGCAGTACTGGCGGTGAGCCAGGATAAAGATCTACACGGCGGTATGATTCCCATCCAGGTAGCTGAAATGGAAGTCGATTTATCGACGATAAAAGATTCGACGAAGAATTGTTTGAATTCAGGTATGAGCGACGGACATGCAAATTCGTTCGTGAAAAACGGCGGATATGTAAATCCGGCCGCGGCAAAAAGTAAAAATTGGGCGGAGCAAGTTGAGGCCGCGGAAAAGGATAATAACACCGAACCTTTCGAATCTGTACACCGGAAAAAAAGGAAACGTTTTGACTCTAAAAGTCAGCGGGCCCAGATTGTGAGGCCGGACGCTAGCTCTCCAAAACCATCTGGACAGCTTCGAAGGACCAGAAAAGAGTCTGTGACCCACGTCAGGAACATCAGACAGCAACAGGCGCTGAACAAAGCTAGATCAGAAGCAACATCGTTCGACCAATGCTGCTATGTCGAATGGTGCGCGGATTTCCATCACGTCCACTATATGAAGGCCTTGGAAGAGTTGCTGGGGAAGGATTCCGTCTACCAGCTGATGAAGAAGTCCGGCCATGCTATGGTCGCACTGGCCAGCATTGAGAAGGCGGAGCGCCTGGTGGAGAATGGACTCACCATCAACAACACCTTCCTCAGGGCATTCCCATACAGAAGAAAGGCGGAGAAGATCATCCTCGGGAACCTGTCCATCGCAGTAAGGGAGGAGGACATCATCGAGGCCCTGCGACCTTACTGCCGGGTTGTCTCCCTGGCCTATGAAGTGGTGTCCTGTAACGGATACACCTGGACCACCGGCAACAGGGAGGCCTTCGTCCTCCTGAATGAAGGACGCAAACTCCACCAGCTCCCTGCCAAGCTGGTGATCATCTCCAAAGGAGAGTCCACACCCGCCTACGTCACCTACGGCGTTAGGTGTAGTAGATGTCACCGCCAGGGACATCGGCGAGCCACCTGCCCCCAGGGCACCCGAAGTGGACCGGTGTTGACACCTCCACCCTCCTTGCCCACGCCCTCCCACAGCTTCACAGCGACTACATCGGCTGAGGGAAATTCTGGAACCATCCAGACAATCCATGTGACACCTCCCAATCCTGCCGCGTCTTCGCCCGCGGAGAGCTGCCCAGTCCTTTCCCAGAACACTCCAGCCACCAAGCCTTCTACTCCGGCGCCGAGCACCAGCGTGTTACCATCTCTACTAGCACCTTCCTCGACCACTACTTCACCAACAGCGGACCCTGCCAAAGATCAGGCCAAGACTGCACTAACAATGGGATCTTCCGTCCCTAAACCACAAACCATACAGCTTCCTCAGCTCACTTTACAGAAGGTTGAGGATCTGTTCAAGGTACTAGACGCTGACTCCTTCCTGGAACCCCTATATCTGGATTATCACAGGTGGGAAATAGAGAAGGCTGTTGTATGCCCAACTATGAGGGAGGACGTCTTCACATTTCTTTCGCCCGAGCAGATCTCTGCTCTGAAGATATTCCTTGACAAGGCAATCGCCCATGTCGGGGACAAGGACTCTGACCTAGGCAAGAGGCTGTCCGACTGCAGGACAGAATGCGACATTGAACGAGACGAATCCCAATGGTATTCGTCTGATACAAACGATTAGAGATTCTGAATATTTATTTTTTGTTTATTTAACTGTTGTAATGTTTAACTGTTGACAAGATGTCAATAAAAATATGTCAATTGTCAATTGTCTCTCTCTTTCTCTAGGGTAGGTGCAAATTCTACCAGAAACCTAACAACCTTATAAGTGTCTGACTATAACTTTGAGAAGAGAAGGAGGCAATGTTCAGTAAGACTTGTGGAAATCTCCCACTTATCTCTTCAGATTCCATCTCTATCGTCCTGAAATCCTCAGTCATTAAGGACGCAGTCACCATAGAGGCATGTCAACAAACCATGCATCCTACCAACTCTAGATTCCGTCTCGAACAGGGTCGGCCTCCCGTTCATCCCTAGAGTCAACACCAACGTCCACCCACCTACCCGAAGCCAGAAAGCCACCAACAACGACGATGGGGACCAACTTGAATATTCAACATCACTGACAGAGCCACAAGTCCAGGAAGCTCCCACTGTTACACCCGGCCCTGGTAGAAACCTGCATTCCCCTATTGAGGTCACCCTGACAGCTAGCCCACTCACAATCCTTACCAATATTGTTAATTTTTCCTTTTAAGATTCCATATTTTGCCTCTCCTCATTCGCATGTAAAAGATTTATATATTTTCTCAATTAAACTATTGGTAGTTTTGAAGTAGTTATGACAATTGGTTGAACAAAAATTAATTTAAAAAAGTGCCTTATTTGACTTTGCTTGCAGAACCGATGCTGCCATTACTTTTGTTACAATTGAAAACATTTAAATCAAACGGCTATTTGATATGCATAAAACCGAGTTACAGATTTTTAAAATATGAATAAAGATTCATGTTGAGTTGATACAGACAAGAGAAAATTGGGTAGGTGCTTCTCCAATAATATAAAGATAATTTTTTATTTTTAGAAAATTGAATTGTTACAGATTTTCACATACAAACAAATTAAATATCTCTTATAACATAAAATGGAAAATATTTAGAAACCAGATGTAAACGTTATTCCTTTGTCTCTGAATGATGAAAGATTTTGGGTTCCTCAAATTTATATGCTATTACAAAGATGTAATAAAAATATCATTCAAAATTGTTTCGAATTCTTTAAAACTATACGCTCTGTGAATTTAAATTTATCTCTATCTGAAGGCATAAAGAAAATTATTAAACAAAATTAATTGTTGCTAAAATGAGGAAAGCTAAAAAATTATATTTGATTTTATTTTATCAAAACCTTTTCAGTGGAACATAGAGTTATTGCTTCATGCGTGGAATTTCATAATATTGAAACATAGTATGTATTAATTTAATTTATGTAACATAGTATTTCTTAATTTTATTATTTTTTATTTAACAGAGTGGTCATTTTTATGGTTTATATCTTGCTTTTTTTTTTACCGTTCTTAGTTTTGTCCTTCCCTGAAATAAATTTTGTTTCCTCCTGAAGTTTTTGTCTTCCCTAATTTTCCACGTGGCATTTTGGTGGAGATGCTGGGTAAGTTAGGGAAGACAAACTGAAGATCGCCGAGAAGACCTTGAAGTCATGGGTGCTGTGATCTACATTTTCGGAGACTGACATCAGGATTCCACCGCCGTGCTAAAGCCAAGACTTCCCTCGAAGATGACGATGTCCCTAGAGACGATACGACGACAAAGCCGCTCTTCACGCCGCAAGAAAATGGACGCAAAGGTACTAGGGACAAAGTTCCAAGACTTTGATGGAATCCTTGGCAGAAGCCCGACAAATCCACGTCAGTATCTACAATAATTGCTAGCTGTGGGTCACAGCTCCCATAGGGAAGAAGCTATGAAACATAGTATGTATTAATTTAATTTATGTAACATAGTATTTCTTAATTTTATTACTTTTTATTTAACAGAGTGGTCTTTTTTATGTTTTATATCTTGCTTTTTTTTTGTTTACCGTTCTTAGTTTTGTCCTTCCCTGAAATAAATTTTGTTTCCTCCTGAAGTTTTTGTCTTCCCTAATTTTCCACGTGGCAATATAAATGTAATTTGTAGTTATTCTGATTTAAAATGTATTGGAAATCTTGCTGCTTTTCCTTCATGAAATGACAGACATTTTTCCATATAACTCACAATCCTGAGTTTATATTTCTTTCAAAAACATTAAAATTTTGACCATGAAACGATATCTTTGAGTGACCTTCCATTTAAAAGCTCAATACTTATATATCAAATACATTTTAGAGAACAAGCTACTTCTTTGTGCTCTTTCAGAATTTTGAAATTTCTTGTGTGGCTTCTGTATAAATAATTTCAATTTTTAATGACATATTAATCAAAGGTAAATGCATTCTAACAACACAATACTCCAGATATTTACTCATACTTTATCATTGACCCTTTTATTGATTGAAATGTTTGCTCGAATTTTGTTAATTTTCTCGAACACATCAACTGATGATGCACATAATTCACATGCAGCTGGCTTGAACCTTCAGGTTATATAGAAACTCTTCAAACATTTGTTGGAAATCAGATAAATGTGAATTTTCTCTAGTTTTGAAATTTTACTGCCATGATTAATTTTGCTTTGTTAACTATTTTTGCGCGAATTTTTTAAGATAGATTTATCCAAATGATTATAGGACCAATTCAAATATTTGACAAAATACACCTGGGAATTATCTGAATGAAGTCGAGTTCACTTGGCTGGTAAACTACATCTTTGAAGATTGTTCTAGCCAAGGTAACTTTGTCACCAACGTTGTCCAACTCAATTCCCACCAGCGAGATACCCTAGGATCTTCAACACTCACACAGCAAACATGGCCTCCTGAACTTGCTGAATCCTCATTTTTGGCATCATTGTTTCTTGTCTCAATAGTTCTTGTAGGAATTCGACACTACTGCGGTGTCTCCTTTGTCTTGTAGCCCCAGGTACATCAAGACTTCATTCAAGGTCTTGTTTTAAATTTTCGCAGGAATTCCATAGGATTAGGGACTTGTGATACCTATTCTTCAGATTTCGAACAACACTGCCACATACAACAGATATGTTTGATTTTTGCAGAGAGAAACACACTAATTATTTCTAAATAAAAACTACAAATTAGTTTAGTGGTATATTGCTTCTACTCAAAGTTTTTCTACCTATTTGAACTTGTGGAGTACTTTGTCATTCACCGTAGTTAACTGTATTGTAAGTCGGTATCAATAGAATGGTGGCTCGAAATTATCGGTGTTTTGTTACCTCTTTAGGCACTTCAACAAGTGTGTGTATGTCTCTCTTAAAGAGGTGGTGAATTTTAAGTTTTATTATTTTGTTTCTGAATATTGCACCAATCGTCTACCTTTATGGAGAGCCTTTCTCGAGAGATTTGATAATTTGTTACTGCCATGGACAACTGTGCCATATGTTTGTGTCTATGGGAATATGGATCAGTAGTCATGGTACTCTGTTACCTTTAGGTACTTTAACATACTTCTGTATAACAAATGAAAACATGAAAACATTTGTGGAAGATTTTTAATAGATTATTTTCACCCCTCTTCAAACCTTTTATTAAATTTGATAAAGATTTATATATATATTTTTGTTTTATTCATTCGCCGCTAGGTGGCCGGACAATAAACAGCACGTGCAGCACCGCTCCGGTAAATATAGTTTATATTACTAATATTTCAGTGTATATTTGCCTTATACTATGAAAGGGATAATACTGTTACTCTTAACACTTGTGGTATGCAACACTAAATATGTAAATTTACTCAAGGTAACGCACTATGCAAAAATCTCAGTACGAAGGGATAATGATGGACAATGTGGTCTAAATATAAACTTACCAACTGGGAATATATCTGGTAACTAAAAAAGACTGCTATGTATCATTCTGGCTCTATTATTTATCTCAGGCATTGAACAAAACCCAGGCCCCCCAACCGAAAAGCAAACTATATTGACTGCGCCAGTACACTCAGGAGAGAGAGAATCAATAGATGACGAGCTAAAAATGCTAATCTTAAACATGGCGGCGGAAATAAAGAGTCTAGGAGAGAGAATTGACACCAGACTTACCAAAATAGAGACTCGAATGGACGATTGGGATATGCGATTCTGCAATATAGAGGAGAAGCTAACTAAATGTATAGAGTCTCAACAGGCTACCGAAAAATTGGCTTCATGTAATTCGTTAAGGGTAAATGAACTGGAGGCTAGAGTCGAATTTTTTAGACTAGACTGCGTGAGCCCAATCTAGTGTTCTATGGTATTGAGAGGGAGGGTGACGAAAATCAGGCAGATTGCAACTTAAAGATTCAAAACATAATTAGAGATAAAATAGAAATCAGAGATGATTTAAAAATAACAAAATGTCACCGACTTTCACGCGGATCCAATGCACCAGTTCTTGTTATGGTGCCTGATTATGCTGATAGAGCAAAAATATTTAAAAATGCCTACAAACTCAGAGATACTAAAATTTCGATAAGTAAAGATTATAGTAAAAATGTTAGAGAGCAACGGCGCATCCTAATTGCAAAAAGGAAAGAATTGGGTAAAAGGGGAATAAAATCGAAGTTGAGAGATAACAAGCTTTTTGTAAATGATAAAGTCTGTAAAGTGATGAATGGCCAAGTTGTTGATAGCACAGGAGCTGCTATATAGCAACAACCTCGTAGAAACAATTGTGTAAATAGAAGAAATATAACATCAAAATCACAAATTAATTCTCCACCCAACAATCAAATAACGGAAAGTTACTTCGACACAAATACATGTAAATTTGATTTTCAAGACGCTGACTATGCAAATTTTTCTGAAAATTCGCGAGACATCGCGGAAAAAATAATATGTTGGAATATAAATGGTTTCCATAGGATTCTTTCGATATTTCCACTCCTCGAGCACATAAAGAACTACGAAATTTTTGCTCTACTTGAAACATGGTGCCTGAACAGGACTAACATAACACTAAAAGATTATCAAATTATCGAATTACCTGCCACCAAAGAATCTGGAAGGGGAAGAGGGTCAGGGGGTATGATTGTCGGTTTTAGGGAAGGCGGGTAATATAGATTAGACAGTTCAGAAAAGGATGGCACTTGGTTATCTATTTTCTTATCAACAAACACAAGAGCCCTCCAACATGTTATCTGTTTGATATTTGTATACCTTCCTCCAAACCAAATACAGCTGCATAACTTAGATAAACTGTCTACATACATTCAAAAGCAAATAGCAGATGGAAAGGAAATAATTTTACTTGGAGATTTAAACATCAGAACTGGGAATTTGGGAGGGAGGACTACACAATCCACTTAATTTCCAGCTCCCTCTAACATTGGAAAGAAGGGCCAAAGATCATATAATATCATCTCTGTCTGATAAACTTCTTGATTTCCTGGAAGATAATTATTTGAAAATAGTTAATGGAAGATCTAGAGGGGATAAAGATGGAGATTTTACATACATATCTGAAAGAGGCTCTTCGACTATTGACTATTGCATACTCTCACAGGGTTCACTGCAAATTTTACTGGACTTCAAAGTCGATGACCAACTGTATTCTGACCACCACCCTTCGGTTTTAACGATAAAAGGCCAAAACTTCAATGAGAAAAAAACCAAACGGGAAGATTATAATATTACAAGATATAGATGGTCAGCCGAGGGTCTTGCAATGTTTAAAATGAAACTGGAAGAATTGCGGGAAAAAAACATACCAGCCTCCGATGACCTTGTATACACTTTCAATCAGCGAATTTTGGAAGCAATGTCATCTGCAAAAATAACGTACTCAATTAAGGGCCGCCCCAGGAAATCTAAGCCGTGGTTCGATAAGGACTGCTATGATATGAAAAAACTGGCAAAAGAAAGTCTGAAGAAATATCGTAAAACAAATAGATTGGAAGACAGGGAATGTTATGCTTCCTCCAGAAAGAAATATCTCGCTTTATTGGATCTAAAAAGGAAAGGCTTTGATAATGAAAAACAGGAAATACTCAGAAATGCTAAAGACTCAAAGATCTTCTGGAAAACTATTGCGCTCTACAAAAGTACATCTATAATCCAAGGAGAAATAGCTATACAGGACTGGCTGAACTTTTACCGCGAACTAATGACTACAGAGAAAAATTTGAGAATTTGTAATTTACATAATGTGATTTCTCAGAACGATCCTATATTGGACTCAGAGATAACCAATGCAGACTTATACAAGGAGATAGCTGGTTTGAAGAGTAACAAGGCATGCGGGCCCGATGGCATCCCCAATGAAGTATTAAAAATACTCCCTGATTCGTACATACTGCTGTTGAAACAACTCTACAATAGTGTTATGACGACTGGAAAATACCCAGAAATTTGGACTAATTCCACTATACACCCAATCTTTAAAAATGGTTATAAGAACAGCCCCTCCAACTACCGAGGTATTGCAATGATTAGCAATGTATCAAAGCTTTTCACTTCAATCCTAAGATCAAGACTGGAGGAATGGGTCGAGGGAAGAAGGGTTGTACCGGAAAACCAAGCGGGATTTAGAAAAGGAAGATCATGTATTGACCACATATTCACACTAACTACTTTAATCCAACTATCATTAAGAAAAAAGAGGGGAAAACTATATGTCTTTTTTGTCGATCTAAGGAAGGCATTTGATACTGTACCTCACTCAATACTTTGGAAAAAACTTTACAACCTAGGCATAAGTTACCAATTCATAAGTACGATCAGAAGTTACTACGAACAAGCAACTATAGCTATCAGATGGAAGGGATCATTCACGGAAAGTATTAAGATAAACTCGGGAGTCCTCCAGGGAGAACCACTTTCCCCACTGCTCTTTATATTATTTATCACGGACTTAATCGAAATTTATAATAATTCAGACCTGCCGAGTGTAAATTTGCCAGAATTTGGAGATATCCATTTATTGCTGTACGCCGACGACATAGCAATTATAGGTGAGTCCAGGATGAACCTCCAAAGGAAGATCAAAATACTGAAAGAATATCTCGATGAGAACTTAATGACACTAAATGAGTCCAAGTCAAAAATTATGGTGTTCCGTAATGGAGGTAAACCCTCAAATAAGGATAGATGGTTCTGGAATGATAAACCCATAACAATAACTTCAAGATATACATACTTGGGATTCCCTCTGACACCAACAATAACAACTACTCACCCGGCAAATTACTTTAAAGGAAAAGCACTTACAGCAATTAACGCCACACACCCAATATTAATAAAATCAAAAGCAAAGTCAATAAATTTATCAACCAAACTCTTTGATACAATAGTGAGAGCTGTCCTGATGTATGCCGCTCCATTGTGGGCAACAGAGCATAAAGACTTATTGGATAGTATACAAGACATATTTATCCGTAGGTTCCTGAATCTGCCCCGATACGCTCCAGGCTACATAATCAGATTAGAAACCGGTCGTATCTCATTGAGTGTAACAGCTTTAAAATTAACCCTGAAGTATTGGCTGCGAGTGTTGAATATGAGCAGTGACAGATTGCCGCATATATGTTTTAATAGAACACGGTAACTGTCTAATGCCTCGGGCACACCCATCGGTTTCATTAAAAAGCTCACCAATCTGCTTAACAATAATGGATCCCCTGCACTTTTTTTCCTGTGATGATCCTGAAACGCTGAGGAGCGCGATTACAGGGCTCTTAAAAACAGCGGCAGACCAATCTATACAAAACGACCTTACAAGAATGGATAAATCTAAGCTATACTCTCACTAAAAAGACATTCACATATCTTTCATGACGGAGGGATACCTTTTAGGGGATTTTCCTTTCCCGGTTGTAAGACTACTCGCACAAGTTAGAATACTTTCAAGTTTTTTTAGAGAAAATCACACCAAGATGCTCTGCTGCGAGGACCCGATTTGTACCTTCTGTAATTCAAAACTAAAAAATGAAATCACTCGCTATATTATTGATTGCTATGCTCTGAAAGAATAAAGAAGAACCCTTATGCTCAAAACCGGGCAACTCTGTGCTTCACTTCCATCAATAATTGACAATATGACCCAGAATAAGTATATTGCTACGGCGTTTTATGGTTTCCACAAGTCCATATCTCAGAAGAAGGCCAAGTGACACTCACTCCTCACTTTCTTACTGCTACTCTTTTTGTGTTGCTTTTCTTGCTTCCCTCTTTCTATTTCTTGTTTTTTTTTTCTTTTCTTCTGTATATATCGTTATTTCCTTTGTCTCACTGCTTTGTTCTTATGCATACCTCTGGTGAATCCTGTATAGGGTCAGTGACCCTGAATAAAGGCTTTTGTTGTTGTATTTTGTTTTATTTATTATATTTATTCATTCTCTTATATATTTTAACATTCCTATCCATATAGAAGTCTAAATTCTAAAAACCATCATTGTCATCGGGTTGAGCAAGTGTGCAAATTTTCAGGCTTCTAGATGATCTGATTGTATATTAAAATTTGATTACAAAATTTGTATTAATATACTAAACCTTTATTAATACATTTTTGGTATTACATACAAATATCTTGAGAGATTTAAAATAAATTAAATGAAAATAGAGAGAAATATATATTGGTTTATATACAGTTGATGATAATACATCTGATATTTAAAATGGGAAAAAAGTGAAATATATATGGGCTCATATATACAAATATAATGATTTCAATTTACATCATCAAATAAATATTTATATACAATACTTTCAAAAATATATAATACCAATGTTTTCGGAAATATTAAATATAGTATTTTTACAAATATAAACAAATTCATTTTTTCACAGAAATCGATCAATACAAGGCTTTCATAAATAGATAGATACATTCATTTCTGATATAGATGAATACAATTTTTAAATATATTTCAGATATATAAAATATATATACTCTTTCTGACAATATGCATTATATATACAATATATTGTATAATTAAATACTTTCAAATATATATGTCATAATTTGTATATAATTAAATGCAACCCCGACCCACTATGTATGTACCATGTATGATTTTCAAAGACTTAATAAAGAACAAGGTAACTGGAGGGAAGCAAGTAGCATTAAGATATAGGAAGTAGACCTAAAGCTGGCACGACTATTCTGGGCACCCCTGTGTCAATATTGCAGGGGCAGAAACCGGACGTCTCTAGTGACCAGAAGTTATAAATGTTAAAGCTAACACCCAATATTTCCGGCAAAGACAGGACGTATCCAATATCCACAGAAGTTATATTAGTATAGAGACACCCCATACTTCCGACCCAAGATAGGACGTATTTGATAACACGGAAGTAAATAAAGTCAAAATAGCACTCGACACTTCCTATCAAGCAGACCACAGCTTTCATCAAGGAAAGCCGCGGGCCAATCAAAAGATAGCATCTAAATAGGTCAACCAATAGGGAAAAAACATGTGATCATCTCTCAACCAATCAGAGAGAAACGGAGTCTTGGTGTTAAATCGAAAGGCAAGGATGGTCAGTTAGGTTTTCGCTCTCATAGGAACAACACCTGCAGTAGCGACTTGGCTCCCACCGAGTTCGGATCAGCCTTCGACTTGCTCCCACCAAGGTAACATCTGTTCTAGAGATCTCTCTCTCAGCTCAGCTCATAGCTATGCCAATCACCGCCATGTGATCAGATAAGGAACAATCAAACCCGCTCCTTCTCAAACCTTCTTCCCTCCAATCCAGTTGCCTTTTATTTTCAAAACAATCACGTGTCCTGATTATTCCTAACTGTGTGCTTCACTTACCACTCAACGACTGCGCTTCAACCAAATCTCACCATTCGCATCCAACAACAAGAAACCCCACAACGATATTGCCACAGAACGGTTAAGTCGACAGGATTCTACAACAGTGTAATACATCAAATATTATAGTGTAATAACAATTGCAGCATCATATTACACAGAGTCGACAGGATTGTGAGATGGAATTAAATCAGGATCCCATAGGCGTAAAGTCAGACGGTCCAACGGAAACAATGGAAAGAAGGCAAGAAGCAAGGGAGAACGAAGGGGCAGGAGAAAGACAGGAAGTGATCGGCCGAGAGACAACTGCGCCCCTAGCGGACGCCGTCAATCAGCTGTCAACGCTTCTGACCCGGGCAAAAATTTCTGATGGAGCGGAGTCGGCGATCCCGCCTTTCGACGGCACATACAGCGCGACACAGTTTTTCCAGACGTTCGACCGAAAAATGGAAGACGCATCCATGGGAGAACAAGAAAAATTACTGCGCCTACCAAACTACCTGGTGCGACAACCCCTGGAACTCTTCAGGAAACTTCGGCTGGCCGACCGGAGTTATTTCCAGGTGAGACAAATCCTCCTAGATCTCTACCCTGAGTCAAGCGAAGCGTCCTTTGCGAAATATTTCGCCATGAAACTCACTGGACAAGCCAACTTAGAGACCTACTACCGGGAAAAAACCGCCATGGGATTGCAACTAGGACTTCCACAAGAGGTGATCCTCGAGACGCTGACAGAAGGACTGCCATTCAACGACCAGCGCCTAGTCCGCGTAGTGCCTCCCGAGAACCTAGGAGAGTGGTTCCGACTGGTACAGCGGATCCACGGACCCAGTGTACCGGCAACGCGATCCAGAGAAGATCAACCACCCACAATGTCGGGTCCGTACCACAGCACACCCCGACGCCCAGGTGCATGGAATGCACCTCTTCCGCCGTCCGATTGCAAGTTCTGCGG
This sequence comes from Cordylochernes scorpioides, assembly GCA_030710605.1. Taxonomy (NCBI): domain Eukaryota; kingdom Metazoa; phylum Arthropoda; class Arachnida; order Pseudoscorpiones; family Chernetidae; genus Cordylochernes; species Cordylochernes scorpioides. The sequence continues at coordinate 46,910,690 of CP092873.1, read as the reverse complement.
CGCGAGACACTGGCACAGCGAATGCCGACGTCGACCAATCCCGACGACCCACGAAAAAGTCCGGACAGTGCAAACGGTCCCAAAATCACCAGTTCCGACTTCATCACAACCAAGTCAAGCCAGAGACACCTCAGCCGGGCAGCCCTTTCGAGACTGAGGTAGGATCCCTAAACCAACTGACTGTCAAACTCTATCTAGCCCCTAATGTATCATGCCCCTTTTTAATTGATACAGGCGCCAGCCTGAGTATAGTGCCATATAATATTTATCATATGCTAAAAACCCACCTGCCTAATTTAACCCTTGAGGGACAGTCACTACACCTCCAAACCCTAAACGGATTTGCAAAAACCATGGGTAAACTAGCTATCCCACTGACAATAGGACAAATATCACGAAAGGAGTATTTCCATGTAGTAAATGCACCATTGCCATTCGGGATTCTTAGTATCAATAGCCTCCATAAATTCAGATTAACCATAGATTTTAATAAATGCACTATACTCCAGCTGGGCGCCCCATTGTCTACCCTTTCCTACCATTTTAATCATGTGTCCAATGTATGCACGTACTGGCAATGTCAGGCGATGTCACAAAAAATTTTCCCCACATCCCAACTTTCCGCCTATGACAACCATTGCGTGCATTCATTGAGAAAACCCCACTTATCTACATGCCCCTTTTTCACTAAAACCAATTGCCCTTTTTACATGCCCTCAAATAATCAAACCACAACAATTTCAACTTATAAACCTATCCAAAACGCACCCACACAGCGGGATAACTCGCATACCAAAAACATAGGTGATCACACACCGTTGCACAACTCTCACATGACCAACCCACACAACGAACTCGACACTCACACTAATACACAACAAAACCCTTTACCACATGCATACTACAACACAACACCTAACACTCACTATACACCACAGTTCACAACACTTCTACAAAGGTACACTCACATTTTTTCACAGGACAAATTCAACGTACCATGCTTACGGATTCCACCAGTAAAAATACCCACGAATTCCGAAAAAATAATCACCATACGTCCATATCGTGTTCCGATATGTGACCAACAAGAAATCCGTAACCAAATACAACAAATGCTGGAGAACGGCATCATAGAGCAATCTTTTTCACCTTTCTCGAGCCCTGTCACCCTCGTCACCAAGCGCGACAAAACCAAACGGTTTTGTATCGATTATAGGAAGGTGAATGAACTAATCAGCTCTGATGTCCATCCCCTCCCGAGAATCGAGGATATCCTAGACCGCCTCGCACAGGCCAAATATTTCTCCACGGCCGACATATCCTCTGCGTATTGGCAAGTCCCAATACACCCCGATTCTCGACCACTGTTAGCATTTGCCACCTTTGAAGGATTATACCAACCCACTCGATTACCTTTCGGGTTAAAAACCAGCCCTCAGATTTACGAACGAGCCATAAGTCAGGTCCTACAGAGACACGGACTTGACTGTGTGGCACATTACTTTGATGATTTCATCATTTACTCTAACACATTGGAGGAACATCAAAACCACCTGCGACAATTTTTCGCCTTTTGCGAAGCGGAGAAGTTACAACTTAACTTCGCAAAATGCGAATTTTTTAAGCAATCCATAAATTTTCTAGGTTACACCATCACAGCTGGTACAATTACACCACTCACACGTAACGCCGACATTATCCACGCCATAAAACAACCACACAACCGAAAAACACTACAATCCTTCTTAGGCGCTGTGAACGTCTATAACAAATTCATTCCGGAATACGCTCGCTTGCGAGCGCCACTCAATAACCTCCTCAAAAAGGATGTCGTGTGGAACTGGAATGAAACTTGTCAAAAGGCGTTCATTGACCTGAAAGGAAACCTCACACAACACCCCATTTTACACCTTTACAAAGAAGGTCTACCATGCCAAGTGTATTGCGATGCATCCACCCTCGGTATAGCAGGCATTCTCAAACAAGCTCACCCTGACGGGAACGTATACCCAGTTCAATATTTCAGCCGAACATTGCGCCCACACGAGAAAAACTACTCCATCTCTGAACTTGAATGCTTAGCAATCGTTGAGAGTGTGGAGAAGTTTCGCATCTATCTTATGGGCAGAAAATTTACTATATTCTCTGACCATCACGCATTGCAGTGGCTGAAAACCATCAAAAACCCGTCCGGCAGACTGTTTCGATGGAGTTTACGACTATCGAGTTACGAATACGAGGTCCGCTACATAAAGGGAAAACTACAATATGAAGCAGATCTCTTATCCCGTAACCCGTTTTGTGGATTCTTGGACGCCACCCTTATCAAGAACCATCAACCTCCTCCATCGAAAGAGTCTAGTTTGACCATTGATCATAATGGATTACATACAGTTTCCCGAAAAGGTGTAACCAAGATTATACTTCCAAAACCACTCATACAACAACTCTTACAAACAGTACACACACAATACAATCACCCCGGTATTTCCCAAATGTCACGAATTATCTCCACACAATATTACTGGCAAGGTATGTCAAAAGATATTAAACAAAAAGTTAAGACCTGTCCCACATGCCAATTAACAAAACGTCCAGTAGGACCCACTTACGGAGAATTAAGTCAACCTCCGGAATCTAAAGAACCCTTCGACCTTTTATCCCTGGACACCATAGCAGGATTTGCCAAATATGGCAACACCAAGACATACCTCCATGTGGTAGTCGATCATTTTTCACGCTACGCGTGGGCTTTTCCATCTAAATCCACCAGTACCACCACCTACCAACAGGTACTTAAGCGAATATTCCAGGATGGTTCTCCAAAACGCCTTCTTACAGATAGAGCCCCTGCCTTCACTTCACCCAAATTTCGTAGTTTTCTACTTAATAGAAATATTCACCCATTGCTCACAACCAGCAACAATCCACAGGCCAACGGTCTATGTGAACGCCTAAACGCCACCCTCACGGGAAAACTGAGGTTATTACACCTAGAAAATCCTAAGGTCGCGTGGACCAAGTTGGTCAAAAAGGTTACACTTATATATAACAAGACACCCCACTCTACCACAGGCTTTCCACCCATATACTTAATGTTTGGTATCCTACCTCCAGAAATCTCTAATCATAACACACCATACCCAGATATCGACAAAGCTAGAAAAATTGCACACACACGCGCACAAAACAAACATTTACAAGACAAAAACACTTATGACCAACGACACAAGCAACCACATTTCGAAGTAGGTGATCTAGTGTTAGTAAAATTATATCACCACCCAAATACAGGGAAACTCGCGCCATATTTCACAGGACCTCACACAATATTAGAAATTATTTCACCAAATGTGGTCCGCATAGATCGACCAAATCAACCACTTCAAAGAGACACTGACACAATCCACGTCAACAAACTTAAACTGTATACAGAAAAAATCCATTATATATCACCACCCGCCGTTAGCACCTATCATATAAAGCACAACCCCAATTACACGTTCCCTTTCAAACATTTAACACCCGAATTATTCCCAACAGAGTCATTAAGGTTCAAACCCACCAGCAGCGAACCTTTCAAGCATTTAGACCCTGCCATTTTTGCAACAAGACGATTTACATCACTCTTCCCCGACGTTAAAAACTGCAAACCTGACAACCAGCTCAATCATATCACACCACTCCCTAAAGATATCAAACAGGAGAACTGCGAACCTACCAATCATTCAAATTCTACAATTTATAAGGTTCAAGCAAATATTTCAGAGCCCCCAGTTACAAAAATGTGGACGAACATGGGGCAATACCCTATTTTTCATCTGATTTTCATCCTTTGTTTGTTACTTCTGCCATACAACTGTATTCCAATTTTATTCATCAATTACTTGTTTATATATACCATGCCCGCTCAGAAAATCTTCGAACTACAAGAGGCAGTTTTTAATTTTGGACAAACATTAGGAAACATCTTTGCAGAAAATCTAAATAAACTCCGAAAAGATAGCAGTAACTGAAAGATAACCAACCGATGTCGGAGAAGCCGTACTCCAAAAACAAGCCCCGAGCCGCACCAAAAATAAATAGACGGCAGGAAACGAGAATTTGAGACACCACGACGGAGGTGTAGTCCGCAGCGATAAATTCGGCCTCTGTAAACAAAGCGGAACGCCTTCGTCCGATCTCCAATTTCCCTCCCTCTCGTTTGCCCGACACACCCCACTTCCGTATCTCTAATTACAATGAGAAGATCCCCTATTGAGGTCGACTGGGAACCTCGCTATACCACCGATTTTGATTCCAGTTCGAGTCTACATATCGATTTTTACCAACCAACTCCACATCCACGAGACAACACATAGAACTAACTCACACATTTCTTACACAACAGACTTCTAACATTTTTTCACAACACACACACAAAGACAAAAAATTACACATAAAGGTTATATAGATTTCCATGTCTCCTGTACACACAGCATAAACGCACTTGAGGACTAGAATCACGTTTGTCACCTAAGTGTCGCTACAGACGAGACAAAAAATTTATAGGGCATAATTGAGCAAGTAAAACATTTATAGGGCAAAATGGAGCAACCAATACATGTAGATCAGGGCATGTAGATACCATAGGGTTCCAACCAATACACCTTATTTTTCATATCAATCATTTTCATTATTTTCTCGCAATTAAAAATGTAAATATTTAATCAATTTATCAATTTATTCAACTTATTGCCACTTTTAATCATTAATTATCATTTTTTTTTTCCAATTAGTTTATATTATCATTTTATTTATCAATTATCATTCTATTTACCACTTAGCTTATATTGCCACAACTCAATTATCAACGAAAACCCACTGGTTTTCGATTAAACTAAAAACATTAAATCACCCTTTGTTGTTGAAACCTTTTTATTTTTCATTTTTCTTTTTTCAAACACTCAACTTTGATTTCGCTCAAAAAAACTTTTATTTTATTTTTATTTTTGATTTCTCAAAAGACCTAATAGAATTCCTTCGATTTCATTCCCAATCTCGAATAGAATATGGTTAGGCATTTTTCCTTTTTTTTTTTTTCACCATTCAACCAAGCACTCAACTTTGATTTCGCTCAAAAAACTTTTATTTTATTTTTATTTTTGATTTCTCAAAAGACCTAATAGAATTCCTTCGATTTCATTCCCAATCTCGAATAGAATATGGTTAGGCATTTTTCCCTTTTTTTTTTTCACCATTCAACCAAGCACTCAACTTTGATTTCGCTCAAAAACCTTTTATTTTATTTTTATTTTTGATTTCTCAAAAGACCTAATAGAATTCCTTCGATTTCATTCCCAATTTCGAGCTAGAATATGGTTAGGCATTTTTCTTTTTTTTTTCTCACCATTCAACCAAACACACTCAATTTTGATTTCATTCAACTTCTTATTTCATTTTGTTTTGATTTCAAAGCACCTTATGAAATTTCCTCGATTCCTTTTTCTCAGAATTCGAGCAAAAAAGTAACTAAGCAGTTGTCTTTGTCACCATGCAACAAAATATTTTTCTTTTTCAACCAAACACATTCAATTTTGATTTCATTCAACTATTTTTATATTATTTTTATTTGATTTCAAAAGCCTTAATAGAACTCCCTCGATATCATTTCTTATCTCGAGTAGAATTCGTTTAGGCGCATTTTTTTTTTGTTTTACCCACTATGTACCATAACCTTCATTGATTTCTTACAATTAAAAAGTTTTTTGATTTCTATTAATTATACTCAACCTATATCATCAACACCATTCTATCTTACTTTTATGTCACCAGCAATGCTTGTATATAGACTCAATACCCACAACTAATTTTCCCACAAAATTATTTTTCACTTTACAGAATTCTCTCAGGCTAACCCCTTCTTGAATTCTTCACATGTAGGGGGCGCATCTGTCATAATTTGTATATAATTAAATGCAACCCCGACCCACTATGTATGTACCATGTATGATTTTCAAAGACTTAATAAAGAACAAGGTAACTGGAGGGAAGCAAGTAGCATTAAGATATAGGAAGTAGACCTAAAGCTGGCACGACTATTCTGGGCACCCCTGTGTCAATATTGCAGGGGCAGAAACCGGACGTCTCTAGTGACCAGAAGTTATAAATGTTAAAGCTAACACCCAATATTTCCGGCAAAGACAGGACGTATCCAATATCCACAGAAGTTATATTAGTATAGAGACACCCCATACTTCCGACCCAAGATAGGACGTATTTGATAACACGGAAGTAAATAAAGTCAAAATAGCACTCGACACTTCCTATCAAGCAGACCACAGCTTTCATCAAGGAAAGCCGCGGGCCAATCAAAAGATAGCATCTAAATAGGTCAACCAATAGGGAAAAAACATGTGATCATCTCTCAACCAATCAGAGAGAAACGGAGTCTTGGTGTTAAATCGAAAGGCAAGGATGGTCAGTTAGGTTTTCGCTCTCATAGGAACAACACCTGCAGTAGCGACTTGGCTCCCACCGAGTTCGGATCAGCCTTCGACTTGCTCCCACCAAGGTAACATCTGTTCTAGAGATCTCTCTCTCAGCTCAGCTCATAGCTATGCCAATCACCGCCATGTGATCAGATAAGGAACAATCAAACCCGCTCCTTCTCAAACCTTCTTCCCTCCAATCCAGTTGCCTTTTATTTTCAAAACAATCACGTGTCCTGATTATTCCTAACTGTGTGCTTCACTTACCACTCAACGACTGCGCTTCAACCAAATCTCACCATTCGCATCCAACAACAAGAAACCCCACAACGATATTGCCACAGAACGGTTAAGTCGACAGGATTCTACAACAGTGTAATACATCAAATATTATAGTGTAATAACAATTGCAGCATCATATTACATATATAAATACAATTTTTATACATTCAGAAATGCATATATACAAGTACTTTAGAAATAGATTTGTAAATTTTTCAGAAAGTGAAAAATACAATTATTTAAGAAATATATACAATACTTTGCGAAATAGGTCAACATAAGAATACCATATATCACAAATACAATACTTTCAAATATAGACATATGAAATACTTTCAGGAATAGTTAAACACAATGCCTTCGGAAATATAGACATATACCATTCTTTCAAAAATGCATATTTATACAATTATTAAAAAAGATATTGATATATATTTTTTTACAATACTATCTATTTTATTCAGAAAATATAATACTTTTATACTTTCATGAATAGATAAACCCAATGCCTTCATAAAAAGACAAATAATTCTCTCAGAAATGCTGTTGACTTTGCTTAGTATTATTAATGAAACTGATTCCAATAATTATTAATTAAACATTATATTTATTGATTTACAAGAGAGAGAACAAAATATAAAAGGGAAACTTATATTGAAACAAACGAACTCTTTTTTTTTCTTGTTTTTTAGCGCCTATTTACCTGTGAGCTTACACACACTCTGTGGTAACAAATAATTAAAATATGTACAACACACGCTCACCTGTGTGTAAGCCCTAATCAGCAAGTCCAAGGCTATCTGCACATTTCTGTAGTTTGTCCTTAGGTAGACTCTTCGTTAGTATATCCGCCTCCATGTCTTCACTTTTGGTGTATGCCAGCTTGATTCCTTTTTGAATTTCCTCTTTCACAAAATAATACTTCCGGTTTATGTGCTTTGTTCGTGAAGTAATTTTGTCAGGTTGTATCCAGTTTATTGCAGCCTGGCTGTCACTTTTCAAGGTAATTGGGAAAGTTAAATTTTCACAAAGTTCTTCTAGTAATCCCTTTAACCATAGTACTTCTGAAATGCCTTCACATATTGAAATAAGTTCTGCTTCACATGTAGACAAGGCTACTAAATTTTGCTAACTACTTCTCCAGTTTATTAAGTTGTCGCCAAGTTTGACTGTATAGCCTGAATAGGATTTTGCGTCTCGGGTTGTGCACCAGCTCGCATCAGTACTTATTGTGATATTGTTGTCTTTTGACTTATATGCCAACATTTTATTTCTTGTTCCCTTCAGATATCTATAAATCCTTTTAACTCCAGTTAAGTGTATTTCTCTTGGATCATTACTATACTGTGATAAATTGCTGACGTTGAAGGATATGTCCGGTCGAGTACCCGTAGAAAGGTACATTAGTGATCCAATCATTTCCTGGTATACAGTTTTATCTACTGGCTTAGAGTCCAAATATTCATCCAAATTTTGATTTTGATCTCCAGGTGTCTGCACACTGTTGCATTCTTCCAGTCCAAATCTGTGAAGAATTGTATCAATATAATGAGTCTGAGATAGATAAAATCCATCTTCTGCCCTTTTTATTTCAATTCCAATAAATGGTTCGCTATCTTTCTTTTCTGTTAGAGTAACATATTTTTCTATTTCTGAGGCTGAGTTGTCATTAATTTCCTTACTAGTCCCAGCAATGATGAGATCATCTACATATAGACCCAGTATTGCATACTCTTCTCCTCTCTGGATTTTATAGACTCATGGATCACATTTGGTTCTAATCATTCCCAACTGGTATAAAATTTCATTGATCTTTTTGTTCCAACAATTTCCTGATTGTGGTAGACCATACAGGCTTTTTCCAATTTACACACTTTGTTTTCTTCTCCTTTTTGTATAAAACCATCTGGTTGTCTCATGTATACTGTCTCTTTTAACTCACCATAGAGATAAGCTGTCTTCACATCATAAGTCTTTATGATTAAATTCTGTTGTGTTGCAAGAGCTACTATTGTTCGCAAGCTTTCCTTTTTGAGTACAGGTGAAAAATATTTCTTATAGTCCACACCATATCTTTGATTGCATCCAACAGCAACCAGTCTGGCCTTTCTTTTATATATGCCGTCATTTGGTGTTTTCTTCGTACTGTAGACCCATTTACTATTAATGACTTTCATACCATTTTCCCTTGGTACTAGTGTCCATACTTTATGTTTCTCTATCTCTCTGAGCTCTTCTTCCATTGCTTTGTGCCATTCATTTCTTTCTCCACTATCCATTACTTCTTTAAAGTTCTCCGGAATATAATGATCAATTCCCATAATTAAGTTTGCATCATTCCTATCCTTTATTCTTTGTGAGCGTCGAACTCCTTCTCCAATCAATTTCCTTTCTTGTTCTTCAAGTCTTGCTTTGTGCCGTTCTTCTAAGATGTTCTTTGTTTCTCCTTTCTTTCGTCCTCCTTTTACGCATCTTTCCTGTATCGGTTCAGTTTGTGATGAGTCATTTTCACAGTCACCACCTAGTTTTACTGAAGTATCCTCCTGGGACTTAATTTTACTCTCTGTGACAGGATTGTCTTCTTTCAAGATAAGAAAGTCTTTAACTATTTATTCACAATTTCCTTCATAGGTCAAATTATCACAATTAGTATCTTCCTGAATATCATTTGCATAATCAATTCCTCTCTTATCTTCACTAAATTTTACTGATCTGAATTCATGGATTCTCTTTGTCATTATATCATATTTTCTGTAGGCTTTTCTTTTAATGGAATAACCAATAAATATTCCCTTTCTACCCTTTGGTGAAAACTTGTTTCTTCTTGGTTTGCTCTCAAGCCAATGTGTCAAACATCCAAATATTCGAATGTGTTTGACCGTTGGTTTCCTGCCATTCCATCTCTGCATAGGTGTATGGTGCTTGATAGACCTGTGGGGAGTACAATTCTTAATGTATGCAGCTGTAGCAATTGTCTCTCCTCAAAATATCATGGGTAATTTTGAGTCAATTAGTAAGGTTCTCGCTGTATCTATAAGAGTCCTATTTACTCTCTCTGCGACTCCATTGCTTTGTGGTGAGTATGTGGTGGTGAGTTGGTGATGGATCCCACTTCTCTTGAAAAGTCCTTCAAATCTAGAGTTACAAAATTCAGTTCCATTGTCCGTTCTTACATCTTTTATTCTAAGACTTAATTTTCGTTTTCAGCTCTTGCTTTAAATTCTTCAAATCTTTCAAAGGTCTCATCTTTTGATCTCAGGAAATATACAAAGATTCTTCTACTGTAATCATCTACTATAACAAGGAAATACTTAGATCCTCCTAAAGATTGACATGGCATTGGTCCACATAAATCCATATGAATCAACTGCAGGGGCTTAACTGTATAATTTTCTGTAATATTATATGGCTTCTGCACCAGTTTTCCCATTATGCATGCTTCGCACTCTGGTAACCTTTCGAATTTTAGATCCAATCCTCTTACAATATGTCCTTGAATCATTTTTTCATGTATTCTTCATTTATATGGTTTAATCTCTTATGCCTATACCTCTTTTTGCTATTGGTACATTTCTTTGTTTTGTTTCCATCATAAACATTTTATCTTTAATATATGCTTCAGCAACTAAATCATTCCCTTCATTATAAATTTTTGCTCCATCCTTATTGAAAATAACTGAATTTCCCTTGTTGACTAATTCGTATACTGACAAGAAATTATTCCTTAAACTTGGTACATGTAAGATATCTTTGATGCGAATATTTTCCTGGCCTTCACTTGTGCATGTAGTAAGTCTCATATCTCCTTTGGCTATGGCTTGGGTAGTTTTGCCCTTCTCAGCTAGGTTGATTTCACTTTCATAATCTACCACATTTTCCATCAAAGTTAGGTTTGGGGTTAAATGTGCGGTGCATCCTGAATCTATACACCATATTTGCCTATCATTTCTCTCATCTGGTGAATCTTCAAATTCTCTTACATATGTTTCAAATGCTTGCTCATTAATTCCACTTTTCATAGTATCCACTAGGTTATTTGAATGTTCCCTACTGTATTTGTGATTTCTATAACCAGGAGTCCATTTCTTTTGGTATCCTTGTTTCTGTTTATCTCGAAACCAGCAATCATTAGCTAGATGTCCCTTTTTATTACAAACAAAACATCTTTTTGGCTGAAATTGTTGGACTTTTCTATTTTTAATTCTGTATGCTTGTTCATGCCCATTCTCAACTAATTGATTTAATCTCATATTTCTTCTTGACTCCTCTTCTCTTAGAGTTTGTTGAATCTCTTCAATTGTTGCCTCTCTCTTTGATCGTAAGACAATAGCAATATTTTCATACCTTGGATGTATGCCTCTGACAATATGAAATGAAAGTTCTCTTGAGGTAAATTGATGCCCTAATGATGAACTTCTAGCGGCAATATTCTTTGCCCTCGTTATATATTCATCTACAGTTTCATTATCTTTCATTCTAATGTTCTTTAATTCTAAGCCTATATCAATAATTTTAACACAAAGCAATAACGTGCCATCTATGCATATAAAATAAAAGGATTTAAAAGCGCGAATGTTTCTTTTATACATAAAACGAACTTCTACTGTCCTTACTGCGATGAAAAAATATATATGCAGCTGTAGGCCTTGCCTTTATAGTTTGCTGAAGAGCATTGCTCGAAGCAAATATTTGAATGTAATTCTACTGTCCTATAAGCTTATGTCCATAGTTTACCTGAAAACCATTTCTAAGATTCCATCCTTCAGTGTAGCATATAAAAGCAGAATGATCCAATACAGTATTAGAGCTCTGAGAAGCGGTCTGGTGGATTAAATTGGCGAAACCGCTGGGAGGGTTCACCACTGATGAGCCAAGCCCTCTCAACATATTTTTTCATCGCAGTAAGGACAGTAGAAGTTCGTTTTATGTATAAAAGAAACATTCGCGCTTTTAAATCCTTTTATTTTATATGCATAGATGGCGCGTTATTGCTTTGTGTTAATTTATTCCTAATGGCCTTGCCTTTATAGTTTGCTGAAGAGCATTGCTCGAAGCAAATATTTGAATGTAATTCTACTGTCCTATAAGCTTATGTCCATTGTTTACCTGAAAACCATTTCTAAGATTCCATCCTTCAGTGTAGCATATAAAAGCAGAATGATCCAATACAGTATTAGAGCTCTGAGAAGCGGTCTGGTGGATTAAATTGGCGAAACCGCTGGGAGGGTTCACCACTGATGAGCCAAGCCCTCTCAATATATTTTTTCATCGCAGTAAGGACAGTAGAAGTTCGTTTTATGTATAAAAGAAACATTCGCGCTTTTAAATCCTTTTATTTTATATCAATAATTTTATCTTCCAAATTGCCTGTGTATGTTTTTCTCAGTGAGTTCCATACTTTCTTAGCATTTGTTTATCCTATGAACATTCCAGCTTGTTCATTTGTCAACGTAGTGATGATTATCCCAAAAGCTTCATCATTTTTATCACTCCAAATCTCCCAAGAACTTTTGTCTGCCATATTAGGTTCTGGATCGGAAATTACACATTTAAATAATTTTCTTCCTCTCAGAAATGCGCCGATTTTCAACGCCCATATTTGATAATCTTTCCTGTTAATGGTTCAATTTTTTTTTTTTTTTTTTGGATAAAAAATTATATTCAGCCATTTTCGTCTTTTGAGCTAATATAAACAAACCAATATATAATTTAAAACAAATATATATTTTAATTTTTTTTAAATATTGGGTAGCTTTTAAACATGCAATATATAGATATAATTTAACTTAATCTATATAAATACCTTTAATCTTATTAGAAGTGCTTCAGTTTACCGATCAGAATAAACTTCTTGCTTAATCTTCATATTAAATATTTTCGTCTTTGAGCTTTATATCAAATAACCACGCTCTGCTACCAATTGTTGACTTTGCTCAGTATTATTAATGAAACTGATTCCAATAATTATTAATTAAACATTATATTTATTGATTTACAAGAGAGAAAACAAAAGGAATAAGGGGAAACTTATATTGAAACAAAGGAACTCTTTTTTTTCTTGTTTTTAGCGCCTATTTACCTGTGAGCTTACACACACTCTGTGGTAACAAATAATTAATATATGTACAACAAATGCATATATATGTATACAGTCATTAAAGATATTGATATATACAATATTCTTTCAGAAAAAGATAAATACAATATTTAAAATTAATATATATACATATATATATTATATATATACTTCAGATTTAGATAAACACAATGCTTTCAGAAATAGATAAACATACGTTTTTCAGAAAAATGCATAAATACAATTCTTTTGCAGATAATGATGTATATAATATTATAACTTCCATAGATATAAATAAATACACAAAATAATATAAAATTATATAAGCAATTAAAATGCTCTCTCTTTGAGAAATAGATAAAAACAATAATTTCAGATACAAATATTTCAGATATTGATTTATATATTACTTTAAGGAAAAAATAAATACAATACTTTTAGATATAAACAAATACAATATATTCCAAATATAAACAATTAAACCATACTTTTAAAAAATAGTTTGATACAATAATTTCAGAAGTGCATATATACAATTATTGCAGAAATAGATACAAACCATACTTCTCTCTAAAAAAAAAAAAATACAATGATTTCAGACATAGGAAAATACAATACTTTCAAATATAGACAATTAAAATATTTTTAGAAATAGATATATACAATAATTTCAGAAATATGAACAGATATATTAATACACTGGGAAAAGGGAACTACTTAGGATCCAATTTTAGCGTATATTATGGGATATATTTACATATGTCAGTAATATGTTGGTGTATATAGCTGTATAAATATTTAATTGTTTATGTTGTTCACTTATATATATATATATATATATATATATATATAGTGTAGAAACTATATAACAAAATTATAACAGTGATTCTAATTTTAAAACTTAAGGATCAAACTGATAATAATGATAACTTATATCAATTAGATTTGATTAGATTAGCAAGCTAAATCTAAATTAATTATAATAATAAATAGTTATTTAATTTTATAGTCCAGTTTTGTATTAAGATTATCTTCACTATTATGATCATTTAAATTCAAATTATAAAATTTGTAAAATGTTATTAATTTGTAGATAGAGAGAGAAAAAAAAAATCCTTTACTTCTACTACATCCTCAAGTTAATTATATATTTATAATTAATAACAATAAAAATTAACAACGTAACGTCTATTACATCGGCTTTTACACGTCATTCAGACATACTCTAATCCTATATATAGAATAATCGAAGAGAGAATATATATAATAGTTAGAAAAAAGAGAGAAAGACAGAACCATGCACTTTTAATCAAACTAATAATAAGGAGAAAAAAAAAAAAAAGAGTTTTATAAAGAAGGTAGATAAGATTGTTAGTATATATATATATATTTTTTATGATTTTATATTTTATCCTTTTTTTTTTTTAAGATTTTTAAAGGTTTTTTTATTTTATAATATGATTATAAATAGTTGTATTTAGTAATATATCTATAGTATGAATTAACATTTGTTATAAGTTTGGATATTATGTTTTGAAACCCTAATGGTAGACCAGACATACACAAAAAACTTTAAATTGAAATAAATTGGAAAAAGAGATCTGCTGGAACGGGGATCTTCAGATAAAAATTCCAGCGACATTTCACCCCTTCTTTATTATGTCATAGATCTCTTTTAAACCGGATTTTATGTGTTAATATTAAGTTGTTTCAGTGAAATATTTAAATGAACATATATAACAGATACAAGTGTTAACAAATTCAAACTGTAAACCTACCTCGGCCGCAGCGTCCTCCATTGTGAGTATCTATTTCTGGCTGACACATGTCGCGGGAGGGGAATGTTCCCCCACATTTCAAATTTAGACCATTTATTCAGAATTTTTTTGAACAACAAGAAAATTAAAGAAGAAAGGAAAAATAGTTAAGGGAAGAAAGCTAAATTTCATAATCTTTACAGCTAGTTATATCAAAATAACTGATTTAACACTTATTCATCTTTTAATATTCCTTTAAAAAGGCAAATTATAAGAGTTTAATAAAGCTATTAATTGTGCAAATTCACCTTTATTTAACTTCCATTTTCCTCCCCAGAAATTGGAGATTAAACAAAAATGAACTATATACTTTAACACTTTAAAAATCTTGTGAAAAAATCTTTTAATCAGTTATTTAATCAAAGTTTAATTAACTGTTAAAGATTATAAATTTGTATTAGTTAATATTAAGAGAAATTATAGAAAGTTGATTTCATAAATGGATATTTCCATTTATTTTTTTTTTAATATTTTATAATTGATATACTGTTGAAATATTTTACTTGTTTGATACTAAATTTGTTTTTAATAAATTCCATGTTTAAATTTTTAACATCTTCTATGAAATTATCTAATATATTATTTATTCTATAAAATCTTAGAAACTGACCATAATATATACCTTTACAGCTATTTAATGATATATTAGAATTCATATTACAGTATTTTATAATATTGAAATTATAATTACTCTTTTTATTATAAACTCTAACAGCATTATTTGTAAGGTCTATATTCAAGTCTAAAAAGTTAACTTTTTTGTTTCTATAAATTTTTTCATTGTTCTTAAGTTTCAAGTATTTAGGATATATTTCAGGTATTAATTTTTTAAACAGTGGATTATTAAATATTATTATGTCATCTACATATCGGAATATTTGCCAATTAATATTATTTTGTAGAAAGTATTCTCTTTCGTACCAGAACAATATTAGATTTGCTAATAACGGACTAGAAGAAGTACCCATGGGAACGCCTTCTGATTGAATATATATTTTATTTTTAAATTCTATATAGTTAAAATTTAAAAATGTTTCCAGTAGAGTTTTTGCTGTTTTAAGATCTAATTTAAATGTTTTATATCTGTTATGAATAATTTTAATGTAGAAAGTTTTGTCATTAATGAATTCATTAAATAAATTGGTTATTTTATTATTTAGATCTCTTAAATTTATTTTAGAATATAGGTCCTCAAAGTCAAATGTGTGTACTGTTTCAATGTTTGTCCAATTGTTCATTAAATAATTAATGATTTTTTTATTTGAGTCGATAAATTTATAATTATATTTATTAGTTAATTTATTTATAATAAATTGTAGTGTTGAGGCTAATTGTATATCAATATTTTTTATGACTGAATTTATACCAGATGTGATTGTTCTGAAAGAAATAGGTTTTTTGTGTAGTTTAGGAATTATATAGAACTTTGCTATGTTTGGATTTTTGTGGTTATTATAAATTTTTAGTGAATTTTCAACATTTTTGATGTCTTTTTTGATTTTTGTGCCTGTAGTTCTAGCAAAAGTGTATTTATGATTATTATCAATTTCCTTTTTTAGTATATCGTGGTATAGATTTTTACAAATTAAAGATAAATTATTGGGACATTTATCTATAGGAGTGATAATATAGTCCTTCTGTAAATTAATTATATTTTCTTTGAAAGAAGGAATGTCTGAATTGGGTTTTGTGTATTTAAGTGTATTATTATAATAATTTAAAATTTCCTTTTTAATATTATGTTTCCATTCCAGAAAAGTAAATTCTGGAATACTGTATTTTATACTAGTTTTATTTATGAAAATATCTATATCTTTTAATATAGATTTAATTGTATTATTATAATTGTGTTTAATTTGAGGTATATATTTATACCCTTTATTTAAAATTTCTTGATATTCTGGATTTAAAAAAGAAAAGTTGCTAGTTAATATATGACCTGAGAACTTATATTTATCAATATAGTTGTTGCAATTACATTTAATTTTTTTAAAATTTGCCAAATTATTAATAAATTGGTTATAATTGCAAACTAAATTACCTATATTTTTATTGTATCTCCAGATTGTTTTAAAATTTAAATTTTTTATAGGGAAAAGATTATTGATGATTTGGTTATTAAAAATATCATTAAATTTAATATGATTAAATAAATTGTTATTAAATTTAATGATAATATTAATGTTATTAGTAGTTTGTTTAATTTTTCTGTATTTAAAGATGTCGTGTGTGATATCTATTAATCTGTTAGTCAGATTATGAATTTTAATATATTCTATGAGTTTGATAAATTTATTATTATTTAGTTTAAATAATGTTTTAATAAATTTATCGACGAAGTTGTTAGTGTACATTTGTTTTGGGTCCAATAATTCTTCAAATTCAATGTAACCTAATTTATTTGTAGTTTTACCTCTAGTTTTATTAGGTTTAGTTTTAAATTCATTTTTTTGTATTTGCAACTGATTTCATAAGTTGAAATTTCTTCTGTTTGTGGTTTGTATGTGTAGTTTAATTCGTCGTTAAGTCCATAAGGGAATAATGTGTTGTGTTTATAAATGTAGTTGTTTTCTAATAATAGTCGTTGTTTTTTGTTTTGACATATGTCTAGTATTTCTATCTTAAAGTTGTTAAAAGTATGTAATTGATTGTGTTCTTTCATATATATATTACCAATTGATTTTTTAGCGTGGTTTCTATGTAGGTTTATTCGTATATTTAATGGATTACAAGTTTGTCCTATATATGATAGTTGACAAATTTGGCATGTTAATTTATAAATAGTATTCACTAATTTACAACTAGTTGTTTGAAAAGTGTCATGGTTCTTAAGAGAGGGACAAGTTTGACAATTTTTTCTTAGGCAATTCTTAGCGAGTTTAAATTAACATAAAAGAGGTGCTAACACTAATATGTTTGTAGTTTTTTTTAGTTTTTTTAGTTTGTTATTCTTATGAATTTTTAAATATATTTTACTTAATTGTTTTTGTGGTGATAAAATTTGTAATAAATTGAATAATTAATCTATAAATATATAGATATTACTGTTTGTTATCTGTTATATTTTTAAGAATAACTAATAAAAAAAACATCTTTAAACTAACTAAACAATGAAAAAAACAAAAGTTCTGAAATTATTTTTTCTAGAATTACTTTTATAATTTAATTTTTAATAATCAAACAATGAAAGATAATTAAAATTTGTATGAAGATTTATTTATATTAGAATATCTAATATAATTTAATTTGTATATTATGTTATATATAAAAAATATATCATAAAACTCTTTTTTTTTTTTTTCTCCTTATTATTAGTTTGATTAAAAGTGCATGGTTCTGTCTTTCTCTCTTTTTTCTAACTATTATATATATTCTCTCTTCGATTATTCTATATATAGGATTAGAGTATGTCTGAATGACGTGTAAAAGCCGATGTAATAGACGTTACGTTGTTAATTTTTATTGTTATTAATTATAAATATATAATTAACTTGAGGATGTAGTAGAAGTAAAGAATTTTTTTTTTTTTCTCTCTCTATCTACAAATTAATAACATTTTACAAATTTCATAATTTGAATTTAAATGATCATAATAGTGAAGATAATCTTAATACAAAACTGGACTATAAAATTAAATAACTATTTATTATTATATATATATATATATTTATAATTTGCTATATTTATATCTTCTTGTGTTGGATATTATCGTGTTGTTTGATTATTCTGACTTCTTCGAAAAATTCTCTCTCTCTCTTATTATAATTTTTTATTGAAAATCTATTTTTACAATCGATTATAAAAAGTGGCCATATTTACATAATTATGTAATCATTAATTCAAAGTTGCAACATTTCCAGAATAAAATTGATCATTTGACATCTCTCGTTTGCACTAAAATGCCACTCGCAGATTAAAATTTTGTTATTTATCATGACAACTATTTTAACTTTGAAATTTTCCAAAAACATCTTCAATTTTGAATTGATGAAAAAAATAGTTGATGAAATTTCTTTAAAAGTTATAAATTTAATTTCATTTTTCTCTTCATATTTATATATTTTGTCTTCATTTATATAAATTATTCAGATCTAATTTTGTTATCTAAAGTAGGGGTTTAAGTCTGAATTTTCTATAAAATTTTCATAATTTTAGTTTAGAGATTTCTGATTATAAAATATACTTGAAAGGTGATTTACTTGACGATCAGCTAACCTGGTTTCTGATTTTCACTCCATGAACACGGGTTGCCTCTAGTTTCTCTTGTTAACTTGGTTTCATAATTTCAGCTATTGAGAAAACGACCGTTGAGTTAGTTGATAGGTATTCTACAATTGTTTGAAAATATACATTGATAGTTTCTATTGGAGCTCTAATTGTTTACTGCTGTGACACATCATTCTACGCCCCCAGCTGACATCATTGGTTGGAACGTGTGGAAACATATTTGTCTTAAATAAATATTCAGATTTTCTAAGGTACTTGTACAAATTACAAAAATAATCACTTTAAAAAGAAGGCCACAATTTTAATCCGAATAGATGGAAAAAAAACACTATGCCCTATCGTATATTGCAAATATTTTGAATTATTTTCCTAGAGTATCAATTTCCTCATAGGTAAATTTCCATTAATAAATTTTTCCTTGGTATTAGTGTAGTGTCAAATTGTTGATATTTAATTTGTATGTTGTTACTTTGTATGTATTCCCATTCTATGTACTGTAAATCGACATTTTAACCCTAAACAAACTATTTTCTGGTGTTACCAAGAACTATCAACGTTTGGAGGAATTTTTTTAGTTTATTTAATATTAAGGAATGTAATTTCTCCCTATAAATAATAGAAAATTTTCGAAAAATTGCGTAGTGTCACTTATTCATACTGCCATGTGTTTCATAAAATTGTTCACGAATTTCTAAAAAATAATAGAGCTCGCGATCATGTTTAATAATTAAATTGAGAGTTGAAAGTTCATTATACACGTTTCCTCAATATTTTCTTTCACCAATCTGGCTGAAAAATTTAAAAGTTATAAAGTTAAAAAGGTACATTTGTCACATTTTTAACAAAGGAAAATCAAATTTACCAAATACGGAACTAATTTATTTTTATTTTTAGTCTGAAATGTTGTTAATATTGTGAAATCATAATTGGTGGGCAGAAAAATGATTTTATTTCATCAAACAATCAATCGAGCAGAACACGGGCGAAGCCAGGTCATATATTTGTGTAGATAATTGTGAAGAGTACAAAATAATTTGGCACTCTACATGAATTGTGAACTCATACTCCAGGTTGAGTTTTCAGAATTTTCAGTAGAAATTTCATATTCGAGGAGTTAGATGGAAATGAATCATACTACCTTCTTACCCAGTGACGAACCATACCACTGTTGCATATTGGATCTGTGAAAATTAAACAAGGGCTGAAGATTTCGAGGACATCACTATGTAAAACCTTCCATCTATCTTCCTGTGTATCTTAAACGTAGCATTTCTTTTATGAATATATCACATTCATTTTGACTAGATATATAATTATATCTTTAATACTTTAACAAACAATATTTTGATGGTGAATAAAACATCTCTATTGGAAGTAATAGTGATAAACAATAATATAAATAATAAACATTTCTTCATATGTAAAAAGAGAATAGTGAAGGCTGTCAACGCTGGCAAAAAGAGGGAGAAAAAGTAAATTCTAACAGGAGACATATTGAGATGGCTAAACAGAGAAGCAGATCACGGCGGGAGAAAGAAGTGAGACATCGCGATACCAAACTTCCCCTCCACGGTGGTAAGGGGAGGAAAAGTGATTTTTCTATGGCATATCACAAGATTTTTTTTCAAAAAGGTTTTTCATTCTCATAGTAACTAGGTAAGTACAGACCGTATATATATATGTTTATGCAATAATATACCTCCATAGACAAAGGAAGTTTCATATTATAGGCATGAACTACTCCTTGTTTGCTTATATAAAGGTGGATTTCTATTATATGTAAATTCGAATGCTCTCTCTCTCCTTAAAATTAAATTTACATATAATCGAGTGATTAGGGTTGAACACGTATTGCACTCGAAAAAAGGTTTAATTTTCTGGCATTAGAGCGTAATTATATAGTGGATGATTGTATTCCTTCATGATACCTTACCTATTCTGTATTCTGTACATAACCCGGACTCCTGGAGCGTACGAAAGTCGCCAACTGTCCGGATACATTACCTAGGATAAAACAATCAATGGCTACAAAGCACCATCTGGATAACATATCACGAGAAAGAGTGCTCGGGAGGATGTGGCGAGCACAACGGGAGGTAGCCAAGTTATTCAACGTATCTAAATCATTGTATCTCGTCTCTGGAGCTAATTCCAAACTACTGGGACTTGTCGCCGGAGGAAGGCTGGAGACCTCCCCAAAGTGGCAACCCCGAGTGACGACCAATACCTGGCTCTAACAGTTTAGAGTTCACGGAAGTTGTCAGCTCGCAAACTCTCCCTGAAGCTTGCCACGGCCACTAGCAGAATTGTATCCTGGAAGACCGTCTCATGAAGGTTTGAAATGCAAGGTCTTTACGCTAGGAAGCCTGCAATATGCGCTCCTTTGACCCCACTCCAGAAGAAGCGCCGCCTTGCATGGTGCAGATAACACATCAACTGGGATCATGACCAATGGAGTCGGTTCTGTTCTCAGAAGAATCCAGGATCAGCCTGAAAATGATTTCCGAGGCTCCTTAATCTGGAGAGAAACACGCTACCACTCCTCAAACATTGTTCACGTTCTTACAACATTGAGCTACTAACCATAAGAATATTTTGATTTTGTGGAAGCCATTCTCTTTAAATGGCGCCAAACTAGGTGTCGATAGTAAAAAAAGATAAAAGTTAAATGTACACGACATTTATTTACACGTAAACAAACAACATATAAAGAAATACAATGTAACGTAAATTGCCATAAATAAAAAACACTCAACATGCACCAATAACTAAGTAAATGACCTTAGTACATTTCTGAAATAACTGTGCTGCTAACCATAGAAACCCACAACTAAATAAATGCTTCAATGTATTTGTGATAACCCTGTGTCTACTAACCTTAGGAACCAGCGACTTAGTAGGGTGCCCTAAGTGAATTTCTATAAACCTTTTGCTACTAATTATAAAATATTTTAGTTTTAAGAGAGCAATACTGGTTAAATAGAGCCAATCTATGTATGGATAGTGAAGAAAATATCCAAGTTACAAAAAAACACGACATTTATTCACATAACAACAGCTAAAAAGTAAAATAAAAAAAGGAATTTTGGCTTTGTTCCAATGATATGGTCTCCTCCAGGTATAAGGGAGGGACTTCAACAGGGGTCCAGGACGGGCCTCTATGATGGCGCCGGACCACCAGGTACAGGGGAGGGACTTTAGCAGGGGTCCAGGACGGGCCTCCTACGGCGACGTCGGACCAGAAGGTACAGTCGGAGACTGAACCAGGCCACCAGGGCCAGCTGCAGGCAGGTCAGGGCCAGGTCGGGCCTCCAGAACATAAGGGCGAAGATGTCCTCCTCCACGGGACTCCTCGCTATGGCCTCAGGCCGTCGAATTATCGGCCGCATCTCTACAACGCTCAGGAACACGAGCAGAACAACTCCAATCAGGACAGCCATGATCGCTTCTATATCTCAGGGCAGTGAGGAGTAACTTGTGAGAGTTTCTTTGTTGTTTCTAGGGAAACCTACTTTATAACAATTAAACGATTTCCTTATATTTTATTGAGAATTTATTTCTCAGATTCTGACTAGTGTTATGATATTAATTTGAAAGAATATATTGAAATATATATTCGGGTCAAATATAAGAATTCCCTGTAAACATTGCATACTGGATTGAAATATTTTAGATAATTCTGATGAAGGAACTAGATAAAGTTTTCTTTCCCAAGATATACTTATACAAATATAACTTTTCTTGTTAATTCAACCCTTAGTTTAAAATTCGAGTGAGAGAACCAAAAAATTATTTGTATTTGAATTGTATTTAGAGAAATAAGAAATAAGACAAAGCGAATCTGTTATTTATTTTTTTGCGAACACGCAAACACGCTTGTTCAGCGGTACATATACTAAAATTGGAACACTTTTTATCATATTATTCTCATAGATGAAGAGAGGAATAACAATTTCTGATGTTATATTTAATTATATGTGTATAATATAACGTGTGTGATGGATATATTAAAGCTTAAAGTCCTTTATTGGTTAATAACTCACTAGAATATATTATTATTATTACATACAGTAAAACCTCCATGAGAGAACGCCTCCGCTTGTGGATGTTGTTAGTTTCTGTGCTGGGAACATTGTATGTTTTCCCACGTGCCGCGGGGGAGCGTGACCGGGCCTGCGCAGGTACCAGGAGAGAGTTGTTTATTTTTTTAACTTTGTATGGATGGACATTAAAACATGGTGGCAGCGGTAACTGGATAAAATACGAACCCGGATATTGCAAAATATCGATTTTGTGTACCTTGGAAGATAATTCAACATGGCTCAGATTCAACATCCAGAAACTTTCGACTTCTCGACTCCCAACGAATGGCCCAAATGGAGGAAGAGATTCGAACGAAACCTCGTGGTCAGTGGAATGAAGAAGAAAGAGGAAGCGGACAAGATCGATTTGTTCATGTATTTGATGGGTGACCGCGCAGATGATATATTCAGGACCTTCAAGTTCGAAAAGGAGGAAGAGGCAAAGAAAATTGATTCCGTCCTCAAGGCGTTCGACAGCCACTTCTGTGTCAGAAAGAATATTATCTACGAACGTGCGAAATTTAATTCAAGAATCCAAGAGGATCGGGAGCCAGTGGACAAATTCATCACTTCATTGTAAAAAATTGGCTGATAGTTGCGAATTTGAGGGTCTTCATGAGCAGTTGATCCGTGACCGAATAGTGGTTGGAGTGAGGGGCAAAGCTTTATCTGAAAGAATGCAGTTGGACAGCGAACTGACTTTGGAAAAGGCGGTGAAAATGGTTCAACAGCAGGAAGCCGTTCGACAGCAGCAAGTCGACCTGCAGCGTCCCTCAACAAGCCAAAAGGTCAATCAGGTGAAGTTCAAATCGAAGAAACAATCACCGAAACAACAACAGCAGCCTTCGAGGAAGAAGGAGAAGTCAGGCAAAACAAGATCACGATGTCCAAAATGCGGAGGTTTCACCCACAGGGAAGGACAGGTTTGCCGTGCTGAAGGACAAAGATGTAACCTATGTTCAAACTCTGGCCATTCTGCAAATTGCTGCCCAGATAAGCAGGCGAAGACTGCGGAAGTCAAAGCTGTTTCTGAACTTGATGAAGAAATTGGTTTTCTCCTGGAGGTCTCAGCTGTGGAGGATTCATCTAATCTCGATGATGCTGAAGGCGAGTGCAGGAGGCGATGGGCAGCATAAATCCAAGTGAATGGGAAACAGGTGAAGTTCAAGCTCGACTCCCAGGCGGATGTTACATGTGTTCCTCTATGTCTCTTCAAGAAGATAATGGGAGAGCAACGACTAGTGGAAAGTGATATCAACATTAGAGCTGCTGAATTTTCCGAACTTCAGACTGTGGGTATGTTTATATCAACGCTGCGAAATGGAAATTATGAAATCAAGGAGAAGATTTATGTCATTCGTCGTTTGAGTGAACCTCTTCTGAGTCGCCGGGCATGTGAGCTCTTGAGCCTGGCGAGGCGGATTGAAGTGGTTGCGACGAGAATTAACCCGATCAAGGAATTCCCTGAAGTATTTGAAGGACCGGGACAAATTGGAAACCCTTACGAAATCAAATTGAAAACTGGAGCAAAACCATATGCTGTGCATACTCCTCGACGGGTACCAATACCTTGTATGGAAAAGCTCAAAACAAGATTGGAAGAGCTCGAGAAATCGGGAATCATAGCACAAGTTAACGTTGCGACTGAATGGTGTCCACCGACTGTGATTGCTGGTAAACCGAATGGCGACATACAACTGTGGATCTCTCAAGGCTGAACGAACATGTACAGCGCGAAGTGCATTCCATGCCAGTGGTGGAGCACATGCTAGGGCAACTGGGGGAAGCAAGATTCTTTTCGAAACTGGACGCGAACAGTGGCTTTCACCAGATTCCATTGAGCCCGGACTGCCAGCATTTAACGACCTTCATCACTCCTTTTGGGAGATATAAATTCTGCAGGATGCCATTTGGAATCTCACTCGCCCCAGAGTATTTTCAGAAAGTTATGTCAATAATCTTGCAAGGCATGGACGGTGTAATGTGTTACCTGGACGATATCCTGATATTTGCCTCCGACTCCAAGACTCACGATCGAATTCTTCATTTAGTGCTCCGAAAACTGAAAGAGGCGAAAGTTACACTGAACAAGGCCAAGTGTGTCTTCGGCGTGCCAAGAATTTATTTTCTTGGGCACATACTGGATGAAGACGGTATTCGACCAGATCCAGCGAAAATCGAAGCAGTGATGAAGATGCCTGCTCCGACCGATGTTCATGGCGTAAGAAGATTTCTTGGCACGGTGAACCATCTGGGACGCTTTGTGGAAAATTTATCTGAAATTGTGGCTCCACTGAACCAGTTGTTGGTGAAAGGTCAAGACTTCGTTTGGGATTGCAGCCAGGAGCGAGCATTCCGAAAGTTGAAAGAATTGCTCACGACTCAACCCATCTTGGCAGCATACGACGTCAGGAAACCAACTATGGTGTCATCCGACGCATCTTCATACGGCTTGGGAGCGGTACTGAAGCAAGAAGGTAAGAATGGAATCTGGCGACCTGTTGCTTATTCTTCTAGAACTATGACACCTACCGAAAAACGATATGCTCAGATCGAGAAAGAGGCTCTCGCAATTACATGGGCTTACGAACGTTTTCAAGATTTCCTGCTTGGAAAGCGTTTCCGAATTGAGACAGACCATAAACCTCTCATTCCTCTATTTTCGACAAAAGAATTGAGTTCGCTGACCCCAAGACTGAAACGTTTCCGAATGCGTATGATGAGGTTTGGATTCGAAATAGTGCATATCCCTGAAAAGGAGCTGCTCGACGCCGATGCATTATCCAGACAACCACTTCATACAACCGAGGGAGGTGAAAACGAACGGCCAACCTCAGCGCATATAAATGCAGTTCTCTCGTGTATAACCGACAAAGACGAGATGTTGACGAAGATTTTTGAAGCTCAACAAAGAGATTCGACCCTGAAAGCAGTAGTCAACTACCTTGAGTAAGGCTGGCCAGATAAGAAGAAGATGGCACAGGCTTTGCTCTCTTATTGGCATGTCAAGGATGAACTCGGCATTCAAAATGGACTACTGATGCGTAGCTGTCGTCTTGTTATTCCAGCAAGTATGAAACTGGAGATCCTAAATAAGTTGCACGCTGGGCACTTCGGGATTACAAAAACAAGACTTCGCGCACTGGAGACGGTATGGTGGCCTGGAATTTCGGAAGATCGCGGAAACGGTCAGAAGGTGCAGTGTCATATCCAGGAAGCCATCTCAAAACATGAACCTTTGATACCAACCAACTTTCCTACACAACCGTGGCAAAAGATTGGAATGGATTTGTTCAAGTTCGAGAATAAGTGGTATCTAGTCGTCATTGACTATTATTCTCGCTTTCCTAAAATGATTCAGCTGGATCGGCTCACAGCCAATGTGATGGTGCGTAGTTGCAAATCCATATTTGCCCGACATGGAATACCAGAAACAGTTGTAAGCGATAATGGGACGCAATTTGGAGCTGCTCGTGAATTTTCAAATTTCGCAAGGCAGTACGGATTCACACATGTCACTTCAAGTCCTCGATTCCCGCAGAGCAATGGGATGGCAGAAGCAGGTGTGAAAATTGCTAAGTTGATCCTCAAGAAAAATCAAGACCCATCACTTGGACTCCTGGAGTATCGACCAACCCCTTTGGAGAACGGTTACAGCCCTGCTGAGCTTCTCATGGGACGTAAACTCCGAACGACCTTGCCAATTGCACCAGAGAATCTTAATGCAAGGTATGTGGACTCTCAGACCCTGAAAAGAAAGGAAGGGAGAAGGAGAAAGGATATGAAATCCAGATATGATCGACGCTGCGGAGCTACGGACATGTAGGAGCTATCCGAAGGTGACACGGTTTGGATTACAGATATGCGAATCTGGGGGATTGTAAAGCAGAAAGCATCGACCCCAAGGTCATATATGGTTGATACTCCAGTTGGAACTGTACGTCGAAACAGGTTCCATCTACGAAAAGGAGATACAGTGCAATATCCAGCCGACCCATCGACGCCGACCTTTTCGGGGGAGGAACTGGTTGAAAATGAAAAGACCCCAGTTGTGGATTATCCCTCTAACGACTCAGAAGACGGCCAGATAAGAACCCGGAGTGGACGAATTGCTAAACCCCTGGATCGTCTTCATTATTAATTATATTATGCATTTAAAGTTTGTAATGCATATATATTTCAAATCTTTAAAAGGGGGATGTGCTGGGAACATTGTATGTTTTCTCACGTACCGCGGCGGATCGTGACAAGGCCTGCGCGGGTATGGGGGCAGTTGTTTTTTGAACTTTGTATGGATGGACATTAAAACAGTTTCCATCAAGTCGAGTTCGCCTTTTTGAACAAATGGTCAATATTCTCCACTTTGATCTGATATATGGTCCATATAGTTTTATCAGCAGAGCTTTGTACCTTGCCTTCTTCTGTCTGTAGTCGTTGGCTAAATAAATTTGGCTTTTCCGTCTTTTGGAGCAATTTCTCCTCCCAAAGACAACAGAGTGTCTTACTTCATTACAATAATGAAATTTAAAACTAATTTCGGATTTCATTCAGTTCTATTTTGTGTTCGTCATCTCATTGGGATGTTACCAGACGATAGCGGATAATTCTATACAAAGGACAGTTTCCATCGCCAAAATTTCTATTTTAACCTATTATATGCTCTCTGGTATGGACTCATTGTCCAACTAGATTTTCTTTAGAGAGAGGCTCTATTGTACAATTATAAAGAGTTATATGAAACTTGAAGAATGTCCACTCTCTTAAAGGACTAAGTTACTTGATAGGTGTCAACAGAGCTGGTTGTGGCAAAACTCTAATTGACTTAAAGGTTTTTGGTTTCAAAACGTCACACACACTGCTAGTGCTGTGGTTGTTATCGCACAAGAGATAACACATATGTAATAAATAGAATGATAAAGCACGATTGTTTTTTTTTTAAACAATTGAAAAAAAAAATGTTCTCTAGTGTACTTAATGAAAAATATTTGGAAGGCTTAGCTCATAAGGAAGGAACCTTCCAGCGCTTTCGCCAATTTAGTTCACCAGGCCGCTTTTTAGAGTTAAAATGCTGTACTGGACGATTAAATACCATAACAAAGATTCCGCTATCCAGTTTTGAATATATAAGCAGAATCGTCCAATATAATATTAGAGTTCTAAAAAGCGGTCTATTTCTAAGATTACTAAATAAAATTTTAATTTTGAATTATTTTTGATTTGAAAAATTTCGGGAATCTGATGAAAGTAACTTATTTGAGGGAAATATTTCTTTAAAACATCGGTAGAATTCTGGAGTCATCACAGAAAATGTAGTTTTTAGATCCCATGGCCTCAGCGATCTTAAGTTTGTCATTCCTAATATATCTCCACAGCATCTCTACCAAAATGTCACTTAGAAAAATAAGGGAAGACGAATCAATTTATTTTATCAAAACAATTTAATTACCAACTGAAGAATCTAATCAATAATAATGATAAATACAATTAACATTGTGGGATCTGGGAATCTTAGGGTCGGCTTGGGAAAGATTGAGGGGTTGTGGTGGAGCTAGTGTTCTGTCTTAAGATGGTGATTTTAACACTCACCATGGATCTGTGGCTTGCTCATAGGCATGCTGAAATCTGTCTTGATTCTTGATCAAGTCAACCACCACAGGTCAGGTGGCTCGACTAAAGGGAAAGGACGTCTCAGTCCATCTTGGACCCTGTCTTGGTGCTGGTGGGGTCAAGTCAGCCACCACAGGTCAGGTGGCTCGACTACAGGGAAGGGACGTCTCAGTCCATCTTGGACTCTGGCTTGGTGCTGGTGGGTTCAAGTCAGCCTCCATGGGGCATGTAGCTCGAACACAGGGAAGGGGTGCCCGAGTCCATCTTTGGCTCGGTGCTGTCAAGGCTGAGGGCTTTAGGCTCCATCACTATACCTCACTATCACCAGAGGTTTGCAGCTTAGATGGGGAAGGGTGGGACATGGTTAGGTTAGGTGGGATTCTGGGTGAATCGTGGAATACTGTGGTCACGAGGTGTCCTAACAATGATATGAATAAATAACTATCTACACAAATAACTAGGTAAATGTCCTTAGTACATTTCTGATAACTCTGCTGCTAACCATAAGAACCTATAACTAAATAAATACTAAATGTATATTGTGAAAACTTTGTGCTACTAAACCCATGGGAACCCGTGACTCAGTAAATGCCCTAGTGTATTTATTTTAACCTTTTGCTACTAATTATAAAAAAATATATTTTAGTTTTAAGATAGAAAAATACTGGTTAAATGAGCCGATCTTTGTGTGAATAGTGAAAAAAAGATCAAAGTTACAAAAAGCATGACATTTATTCACATTAAAACAGCTAAAAAGTAAAATATAAAAAGGAATTTTGGCTTAATACCAATGATACGCCCTCTACGCCACAGTCAATGACTTCACCCAGTACTAAGATAGACATGTCTTTTTCAGTGTTTCTATTTATTTACAAATAATTCCTTTTCTACCCATATTTGTTTTACCATGATTATTGGTGTTTTGGTTAAATTATTTCTCAAATGTGTGTTCTTCAGAAATATTCTCATTCAGTGTACCTATAAATATTGTGTAGCCCCATACAGAGAGCATAAGCCTATATTGCTAAACCCAAGAGGCATTAAACTTTTTGGGCTCAAAATTTATCCTCTTGGTTATTAGCCCTTAAAGCCATATCAAATAGGGGCACTAAACTCGCACAGAAACTTCATTGGAACTTCTTCAAAGCAGACTGGACAGAATTCAATCAGCACAAAACTTTTCAAAAACTCTAGCCAAGGGACCCAAACCAAACTTTTGAAACTTTTACCTAGAATAAACTATTGAGATATCTTATATAAAATCATCTCGAAGTCCTAGAAGTAAAATAAGGTAGACTATCAATAAAAAATGTACTCAAGTTATAGACAGTCTGGGTCGCTAGATATAATAACCACAAAGTGTCTTATAGATAACTCAACTTGCATGCTTAACTATATATTAGGATTTTCTGCTGAACTAGAACTCTGGTAGCAACTTTCATTTATTTATTAGCCAATGAATAAATAGAATCTAGTAAATCTTTGTCTTGTTACTTCAATAGACTATGAAACGTCAGTTTTTGTCTTTAACTCTGAAGAAAGGAATAATGAGGCTTATAGGACATCTTATCATTTGTTACTCATCCCCAGTATACATTGTACAGACAATGGTAATACATCTTAGTTAGCTGAAGCAGGGCTTACCCAAAAGCGTTCTTTGATCAGTTGAATAAAAAAACATTGCGGCGTTATATATATATATATTTTTGTAATGGTAATTATGATAGAGTTATATAGAGTAACTATTTACTGTAAATGCATCAATTGTCTACACATGTAGAATCTGTTTGATCTCTGCACTTACCAGTTGGCCAGAGACCTGTTTGGATACTTGAATCACTGATGAAATTGGGGAATTCCACATCGGGATTCGATCCTACTTCATGGCTGACGAAAATCGACGATTTTTCTCTTCATATCTCATTTAATTAAGTTAACCAGAGCTTATGTTAGCTTGTCACCCGTGTATAACTATTAAAAATCAATTAATAAAATGTCGTCCAAGTTTAATAAAATTATAAAATATTTATTAATATTTGTGTGTGTTGTTCCCAGAGAATGTAGTGATGGAATAATGGAACATAGAATACTTTAAATAGGGTACATTTGTAGTGACGTTTTAATATCATTTTTTAAATCTATGTGAACTTATGTAAGTGAAAAAAAAATTTTTGAATTGTTTGTTTATTGCTTTTTGTCACGATCCCTTCGACACGGCTAGGATTTCTGGGGCGTATACAAGTCTCCAATTGTCCGCGTTGGTCTATCGGATTCTCACTTCTATGATAGTGGACATCCAGTTGATCAGGTGTCTCCGGACCCATCTGGAATTGGAAAGGTCTTTCATAGCTTAGGAATGGCTTTTAATGAAGTTGGATGCTTGATGCTGTTGTAGATGGTAGACTGAGTTGGCCAAGTTTTGTCAGAGTCAGCAGCTTAGATGATATCGTGTTTGAGGATTGTAGAAGAGCTGCTGCATTATGTTGGGCAATATCACAGGGAGAATGGCGTCGATGATTCTGCTGAGGCTTCTTGTGAATTTAACAACGTTGAACAGATGAGGTCGATTGGTTGTGGGCATCATATGCAAACTTTCTATGGAAGGGTGACAAAGGATAATTGCAGGTTAAATTGAGCAGCTATTTTGGACATTTGAACAGATCTTCCAATACTCGTCGCATTTGCTTCAGCAGAGTATAGAGAGTCAAGTGAGGGATCAGTTCACTGATTCCAGGATTATCTGGGTTGAAGATTGCGCGAATGGCTGATAGTCAATAGACACGAATATGGTTACTTGTCCGTGCACAATCAGAAAAGATCTGGTTGATACAGGATTTCTAGGTATTCTGTTCAGAAGGAGGTGTAAGGATCATGCAGCTTCATGTTTTGGAGCATTGAAAGGCCGAGATCCATTCGTGTGCTAGGAAATGTCTGGTGATCGCTTTAAAGCCAAAGGATCCTCTTCT
>CP092873.1:46827432-46879063 GCA_030710605.1 Cordylochernes scorpioides | reverse complement strand
ATACTCACAATAGAGGACGCAGCGGCCGAGGTAGGTTTGTATCTGTTATATATGTTCATTTAAATATTTCACTGAAACAACTTAATATTAACACATAAAATCCGGTTTAAAGGAGATCTATGACATAATAAAGAAGGGGTTGAAATGTCGCTGGAATTTTATCTGATGATCCCCGTTCCAGCAGATCTCTTTTTCCAATTTATTTCAATTTAAAGTTTTTGTGTATGTCTGGTCTACCATTAGGGTTTCAAAACATAATATCCAAACTTATAACAAATGTTAATTCATACTATAGATATATTACTAAATACAACTATTTATAATCATATTATAAAATAAAAAAACCTTTAAAAATCTTTAAAAAAAAAAAGGATAAAATATAAAATCATAAAAAAATATATATATATATACTAACAATCTTATCTACCTTCTTTATAAAACTCTTTTTTGTTTTTTTTTTCTTTTCCTTATTATTAGTTTGATTAAAAGTGCATGGTTCTGTCTTTCTCTCTTTTTTCTAACTATTATATATATTATCTCTTCGATTATTCTATATATAGGATTAGAGTATGTCTGAATGACGTGTAAAAGCCGATGTAATAGACGTTACTTTGTTAATTTTTTTTATTGTTATTAATTATAATTATATAATTAACTTGAGGATGTAATAGAAGTAAAGGATTTTTTTTTTTTCTCTCTCTATCTACAAATTAATAACATTTTACAAAATTTTATAATTTGTATTTAAATGATCATAATAGTGAAGATAATCTTAATACAAAACTGGACTATAAAATTAAATAACTATTTATTATTATAATATATATATATATATATATATATACTCAGTTATAAAGAAAATAACTTTCTAGAAACAATTGTAAGAGCTATTACAAACAAAATATAAAACTTTAATGAAGAAGTCAAAATAATCAGACGATAAACACACACACACAAAGTTGTTCAACAAGAATCTATAAATAGATATAGTCAAATATAAAGAAGTAAACAACACAAACAATATATACAATTAAATATTTATATAGCCTGTACATCAACATATTTTCTAAATATAAACCCAGTAAAATTCACCCATGATTTTTCTAAATATATATTTTAAGGAGTTTTGTTCTATCTTGTATAAGTACATATTTCTTAAATTATCATCTATAATTTTAAAGTATTTTATAATTGTCGATTTCTGAAGAGTGTATATGCCGATATATGAAAGCATTGGATATATACTTATCTTTTTTTCTATTGTTTTTTCATATATATTTCTTTGAAAATTTGCTTGTGTACATTTTTTTTCGCGTGTGTGTGTGAAAGTATTGCATGTATTTCTTTCTGAAAGTATTGATATATGCCATTTTTGAAGCATTTCATTTATATATTTATGAAAGTATTATATTAATATACATGTCTTTTTTAAAGCATTGTATATTTCGGAAAGTATTATATATATTTATTTACGCAATATTTGAAAAATCAATTTGTATTGTGTGAAATCATTGTATATATCTATTTCTGAAATACTTGTATATATACATTTCTGAAAGTATTTGTCTATATTTAAAAAAAAAGTATTTTATTTTATATTTCTGAAGCAATTGTATTTACAAGGTGCGTTCATCAATTTCCAGGACTGCTCTGTATCTTTGAAAAAATAAAACAAATAAAAAAACCTAATTTAATATTTTTAAAAATATGCCCCTCCTGCCTCAATACACCTGTTCCAGCTCTTTTTCCAATTGTCGAAGCAGGAGATAAAATCACTTTTTGAGAGGTTCCTCAAGGTTGCCTTCGATTCAGCTTGTATCATATCAACGTTGTCAAATTTACTTCCTTTTAACTTCATTTTCAATTAAGGATAGAGGAAAAATCATTGGGTTTAAGACGGGGGAATAGGGTGGATGAGGGATCTGTATGGTTGAATGCTTGGCCAAGAACTGCAAACCAACATGGGCTGTGTGCGGCCGCGCATTATCGACGTGAAGTATCCAGTCATTGTTTTGCCATCTTTCAGGTCTTTTAAGGCACACTGCCTCCCTTAAGCGCCTCATTATCCCGAAATTAACCTCTTGATTAATTGTACGTCCGAAATAAATAAATTCATGGTGAACCAAAACATTAATATAAAAAAATGTAACAAGCAATGTCTTGACTTTGGATTTTGTAAATCTTGCATTTTTGGGTTTCGGTTCCCCTCTTTCAATCCATTGGCTGGATTGACGTTTGGATTCCGGGTCATACTGATACACCCATGTCTCATCCCCGGTAATGATTTTTTGCATCCATTATGGATCGGTCCGAGTCATTTCAACCATGTTTTTGCAGACATCCATTCTAACCTCCTTTTGTTCCTCTGTTAGAATCCGGGGAACAAATTTTGAAGACGTCCGGATCATGTCCAAATCTTTTGTTACTATTTGATGACACAGTCCTACAGATAGTCCAGTCTCTGAAGATAAGTCTTTAATAGAAATTATTCTGTTAGATTTAATTAATTCCTTTATTTTGAGCTTGTTTCCCTTGCAACGTAATGATCTTGGACGCCCAGTATGCTGATCATCGTTCACTTTTTCCGGCCTTTTAGGAAGCGTGAAAACAATTCAAAAGTTCTTGAACGGGATAAAGCTGCATCGCCAAAAGCTTCTTTAATCAATTCATGCGTCTCAGTAGCACTTTTTTTCAATTTAAAACAAAACTTAATGAAGATTCTCTGCTCTTCGAAAATGGCCATTTTAAAATTAGAAATGCGAACCTTACAAGGAAGTTGTTTTGTTCTATTTTTAGATCGGCGCGTGCACCACGAGACTCGTGCTTTCAGTCAGGTGTGGTTGAATGTCCAATATTTAACTCTGTATAAATTTTTTTCTTTAGTTTTTTTTATTTATTTTATTTTTTAACCAGTCCTGGAAATTAATGAACTCATTTTGTATATATTTCTGAAAGTATTATATGTATCTACTTATGTGTGTGAAAGTATTTAAAAGTGAAAATAATTTGTTTATTTCTGAAAGTATTGTATTTATTTATTTATGTAAAAATATTCTATTTATCTACTTTTGAAATTATTGTAAATATGAATTTTTGAAGCATTGTATTAGTATATATTTAAAATATTGTATATATATTTATTTATGCAATATTTACAAAATCAATTTGTATGTGTGAAATTATTGTATATATATCTTTCTGAAAATGGTGTTTACATATTTTCTGAAATACTTGTATATATCTATTTCTGAAAAAACTATTCTTCTATTTATGTGAGTATTGTATATATATCTATTTTCAAAAAATTTACATATGTCTATTTCTGATATTGTATTGTATATTGTGTTTAAAATATCTCAATCCATAAATAATGGATAAAGACCACACATTAAATATGTTATAACACCTTGATAAAGGTTGGCGTTCAGCCAACTCAAATATTGGTAAAATAAATGATATTTTGATCCAAAATAGCCTTTTAAATTAAATTATAGTATTGTATATATATTTTTTTTTCCCCTCTCTCTGAAAGATAATATTTTGTCTTTTTCTGGGAGCATTGTATATATTTCTTTCTGTGAAATACACTTATATATATTCTATAAAATAATCCCTTGCATAAATATTGAGAAAAATCAATCATTCCTCCAGGGAAGAGTGTCTTCTTCAAAAAACATTTTATTGTTCTCTAGCTTTCGGGCACGGACGCCCTTCTACAGGAGAAAACATGGTATAATGACACGCCAATAGAACACGAGTTAAATGTAATGATACTATTTTACATATTTTTATGAAGTTATAAATATTACTTTTACATATTAACTATTATATAATTGAGACAAAATATTTAAAATATATATATATATCTCTAATAAGAGGACAAACAAACGAATAAAATATAGGCCACCAGAAAAAACCAAATCTAAAAACCTGCCAATATCCTTTATCATTTATTTTAAGACATTTCCATAGCCCGTCTGAAATGCGAAATCCCCCAGTTTACAAATCTATTTGCAGTATTCCCTACTCACCTGTATCCATATCAATAGCCCGTCATCTGAAAAAAAAATTCGGCGTTAAAACCTTCTTCTGCAACTCACCAAGTTTAAGTTCACTACTAAGAAACCCTATAACAAAAAGCAATAGCCTCAATTATCCTTGCAATATTAAGAATGCCATATACTCTATAGAATGCAACGAATGCAAAACCAAATACGTAGGTGAAACAGGTAGAAATTTAAATGTAAGAATATCTGAACATCAACGAAATATCGAAAACCAGGACAATAGATCTCTAGTATACCATCATGTAAGAGAAACAGGTCATTCCTTCGCACTATCCAAACCAATAACCCATTATTCCAACATCCCCAATAAACAACAGAGACTCATCATAGAATCCATTATATCAAGAAAACACAATAGTATTAACAGAAGAGTTGATATTCCAGAAGTTTATAATATACTATTCCCTGAGCTCACCCCAAGTCATCCAAATACAAGAATCATCTCAGAATAGCAGCAGTGGTAACCAGGCAGACATCTCCTGATAATGATAACTACAGCCTGGCTATGTATTCCTTGCTTCCTTGGTTTTTTCTGGTGGCCTATATTTTATTCGTTTGTTTGTCCTCTTATTAGAGATATATATATATATATTTTAAATATTTTGTCTCAATTATATAATAGTTAATATGTAAAAGTAATATTTATATCTTCATAAAAATATGTAAAATAGTATCATTACATTTAACTCGTGTTCTATTGGCGTGTCATTATACCATGTTTTCTCCTGTAGAAGGGCGTCCGTGCCCGAAAGCTAGAGAACAATAAAATGTTTTTTGAAGAAGACACTCTTCCCTGGAGGAATGATTGATTTTTCTCAACACTTATATATATATATATATATATATATATATGCATTTCTGAAAGTATTATATTTGTCTTATTTCTAAAAATGTATTGAATTTATATTGCTAAAACAATTATATTTATATATTCCTCAA
The DNA here is from genome assembly GCA_030710605.1 of Cordylochernes scorpioides. Classification (NCBI taxonomy): domain Eukaryota; kingdom Metazoa; phylum Arthropoda; class Arachnida; order Pseudoscorpiones; family Chernetidae; genus Cordylochernes; species Cordylochernes scorpioides. Next base: position 46,874,057 of record CP092873.1, on the reverse strand, counting down.
AGTATTGTATGTATCTAAAATCCTTCTGTGTGTGAAAGTATTATGTTTTTTTATTTATGTGAAAATATTGTATTAATCTACTTTTGAATATATTGCATTCAAATAGTTATATTTTTTAAGATGTAAATTATTATATGTATTATGAGCGATTTCATTTTGTACCATTTTTCAAATATGTAAATAAATACGAATTTTAAATATCAAATTTAGTATTATTATTTGTATATTAGACAATATAATTTATTTCTCTACTTTTATTTCAGTTTTTTTTCTAAAATATCCCAAGATAATATCATGGGGTGCTGGAATCTATTATATCTAAAATGCTCAATAGCATAAATAGGAAAATAGACATTCCTGACATCTATGGTGTTTTCCTTGCTGGTATCTCTTAAAGCTTTAATGTAATAGTTTCTGTGTTATCTCGAGCCTTTTCTCCATATATATTTATTTAATAGCATTTTTGTCTATTTTGCTTCTTCTTTCTTTTCACGCTGTTTATACAAATTACCTCTACTATATATATTTGAGAAACTCTTGTGCCATTGGTATCCATCTTGCTATGTGATAGCCGCCTGTAGAAGGGTTTTTACCCGAAAGCTCGTGCTCGTTTTATATAAAAAGGACACCCATCTTCCTTATCGCCTGGTTCATTTCAAATATCATGTTAGACTAAAATATCATAATAAAGACTTTGTTTGATTGCAAGTTTTGTAATCTAGTTTTAATATACAATCATACCACCTTGAGGCCTAAAATTGTGTACATTCACTCAACCCAATGACAATGATGGTTTATAAAATATAAAACTTCTAGGTGTGAGTACAAAGAGTATGCTAAAATAGAAAAATTACAGGAGAGTAATAAACAAAAGAAGAAAAAGAAATATTTGATCAAATATATCTAAAAGTATCTGAAAAGAAGCGAATATAATCTAAGAAAACATGCCAAAGAAAGGTTTTTAAAAATGCAAACGAATTGAAGGTAATACAAGAAATTGATAAGATAAATAATGTAAAGGAAGAGTCCGATTAAATGAACGAGTAGAAATGTAATCAAAGTTCATTTAAAAAAATGAATAAACGTAGAGAGAAAAGTAGAAAAAAAAGATATAGAGAGGAGTTCAATATATAAAGAGGTTAAAATATTGCATTGGCATTGCGATTTTGCATAAATATTTATATATAGACATAATAAAAATGAGACTGAACATAATAGCATCGTAATAGTGAGGGAGTAAGTATCAAATTTAATGTTTCAATGGTTAAAGCAGCTGATTATAGGAATCATAAGGACTGAGTATATCATAAATAAATTTAAAATAGGGAAAAGCTTACATAAAACACACTATAGAGAAAAAACATTTTCTAACCTACCGATATTAAATAACTAAATATATATGGCTAAAATAAAAGGGGGGAGGCACCCATTATGATATTTCTGAGAATCAACCCTTCAACGCAGCGTATATAAGCAGAATCGTCTACTACATTATTTGAGCTCAGCGGACTGATAGATTAAATTGGCGCTGGGAGGGTTGACCACTGATGAGCCAAGCCCTCTCAATATATTTTTTCATCGATGTAAGAACAGTAGAAGTTTGATTTGTGTGAAAAAGAAACATTAGTGTTTGAATACTTTAATTTCTTATATATAGATGGAGCATTATTGCTTTATATTACTCTATACTTTATTACTTAACTCCAAGTAATAGTCGAGGTTTAATAGTCTGTTTTCTAGAACCTTTCAGAACACTAACCAAATGATGTCTTTGCCCTGCTTCTCCTTGATATCGCTTTAACAAATGTTATTCATTAAAATTTTATCATTATCATTCTAAATAAGTAGCTGTGATGATGTGAATGTATCATTAAATGCTTTTTGTAACAAATCAAAGCTTTTACTGGGTGATTTACCAATTCATAGAAGAATAATTTCAATCAAACACATTATTCCATTTTAACGCCTTATTTTAATTTAATCGCGTTGCTACTACTATATATACTATATTATATATGCGAGGCAAACATTTAAGTACATCTGGTGTTAGAATTATTTCCTATTTTGATGGCCATCTTTTTATTTCATTCTACGTTTTTTTTTTTTTTTCAATTAGGGCAGTACGGGAACTTCTTGATCATTCTTTGTATGTCAATTAACTAAAGGGTTTATTCGGTTTTATTATTGTTAAAATTATAAATTTTATCTATTTATTTAGCGTATTGAATATATTGGTTTACTGCAAGGTTTATTGTATATTGTAGAGATTGGAGACCTGAATCTTCTTGTGTATTGATTATAGTTAAATTATGATGCATTAGCGCGCCATCTGTAATCAAAATTCGAAACTATTATAGACGTGCCAGGCCCTCCCGTTAATTTTTCCATTGCAGTAAGGGCAGTAGAAATTGTTTATTTAAAAAAAAAATTCCTACGCGTCTATAATAGTTTCGAATATTGATTATAGTGTTGAAGATTGGGATTCCAGAATTTAAAATATAAATTTTTGTTTTATATATATTAATCAATTGTTACCACAGAGTGTGTGCAAGCTCACAGGTAAATAGGCGCTAATCCAAAAAAAAAAAAGAAAAGTTCATTTGTTTTAATATTAGTTTCCATTTTATATTTTGTTCTCTCTCTTGTAAATCAATAAATATAATGTTTAAATAATATTCCTTGAATCTCTCTCTCTGTTTTATTAAAAATTCCAAGCAAAGTCAAGAGTTTTTAAAATATAAATATGAGAGGAATGAATGACTTGGTATATTAGCGTACTTAATTAAACGACGGTGCCGTTTTAAAGATTTCTCCTGGGTGTGAAATTATAAATATTTTTTTTGGAGAAAAGATAAATTTCCCAGGACTTCTGTGAATAGAAATTGATCTCTCACACCAATTGCAGACGATTTCAATATAATTATGAATGCAGGAATTAAAATGATCTGTAGAACGAGCTCTATTATAGTAGTATCATCGGTGAAAATAGCTAATTGACAATGCGGGGAGATCACACATTTTACTCACCAGACCTCTCACCTACCGACCACCACATTTTCAGGCATTTTACCAACTTCACAGAAGGGAAATGTTTTCTAAAACAAGGCGATGCCGAAGCGGCCTTTAATGATTTCATCGCCTTTATAACTCCAGAATTTTATCAAAATGGAATAAAACAGCTAGTTTCCTCTTGGCAAGGATATATAGATCTCAATGATTTTAATTTTGATTGATAAAGTCTTGTTTGAAGTAAGTTATTGCATTTTAAATTTACTGACAAAAAATAGTCAATTATTTTTGCACCGACCCAATATTTCTTATTTTTCAGATTCCTTCTGAGAGTTGAGATAGATAAATTACCATTCTCCAAAATGTATCTGGATTTTTTTTTAATTTTCTAAAATAAACTATTTAGATTTCTTGCTGATTATAATTATGATTTAGATTATCCGTTTTTTTTGACGAGTTATAGATACATATTTCTGTGTCTGAGGTTTTAGGTTGACTACTGCCATTCCTTTCATACTTTCTTTTTTCTCTGGTTATATTGAGGCAATTGTATTGCGCATGAATATATTTTTAGTTTTCCAAATGCACAGAGGGAATTAGGGGGATTGGTGAAAGGATACTCTAAACCGTTGGTTTTCGACCGCTACCACCTAGGGTTCGATTCCCATATTGGGCTTTTTTTTTTCTGATTAAAAAAAAATGCTCCAATGGCCCCCGATTCTTCAAAAAGTCCAACCCTACCAGCGAGTGCAAGTAAGCAAACTGGGCTCTGACACATTTGTAAGTGCAAAGTCAAACTGTTTTTCACATGTGTAGATATGGGGTACACTTACAGTAAAAGCACTCGCCTTATTTTACCCACCATGATTATCATATATAGTGATAAGGAAAAATAAATGAATGAAATAAAAAAAAACAGGGGAAATATTCTCTAAAGTTTGAAAAAGAAGCTCTCTTTCAGTGTTTCGGAGGTGGATTACTGATTAAATCTAGCTGGAAATATGCCCAATTTATGAGCTTATACACTTTCATAGAAAAATATGATTCAAGACATGAAAGTATCCACTTGGTAACAACGCTGTTACCGAAACGTTACACACTATTGATTTATTTGGATTTGGTCTTTTTACCTTGTGTTTACCATTAGACTAGTTTCTCACCTTTACCTTTGAACTAAGTAATTGGTCTTTACATAAGTGTCACACCAAGTTGTTCTATGTTGCAGTGATGTCATCCCCATATCCTGCTACAGTGAAATTCCTGGGAGTTACTAGGACGATCTCCTGGTGTAGTCAACATGTTACTCCGAGACCAAGGAGACGTTGCAGTGGGGTGGAATTGCTACAAGACCAATGGACACAAGATATGGTGGCAAAGATCAGGAATCAGCATTTGCCACATGTGCTGTGTGAGTATTGTTCATCTATAGGATATCAAACTGGAACAATTGAATGGACAAAGTGGGTGACAATGTAATTCATATCTTAAATATAGAAATCAACTAAGCAATCGTTTAACTATGCAAATACTAATGCTGCACATGACTGGTACAGAGCAGGAGGGACAAGCACCGGTTCTGTCCTCCCAAAAGAATAACAGTCTTTGATTTCCAGACTTTAAGACTGGTCATTTATGGACAATAACTTTCCAGAATGGTTGCAAGGTTTTCCCACTATGTACTAAGTGAATATCTCAACTTGCAACTCTAAAACACATTAATAACTGTATTGACTCATCCATTGATGTGCTCTACTCATCCGAGACAGATATCATCACCAAACTTTACAAGCTTGACACTCTAATATGATTGAGTGGAGATAAGAAAGAAGAAGAAGACTATGTAAATAGATCTGGCTGTAGTCAGAAAATGCTTAGGTAAATTTTAGTCAATTTTTTTTTTGAGGTTTATTAAATGGAAAGACACAATCAAAACATTTCTCAGCTCAATTTTCGAAACAGTTGAACATCTTTAAAAGAAATTTAAGAACAATTTTAAGGGACTTCTGTATTACCAAAGTATTAAATCATGAAAAAAAAATCAGAAGAATATTCCATTCCTTTCTATAAATTACGATACTCAACACATAATTCTTTAAAAGATCCTCATCAAAAACGTTAGCCAACTTTACCCTCTTAGTCGTTCTAAGTTGTGATTTCAAAAGGAAAACCACAAATCTCATATTGTAGGTTTCTACTTTTTGTTACTTTATTGTTTTATAATTTATTCATGTGTTTCTTCAAGAAAGAGGCAAATTGGAATTTATTAAAATGCATTTGTATCGTATGAGAAATGGTCAGAGCAATGATTTGTGCAACGTATTATTTTTCTGCTTCTTTACAATAATGGGTCTGTTTAAAGGAGCTCAAACCTAAAATTAAAATTTTGCTTTAAAAACTAGAAAAATTACTCCATGGAAAAACAAGGCGCGAGATTATATTATAAAATATATTTTTAGAATTTTTTCTAAATATATTATATAAGGTTGTATTAAAAATATATTTAGATATACAGTTAAACCTGTCTATAGCGCCTCCCTCTCTATAACGCCCGATTTTAAATACGTAGTACGATGCGATTTACATTAAAAGTGACCTGTCTATAGCACTCCCTCTTTATAGCACCGTATTTTGGTTAGTCCCAAGAGGGGGCGCTATAGACAGGTTTAACTGTATTTTCAAATGCAACATTTTGAATAAATATTTGTTCATATTATATTTCCCCCATCTGATATTTTATTGAAAGGACAACACTGAGCCTATACTTCCACCAATCTTGTTTCTCATTCCATAACACTCCACCTAGAGTCGAGGAAAGTCTAAATACCAAGTTCCATAGTACCAAGATATCTGGACACCATTCCATACAGATAACTGTAAATATGGTACAGTTCTCTATTGCTGTAACAAGATACCAAGATTTCGGAGTCACAACCTCAACAAAGTACCAAGATATTTGAACTTTCACTTCATAGATACAGATGTTTGGTAAAGTGCCTAGAGAAGTAACAAAGTACCAATGAATTTAAACTTGTGGGAGCCGAGAGACAGCCTGCTGGGATGACAGACCACGGCAAACATACAAGCGGGGCCAGGAAATAGGAGATGACCTCCGCTGTGTGGCGCGTCAGATTGTCGGAAATCAATGAGAACCCAATAGACATTCTAGGGTGTTGTCCTTTTGACTTCCTTTATCAACTTCCATAAAAAATGTAGCTAATACCTAATACTAATAAACACTAACTTTAAGGAAGAGTAAGGAGAAAATATTTTTATTCAATTAAACTTGTGACAAGCTTTCGGGCAGTCACCCCCTTCAACAGGTGATAAAGAACAATTGACTATTAAAATAGGAAACAAACTGAGCTTTAAACAAAAATGATACAACTGCAGCCTGGCCGCGAGAAAACGTGAGGTGGTGTGGGGGGAGGGGGTTTATCCGGTTTTTAAGTTAATACATATATCATGATATTGGTTAGGTAAATCTATATGTCGATTAATACTGTCATTAGAAATGGATAAAATAGCCTCTATGATTAATCTCTGGTGTTTACTGGGAATGTTATTGTACAAGGTGGTGGGAGAATCTAAATTGAAAGAATGGCCAGTATTATGGGTGTGGTTGTATATGAAGGATCTGCCGTCTTTATTAGTGATGCATCTACCATGTTCGATCATCCTGATGGCCACGGACCTACCTGTCTCACCTATGTAGGTTGCACTACAATCGTTACATGAGACTGAATAGACCGAGCCACCTGAAGATCGAACAGTGGTAGGTCTCTGTATGCGGGTAAAGGGATGTCTAAGAATGGTGGCCAGACTTCTATTATTTTTAAAATAAGTATTGATACCGTGGGATTTAAGCATGCGGGATATGGTAGCGGATTGTGATGAAAAAGGCAAAATACAGGTATTTCTATGGGCTGTAAGGGGTTTCAACTTAGCAGAGTTGTATTGGTATTTCAGTATGAAATGGAGAGGGTATTGTGAGAGGGCAAGCTGTTTTTTGATGTTGGAGAATTCTATTGACCTAAATATGGGCAGGGAGCAATGTGTGACCAATCTTTTGGTAAGTGTTCTGACTGTATCAATTTTATGGGATAAGGGACAGGAAGAATTGGAATTGGTATAGAAAGTTGGGTTATTGATTTTATGATATACTGTTGTGTGGTAGTGTGATGGGGTACGAATAATGAGTATGTCGAGAAAAGGTAAAACACCCTTAACTTCTGATTCATAACTGAAAGAAATGTCAGGGTGAAAGGAATTAAGAACAGATAAAATGCCAACCTCACAATCAGAATCACATATACAAAGGATATCATCAATATTAGATTCTCCCACCACCTTGTACAATAACATTCCCAGTAAACACCAGAGATTAATCATAGAGGCCATTTTATCCATTTCTAATGACAGTATTAATCGACATATAGATTTACCAAACCAATATCATGATATATGTATTAACTTAAAAACCGGATAAACCCCCTCCCCCCACACCACCTCACGTTTTCTCGCGGCCAGGCTGCAGTTGTATCATTTTTGTTTAAAGCTCAGTTTGTTTCCTATTTTAATAGTCAATTGTTCTTTATCACCTGTTGAAGGGCGTGACTGCCCGAAAGCTTGTCACAAGTTTAATTGAATAAAAATCTTTTCTCCTTACTCTTCCTTATCGTTTATACAATCTGTGGAGAATTGTTCAAGTAATTTTAAACACTAACTTTGTAATACTCTTCTGGACCATCGTTGGACTTAATAAATCGACACACCACAAACTATCGCCCCATAAATATAGACGTTTGATAAAGTTTCTAAAGAGTTCATAAAATACCAAGACATTAGAACCATCACCCTATAGATAAACATGTTTGGTAAAGTGCCTAGAGAAGTAACAAAGTACCAACTACTACTGATCCACCTCCCCATAGAAACAAATACATGGCACAGTTTTCTACGACTCTCGAAACTCTCGAGAAAATCTCTCCATATAGGCAGACGAATGATGCATTTTTCAGAACAAAGTACCGAGACTTTAGAATGAGCATCCCCAACAGACACACAGACACTTGTTAAAGAGGCAAAAGAAGTAGCACATCTAGATATTCGAACCACCACCTACTCTCTTATGTAACAGTTACCTATAAGGTAAATAACAAAGTAACACAGGTTCAAATGAATAGACTGAACTTTAAGTAGTCGCAATGTTTACTATTATAATATTTTCTTGTTTTATTTATAAATAATTAGTTCGTTTCAGCATAAGATTATAATAGTTGTTGTATGTGGCAGTGTTGTAGAAATCTGAAGATTGGATACCACAATCCCTAATCCTATGGAATTGGAATGAAACCAAATGACAATATATTGGACCATTGTCTACATGTAACTGGAACCCCGAGACCAAGGACAATGCGGTGGAATTCCAACAAGATCCAATAAGACCAAAGATATGATACCAAATATCAGAACTCAGCAAGTCCAGGTGTGCTGTGTGAGTATTGTAAATCCTAGGGTATCTCGCTGGTGGGAATTGGGTTGGACAACGTTGGTGACAAAGTTACCTTGGCTAGAGCAATCTTCTAAGATGTAACTTACCAGCCAAAAATGGAATAAACTCGGTTATGATAATACCTAGGTGTATTTTGGCAAATATTTGGATTGGTCCTATAATCATTTGGAAAAATCTATATTTAAAAAATCATGCAAAAAAATGTTAACAAAGCAAAATTAATCATGGCAGTAAAATTTCACAACTAGAGAAAATTGACATTAATCCGAAATCCAATATAGTTTAAAGAGTTTATATATAGCCTGAAGGTTCAAGCCAGCTGCATGTGAATGCTGTGCATCATCAGTAGATGTGTTGGAGAAAATTAACAGAATTCAAGCAAGCATTTCAATCAATAAAAGGATCAATGATATGAGTAAATATCTGGAGTACCGCGTTGTTAGTATGCATTTGACACTTTAATTAAGTTCCATTAAAAATTAAATTTATTTCCACAGAAGCCCCACAAGAAATTTCAAAATTCATAAAATGCACAAAAAGTAGCTTGTTCTCTATAAATGTATTTGATATATAAGTTTTGAGCTTTTAAACGGAAGGTCACTCAAAGATATCGTTTCATGGTTCAAAAATTGAGATATAAACGATAAAATGTCATCGTATTTCATGGAACGAAAGCAACAATTTTCGATAAATTTAAAATGGAAATAATTACCAATATGCATATTTATTTGATACAGTGGAGTTTTTATAGTAGAAAATCAAATATCATATTTTAGATTTTTCATTTTGAAGACATTTTTTTACTTTTGAATGATTTTCTTTATGTCTTCAGAAAGAAATAAATCAAAATTTACAGAGCGTAGAGTTTGAAGAAGACAAAACAAGGTAGCAGAATATTTCTATTACATTTTTATATTAGCATATAAATTTAATATATATATGCAGCCCAAAGTTTTGTTAAAGAACTCAAAATCTATCATTATAAAGAGACACAGAAATAACGTTTACATCTGGTTTCTAAATATTTTCGTTCTTGTTGTTGTGAGATATTTAATCAGTTTGTATCTAAAAATCTATTAAAATTCAATTTTCCGAAAAAAATATATAGGTATCTTCATATTATCGGAGAAGCACCTACCCTATTTTCTTCTGTCTGTATCAACTTAACATTAATATTTATTCATATTTTTTAAATCTGTCTTTCGATTTTATACATATAATTTCAAGCATTTGATTAAAATGTTTTCGATTGTAAAAAAGTATTGCAGCATTTGCTACGCAAGCAAAGTCAAACAAGAGGATTACCTAAGTTAATTTTCGTTCAATCAATTGTCATAACTACTGTAAAAATACCAGAGATATAATTGAGAAAATATACTAATCTTTTTAATGCGAATGAGGAGAGGCAAAATGTGTGGAATCTCAAAAGGAAAAATTAAAAATAATGACAAGGATTGTGAGTGGGCTAGCTGTCAGGGTGACCTCAATAGGGGAATGCAGGTTTCTACCAGGGCCGGGTGTAACAGTGGGAGCTTCCTGGAGCTGTGGCTCTGTCAGTTATGTTGAATATTCAAGTTGGTCACCATCGTCGTTGTTGGTGGCTTTCTGGCTTCGGGTAGGTGAGGGGACGTTAGTGTGGACTCTAAGGAAGAACGGGAGGCCGACCCTGTTCGAGACGGAATCTAGAGTTGGTAGGATGCATGGTTTGTTGACATGCCTCTAAGGTGACTGCGTCCTTAATGACTGAGGATTTCAGGACGATAGAGATGGAATCTGGAGAAATAAGTGGGAGGTTTTCACAAGTCTTACTTAGCATTGCATCGTTCTCTTCTCAAAGTTGTGGTCAGACACTTATATAGGTGGTTAGGTTTCTGGTAGAATTGCACCTACCCTAGTGAGAGAGAGTTTTTCTATTTTCGATTGATAAGTTTTACCGAGACAGTTATTTAATATTTCATTTGAGTCTATTAATTTCGGTGAGTTGAGACCTCAACTCACTCTATAAGAATAGACTCAAGCCATCTCAAAAAGTCATCCTTCACAGACCTTAAAAATATTCACTAACATAACAACTGGGAAATATGAAATATTTTGACACATATATTTCTTTTTGAATAAAACAATTTTTACTGCCCCCTTACTGCAATAATAAAATAATTGGGATCCCATTATTTTATTATTGTAGTAAGGGCAGTAGAAAATTATTTAAAAAGAAATATATGCGTTAAAATAGTTTATATTTCTTATAAAATAAAGTGAGGTAATGTATTGTAAAAACAGCTGGGGTAGATGCAATTCTACTAGAACAAGGCTGGTGGAGCTGTCTTGGTTATGTGAGATACAGGGCATGAGAGAAAGTAAACAGCTTCAAGGCGGAGACGGGGGTCAATTGGTGTGTTCTTGGTGATGAGATGACTAAGTCTTTGGTTATGTCAGGGGTGTTGCTGGAGGTCTTCTCTTGGTTGATGTAATTTGGGAGAAGGTGGTCATTTGGTACGTTCTTGGTGATGAGATGACTCAGACTTTGGTTATGTCAAGGATGTTGCTGGAGGTGTTCTCTTGGTTGATGTAATTTGGGAGAAGGTGGTCATTTGGTGCGCTCTTGGTGATGTTATGTATTTGGTTATGTCAGGGGTATTCCTGGAGGTCTTCTCTTGGCTGATGTAATTTGGGAGAAGGTGGTCAATTGCTGCGTTCTTGGTGATTAGATGACTCAGTCTTTGGTTATGTCAGGGGTGTTGCTGGAGGTCTTATCTTGGTTGATGTAATTTGGGAGAAGGTGGTCAATTGGTGCGTTCTTAGTGATGAGATGACTCAGTCTTTGGTTATGTCAGGGGTGTTGCTGGAGGTCTTCTCTTGGCTGATGTAATTTGGGAGAAGGTGGTCAATTGGTGCGTTCTTGGTGATGAGATGACTCAGTCTTTGGTTATGTCAGGGGTGTTGCTGGAGGTCTTTGCTGATGTGATTTGGGAGAAGGTGGTCAATTGGTGCGTTCTTGGTGATGAGATGACTCGGTCTTTGGTTATGTCAAGGGTGTTGCTGGAGGTCTTCTCTTGGTTGATGTAATTTGGAAAAAGGTGGTCAATTGGTGTGTTCTTGGTGATGAGATGTCTTTGGTTTTGTCAGGGGTATTGCTAGAGGTCTTCTCTTGGTTGATGTAATTTGGGAGAAGGTGGTCAATTGGTGTGTTCTTGGTGATGAGATGTCTTTGGTTATGTCAGGGGTGTTGCTAGAGGTCTTTTCTTGGTTGATGTAATTTGGGCGAAGGAGGTCAATTGGTGTGTTCTTGGTGATGAGATTTCTTTGGTTATGTCAGGGGTGTTGCTGGAGGTCTTCTCTTGGTTGATGTAATTTGGGAGATGGTGGTCAATTGGTGTGTTCTTGGTGATGAGATGACTCAGTCTTTGGTTATGTCAAGGATGTTGCTGGAGGTGTTCTCTTGGTTGATGTAATTTGGGAGAAGGTGGTCATTTGGCGAATTCTTGGTGATAAGAGGTCTTTGGTTATGCCAGGGGTGTTGCTAGAGGTCTTCTCTTGGTTGATGTAATTTGGGAGAAGGTGGTCATTTGGTACGTTCTTGGTGATGAGATGACTCAGTCTTTGGTTATGTCAGGGGTGTTGCTGGAGGTCTTCTCTTGGCTGATGTAATTTGGGAGAAGGTGGTCAATTGGTGCGTTCTTGGTGATGAAATAACTCAGTCTTTGGTTATGTCAGGGGTGTTGCTGGAGGTCTTCTCTTTGCTGATGTAATTTGGGAGAAGGTGGTCAATTGGTGCGTTCTTGGTGATGAGATGACTCAGTCTTTGGTTATGTCAAGGGTGTTGCTGGAGGTCTTCTCTTGGTTGATGTAATTTGGGAAAAGGTGGTCAATTGGTGTGTTCTTGATGATGAGATGTCTTTGGTTTTGTCAGGGGTATTTTTAGAGGTCTTCTCTTGGTTGATGTGATTTGGGAGAAGGTGGTCAATTGGTGTGTTCTTGGTGATGAGATGTCTTTGGTTATGTCAGGGGTGTTGCTGGAGGTCTTCTCTTGGTTGATGTAATTTGGGCGAAGGAGGTCAATTGGTGTGTTCTTGGTGATGAGATGTCTTTGGTTATGTCAGGGGTGTTGCTGGAGGTCTTATCTTGGTTGATGTAATTTGGGAGAAGGTGGTCAATTGGTGTGTTCTTGGTGATGAGATGACTCAGTCTTTGGTTATGTAAGGGGTGTTGCTGGAGGTCTTCTCTTGGTTGATGTAATTTGAGAGAAGGTGGTCAATTGGCGAATTCTTGGTGATAAGATGTCTTTGGTTATGTCGGGGGTGTTGCTGGAGGTCTTTTCTTTGTTTAAGTAATTTGGGAGAAGGTGGCCAATTGGTGCGTTCTTGGTGATGAGATGACTCAGTCTTTGGCTTATGTCAGGGGTGTTGCTGGAGGTTTTGTGTGAATTAATGGGCCCAGTGCCGGAATTCCTGTTCGTGTTGCTTGTCCTAAAGGAGGTCTTGCTGTTTGGTGGCTGCGGATAAGTCATTCAGGGAAGTGTCTGATTACAACTTCGATATGAGACGAATGCAATCTCAGTAAGATTTGTGGAACGATCCACGATGTTCTCGAGATTTCATCAAATCTATTGTCCTGGTCTCCTTTCAAAACCTGGATGTGGTTGTCAATTTGTGGCACGATGCAAACCATAACTTCTACCAACTCCGGAATCTGTCATGAGCGGGCAAGGCTTCCTGTGAATTCTTGGAGACTACGCCGATGTTCTCTCGCCGGCCTGGAGTCGGAGAGTCGCCTTCGATGGCTTTGGGGCCAACTTGGATCTTCAGCATCACTGATGGGGTCTACAGTTCCAGGGGGCCCTCATTCTTACACCTGGTTAGATACCTGCATTCCTATACATATAGATCACCCTGGCAGGCCCTAGGAGATGGCCTTCCATAACCATCTTTTAATTCTTAAAATTTTAATGATGAAGTGGCACCCCGACATCGTAACTTGAGCACCTAGCGAAAATCTCATATTTTAAAAGAGATTTTCATAGCTCTTGTCATGACTCCTTAACCTGGCTCACCAAGCTTTCCCTGTTCTCCTAGGAAGTCATTCTTTACTGAGAAAATATCTTGGCAAGATAACTACCAGGTTCCTTCGCAGAACTTGTTCCGAGGATCTTACCTAGGCAGGCTTTCCTACAGTATTTAAAAGGTTTCAGTCCCGCCAATATTTTCTCCAAACCAGCACCAAAAAGTCCACAAGGAGATCGGTATGTTTATGTGCCTAAACTACTAAAGACATGTTTTTCCATGTCAACCTCCAGCAAGATCAAATAATGCCACCGCCCTCAGCCATTTACGACGGTTCGTACCAAAATCTCGAAACCCGAAAATTTTGAAGCTGAAAATTTGAAAAATATCTTCCCTGGATTTCCATCGACCCTCTCAATCCCGCCTTCAAATCAGAAAAATTCGTGCCCTTCTCAACCAAAAAGGACGAAAAACAAAACCCAAAAGACACCATATCTTCACGTAGTAAGCCTAAAGTTCCGTCAACACCCCCATAGGATATTTAGGAATCCTACTGGAGGGAAGTAGTGTGGTTGCTACACTACACCTCGGTCAGCGTGAGTCGGGTGAACACCTGACTACGTATGCGCTGCCAGACAGTCACAGCCCGGACTTTAGCACGTGCGCCTTCAGCCGACAAAGTATTCTACCAATGGCCTTTATTTCTTTCCTCTATTTTTTGAGCTATAATCAAAATAATTTATTGTACAATATATTTTACTTTTGATTAGTTAACCCAAAAGTGGTATCATACATTGATACTAAATAATACAAATCTTCAAACTTAATTTTGGAAATGTCCAAAATCGAATTTATAACATACTATCTGCATCGTTTTACCGCATTTTGCCTCTCTATCGCCCAGTTTTCAACTTGATTTTTCAAGGTCATAGGCAGCCACAAATTTGTTGACTGAATGTGCGACTTTTAGAAAAGCTTGGAATTAGAATTTCTATAATGACTCTAGGAAGCCAGATGTAAACCCTCATCCTGTGTCAGAAATGGATCCTAAATGTGTTTTCTCTGAGTAATCTTACGCTTAAAGTTCAATATTTATAAAATATACTAAATCTATTGAAGGCCCAAATAAATCAAAATTATCTAAATTGATATCATATATTAACTAGACATATAAAGAATATAAAGAGAAGGAGCAGAACCTTCCCCCATTCTTCAAAATTCAATTTAAAAAGGCCACTTCAAAAACATACTGAACTATATTGAAAAACACATACTGATATTTATATTGGATTGGTTCCAGAGCACTATAAATAAGGAAGCAAAGAAATACCTAACTATCCTAAAAATCAGGATATTCTGAAATTGACAATAAAAATGATGTTCCAACATAATGGTCAGATGGTAGCTAACGATGTAGTACTCCAGGTAACACCATTGAGAGAGTAAACTATGTTCTTAATGACCTTTGTCAACCTCATTGTCTAGCTCAGTTTTCCCAGTGAGATATTCTGTTATGGACAATACTTATGTGGTGGTATATGTGTGCTTCAAACATCACACGGCTGATGTCACCCCTCCAGTATATCCTATCTCTGGACTCTTGCTTCTATTACCAAAACCTCATCAACTAAAATCTGCACAATTTGAGTAAGAATTTGAAATTCATCTCTCATTGTAAGGTCAAGATACCTAACTAACAAGACTTCCTCAACTATCTCATTGTAATAGACGATGCAGTGTAAAATTCCCAGGTGACATGATTTGACACCAAACAATTATTTGTTCACCAAAGGTGCATGGGAATTCTATGGGGAATCTTGGATAAGTGAGAAATGGTTCGCACTCAACTTATACTCTGGACTAAACACTCAATTTGATAATCCACCAGCTCTTCTCCACCTCTCTGACGTTTGGGCAAGAAGTGTACCAGTGGCTATGTAGTCTCCATGAGTGTCGCCACACAACTCTAATTATCTTCCTTACTGGATACCTTCCATTAGAAATGTCCAATAAAGTTCATCTGGTCTATCTGGAAGCTGAAATAATATTTACCTTTCAAGAAATTCCCTGGGCCTCTATCATTCCCTATCTACCTCAGAAGAGAATCCTTTTGACTTAAAATGATCACCAGAAACTCGCCCTAATACAGAGATGGATCTCGGCCTTTTAATCCTACAAAACCTCTGTAGCGGCATGATTCTTGCATCTCTGCTGAGCAGAGTTCCGCGCCATACTGTATGCCACCAGAGCTGTCCAGAATATGCACAGAAATTGTATTTGTCTCGATTGCCTTGAAGCCGTTCGCATCATCTGCAACCCAGAATATCCTGGAATCAGCAAACTGATCCCTCACTTCAACTCTCTATACTCTGCTTAAACAAATATGACAAGTATTGGAAGAGATGTTCAAATGACCAAAATAGCTTCTTACTTCTACCTGCTGTTATTCTTTGTAACCCATCCCTAAATTGTAGGTCAATGATGCCCATAAAAATCAGTATTACCAACAAATTTAACCTTATCTGTTCAACACCATTAGATTCACAAGAAGCCTCAGCAGAATAATCGACTCCCTATGATGTTCCCCAGCGCATGTTGCAGCAGCTCTTCTTCAATCCTCAGACATGATATCATCAAAGCTGCTGACTCTGACAAAACTCGGCCAACTTTGCCTACAAAGTACAAAAGCATCAAGCAACCAACCTTCATTAAAAGCCATCCCTAAGCTATGAAGACCCTGCCAATTTCAGAAAAATCCAAAGACACCTGACTGACTGGATGTCCACTATCATAGAGGCGAGAATCCCATAGACCAACACGGACAATTGGAGACTTGTATACGCCCCAGAAACCCTAGCCGTGTCAAAGGGATTGTGTCAAAAAGCAATAAACAAACAATTCAAAATAGTTTATTTTCACACACATAAGTTCACATAGATTAAAAAATGATATTAAAACGTCACTACAAATGTATTCTATTTAAAGTAGGTTTGTCATATCCAATGATTCTAGTACTACTGAAACTGGAGCCAGGATAACAACCTATGTGAACAACACAAACAAGTATTATCTTGTAATCATTTTATTAAACTTGGAAGACATTTTATCAATTGACTTTACAATAATATTACACTGGTCACAGGCTAATATATTTTTATATGCCCAAGTTAAGTTAATTAAATGTGCAATGCAGAGTAAAATTGTCAGTTTTCATCCGCCATGAAGTAGGATCAAATCCCACTGTGTAATCCCCCAATTTTTGCAACACATCAGTGATTCAAGTATCCAAACAGGTCTTTGGGCAATGGTAAGTGCAGAAATCAAACTGATTTTATATGTGTAGACAATTGATGCACTTACAGTAAATAGTTGATAAGTACCAATATTGACATTGTGTATACAATGCGTAGAGTGGGGATGAGTAACAAATGATATGGTGTCATATGAACTTCATTTTTTCCTTCTTCAGGGGTAAAGACAAAAACTGACAGTTTTAAAGGTCTATCGAAGTAACAAGACAAAGAGAGATTCACCTAATTCTATCTATTCGTTGGCCAATTAGAGAGTTGCTACCAGTTAGAGTTCAGCAGAAAATTTAAAAATATAGAGTTAAGCATGCAAGTTAAGATACCTATAAGACACTCTGTGGTTGTTATAACTATCGACCAAGCCTGTCTATAACTGAGTACATTTTTTATTGATAGTCTACCTTTTTTACTTCTAGGACCTCGGGAGATTTTATATAAGATGTCTCAATAATTTTTTAGGTAAAAGTTTCAAAATTTTGGTTTGAGTAACTTAGCTAGAGTTTTTGAAAAGTTTTGTGATGGTTGAATTCTGTCGTCAGTTTTGAAGAAGTTTCAATGAAGTTTCTCTGGGAGTTTAATGCCCCTATTTAAGTGCTACTAACCAAGAGGATGAATTTGACCCCAAAAATTTTAATGCTTCTTGGGTTTAGCAATATAGGCCTATACTCTCTGCATGAAACTACACATCATTTATAGGTAAACAGAATGAGAATATTTCTGAAGAACACATATTTGAGAAATAATTTAACCAAACTACCAAAAGTCATAGTAAAACAAATATGGGTAGAAAAAGGAATTCTTTCTGAATAAATAGAAACACTGAGGAAGACTGTCTATAGTATTACTGGGTGAAGTCATTCACTGTGGCGTAGAGGGCGTATCATCGGTATCAAGACAAAATTCCTTTTTATATTTTACTTTTTAGCTGTTGTAATGTGAATAAATGTCGTGCTTTTTGTAACTTTGATCTTATTTTCACTATTCACACATAGATCGGCTCATTTAACCAGTATTGCTCTCTTAAAACTAAAATATTTTTCTATAATTAGTAGCAAAAGGTTTGAATAAATACACTAGGGCATTTACTGAGTCACGGGTTCCCATGGGTTTAGTAGCACAAAGTTTTCACAATATACATTTAGTATTTATTTAGTTATTGGTTCTTATGGTTAGCAGCAGAGTTATCAGAAATGTACTAAGGACATTTACCTAGTTATTTGTGTTGATAGTTATTTATTCATATCATTGTTAGGACACCTCGTGACCACAGTATTCCACGATTCACCCAGAACCCCACCTAACCTAACCATGTCCCACCCTTCCCCATCTAAGCTGCAAACTTCTGGTGATAGTGAGGTATAGTGATGGAGCCTAAAGCCCTCAGCCTTGACAGCACCGAGCCAAAGATGGACTCTGACACCCCTTCCCTGTGTTCGAGCTACATGTCCCATGGAGGCTGACTTGAACCCACCAGCACCAAGCCAGAGGCCAAGATGGACTGAGACGTCCTTTCCCTGTAGTCGAGCCACCTGACATATGGTGGCTGACTTGAACCCACCAGCACCAAGCCAGAGTCCAACATGGACTGAGACGTCCTTTCCCTGTAGTCGAGCCACCTGGCCTATGGTGGCTGACTTGAACCCACCAGCACCAAGCCAGAGTCCAACATGGACTGAGACGTCCTTTCCCTGTAGTCGAGCCACCTGGCCTATGGTGGCTGACTTGAACCCACCAGCACCAAGCCAGAGTCCAACATGGACTGAGACGTCATTTCCCTGTAGTCGAGCCACCTGGCCTATGGTGGCCGACTTGAACCCACCAGCACCAAGCCAGAGTCCAACATGGACTGAGACGTCCTTTCCCTGTAGTCGAGCCACCTGGCCTATGGTGGCTGACTTGAACCCACCAGCACCAAGCCAGAGTCTACATGGACTGAGACGTCCTTTCCCTGTAGTCGAGCCACCTGGCCTATGGTGGCCGACTTGAACCCACCAGCACCAAGCCAGAGTCCAACATGGACTGAGACGTCCTTTCCCTGTAGTCGAGCCACCTGGCCTATGGTGGCTGACTTGAACCCACCAGCACCAAGCCAGAGTCCAACATGGACTGAGACGTCCTTTCCCTGTAGTCGAGCCACCTGGCCTATGGTGGCTGACTTGAACCCACCAGCACCAAGCCAGAGTCCAACATGGACTGAGACGTCATTTCCCTGTAGTCGAGCCACCTGGCCTATGGTGGCCGACTTGAACCCACCAGCACCAAGCCAGAGTCCAACATGGACTGAGACGTCCTTTCCCTGTAGTCGAGCCACCTGGCCTATGGTGGCTGACTTGAACCCACCAGCACCAAGCCAGAGTCTACATGGACTGAGACGTCCTTTCCCTGTAGTCGAGCCACCTGGCCTATGGTGGCCGACTTGAACCCACCAGCACCAAGCCAGAGTCCAACATGGACTGAGACGTCCTTTCCCTGTAGTCGAGCCACCTGGCCTATGGTGGCCGACTTGAACCCACCAGCACCAAGCCAGAGTCCAACATGGACTGAGACGTCCTTTCCCTGTAGTCGAGCCACCTGGCCTATGGTGGCTGACTTGAACCCACCAGCACCAAGCCAGAGTCCAAGATGGACTGAGACGTCCCTTCCCTGTAGTCGAGCTACCTGGCCTATGGTGGCTGACTTGACCCCACCAGCACCAAGACAGGGTCCAAGATGGACTGAGACGTCCCTTCCCTTTAGTCGAGCTACCTAGCCTATGGTGGCTGACTTGACCCCACCAGCACCAAGACAGGGTCCAAGATGGACTGAGACGTCCCTTCCCTTTAGTCGAGCCACCTGACCTGTGGTGGGTGACTTGATCAAGAATCAAGACAGATTTCAGCATGCCTATGAGCAAGCCACAGATCCATGGTGGGTGTTAAAATCACCATCTTCAGACAGAACACCAGCTCCACCACAACCCCTGAACCTTTCCCAAGCCGATCCTAAGATTCCCAGATCCCACAATGTTAATTGTATTTATCATTATTATTGATTAGATTCTTCAGTTGGTAATTAAATTGTTTTGATAAAATAAATTGCTTCGTCTTCCCTTATTTTTCTATGTGACATTTTGGTAGAGATGCTGTGGAGATATATTAGGAATGACAAACTTAAGTTCGCTGAGGCCATGGGATCTAAAAACTACATTTTCTGTAATGACTCCAGAATTCTACCGATGTTTTAAAGAAATTTTTCCCTCAAATTAGTTACTTTCATCAGATTCCCGAATTTTTTTCAAATCAAAAATAAATTAAAAATAAAATTTTATTTAGTAATCTTAGAAATAGACCGCTTTTTAGAACTCTAATATTATATTGGGCGATTCTGCCTATATACTCAAAACTGGATAGCGGAATCTTTGTTATGGTATTTAATCGTCCAGTACAGCATTTTAACTCTAAAAAGCGGCCTGGTGAACTAAATTGGCGAAAGCGCTGGAAGGTTCCTTCCTTATGAGCTAAGCCTCCCCAATATTTTTTATTAAGTACACTAGAGAACATTTTTTTCAATTGTTTTAAAAAACAATCGTGCTTTATCATTCTATTTATTACATATGTGTTATCTCTTGTGCGATAACAACCACAGCACTAGCAGTGTGTGTGACGTTTTGAAACCAAAAACCTTTAAGTCAATTAGAGTTTTGCCACAACCAGCTCTGTTGACCCCTATCAAGTAACTTAGTCCTTTAAGAGAGTGGACATTCTTCAAGTTTCATATAACTCTTTATAATTGTACAATAGAGCCTCTCTCTAAAGGAAATCTAGTTGCAGAGACAATGAGTCCATACCAGAGAGCAGATAATAGGTTAAAATAGATATTTTGGCGATGGAAACTGTCCTTTGTATAGAATTATTCGCAATCGTCTGGTAACATCCCAATGAGATGACGAACACAAAATAGAACTGAATGAAATCCGAAATTAGTTTTCGATTTTATTCTTGTAATGAAGTAAGACACTCTGTTGTCCTTGGGAGGAGAAATTGCTCCAAAAGACGGAAAAGCCAAATTTATTTAGCCAACGACTACAGACACAAGAAGGCAAGGTACCAAGCTCTTCTGATAAAACTATATGGACCAAATATCAGATCAAAATGGAGAATATTGACCATTTGTTCAAAAAGGCGAACTCGACTTGATGGAAACTGTTTAAATGTCCATCCATACAAAGTTAAAAAAACAACTGCCCCCATACCCGCGCAGGCCTGGTCACGATCCGCCGCGGTACGTGGGAAAATATACAATGTTCCCAGCACATCCCCCTTTTTAAGATTTGAAATATATATACATTACAAACCTTAAATGCATAATATAATTAATAATGAAGACGATCCAGGGGTTTAGCAATTCGTACACTCCGGCTTCTTATCTGGCCGTCTTCTGAGTCGTTAGAGGGATAATCCACAACTGGGGTCTTTTCATTTTCAACCAGTTCCTCCCCCGAAAAGGTCGGCGTCGATGGGTCGGCTGGATATTGCACTGTATCTCCTTTTCGTAGATAGAACCTGTTTCGACGTACAGTCCCAACTGGAGTATCAACCATATATGACCTTGGGGTCGATGCTTTCTGCTTTTCAATCCCCCAGATTCGCATATCTGTAATCCAAACCGTGTCACCTTCGGATAGCTTCTACATGTCCGTAGCTCCGCAGCGTCGATCATATCTGGATTTCATATCCTTTCTCCTTCTCCCCTCCTTTCTTTTCAGGGTCTGAGAGTCCACCTACCTTGCATTAAGATTCTCTGGTGCAATTGGCAAGGTCGTTCGGAGTTTACGTCCCATGAGAAGCTCAGCAGGGCTGTAACCGTTCTCCAAAGGGGTTGATCGATACTCCAGGAGTCCAAGTGATGGGTCTTGATTTTTCTTGAGGATCAACTTAGCAATTTTCACACCTGCTTCTGCCATCCCATTGCTCTGCGGGAATCTGGGACTTGAAATGACATGTGTGAATCCGTACTGCCTTGCGAAATTTTAAAATTCACGAGCAGCTTCAAATTGCGTCCCATTATCGCTTACAACAGTTTCTGGTATTCCATGTCGGGCAAATATGGATTTGCAACTACGCACCACCACATTGGCTGTGAGCCGATGCAGCTGAATCATTTTAGGAAAGCGAGAATAATAGTCAATGGCGACTAGATACCACTTATTCTCGAACTTGAACAAATCCATTCCAATCTTTTGCCACGGTCGTGTAGGAAAGTTGGTTGGTATCAAAGGTTGATGTTTTGAGACGGCTTCCTGGATATGAAACTTCACTTTCTGACCGTTTCCGCGAACTCTTCCGAAATTCCAGGCCACCATACCGTCTCCAGTGCGCGAAGTCTTGTTTTTGTAATCTCGAAGTGCCCAGCGTGCAACTTATCTAGGATCTCCAGTTTCATACTTGCTGGAATAACAAGACGACAGCTACGCATCAGTAGTCCATTTTGAACGCCGAGTTCATCCTTGACATGCCAATAAGAGAGCAGAGCCTGTGCCATCTTCTTCTTATCTGGCCAGCCTTACTCAAGGTAGTTTACTACTGCTTTCAGGGTCGTATCTTTTTGTTGAGCTTCAAAAATCTTCGTCAACATATCGTCTTTGTCGGTTATACACGAGAGAACTGCATTTATATGCGCTGAGGTTGGCCGTTCGTTTTCACCTCCCTCGGTTGTAAGAAGTGGTTGTCTGGATAATGCATCGGCGTCGAGCAGCTCCTTTCCAGGGATATGCACTATTTCGAATCCAAACCTCATCATACGCATTCAGAAACGTTGCAGTCTTGGGGTCAGCGAACTCAATTCTTTTGACGAAAATAGAGGAATGAGAGGTTTATGGTCGTTCTCAATTCGGAAACGCTTTCCAAGCAGGAAATTTTGAAAGCGTTCATAAGCCCATGTAATTGCGAGAGCCTCTTTCTCGATCTGAGCATATCGTTTTTCGGTAGGTGTCATAGTTCTAGAAGAATAAGCAACGGGTCGCCAGATTCCATTCTTACCTTTTTGCTTCAGTACCGCTCCCAAGCCGTATGAAGATGCGTCGGATGACACCATAGTTGGTTTCCTGACGTCGTATGCTGCCAAGATAGGTTGAGTCGTGAGCAATTCTTTCAACTTTCGGAATGCTCGCTCCTGGCTGCAATCCCAAACGAAGTCTTGACATTTCACCAACAACTGGTTCAGTGGAGCCACAATTTCAGATAAATTTTCCACAAAGCGTCAAGATGGTTCACCATGCCAAGAAATCATCTCACGCCATGAACATCGGTCGGAGCAGGCATCTTCATCACTGCTTCGATTTTCGCTGGATCTGGTCGAATACCGTCTTCATCCAGTATGTGCCCAATAAAATAAATTATTGGCACGCCGAAGACACACTTGGCCTTGTTCAGTGTAACTTTCGCCTCTTTCAGTTTTCGGAGCACTAAACGAAGAATTCGATCGTGAGTCTTGGAGTCGGAGGCAAATATCAGGATATCGTCCAGGTAACACATTACACCGTCCATGCCTTGCAAGATTATTGACATAACTTTCTGAAAATACTCTGGGGCGAGTGAGATTCCAAATGGCATCCTGCAGAATTTATATCTCCCAAAAGGAGTGATGAAGGTCTTTAAATGCTGGCAGTCCGGGCTCAATGGAATCTGGTGAAAGCCACTGTTCGCGTCCTGTTTCGAAAAGAATCTTGCTTCCCCCAGTTGCCCTAGCATGTGCTCCACCACTGGCATGGGATGCACTTCGCGCTGTACATGTTCGTTCAGCCTTGAGAGATCCACACAGAGTCGTATGTCGCCATTCGGTTTACCAGCAATCACAGTCGGTGGACACCATTCAGTCGCAACGTTAACTTGTGCTATGATTCCCGCTTTCTTGAGCTCTTCCAATCTTGTTTTGAGCTTTTCCATCAAAGGTATTGGGACCCGTCGAGGAGTATGCACAGCATATGGTTTTGCTCCAGGTTTCAATTTGATTTCGTAAGGGTTTCCAATCTGTCCCAGTCCTTCAAATACTTCAGGGAATTCCTTGATCGGGTTAATTCTCGTCGCAATCACTTCAATCCGCCTCGCCAGGTTCAAGAGCTCACATGCCCGGCGACTCAGAAGAGGTTCACTCAAACGACGAATGACATAAATCTTCTCCTTGATTTCATAATTTCCATTTCGCAGCGTTGATATAAACATACCCACAGTCTGAAGTTCGGAAAATTCAGCAACTCTAATGTTGATATCACTTTCCACTAGTCGTTGCTCTCCCATTATCTTCTTGAAGAGACATAGAGGAACACATTTAACATCCGCCTGCGAGTCGAGCTTGAACTTCACCTGTTTCCCGTTCACTTGGATTTCTGCTGCCCATCGCCTCCTGCACTCGCCTTCATCATCATCGAGATTAGATGAATCCTCCACAGCTGAGACCTCCAGGAAAAAAACAATTTCTTCATCAAGTTCAGAAACAGCTTTGACTTCCGCAGTCTTCGCCTGCTTATCTGGGCAGCAATTTGCAGAATGGCCAGTTTTTGAACATAGGTTACATCTTTGTCCTTCAGCACGGCAGCATTTGCCAACATTGTTGTATTGTGCTGTAAAAAACAATATCATACGCAATATATATATAGCACGGCAAGCCTGTCCTTCCCTGTGGGTGAAACCTCCGCATTTTGGACATCGTGATCTTGTTTTGGCTGACTTCTCCTTCTTCCCCGAAGGCTGCTGTTGTTGTTTCGGTGATTGTTTCTTCGAGTTGAACTTCACCTGATTGACCTTTTGGCTTGTTGAGGGACGCTGCAGGTCGACTTGCTGCTGTCGAACGGCTTCCTGCTGTTGAACCATTCTCACCGCCTTTTCCAAAGTCAGTTCGCTGTCCAACTGCATTCTTTCAGATAAAGCTTTGCCCCTCACTCCAACCACTATTCGGTCACGGATCAACTGCTCATGAAGACCCTCAAATTCGCAACTATCAGCCAATTTTTACAATGAAGTGATGATATCGTCCACTGGCTCCCGATCCTCTTGGATTCTTGAATTAAATTTCGCACGTTCGTAGATAATATACTTTCTGACACAGAAGTGGCTGTCGAACGCCTTGAGGACGGAATTTATTTTCTTTGCCTCTTCCTCCTTTTCGAACTTGAAGGTCCTGAATATATCATCTGCGCGGTCACCCATCAAGTACATGAACAAATCGATCTTGTCCGCCTCCTCTTTCTTCTTCATTCTACTGACCACGAGGTATTGTTCGAATTTCTTCCTCCATTTGGGCCATTCGTTGAGAGTCGAGAAGTCGAAAGTTTCTGGAGGTTGAATCTGAGCCATGTTGTATTATCTTCCAAGGTAAACAAAAATCGATATTTTGCAATATCCGGGTTCGTATTTTATCCAGTCACCGCTGCCACCATCTTTTAATGTCCATCCATACAAAGTTAAAAAAACAACTTTCTCCCCGTACCTGCGCAGGCCCGGTCACGCTCCGCCGCGGCACGTGGGAAAACATACAATGCTCCCAGCACAGAAACTAACATCATCCACAAGCGGGAGCGTTCTCTCATGGAGGTTTTACTCTATGTAATAATAATAATATATTATAGTGAGTTATTAACCAATAAAGGACTTTAAGCTTTAATATATCCATCACACACGTTATATTATACACATATAATAAAATATAACATCAGAAATTGTTATTCCTTTCTTCATCTATGAGAATAATATGATAAAAAGTGTTCCAATTTTAGTATATGTACCGCCGAACAAGCGTGTTTGCGTGTTCGCAAAAAAAAAATAAATAACAGATTCGCTTTGTCTTATTTCTTATTTCTCTAAATACAATTCAAATACAAATATTTTTTTGGTTCTCTCACTCGAATTTTAAACTAAGGATTGAATTAGCAAGAAAAGTTATATTTGTATAAGTATATCTTGGGAAAGAAAACTTTATCTAATTCCTTCATCAGAATTATCTAAAATATTTCAATCCAGTATTCAATGTTTACAGGGAATTCTTATATTTGTCCCGAATATATATCTCAATATATTCTTTCAAATTAATATCATAACACTATTCAGAATCTGAGAAATAAATTCTCAATCAAATATAAGGAAATCGTTTCATTGTTATAAAGTTGGTTTCCCTAGAAACAACAAAGAAACTCTCACAAGTTACTCCTCACTGCCCTGAGATATAGAAGCGACCATGGCTGTCCTGATTGGAGTTGTTCTGCTCGTGTTCCTGAGCGTTGGAGATATGCGGCCGATAATTCGACGGCCTGAGGCCATAGCGAGGAGTCCCGTGGAGGAGGACATCTTCGCCTTTATGTTCTGGAGGCCCGACCTGGCCCTGACCTGCCTGCAGCTGGCCCTGGTGGCCTGGTTCAGTCTCCGACTGTACCTTCTGGTCCGACGTCGCCGTAGGAGGCCCGTCCTGGACCCCTGCTAAAGTCCCTTCCCTGTACCTGGTGGTCCGGCGCCATCATAGAGGCCCGTCCTGGACCCCTGTTGAAGTCCCTCCCTTATACCTGGAGGAGACCATATCATTGGAACCAAGCCAAAATTCCTTTTTTTATTTTACTTTTTAGCTGTTGTTATGTGAATAAATGTCGTGTTTTTTTGTAACTTGGATATTTTCTTCACTATCCAAACATAGATTGGCTCTATTTAACCAGTATTGCTCTCTTAAAACTAAAATATTTTATAATTAGTAGCAAAAGGTTAATAGAAATTCACTTAGGGCACCCTACTAAGTCGCTGGTTCCTAAGGTTAGTAGACACAGGGTTATCACAAATACATTGAAGCATTTATTTAGTTGTGGGTTCCTATGGTTAGCAGCACAGTTATTTCAGAAATGTACTAAGGCCATTTACTTAGTTATTGGTGCATGTTGAGTGTTTTTTATTTATGGCAATTTACGTGACATTGTATTTCTTTATATGTTGTTTGTTTACGTGTAAATAAATGTCGTGTACATTTAACTTTTATCTTTTTTTACTATCGACACCTAGTTTGGCGCCATTTAAAGAGAATGGCTTCCACAAAATCAAAATATTCTTATGGTTAGTAGCCCAATGTTGTAAGAACGTGAACAATGTTTGAGGAGTGGTAGCGTGTTTCTCTCCAGATTAAGGAGCCTCGGAAATCATTTTCAGGCTGATCTTGGATTCTTCTGAGAACAGAACCGACTCCATTGGTCATGGTAACAGTTGACGTGTTCTCTACACCATGCAAGGCGGCGTTTCTTCTGGAGTGGGGTCAAAGAAGCCATATTGCAGGCTTCCTAGCGTAAAGAACTTGCATTTCAAACCTTCATGAGACGGTCTTCCAGGATACAATTCTGCTAGTGGCCGTGGCAAGCTTCAGGGATAGTTTGCAAGCTGACAACTTCCGTGAACTCTAAACTGTTAGAGCCAGGTATTGGTCGTCACTCGGGGTTGCCACCTTGGGGAGGTCTCCAGCCTTCCTCCGGCGACAAGTCCCAGTAGTTTGGAATTGGCTCCAGAGACGAGATATAATGATTTAGATACCTTGAACAACTTGGCTACCTTCCGTTGTGCTCGCCCCATCCTCCCGAGCACTCTTTCTCGTGATATGTTATCCTGATGGTGCTTGGTAGCCATTGATTGTTTTATCCTAGGTAAGGTATCATGAAGGAATACAATAATCCACTATATAATTACGCTCTAATGCCAGAAAATTAAACCTTTTTTCGAGAGCAATACGTGTCCACCTTTATATAAGCAAATAAGGAGTAGTTTATGCCTATAATATGAAACTTCCTTTGTCTATGAGGGTATATTATTGCATAAATATATATATATATACGGTCTGTACTTACCTAGTTACTATGAGAATGAAAAACCCTTTTGAAAAAAAAAATCTTGTGATATGCCATAGAAAAATCACTTTTCCTCCCCTTACCACCGTGAGTTTGGTATCGCGATGTCTCACTTCTTTCTCCCACCGTGATCTGCTTCTCTGTTTAGCCATTTCAATATGTCTCCTGTTAGAATTTACTTTTTCTCCCTCTTTTTGCCAGCGTTGACAGCCTTCACTATTCTCTTTTTACATATGAAGAAATGTTTATTATTGATATTATTGTTTATCACTATTACTTCCAATCAAGATGTTTTATTCGCCATCAAAATATTGTATGTTAAAGTATTAAAGATATAATTATATATCTAGTCAAAAGGAATGTGATACATTCATAAAATAAATGCTACGTTTAAGATACACAGGAAGATAGATGGAAGGTTTTACATAGTGATGTCCTCGAAATCTTCAGCCCTTGTTTAATTTTCACAGATCCAATATGCAACAGTGGTATGGTTCGTCACTGGGTAAGAAAGTAGTATGATTCATTTCCATCTAACTCCTCGAATATGAAATTTCTACTGAAAATTCTGATATCTCAACCTAGAGTATGAGTTCACAATTCATGTAAAGTGCCAAATTATTTTGTACTCTTCACAATCATCTACACAAATATATGACCTGGCTTCGCCCGTGTTCTGCTCGATTGATTGTTTGATGAAATAAAATCTTTTTTTCTGCCCACCAATTATGATTCCACAATATTAACAACATTTCAGACTAAAAATAAAAATAAATTAGTTCCGTATTTGGTAAATTTGATTTTCTTTTGTTAAAAATGTGACAAATGTACCTTTTTAACTTTATAACTTTTAAAATTTTCAGCCAGATTGGTGAAAGAAAATATTGAGGAAACGTGTATAAGGAACTTTCAACTCTCAATTTAATAATTAAACATGATCGCGAGCTCTATTATTTTTTAGAAATTCGTGAAAAATTTTATGAAACACATGGCAGTATGAATAAGTGACACTACGCAATTTTTCGAAAATTTTCTATTATTTATAGGGAGAAATTCCATTCCTTAATATTAAATAAACTGAAAAAATTCCTCCAAACGCTGATAGTATGTTTAGGGTTAAAATGTCGATTTACAGTACATAGAATGGGAATGCATACAAGGTAACAACATACAAATTAAATATCAACAATTTGACACTACACTAATACCAAGGAAAAATTTATTAATGGAAATTTACCTATGAGGAAATTGATACTCTAGGAAAATAATTCAAAATAGTTGCAATATACGATAGGGCATAGTGTTTTTTTTTTTTTTTTCATCTATTTGGATTAAAATTGTGGCCTTCTTTTTAAAGTGATTATTTTTGTAATTTGTACAAGTACCTTAGAAAATCTGAAAATTTATTTAAGACAAATATGTTTCCACACGTTCCAACCAATAATGTCAGCTGGGGCGTAGAATGTTGTGTCACAGCAGTAAACAATTAGAGCTCCAATAGAAACTATCAATGTATATTTTCAAACAATTGTAGAATACCTATCAACTAACTCAACGGTCGTTTTCTCAATAGCTGAAATTATGAAACCAAGTTAACAAGAGAAACTAGAGGCAACCCGAGTTCATGGAGTGAAAATCAGAAACCAGGTTAGCTGATCGTCAAGTAAATCACCTTTCAAGTATATTTTATAATCAGAAATCTCTAAACTCAAATTATGAAAATTTTATAGAAAATTCAGACTTAAAAAAACCCCTACTTCAGATAATAAAAATAAGATCTGAATAATTTATATAAATGAAGACAAAATATATATAAATATGAAGAGAAAAATGAAATTAAATTTATAACTTTTAAAGAAATTTCATCAACTATTTTTTTAATCAATTCAAAATTGAAGATGTTTTTGGAAAATTTCAAAGTTAAAATAGATGTCATGATAAATAACAAAATTTTAATCTGTGAACATTTTAGTGCAAACGAGAGATGTCAAATGATTAATTTTATTCTGGAAATGTTGCAACTTTGAATTAATGATTACATAATTATGTAAATAAGGCCACTTTTTATAATCGATTCTAAAAATAGATTTTCAATAAAAAATTATAACAAGAGAGAGAGAGAATTTTTCGAAGAAGTCAGAATAATCAAACAACACGATAATATCCAACTCGAGAAGATATAAATATAGTAATTTATATATAAAAAAATATATATATATATATATGTATATATGTCATAATTTGTATATAATTGTATGCCCCCCGACCCACTATGCATGTACAATGTATGATTTTCAAAGATTTAATAAAGAATAAGGTAACTGGAGGAAAGAAAGTAGCAACAAGACATAGGAAGCAGGCTAAAAGCGGGCACAAGTATAAATAACTTGTACAGTCAATACTTCCTGGCAAGCCCGGACGTATCTGGTATCCGCAGAAGTTATATTAGTAGAGAGACGCCCAATATTTCCGGACAGGACCAGACGTATTTGATAACCGCGGAAGTAATAAGAGTCGAGCACACCCAATACTTCCTGCCAAGATCGGCGGTATCTTCCACCAAAGAAAGCCGCAGAACCAATTAGAAAGTCTCCCCTAAATAGGTCAACCAATAGAAAAACGGGCACGTTCCATCCTTCGACCAATGGGAAGGAAGACAACTCGTGGTGTTAAATCGAAAAGCAAGAATAGTCAGTAGTGATTTGGCTCTCATAGGAACAACACCTACAGTTGCTCCTTCGCTCCCAACGAGGTGACATCTGCTCTGGACCTCTCTCCCTCTGCTCATCCCATAGCTAAGTACAATCACCGCCATGTGATCAGATAATTAACAATCAAAATCGCTCCGCTCTTCTCAAGCTTTCTTTCCTCCAACCCAGTTGCCTTTTATTTTCAAACCCCATCACGTGTCCTGATTATTCCTAACTGTATGCTTCAACTTCCACTCAAACGACTGCGTTTCAACCAATCCTCACCATTCAAATCGAACAACAAGAAATTTCGCAACGATATTGTCACAGAACGGTTAAGTCGACAGGATAAAGATATTATGGAGCTTAATCAGGATCCCATAGGCGTAAAAACGGACAACCCTACGAAAGAAAGAGGGAAGAAACTGGCAACGAGCGAAGCGACAAAACACACCCTGGCGACAATAATTTTGCAGCTGACCGCCACACTTCAAGGAGCAAGATCCACTCAACTACAGACGACGTTCCGTAGCGCCACCCCCGGAGCAGCCCACACCCCCCGCCGACCGAAAGGCGAGATGAGCGCGGCAGCCGACGCACGTGCCACCACCCCAGGCAAGTGTCACCGAGACCGGACACCGACCACCGAGGAGTCATCCACCGCCATGCCGTACCCGTACCCCGCACTTGAAAGTAATCCGCACAAACCGGGACAGTGCAAACGATCCCGAAACGACATTCCAGTACCGGACTTCACTTCCACTTCGCGGACGGTGCAAGCAGTCCCAAAATCACCAGTCCCGAGTCCACAACAACCAAGTCAAGCCAGAGACACCCCAGCCGAGCAGACTTTTCGAGACTAAGGTAGGCACCCCCCCTATGGCGTCAAGAATTGACTTTGAACTCTTATCTAACCCTACCTACCCCTTTAACCATGTATCTAAACATGTACCAAATGAATGCAAGCACGGGCTAGACCAAAACCTGTCCCAAAGGGCTCGTACAGCACACAAAGCTTTCATACATGGAAACCCTTGCCTGCATTCATTGCCCAAACCCCAAATATTTACATGCCACCATTCTAATCTCACACCACGCAACTTTTCATGCCCACAACATATAAAACCACCACGACTTCAACCTACAATTCCAATAATGCCCAAAAAGTGTCCGTACACCGACACAGCTCACACTTACCACAAAGTTCATGTAACCATACGTCACCACGCAACAAACACGCACAACCCGCACAACGAACGCAACACGCGCGCCAAAAGACGACAACAACCAACAAACGCAACACGCGCGCCAACAGACGACAACGACAAGCAAGCGCATGCACAACCGTTAAGAATAATACAATCATCCCGTCTACACAAAACATAGAAAAAATTCACGCCACCAAACAACCACACAATCGAAAAACATTGCGATCTTTCCTAAAAGCTGTGAACGCCTATAAAGAGTTCATTCCGGACCACGCCCGCTTGCGGACGCCACTTGTCAACCTTCTAAAAAAGGATGTCATGTGGGTCTGGAGTGACGAATGCCAGAAAGCGTTCACTAACCTGAAAGAAAGCCTTACCACACACCCCACATTATACCTTTACCAAGAAGGTCTGCCATGCCAGGTGCACTGTAACACCTCAACATTCGGCATTGCAGGCATTCTTAAACAAGTCTACCCTGATGGGAAGACATACCCAGTTCGACATTTCAGCCGCTCTCTGCGTGGTCACGAGCGAAATTATTCAGACTTGGAACTACAATGCCTAGCCATTGTGGAAAGTGTGGATAACTTCCGCGCCTGTCTAATGGGCAGAAAGTTTACAATACTTTCTGACCATCCTGCATTGCAGTGGTTGAAAGAGATCAAAGCCCTGTCAGGCAGATTGTTTCGATGGAGGTTAAGACTGTCAAGATACGAATATGAGGTCCGTAGCATAAATGGAGTACAACAATATGAAACGGGCGTTGTAACTCGTATCCCATTTTGTGGCTTTCTAGATGCGCCACTCATAAAGAGCCAACAGTCTTCTCCACCGGGAAAATCTCGCGTGACTATGGATCACAATGAACTGCGCACCGTCTCCCGAAAAGGAGTACTTAAAACTATAGTCCCAAGTTCACTTACAGCCAGACTTCTTAAGTCCGTACACACACAACACCACCATCCAAACATCTCCAAGATGACGAGACTCATCTCGTCACAATATTATTGGCAGAACATGACACAATACATCGCAAAACAGGTAAAAACCTGCCCCACCTGCCGATTCGCTAGAAGAATCGATGAATCCGACCAACCTTCACGTAAAAATACCAACACAGGCCCCAAAACAAAACAAAATTCGTACATAAAGCACAGCGTACACACAACACAAACAATGCCAAAATTACACCACCCACGTCAGAGAAACGATCACACATCTCAACTTAAATCAATTACCGCCGACATATCGCTAATAAAACCATTAACGATCAAACAAGAGAACTGCGAACCTACCAATCATTTAAATTCTACAATTAATAAGGTTCAAACAAATATTTCAGAGTCCCCATTTACAAAAATATGGAAGAACATGGGGCAATACCCTATCTTCCATCTGATTTTCATCCTTTGTTTGTTAGTTCTACCATACAAATGTATCCCAATTTTATTTCTTAGTTATTTGTCCATTTATATCATGGCCCCTCACAAAATTTTCGAACTACAAGAGGCAGTTTTTAATTTTGGACAAGCATTTATAAAACTTCTCATAATTTTAGGAAACATTTTTGCAGAAAATCTAAATAGATTCCGAGGAGATAGAAGTGACTGAAAGATGACCAACCAATGTCGGAGAAATCACACTCCAGTAACAAGATCCGAGTCGCACCCAAAAAACAAATAAGCGGAAGGAAGTGAGAATTTTGAGACCCCGCTCCCCGCACGCCTCATTTCCGGATCCAATTACTTCGGACCCCTCTTCTGGCCAACACGTAAAATTAGGTCGCCGCTTTTCCCCTCCATAGACTCCTCCCTATCGCCAGTCTTGGATCCCAATTCGAACTACATATCGATTTTTTACAATCCAATTCCACACCCACAAGACGTCACACACACAAACATTCTAAATGAGTTCCCATCCCTATTATAACAAATCAATTACTTTACAGACTTCTAACATTTTTCACAACACACACAAAGACAAAAATTTATAGGGCATAATTGAGCAATTAAAAAATTTATAGGGCATGTAGATACAAAAGGGTTCAAAACAATACACCTTATTGTTCATATTAATTATTTTCATCATTTTCTCTCAATTAAAATTTAAATATATAATCAATTTATCAATTTATTCAACTTATTATCACTTTTAATCATTAATTATCATTTTTTTTACCAATTAGTTTATATTATCATAATTTCAAATCAACGAGAACTCATTGGTTTTCTTTTAAAATTGGATATTATATTATATTTTGATTTACAAAAACATTCTTTTTTTTCCTATTTCTTTTTTTCCACCATGCAACAAAACATTTTTTTTTTCCACCATGCAACAAAACATTTTTTTTTTTTTTCCCCACCATGCAACCAAGCATTCACTTTGATTTCTTCCAACTTTTTATTTTTATTTTATTTTTTGATTTCTCAAAAGACCTAATAAAAATCCCTCGATTTCCATTCCCAATTTCGAGCAAGAATATGGTTAGGCATTTTTCCTTTTTTTTTCACCATGCATCAAGCATTCACTTTGATTTCTTCCCACTTTTTATTTTTATTTTTATTTTTTGATTTCTCAAAAGACCTAATAAAAATCCCTCGATTTCCATTCCCAATTTCGAGCAAGAGTATGGTTAGGCATTTTTCCTTTTTTTTTTCACCATGCATCAAGCATTCACTTTGATTTCTTCCAACTTTATATTATTTTGATTTCTCAAAAGCCCTAATAAAATTCCCTCGTTTTCCATTCCCAATTTCGAGTAAAATATAATTAGGCATTTCTTTTTACCATGCAACAAGCACTTTTCTTTTTTCACCATGCAACAAAGCATTTTTTTTCCTCACCATGCAACCAAGCATTTACTTTGATTTCGTCCAACTTTTTATTTTTATATTATTTTTGATTTCTCAAAAGCCCTAATAGAACTCCCTCGATTTTTTTCCAATTTCGAGTAGAAATTAGTTAGACGCATTTTCTTTTCTTTTTAATCCACTATGTACCATAGCATTCATTTTGATTTCTTACAATTAAAAATTTTTTTGATTTCTATTAATTATACTCAACCTATATCATCAACACCATTCTATATTACTTCTTATATCACCACCAATGCTTGTATATAACCTCTCAATACCCACAACTAATTTTCCCACAAAATTATTTTTCACTTTACAGAATTCTCTCAGGCTAACCCCTTCTTGAATTCTTCACATGTAGGGGGCGCATCTGTCATAATTTGTATATAATTGTATGCCCCCCGACCCACTATGCATGTACAATGTATGATTTTCAAAGATTTAATAAAGAATAAGGTAACTGGAGGAAAGAAAGTAGCAACAAGACATAGGAAGCAGGCTAAAAGCGGGCACAAGTATAAATAACTTGTACAGTCAATACTTCCTGGCAAGCCCGGACGTATCTGGTATCCGCAGAAGTTATATTAGTAGAGAGACGCCCAATATTTCCGGACAGGACCAGACGTATTTGATAACCGCGGAAGTAATAAGAGTCGAGCACACCCAATACTTCCTGCCAAGATCGGCGGTATCTTCCACCAAAGAAAGCCGCAGAACCAATTAGAAAGTCTCCCCTAAATAGGTCAACCAATAGAAAAACGGGCACGTTCCATCCTTCGACCAATGGGAAGGAAGACAACTCGTGGTGTTAAATCGAAAAGCAAGAATAGTCAGTAGTGATTTGGCTCTCATAGGAACAACACCTACAGTTGCTCCTTCGCTCTCAACGAGGTGACATCTGCTCTGGACCTCTCTCCCTCTGCTCATCCCATAGCTAAGTACAATCACCGCCATGTGATCAGATAATTAACAATCAAAATCGCTCCGCTCTTCTCAAGCTTTCTTTCCTCCAACCCAGTTGCCTTTTATTTTCAAACCCCATCACGTGTCCTGATTATTCCTAACTGTATGCTTCAACTTCCACTCAAACGACTGCGTTTCAACCAATCCTCACCATTCAAATCGAACAACAAGAAATTTCGCAACGATATTGTCACATATATATGTGAACAACATAAACAATTAAATATTTTTACAGCTATATATACCAACATATTACTGACATATGTAAATATATCCCATAATATACCCTAAAATTGGATCCTAAGTAGTTCCCTTTTCCCAGTGTATTAATATATCTGTTCATATTTCTGAAATTATTGTATTTATGTGACAATATCGTTGCGGGATTTCTTGTTGTTCGATGAGAATGGTGAGGATTGATTGAAACGCAGTCGTTTGAGTGGAAGGTGAAGCATACAGTTAGGAATAATCAGGACACGTAATGGGGTTTGAAAATGAAAGGCAACTGGTTTGGAGGAAAGAAAGCTTGAGAAAGCGGAGCGAATTTTGCTATTAATTATCGGATCACATGGTGATAATCGATTTGACTATGGGATGAATTGAGAGAGAGATCTCTAGAGCAGATGTTACCTTGGTGAGCAAGTCGAAGACTCGATCCGAACTCGGTGGGAGCGAAACGATTACTGTAGGTGTTGTTCCGATGGGAGCGAAAGCACTACTAACTATTCTTGCTTCTCGATTTAACACCAAGACTTATCTTCTTTCCCATTGGTCGAAAGATGTCACATGACCGTTTTCTATTGGTTGACCTATTTAGGTATTGTTTCCTAATTGGTGGGACTATGTCACGTGGCCGTTGGCTATTGGTTGACCTATTTAGGTATTGTCTTCTAATTGGCCCTTGCCAATCTCTTTGGCGGAAGATATTGCCGGCCTTGCCCAGGAAATACTGATCGTTAAACTTTGCTTTTAGGATTTCCGGGGTCAGAAGGTTAACTGTGACTTTATTAATAGTTGGGCTCTCTTCTAGGCCTACTTCCTAGGTTTTTCTCTAAGGCGTTCTATCCTCCAGTTACCTTCGTTCTTTTATTAAATCTTTTTAAAACATACATTGTACATACATAGTAGGTCGGAGGTGCATACAGTTATATACAAATTATGACATTTATCTATTTCTAAAAGTATTTTAATAGTCTATATTTGAAAGTATTGTATTTTCCTATGTCTGAAATCATTGTATTTTTTTTTTAGAGAGAAGTATGGTTTGTATCTATTTCTGCAATAATTGTATATATGCACTTCTGAAATTATTGTATTAAACTATTTTTTAAAAAGCATGTTTTAATTCTTCCTTACTTGATGCCTTCCACTAGAAATGTCCAATAAAGCTCATCTGGCCTATCTGGAAGCTCTAAAATACTTTCCTTTCAAGAGATTCCCTGGGCCACTACCGTTCCCTATCTACATCAGAAGAGGATCCTTTGGCTTAAAATGATCACCAGAAAACTCGCCCTAATGCAGGGATGGATCTCGGCCCTTCAATCCTACAAAACCACTGAAGTGGCATGATTCTTGCACCTCCTTCCGAGCAGAATTCCCAGCCATCCTGTATGCCACCAGAGCTGTCCAGAATATGCACGGAAAATGTATTTGTCTCAATTGCCTTGAAGCCGTTCGCATCATCTTCAACCCAGAATATCCTGGAATCATAGCGAACAGATCCCTCACTTCAACTCTCTATGCTCTAATGTAACAAATGCAATGAGTATTGGAAGAGCTGTTCAAATGAACAAAATAGCTACTCACTTTAACCTGCAATTATCCTTTGTCAACCTTCCCTAATATGTATGCCCAATGATACCTATAACAATCAGTATTACCTACAAATAAGACCTCATCTGTTCAACGCTGTTAAATTCACAAGAAGCCTCAGCAGAATCATCGACTCCCTTCTCTCTGTGATGTTACCCAACATGTCGCAGCAGCTCTTCTACAATCCTCAGACACAATATCATCTAAGCTGCTGACTCTGACAAAATCCGGCCAACTCAGTCTACCATCTACAAAAGCATCAAGCAGCCAATATTTATAGAAAGGTCATCCCTAAGCTATGAAAAACCTCCCCAATTTCAAAGAGTCCTGAGACACCTGACTGACTGGATGTCCACTATGATAGAGGCGATTATCCCATAGACCAACACAGACAATTGGAGACTTATATATGCCACAGAAATCCTAGCCATGTCAAAGAGATCGTGGAAAAAAGCAATAAACAAACAATTTGAATTTATTTTTATTCACTTACATAAGTTTTTACATGGACTGAAAAAAAAAATGTTCTGAAACATCACTACAAATGATCTTTATATACAGTATATATGCTATGTTCCATGACACAGCCAGAACAACTACCTGTTTGAACAAGGATTGTTATGTAACCACTTCATTAAACTTGAGAGCCTTTTTATTAATGGATTTTATAATAGTAATTCACATTTGGACAATCTTATATTTCTCAAATGTATGTCTAAGACAAGTTTCACAGGAGACACAAATTACCTTCCAGTGGATCCCATCCCACATAGGACTGAAAGACAATGACACAGCAGATACATTTGCAAAATCAGCAGCAATGTCTAACTCAGAGACCTTGATTTTGATACTTTCAAATACCTACAAAACAGAAACATACAGACAAAAATACAGGAGTCAACATTCTATCATTGGTATCTGAACCAAAATCCTGAAGCTATTCTGGAATGTGGGATGAACCGACAGGCAGCAACCTGTATTTCTTTGGCTCTGCAATTAGGTGTCCTTTACAGGGAGGTTCTACTGTATTACAATAGGAGGAATAGCTGGTTATCATTGCTGAGAAGACAGCAAACTGTATTTATTTGGCTCTACAATTAGGTGTCCTTTACAGGGAGGTTCTACTGTATTACAATAGGAGGAATAGCTGGTTATCATTGCTGAGAAGACAGCAAACTGTATTTCTTTGGCTCTACAATTAGGTGTCCTTTACAGGGAGGTTCTACTGTATTACAATAGGAGGAATAGCTGGTTATCATTGTTGAGAAGAGACAAAAGCTTACAGCGATGAGTTTCTTTATTGAAGATATAAGCTTGGTGAGTTGTCAGACAATAACATCTTCAACAGAGTGTAATACAAATACCTTACAGCCTGTTGAAGGATGTTATTGTCTGAAAGCTCGCTGAGCCTATATATCTTCAATAAAGATATTTGACACCATTAACCTTTATATATATTACTAGGCGAATGACCCGGCTTCGCCCGAGAAATCCCTTGGGTGCAATTTCCTTCATACTAAAAGTATATCAATAATAAATATTAGAAGTGCCATAGAATAGCAATACAGAAGTAACACATAAACTACAGGAAAAAAGTGTGTGTGATGGCAAAAATTGTATTATATTAGTGTTTAGGTATTTGATTTAATTAATATAGTTGATATAATAATATATAAAACAATACTTAAAGTTTCACCGCATAAGTTTCTTTTCTGTGAAAAATCAATATTTATTTCAAAGAGAAATATTTACTATTTCTAACTTTTTTGGATGAAGTATGAAAGGGTGAAAATATGAAGAGTAATGGCGAACGGAAAAATAAAAGTGTCCAGGGGCGGGAATCGAACCCACAACGTTCCGCTTACCGGGCAGATGCCATGTCCACTAGGCTACCCTGGACGTATTTTTCCGTTCGTAAATAATACTTAAAGTAACTTATAATACATTATAAAGGACTGCGGCGTGTGATTATAAAACAATACTTAAGGTTTCACCGCATAAGTTTCTTTTCTGTGAAAAATCAAAATTTATTTCAAAGAGAAATATTTACTATTTCTAACTTTTTTGGATGAAGTATGAAAGGGTGAAAATATGAAGAGTAATGGCGAACGGAAAAATAAAATAAAAGTGTCCAGGGGCGGGAATTTTCCGTTCGCCATTACTCTTCATATTTTCACCCTTTCATACTTCATCCAAAAAAGTTAGAAATAGTAAATATTTCTCTTTGAAATAAATATTGATTTTTCACAGAAAAGAAACTTATGCGGTGAAACTTTAAGTATTGTTTTATAATCACACGCCGCAGTCCTTTATAATGTATTATAAGTTACTTTAAGTATTATTTACGAACGGAAAAATACGTCCAGGGTAGCCTAGTGGACATGGCATCTGCCCGGTAAGCGGAACGTTGTGGGTTCGATTCCCGCCCCTGGACACTTTTATTTTTCCGTTCGCCATTACTCTTCATATTTTCACCCTTTCATACTTCATCCAAAAAAGTTAGAAATCTATATATATAAAATTGAATGTCTGTGTGTGTGTCCTCTATGGATTCAAAAACCATACATCCAATCGCCGTGAAATTTTGGGATATTATTAGGTGTATCTCCGGAAAGGTTTACAAAAATAATTTCTTGAATATCTTTAATATCCTTAGAGTTATTTGCAGATATGTAGCTCTAACTCGCAAGCAGCGCCATTGCCCCTCCCCCCCCCCCCCCCCCCCCCGTCCGGCCGCCGGCCAATCAGAATGATCAAGAGGTCCTGGCGCGCGGGGGGCGGGTGACCTCCGGGAACTACGTCCATCTTCCATAAACGACCATGATTTTATTCAACTTATCGAGTATTTTTCAAGGGACCGGGAAAATATGTTCACTAGATAAAACGATGATTTTGTAATGTAGAAAATTATGAAAGACAAAATTCAGGATGACACGGCACACAGGGACCGGGAAAAAATGTTCACTTTATCGAGAGATTCAAATTTACGAGTTTCAAATTATCAAAATATATCTTTTTTTTTAAATAAGTTTATAGAGAATTGTTTTACCAAATGTTCGTTGGACAAACCTTTACTCGTGTAAAACCTCGGGCGAAGCCGGGTACGTCCGCTAGTAGTAAATATTTCTCTTTGAAATAAATATTGATTTTTCACAGAAAAGAAACTTATGTGGTGAAACTTTAAGTATTGTTTTATAATCACACGCCGCAGTCCTTTATAATGTATAATAATATATATTTATATTATATATAATATAAATGAGTTTTAAAAATTGTAAAAAAAAAATGCATTGGCCGGGAATCGAACCCGGGCCGCCCGCGTGGCAGGCGAGCATTCTACCACTGAACCACCGATGCTTAAAAAAATGGCCATATTTAGGTATTCATTCCATTCCGGATTAGTCCGCGTAAAAAACAGTTCTTCAATTGAAAAAAAAAAAGAAATAGCCAAAAATACTAATCCAAATGCAGCCGAAAATTTTGCTCAGGTTTATAAAAAGCGACATGCAAAATTTGGTACCAATTGGTTCAGTAGCTTTTGAGTTTATCGCGAAACAGACAGACAGAAATTGACTTTTATATATATATAGAGATTTATTATTTAAATAATGCAAGTGGTTTCTGGAGATGTGTTACTTTTCTTTTTATTGCAATCTCAAGCTTTCGGCCATTTACCGCCCTTCTTTTTTTTTTTTTTTTGCTTTCCCTAGTACATATGGTCCATTACAGGCCATGATTATCATGGTGGGTAGAATTAGACGACTACTTTTTACCACCCTACCACAGAAATACAACAATGAACAATAATGAAACACTGTTCATTTGATTATTGTTTGTGTTTGTACTCCTGTGTAGAAGGGTGGTAAATGCTAAAAGCTT
This sequence comes from Cordylochernes scorpioides, assembly GCA_030710605.1. Taxonomy (NCBI): domain Eukaryota; kingdom Metazoa; phylum Arthropoda; class Arachnida; order Pseudoscorpiones; family Chernetidae; genus Cordylochernes; species Cordylochernes scorpioides. The sequence continues at coordinate 46,832,972 of CP092873.1, read as the reverse complement.
GAGATTGCAATAAAAATTGAAAGAAATGCACATTTCCAGGAACCTGTTGTATTATTTAATTCATATTCAGAAGATTCACATCTAATACATATCTCTTTTTTGCAATTTCTATATACAGTAGAACTACCTCCCTGTAAAGAACACCTAATTGCAGGGCCCACGTGTCCTTTAGGGAGAGGTGTCCTATTACAGGAGAGTTTCTAAATAGTAAAAATGGTAATTTTGAAAATGAAAACTGTCTTTTATAGAGAGGTGTCCACTAAAGGGAGGTTCTACTGAAATATATTTAATTATTATGGGACCATAACTGTTGCCATCCATCTTGACCTGCACCGCAACCAACATCTCCGCATCTTTCTTCTGACCGGTGGATGGGAAGATCACCACATTGTCCACCATCTGGATCCACTCCAGCCGTACTTCAGGGAGCTGGCTTCATTGGAGATCACCAGGTTCGCCAAGCACTTGCTGACAGACTTATTGTCTGCACGCACACACTCAATGTAGGCAAACCACTGTCACCAAATGTATCACTATAGGTCAATTATGATAAAGCACAATTTGGATTATTGATTATAGCTACAAGAAAATAAGACCTAATCCAAATAAATTAATAGTTTGTGACCTTTCTGTAACATCATTGTTGACATCATCAGACAAAAAAAGAATTAAAATGGTGAATATATTTATTAATTATTTATTTATAAATCATTTTTATTATTTTATCTGATGATGGTAACAATGCTGTTACAGAAAGGGCACACACTATTAATTTATTTGGATTAGGTCTTTTTTTGTAGTTATAGGTCAATTATAAATCAAAGCTCTAAATTCACTTACAAATGAAGTTTATCAAAAGATATGTGGATGACATGATATGGGGAAAGGAGTACAACATACTGGCTAGAAAGATGTCTGGGTGATGTATATGTAATATTGTTGCAAATGTGCCGACGAATGGAAGAACTGGCAGTCGTGTACGTGAGGCGAGTGTTGATGTTTTTTCCACACGTGGACAACAAGAAGCAGAGGCAGGGCTAGATGTTAACACTGAGAGGGATCGGGAACAGCCCACGGGACAGAGTTAGAGGCCATGACACAAACTTGGATGCTTATCCCCGAGACATGGAGAGAGAGACTGTGAAGTGGCCTGCCGCTGTACACACTCTACAACCATCTGCTGATGACCCCCTGCCAAAATCTGTCCTGTTTTCAGGGGTCGTCTATAAAGAGTCCCTGGGGGCCGGCCCCACATGGGCGTTGGCATTTTCCTCCCCTCTGTCCCTGCCACCAGCTGACCGAACACTCTTTGGATCTTTATTTTGACGTCACCATTTTTAGTTTTAAATACAAATAGGGTTTTAAAATACAAATAGTTTATATACAAAATATGGGGGTGGTAGAAAACAGAAACGGTGTACATTCCAAAAGAAGGGCAGGATCTTTTAAGGTATCGACTCTAACTAATTGGAAGATATGTAACATATACTTAAAGTGTCATACAGTTTAAAATATACGATATATACTTGGGCGATCGCCGAGATGGCACATCGAGCTGAAGACAAAGATGGCTGGCGTCGTGTTTGGGAGGTAATACGTACAGTACAACGTTCGATCGCGAATAAAATGATTTACTATGTGGATGACATCATTTTAATTATTAATCAGGGAAGTGAGAAAAGATTATTGGATACTTTCAATGTCCCTGATATCAATTACTCTAGGGAAGTAGATAACTACAAATTAATCATGAAAATTTGGATTATAGATTATAAACACAAGGTAATAAGACCTAATCCAAATAAATAGTGTGTGACCTTTCTGTAACAGCGTTGTTACCATCTTCAGTAAAAAGTATTGAATGAGAAAAAAGTGTTTTTTTTTTTTCCACTTTTAAATCTAAGATTAATATTCTGTGTTTCTCAGAAAACTATCTTCTTCTTATCTGCTATCCTGTTTACATTGATGATAAGAGTAACTATTTAAAACATGCTGTGGTAAAATTTCTCATTCAGTAATTTTGTCTGAAGATGGTAACAACGCTGTTCCTGAAACGTCACACACTATTTATTTATTTGGATTTGGTCTTATTACCTTGTGTTTAACAAGTTAATCAATTTCCTGGACATTAATTTATCATAAAATAATAACAATATTACAACCTCTATATACAAGAAAACCAACACATACAGAAACTTATTGGAACTATAGCCCACAGCACCATTTCAGCCAGAAAGTAGGATTAGTAAAAACTCTTATACAGTAGAACCTCGTTTATTCGACACACGCCAATTCGACACTATACGATAATTCGATCATGTTTAGATGTCCCAACCTCCGGCCTATCAAATAACAAACTTTAATTCGATATAGCGATAATATAACTCTTCCGATAGTTTGACCATTTTAAAATTCGAATGTCGACAGTTGAATGTTTTTACATAGAACTTTACCGTTAAAATTGTATTACAGCGGCGGCAAGGGCAACGATCGGCGGGTGCCGATAGGATCGCCCCTGCGCACTTTGCGTTTCTGTTAGTTTAAGTTTCACTTTGCAGTGCCATTGCGCAATGTCGCGAGTGTTATTATTTTGTTTTCTTTTTTTTTACGTGGGAATTTAGGCATCATGCGCTAATTAATAATATTATTTTCTTTTTAAATTTCAGCATTGAAATATTTTATATATTTTAAAATTTACAAATAATTTCCTTTTAAAATAAATATTTCTTATAAAATGTAGCCACAATGATAATGATAACATTTATTTCAATATTCCATTTCCTTGTTATTATAAAAGATTTAAACACAAAATCAATCTTCATGATTCTTTTTAAATAATATTTTAAAATTTTCTTTTTATTTTCCATTTACTTTCAACTACTATATTCTTCAATTAGAATAAAATATTATTTAAAAATATTTATGTTTCAAAAATATGTATTAATGCCATTTTGTCCCTTATACTAAAAGTTAATCATGAAAATGAAAAAATAAATACAAAAAAGTACGCACACAATGGTTTCAATTAATATGATCAATTTATATTACAAAACTATTTTTAAAAAATATTAATTTAGCGAGTTAGATGATTAGCTAATCATCTAACTTTAATTCAACACTTCCTTTAATTCGACCGAAAGCTCTGATCCCTTGGGGTGTTGAATTAAAGAGGTTCATCTGTATATATCAAAATTTTCTCCCCTCCCCATTGGATATAGGCAAAAGTATATTTAAACTTCATTCTTATAAAATAAAAGGATTTAAAAGCGCGAATGTTTCTTTTATACATAAAACGAACTTCTACTGTCCTTACTGCGATGAAAAAATATATTGGGAGGGCTTGGCTCATCAGTGGTGAACCCTCCCAGCGGTTTCGCCAATTTAATCCACCAGACCGCTTCTCAGAGCTCTAATATTGTATTGGATCACAGTAACAATTTATTCCGCCTTCTACAGTATTGTATTGGATCATTCTACTTTTATATGCTACACTGAAGGATGGAATCTTAGAAATGGTTTTCAAGTAAACTATGGACATAAGCTTATAGGACAGTAGAATTATATTCAAATATTTGCTTCGAGCAATGCTCTTCAGCAAGCTATAAAGACAAGGTCATTAGGAATAAATTAACACAAATCAATAACGCGCCATCTATACATATAAAATAAAAGGATTTTAAAAGCGCGAATGTTTCTTTTATACATATATAGATGGCGCGTTATTGATTTGTGTTAATTTATTCCTAATGACCTTGTCTTTATAGTTTGCTGAAGAGCATTGCTCGAAGCAAATATTTGAATATAATTCTACTGTCCTATAAGCTTATGTCCATAGTTTACTTGAAAACCATTTCTAAGATTCCATCCTTCAGTGTAGCATATAAAAGCAGAATGATCCAATACAATTACATGTAGAAGGCGGAATAAATTGTTACGATCCAATACAATATTAGAGCTCTGAGAAGCGGTCTGGTGGATTAAATTGGCGAAACCGCTGGGAGGGTTCACCACTGATGAGCCAAGCCTCCCAATATATTTTTTCATCGCAGTAAGGACAGTAGAAGTTCGTTTTATGTATAAAAGAAACATTCGCGCTTTTAAATCCTTTTATTTTATATGTATAGATGGCGCGTTATTGATTTGTGTAAACTTCATTCTATTGACGTTATGTGGCGCTGAGTTTTTTTTTTTTTTTGTAACATAAATATGTTATAGTACCTTGAAAAAGGTTGGCGTTCAATCAATTGAAATATTGGTAAATTAATTATATTTTAATCCGAAATATGCTTTTTCAATTAAAGTTTTATTTATGGATTGCTCTATTTCATACACATATATATATATTTTTTTTAATTAAAAAAAATACACTGCGGCCTGTGATTGTAGAACGACACTAGAAGTTACACCGCATGAATTTCTTTTCAAAGTAAAATTAAAATTTTATTTCAAGGTGAAATATCGACCATTTGTAACCTTTTTGGATGAGGCATGAAAGGATGAATTATGAAGAGTAATGATGAACGGAAAAATAAAAGTGTCCAGGGATGGGAATCGAACCCACAATGTTCCGCTTACCGGGCTTTTATTTTTCCGTTCATCATTACTCTTCATAATTCATCCTTTCATGCCTCATCCAAAAAGGTTAGAAATAATCGATATTTCACCTTGAAATAAAATTTTAATTTTACGTTGAAAAGAAATTCATGCGGTGTAACTTCTAGTGTCGTTCTAAAAAGGCATATATTGGATCAAAATATCATTTATTTTACCAATATTATTTACCAATTATAGTATAATTATATATATTTTACCAATACTAATATATATATTTTCCAAGAAGAAGATAGGCGAACAGCCTCGTCGAAATATTGAATTTTAATAAATTTACTGATCCAAAATATGCTTCTATTTTTAATATCATAAATGGATTGCTCTATATTTAACAATATATATATATATATATTAATTAATTAAAAGGCATATTTTGGATCTAATATATATATATATATATATATATATTAAGAAAAAGGCATCTCCTTATCGTGCAACTGAAAGTTGCTGATGGCTGGCGCCATCTATCGGAATAAATATCAACTATTCTCGTTGATTTTTAATCGTTGATTTTTGGTCGTTGAGGTACAGCTTGCACCACGCTGATGAGGGCCAACAGCCCGAAACGCGTCCGTGGTTAGCTTTTCTTGATTAATCAAGAATGGGTATTTGGCCGATTCTGGAATAATTAAAAATCAACGAGAATAGTTGATATTTATTCCGATAGATGGCGCCAGCCATCAGCAACTTTCAGTTGCACGATAAGGAGATGCCTTTTTCTTAATTTATGCACCTTATCCCAGTACAATGTTACATTTGTACTATTTTTTCATATATATATATGTATTAGATATTATTAAATCCAATATATGCCTTTTATTATCTAATGAATTAAGTATGGATTGCTCTATTTTCAAATATATATATATATATATTAAAAATAAAGAAGGCATCTCCTGACCACGAGCACATGTGTTTTTTAGATGGCA
>CP092873.1:46816557-46827332 GCA_030710605.1 Cordylochernes scorpioides | reverse complement strand
GAGCGCCATCTAATGGAGCAAAAATAAACTGCACGTTTATTTAGCCTGCTCCGTGATATTTGGCCAACCCAATTTCTTGATAAATCAAGAAAAGCCATCCACGAACGCGTTACGCGCTGTTGGCGCTCGTCAGCGTGGAGTAGGCTGTAACCACCGCGACCAAAAATATTTTAGGTCCCAGAGGCTTCTTGATAAATCAAGAAATGGGTATTTAAGGCCAAATTTGCGTAAAGACGCTTAACACATGAAAAAACAATAGAAAAAAAAAGATATGTGGGTCAAATGTTAATATTAAAAATAAAGAAGGCATCTCCTGACCACGAGCACATGTGCTTTATATATATATATTAAAAACAAAAGAGACATATCCTGACCAGGTTACCATGAGCATATCTAGATAGCAGAGCGCCACCTAGTGGAACAAAATAAACTAAACGTTTATTTAACTTGTTCCGTGATATTTGGCCAACCCAATTTCTTCATAAATCAAGAAAAGTCAACCACGAACTTGATTTATCAAGAAATTGGGTTGACCAAATATCAGGGAACAGGCTAAATCAATGTTTAGTTGATTTCTGTTCCACTGGATGGCACTCTGCCATCTGAAAAGCACATGTGCTCCTGGTCAGGATATGCCTTTTTATATTTAATTATATCTTTATATCACAAACATGTTAATTAAATTCACCTAACTGTATCCCGCGAAATTTATATTAATTTTAAATTGGACCTACAACTGGCCGAAGTGTTTATTTTTCATATAAATATGAATGTCGGCCAGGCAGCCTATATCTTTAAGATAATTTTAAAAGTGTCAACTGAATAGCTGAAGTTTATGATTAATATAGTTCTATATTCACCAATAAATAACATATATTATTTGAATATATTTTATTATTTTTATTGAAGATTTACTATTCCTCAATTACACCTTTATTTTTTATGCCGTTAGTCATTATGGCTTCTATATATAAAAAATAAGGTTTTAACAATTAAGTTAATGAGATAAAATATATTTAATTACATCAAGGCAATTAATTTGAAAGCTAATATTATCTAGAAAACGGTATTTGAAAAGTAGAAAATGAAACCAGGATCTTCATTGAGGAAAAGCAGCACCTGGCAAAGAATCCTCCACAGCTTCCTAACCATCTTGTCCGCCATATTTACCTGTGGCACAAACCGTCCTGAAAAGACTAAATCTCAGGACCAGCAAAAAGAATCCATTCCCTGTGATCCAAGGTATGATATTTGAGAAGTATTGATATCGATAAAATTTGATTTGATGTGTTTCATATGATACTGAAATATTCAAAACTATTATAGATGCGTATGATTCTTTTTGAAATTAAACAATTTCTACTGCCCTTACTGCAATGAAAAAAATTAATGGGAGGGCCTGGCTCATCAATGGTGAACCCTCCAAGCGCTTTCGTCAGTTTAATCTAACATACCGATGTTATATTGCATTTATCGATCTTCCTTTTATAGTGATACTGATGCTAGACTCTTGGAATGGGTATTTTAGATGGACTATGGACATAAGCTTTGAGGACAGTAGAATTACATACAATTATAAATATTAAAAATAAAAAAGGCATTTCCTGACCACGAGCACATGTGCTTTTTAGATGGCAGAGCGCCATCTAGTGGAGCAAAATAAACTAAAAATTTATTTAACTTGCTCCGTGATATTTGGTCAACCCAATTTCTTGATAAATCACTAGCGCTCTGCCATCTAAAAAGCACATGTGCTCGTGGTCAGGAAATGCCTTCTTTATTTTTAATATCAACACCTGACCCACTTATCTTTTATTTTTTCTATTGTTTTTTTTCAATTATAAATATATAATACTAGCGGATGTACCCGGCTTCGCCCGGGTTTTACCCGAGTAAAGGTTTGTCTAACGAATCTCGATAAAGTGAACATTTTTTTCCCGGTCCCTTGAAAAACACTCGATAAGTTGAATAAAATCAATATTAATTGGTTCCCTCGGTAATTGGAAGTTAAAGGAATAGTATCTTGCCTTGACATTGTATCATTATTCTTGTATGGATGTACCCGGCTTCGCCCGGGTTTTACCCAAGTAAAGGTTTGTCTAACGAATCTTTCGATAAAGTGAACATTTTTCCCGGTCCCTTGAAAAATACTCGATAAGTTGAATAAAATCAATATTAATTGGTTCTCTCGGTAATTGGAAGTTAAAGGAATAGTTTTTTGCCTTGGAATTGTATCATTATTCTTGTCTCAAATAAATTGTCGTGTCATCCTGAATTTTGTCTTTCCTAATTTTATACATTACAAAATCATCGTATCATCATGATAATATTTAGAGCAGATTGTTGAATTATAACAGATAAATTAGAATATTTATCTTGATTACTTTTAGGCGAAAAGTTATTTCAAAAATTTTATTTGCTAGAAACCTTCCCAGTACTATACTAAATAACTTCCCAAAGTTTCATGGCGTTCCAATGAGTGGTTTGGTCAGGCATAAAGGACACACACACACACACACACATTCATTCATTTTTATATATATAGATGTTTCGAGCAATCGCTCTTCCGTAAATATCAAATTGAGTTTTTTTATTCGAACATTTATATTATGATGCATTAGCGCGCCATCTGTAATTTCAAAAAGAATCATACGTGTCTGAAATAGTTTATAATTTTCATAACAGATGGCGCGCTAATGCATCATAATACTGCAATATTTTGATATAATTTTATCATTTGATGGTTTTAACCTATTGCAATAAGATTGAATATTATTGAAAATATATTCCCATAATTGTTTTTTTTTTTACTCTTAAAAAAACAATAGTTAAGAGTAAAAAAAAAAAAAAACATTTTTGTTTCAATGTGAAATGTTTGTTCTTTCATAAAATACACGGTTGGATCAGAAAGTTCCCGAACTTTTAAAAATTAAAATATAAAACAACTTTTGAAAAATGTAAAATCAATTTTACTGTGAAGAACAAAGCCTAAACTATAATTTAATTTAGCAACGCCAGTAAATGCGCATGCGTAGTTTTAATTTTAGGCATATTTTTGTTTATACTGTGTGACAAGGAAATTACTGAAGAACTCCCCCATTACCTGCTTAATTGTACAGCCCTTGATGCAGAGAGAAAGGCCCTATATCAACAAATTAAATGTACCAACACTTCACCCTACGTATTATTTTCAAAAATATCAGCAAACAAATCTAAGGCAATAGCTTACTATAAATTTTTTAGATCATCATTATGTAAGGACCAGTCAACAAGTGAATGACTTTGAGACGAAGAGTGAAGTCAGTTCAATTTCTATGTAAATAACACAAGATGATTATTACCTGTATGGGGCAAGTCCCTAATAAAGGATTTTGTGTGTGTGTATATATGGCATTTCCAGGCACCAAACTCACATATATCAATTGCAAAAATAATACCAGTTTATATCGTTATCCTATAGAAAAAGAAAATATCTAAATTTTAACTAATTCTCTTCATTAGTCATAAACTATCTCTAATTAAAACTTTATCTAAAATATTCTTCATTCACTCTATTCAAAAATTGATAATATAAAATCAGAAAGAAGCATATTGCATACAATGATCTGAGATAACAAATATCATATATTATTTTTTTAGGTGGTGTGGTGTATGTATAAATATTTAATGGCTTATATATTCTTTAAATTATATCCACAGAATTCGAAGCTATTATAGACGTGTTTAATTTTTATAAAAAACTCAATTTGATATTTGCGGAAGAGCGATTGCTCGAAGCATATTATATATTTATAATTGTATGTATTTCTACTGTCCACAAAGCTTATGTCCATAGTTCATCTAAAATACTCATTCCAAGAGTCTAGCATCAGTATCACTATAAGAGGAAAATCGAAAAATGCAATATAACAGCGATATGGTAGATTAAACTGGGGAAACCGCTGGGAGGGTTCGCCACTGATGAGCCAGGTCCTCCCATTAATTTTTGAATGCAGTAAGGGCAGTAGAAAATTGACTAATTTTTAAAAGAAGAATACACGTCTATAATAGTTTCGAATTTTTATAACAGATGACGTGCAAATTTATACTCAGTTTGTTTTTAATATCCTTCATTTGTAGTCATGGAAATATAGCACGTTTTAAATCAAAACAATTATTATAAAATAATGTTTTTGTTTTATATATACATATAAACATCGACTAAATTAAACTTTTCGAAATAAAATAGCAAAATATAACGAGGATAGAAGAGGACTGTCTTATAAGAACTTTATTTGCAAGCTTTCAAACGTCCTTCTACAGGCTTTACTATGACAAAATTGAAGGTGTCCGAAAAAAAAATGCGTCCGAAAGCTTGCGAATAAGGTTCGTATAAGACACTCCTCTTCAATCATCGTTATATTTTGCTGTTTGATATATACACATCATTATAACTTAACATGATTTTGGTGTATGCTCAATATTAAAAAGATCGATAATTTATCATAGTATTTCTCATTAATATATAACATGAAAATATCCTCTGTAAATTATAATTAATACGTCGATATGTGTGTGTACAGACATTAAATGAGGAGGAACAAGACTCCAAGAAGAAAAATGTTCACTTTGGTAAATGCCCCAAATATAGATGGATTATGAGAACCTTCCAAAATTCTTCCAGATCGAGTTCAAAGGAGATAAAGAACGAAGATTGAAGAAACTCCGTCCAAGACGTAATCACAATCCATTTACTGCTTATAGAGTCCGTGAGCTGAACAGCCAGGTGAATATAGCCCAACAGTCCTGCATCGAAGAAGTCACAACACCAATTAACACAAATATAGAAGCTGGAATTCCAAACGCACAAACGCAATCAACCAAAACCAGAAAATTGGTAACTTATAAGATTCCTAAAAAAGGTTGTTACCATAAAAGAGGAAAGAAAAGGAACCCTCAATTTCAACTTTACAAAAGAATTAAAAATCAAATTACTCAAATCATAAGAAATACGGTAAATGAGCACTGCGCCAATAAACAAGTAAACATAACTTATAAGGAGAATGCCAAGGAAAATAATACAATGGCCATTCTTTCAATTGGAGGATATGAGCTAACCTTTGAAGCTATCTTCAAAAAAAGAAGTGCCCAAATTGCACGAAGGCGACCTTCAAGGAAGGTCGTGAACAAAGAAATTTAGTCTTTTCCAAAGTGAGTAATTTTGTGCATATATTTATAAAGATAATAAAAATGACAATGAAACGCAAGCACTGTGGATGAATTTTCTATTTTTTATTAAATACTTCTCAAGTTTTCGGGAAGTGCTAACTTTTCTACAGAAGCAAATAGTAATATAGGAAATTTATTTATTACTGTAGGAGGGTTGGTACTACCCGAAAACTTGAGATATATTTAATAAAAATATAGGAAACTCATTCTTGGAGCTTGCTTTTTATTGTAATTTAAATTTAAGTGGATTCTTTCGATAGAATAAAAATTTAACTTGGTTGCAGAGAACATCGTTTGAAGCCCCCAGGTCGAACAATCCGCCATATCTACCTCTCGAGTAGCCTTCAAAGCCATGGACAGAACTGAGTAATGTGTGAATTTTAAGGTAAGTAAAAATATTATCAACAATATAATTTCTGTTAGGAGGTGGGGTTCGTTTTGTTCACGTTAATTTACAAAGTAGATTACTCTCAGAGGTTGTCATTCTTCAGATAATTTGCTTATGAGAGGTTTTACTCTTTTATAAAATCAGCCAATTCTTGACAAATGTCAGATGTTTTTTTTGCCTTTCCCTTTATCCAAAGTAGTCATCCTTTTCTTTGATCAAATTTGTAATACATAGATAAAGAGAAAATTTTTTATATAATAATAATTTATTTCGGTAAGAAAAGTTCTAATTATGTAAATATTTACTTGTATATAAATATTTTCGTTCAGTTTCTTGGAAAGTAGCCTGTCGAAGGACGTCAAAGTCCGAAAACTTGCCGAATTTACAGCACAAATAGAAGAAACACGTCGCCGTTAACTTTTGTTCCTTCTTCAAGATTATGTCAGGCGATTCCTTCTCTTGACAAATGTCAGCTGTGTGTGTTCATACCTTTACTTTTCCAGTCAGTAACGCCGGACATCTTTGGAAATAATGTTATTTCGTCTCTGATAACTTCTAAATACATATTTTTGCTTTTACGAGTTCATTTTTAAAACTTTTTTTACACTATTATGGAACGCGATCTCCATTAATTCTAATAATAATTGGCATTTTCCTTTTACCTCGTACTTGCAGATAGACATAATAATTTGTTTCTTCTCTTAATGCAATTTCTTCTCCATATGTCTATAGCGCCCCCTCTAAATAGCGCCTTTCTCTCTATAGCGCCAGATTTTAATTACATAGTACGATGCGATTTATATTAAAAGTGACCTGTCTATAGCCCCCCCTCTCTATAGCACCCTATTTTGGTGAGTCCCAAGAGGGGGATTTAACTGTATTTCAAAATACAAATATTTCTAACAAAATGTATCCTTCTTGTAATAATATAATGGCTCTCACATGTATGCAAATATGACATTTATCTATAAAATGGATAGAGACATTACAGAATAGACACAAAATCTATAACCCAACCTATATAATGTGAAAAAATAGTACAAATGTGACATTGTACTGGAATAGGTGCATAAATTATGAAAAAAAAAAGCATCTCCTTATCGTGCAACAGCTTTTCTTGATTAATCAAGATTGGGTATTTGGCCAATTCTGGAATAATTAAAATCAACGAGAATAGTTTATGTTTATTCTGATAGTTGGCGCAAGCCATCAGCAACTTTCAGTTTCACGATAAGGAGATGTCCTTTTTCCATAACCCAACCTATAATGTTAGTCTGAAAATTGAATACTGAGTTGATACAAAGCCGCAACAATAATTTGGAATATTTATAATACTCACCAGGAAGGAAGATGGAATTTGTTCCATGAGGTACATAGCGTATGTCCAGGTGGCACAAGAACCTACAGGACATGCAACAATTGTCCTGGTGTGGGATTAACACCTACCCACATATTCCTATGTCCAGCAATGGCCTCAGCCTTGCTGAAAATTGACAATGACCCAGAGCAACAGCTTTACACACCTAAGATAGTGGGCATTGAAACTACTGTAATAGATATGCATGGAAACATCTGAGGCTCTTCATTCGACACGACAACAACAACAACATCTACTATAAAAACCTTTTTTAAAACATTTTTTACTGCAAAAAAAAAAATCAGGTAATACTTTCGATTATAAATATTCAAAACACCTTTTGTAAAACTCGTGGCATTAAATACATAATATTGTGTGTGCAGGAACACAGTGGCTACCAATCCTGTACATCCTTCCACGATTCGAAGAAGCATGGATAGAGGATTTCGAAATGTAAACTGTGAAATGAATTTCTAATTGGGAATTAGTAGCTGGAGATTCCTGGAGATGTAAACGTTTAAAAAAAAGCTGCTGCTATCAAACTCTTACAAATATTTTTAAGACCTGGATATGCTTCAAATATAGAGTACCATCTGTTATAAGATCAAAATGGAAGAAAATGAAATGATAGATTTGAAGAACAACCCTCAAGCGTTGCAATGCCATCAGCAACAAATAAAACAAACAATTATATAAAGACCGGGATAACTCGGCTCTGCCTACAAGAAGAAAAATAGACTTTTTCCTAATTAATTAAAGGTTTGTATTATTCTATAAAGTCGTGAAGAGAACTTTTGAAAGTCATTTTGAAAACTAGGTTGTTTTTGAAAACGTTTATAGACACAGAATTATATGAGACTTTATTGGATATTTAAATATGAATTTATAATAATTATTTATTTAAATAACCCAGTAGGTTCCTGGAGCCACGTACAGAAGTCACCAACTACCCGGGCTGTCACCGTCTTGGTTTTATTTACAATGTCAGTGGAATTACTGAGGTAACGCCAGGCAGATTTATTTCTTAGAAGATTTTCAAAGGATAGTGTACTTAGGTTGGTGATCCCTAGGAGGGTGGCCGTCAGGAATCTTTGGTATTGGAAGGTTGGGCAGGTGAAGAGGAGGTGGTCCATGGTTTGGTCTTCATCTTGGAAATGAGACAAGTTGGGTCTTCTTTCAATACCTTTGCAAAGTCTGACTGAATGTAACCATGACCAGTCAGAATTGTTGTTGAGGTAAATACATGTTCGATGTTTTGAAGCATTGAGAACAGTAGCTTTGGGGTAGAAGCAAATCTTCGTAGATTTCTGGTGGAATCATCTTGGATGTAGAGGCCTGACACGTTTTATGGGCTATCTTTTTTTTTTACTGCGCGCGACGCTCTTTGGGAGTTTGGGAATTTATCATAAATATTAAGATGCAAACCTAGAAGTATGTACTTGGAACAATTCTATCCTTAATGTTTCAGAGAAAGCTGGAGCAGCTGAAGGACGGCGAGTGCTCCTGCCTTCTTCCTGAAGACCACCGCAACATGTGCCGTGTCGGAGAGAAGGCGGTTGAGCACATCTGCTGTCTAGGATGGAGGGACTTCTCCCTTGTTCTGGCTCTAAGTGAGATCTCTCTCTTTTTATTCTCTGTAGTCCCCCTGGTACAGGTCATGATAATCGTGATGAAGTTTGCGACTGCTTTTACTGTAAGTGCACTTCATGTCTACATATGTGAAAAGCAGTTTATATTTTCACTTACAAATATGCCAGAACCCCGTTTGGTTACTTTCACTCGCTTGTGGGGTTAGACTTTTGCAAGAATCGGGTGTCATTGAGACATTTTTAATTAGAAAAAAAGTGCCTAATGCGGGATTCGCTCCCGGGTCGTAGCAGTCGAAAACCAACAGTTTAGACCATCCTTCCACCGACCCCAGCGCTAATTATATGAATTTCTACAAGCAAATAATGTTCTCAGATAAGTTAATGATTTATATCTTCTTTCCCTTGAAACGTTCACTAAATCAGACGACTTTATTCAAATATCTTTTAAGATTTTTCAATTAGATACCATATAGATATCAGTGTATCTGGACAATGTCTAAAGAGATTGTTATCTAAAAAATGCCATAAAACCACGTTATGAATACCATGTTATGATAGATCAGCGCGCCATCTGTTATGTAAATTCGAAACTATTATAGATGCGTATGATTCTTTTTCAAAATTGAACAATTACTACTGCCCTTAATGCAATGAATAATTAATGGGAGGGTTCATCACCGATAAGTCAGCCCTCCCATTATTTTTCATTGCAGTAAGGGCAGTAGTAATTGTTTTATTTTTAAACAGAATCATACTCGTCTATAAAGGTTTTGAATTTTCAAATACCATATTCTAGATCTTTTCAAAATTTTATATTCCTAATTGTAAATCTTCCCAACATAAAGGCATTTCAAACTTGCTTGTGTGTTGTACAGATTAGAACCAGGTCTCCATTACCTTAGCTGCACAAATTCTCAGCCTGACCGAATCAAGACCTGATAGGAGGAGCTAATTTTGCTCAACATATATATATAACCAATATATATTCAATATATTATATATGCTGATAAAATAATTACAAATGTCCCACACTCATCCCCTGTGAACGTGGAAACGAAAGGTTGACATTCAGCATGTCACACTTATCTCCTGAGAACGTGGAAACGAAAGATTGATATTCAGCATGTCACACTGATCACTGTGAACGTGGAATCATATTGTTGACATTCAACATGTCACACTGATCCCATGTGGGCGTGGAAACAAATTGTTGACATTATGCATGTCTCACTGATCCCCTGTGAACGTGAAAACGGAATTTTGACATTCAACATGTCACACTGATCCCATGTGGGCGTGGAAACAAATTGTTGACATTATGCATGTCTCACTGATCCCCTGTGAACGTGAAAACGGAATGTTGACATTCAGCATGTCACACTGATCCACTGTGAACGTGGAAAATAATTGTTGACACTCAGCATGTCTCACTGATCCATGTGGGCGTGGAAACATATTTTTGACATTCAGCATGTCTCACTGATCCGATGTGAATAGGGAAACCAAATGTTGACATTCAACATGTCTCACTGATCGCATGTGAACGTGAAAACAAAATGGCGACATTCAGCATGTCTCAATGATCGCATGTGAACGTGAAAACAAAACGGCGATATTCAGCATGTCTCACTGATCCCCCTTGAACGTGAAAACAAAATGGCGACATTCAGCATTTCTCACTGATCGCATGTGAACGTGAAAACAAAATGGCGACATTCAGAAGGTCTCACTGATCCCCCGTGAACGTGAAAACAGAATATTGACATTCAGCATGTCTCACTGATCGCATGTGAACGTGAAAACAAAATGACGACATTCAGCACGTCTCAATGATCGCATGTGAACGTGAAAACGAAATGTCACCATACAGCATGTCTCACTGATCACATGTGGGCGTGAAAACACAATGATGACATTCAGCATGTCTCAATGATCCCCTGTGTACGTGAAAACGAAATTGTTTACATTCAGCATGTCACACTGATCGCATGTGAACGTGAAACGGAATGGCGACATTCAGAATGTCTCACTGATCCCATGTGTACGTGAAAACAAAATGTCGACATTCAGCATGTCTCACTGATCTCATTTGAACGTGAAAACAAAATGTCAGCATACAGCATATCTCGCTGATCTCATGTGAACGTGGAAACGAGAATGTCAATCTACAGCATGCCACACTGATCCGATGTGAACGTGGAAACAAGAATGTCAATTTACAGCATGTCTCACT
>CP092873.1:46728155-46816457 GCA_030710605.1 Cordylochernes scorpioides | reverse complement strand
CTCTTTCCCCACATTATTATTATTATATTGTCACATTGAAAGTCGACAGGATAAGACCTGGCCGGGAAGCAAATCCCTCATATACCAGAGTATGAAGAAAAAAGAAGCAACACCACGATGATCGGACAACCCCACAACCAAGTTCCACAAGACTCAACGACCTACTCTACTGTAGCCGCTTCTCTTCGAGCCCTCACCCTCTGTCTCGACCAACTTTTGAACCGTGATCCCGAAGAACTAATCACCTACGACGGTGATGAACCTGCCGCACACTTCTCCCAGCACTAGATCTGCCCAAGAGCGATCGCCGCGCCAGAGCAGGACACCTTCCATCATCATGGACAAGACTCCGCCATATCCCTGACACTACTGTGGCGGACAACACTGTCCCGTACAATATCAACAGAAAGAAACCTCCCTCAATGAACTTAATGAACCTACTTGCGCCCTCAACCAGCATAACCTGTGAGTGTAATTGTTTCCACCCCTACCATTCATTCTTCAAAAAAGTCATTCCTTGTAAACTCTGATGCCAATATTTTCTATAATTAGCTTAGTTCAATTTATTCTCTCCACGCCTATTAACAATAGATTTTCATAATCAATTTAACCTAAACATTTGTATACCTATTTGTATATGACCTTCTCTCCTACTTGTAAGCACGGCTCACGAAAAATAATTCCTTTCCCTAAACGACTCAAAATCCACTCTGTAATTCAGGCGTCGAAGAATTCTAACCACCACGTGAGCCTTGCTTACAAACAACCCTTGGTGACTCTTATCTATCTTCCCCTTAATGCCCACTTATTCTTACAACTTTGTCAACCTTATACCAGCTCAGAACCTTTTATAGAATTATTGATTAATCAATTATCGATAATTATTGCCAACAATATTGTCATTTCAAAATTCTAATCTTCGCCCTTCATTTATGATAATATATTTCGTAGTTCATCTCTAGCATATCCACCGACCCACACCATCTAGCCAATGGTGTGTTCGTCACAGGATGCAGATTGACTAACTGCTAGATGATTATCAACTCCTTTTTGTTCGCACTTGAACAATCTGCATCGAGCGGCACAGTTCGCTCCTAATTCTTGCGCCACACGTTCGCCACACGGACCCTGTCTTCAAATCTATGTTTGTCCCTTGTCCAAACCAGCACGATATAACCTACTTCCGATATTTTCCACGGATGTACTTTAATCATCGTCGCTGATTCTGTCCGGTCCGTCATCATTTCGCGCAGACATGGGTTTTACGTTCAACCCATCGCGAAATCATCGCCTCGCACAAGCTCCCACGACGGTTCAAACACCTCGTGTCCGAGCAGCTTGTCAACTGTAAAGGACAACGCCGTCCTCGTCCCAATTTTTGGCACTGTGCGCGCATACTTTCCTCCAATTAGTTAAAACTACTAAAGTCTCATGGTATCGAAATAATTAAGGTGGAAAGGCCCAAAACAAGTTTCCCCTCGCTCTGTTCGCCTATATTCTACCTTTGTATCTCGAACTATTTTACCTTCTCAAATTAACTATAAGTCCATGCGACTTCCTCACCTACACACGGGACTTTTTTCCTCTGACTCGCTACACGAGTAATTGCATAGATAAGGTAGAATGGCCCAAAGCAAGTTTCCCCTCGCTTTGTTCGCCGAAATTCTAACATTGTATGTAGTTCTATATTTACCTCATTCCTGAGCTCACGCAATTTCCAGCCTCAACCTCATTTCTCGTACCCTACATCTATAGCATAGAAAACCCATGCCAAGTCTTCCCCTTGCCATGTCCGCCTGAAAACATATCTCAAAATGTAGAGTTCCCCAGTCTTAATGGCTTAATATTTTCATCATATGTATGTGACTCTTCTTCTCCTTGTTCACACCTCTCAATAGCATTTCCCTTATAATACATTAGATGTTATTGTATATAGCCTTTTATAACCTTGATATTTTCAAAAATTCCCTTAAATATCAAACTCTCCGGTGTTGTAAAACTGCTTGTAAATAATATTTACTTGTGTACTTTACAATATTTTATTTACATAAAGCTATGTCACCATAACCTTAATTAATTTCAACTGTAAAATTATTTTCTCTATTCCTGGCTTCACCAGCTTTAAGTATACTCAAACCATGTTCTTCAACGGGAGCCATATGTCATAATATATGCTCTTCCAGGAATAATAAAACAAACCTACAGTCAACCCAGAGAGAGACAGCAGCTAAAGTCCGGTCATTTGAGACACCGGCGACATTCCAGGGGGTGACCACAGGGGCGTTACTTGGAACCTCGAGACTATTAGACAGTTGGTGATTGTGTGCGACACGAACGGCCGGCCGCTCAGCGGTGGCCGGCCCCGGGCCTCTCCCATCTATCTCTCTCTGGTTGCCTGGATTCCATCTTCCAAATCGTGGTGTCCTTATTTCTCTTTCCCCACATTATTATTATTATATTGTCAAATATAAATATATGACAATATAAATGACATATATATAAATGTATATGTATATAGAAGTGTAGTAATGTAGTTGATCCTGTTGGATGACTGTAGTGTGGCATGTTGGTTGCAGGCGTGGTGACCACAATGTTTAGAGTGGGTTCAGGCGTAGAATTGAATTACATAAAAGGACAAGACATGTTGAATTTCACCACAGAGATGACGAGAGAGTAAGTGAAGCCGACACCGGTCAAGACAGATCTGTCCTGAGAGGACTGTCAATCATCGTGTCTCAGAACGGACTGATCTGTTTTTGAGCCAAAGGGGCACACCTGGTAACCTGACATGTTTTTCGGAGACCTTTCTCCTGTCCTGGCGCCGGCTGTCACTCAATCGAATTTTATTTTGTCGGGCATTACATGATGGCCTAACTGGCGATTTAAATTGTTTTTACAATTTTGGTTATTATACTATATTACATATGATATATAAATATATATTAGAATATATTACAATATGTGTGTATGTAATGAGTTGAGTTACTGTTGACTCTTGTAGAATCCTGTCGACTAACTTTGTGATGATGAAGTGTTGACTCTCGCTATACTGTGTTGACCGAGAGGAACAGTCAGGATGGGGAGTTTTCCAGTACCTCTCTGCACCTTGGAAGACCTTTAAAAGTTCTCACAAAGTACAGACAGTCGTGGTCGAGGCAGAGTGGAAAGCTTGGGGATGTCCACACAAAAACGAAGACACAGTTGCACTAAGAAAGTTCCGTGAACAGATACAAGTTGAGCTAGGAGCGAAAGATGGAGATATAGAAGTTTCTTACTAGTCTACATGATGGATGAGGAGGATCTGAGGTACAACCGACGTGGGCTCGCACAGATGCTGAACTAACTGTCAAGACTGTAAAGTGACCGTATTTATAGGTTAAGACGGGGGGCCTTTTGCGACAGGGGCCGTTTCTGAGAAAGGGGGCTTTGCATGTCACCAGATGTGAGAGGGGGCTTTGCATTGCACCAGATGTGAAGAGTGTGGGTGGTCTGGTCCATTTTTAGACCTTGTTGTGGGAATTCTAAATCTATCTCGATTTTGACGTTATGACTTCTATCTCTTGCTTAGCTCAACTCTTAATCTATTACAGAGTTTTATTTATTTATCCTCAGTTTGTACAAATTACATTACATATGATGATGTAAAGACACGTCAATAATGCGTATAATCATTTACAGATGTGTTTCTATTATACAACATTAAAATCTTGTTATATGTTATATACAATATGAGGTTGTTGGTTTAAATTACCATATGTATATATAAATAATTATTAATAACGGACTACTTGATGAGGGAAGAGTATCTTTTAATATATAATATCAGATCACAAGCTTTCGGGCATAACCGCCCATTTAATATGAAGCGATATTTTAAAATTTATTATCTATGACCATTCTTTCAGTCAATAATTATACAAATTAATATCACTAGAATTTGAGAAAGTGTATAATTGTTTTATCCTTAACGAAAGTACATTTGTATGGTTAAATTTTCAAAATGAAATTGTTTTGATTATAGAATGAGTAGGGATATTTTTAAAAGAAGAAAATAATTTATTTGCAGCATATAAATCAAAACAGTAACAGTTAAATTTTCACTAATATCTATTTATATAATTATATATAATTGAATAGTAGAAAACAGAGTTTTCAAATAAAGAATATTACTTGTAATATCATATATAAAAATTCGAAACTATTATAGACGTGTATGATTCTTTTTTAAAAATAGAACAATTTCTACTGTCATTACTGCAATGGAAAAAATAATGGGAAGGCCTGGGGCGCCAATGCATCATAATATCAAATATAAGCTAAGTAAATGGTATAGATTTCAGAGAAATTAAAGACTAACCTCGATAGCTCAGGTCCATTCCTCGTGTAACCTAATCTCTATTTCTTTCTCTTTACATGCTCAGAAAGGAGTATTCTATCAAATCATGATTTAAGTCGGGATGCATTTCTGAAACATTCACACATATACATTCTAATAATGTATTGAAGAAAAAAGCTATATTTAAATAAATTTAAACATTTAATTATATTCAAAAAGTTTTGTCTAATTTTATTATCTCAAAAAAAAAACCACACAATCAGAAGATAAACTTATCAGTATCAAATAAATTAAGTATATATAATATCTTCATTAAATATTATAATATTAATTATAATTATACTTTTGAAATAATTTAATTTATTGTTTATTTTATACTTTTTTATATATTTAAAATAATATCCAATATTTATTTTTTTCGATAAAAATATGCTTAAATATATATATATATATAAAATGGCATATCCTGACCAAGAGCACATGTGCTTTACAGAAGGCAGAGCGCCATCTGGTGGAACCGAAATCAACTAAACATTGATTTAGCCTGTTCCCTGATATTTGGCCAACCCAATTTCTTGATAAATCAAGAAAAGCCATCCACGAACGCGTTTCGCGCTTTTTGGCGCTCGTCAGCGTGGACTAGGCTGAACCATTGCGACCAAAAAATAATTTTTGATCCCAATGGCTTCCTGAAAAACCAAGAAATGGGTATTTAAAGCCAAACTTGCGTAAATACGCTTAGCACATTAAAAAACGAAATAAAAGATAAAAAGATCAGGTGTTGAAATCAATATAAAAAATGGCATATCCTGACCAAGAGCACATGTGCTTTACAGAAGGCAGAGCGCCATCTGGTGGAACAGAAATCAACTAAACATTGATTTAGCCTGTTCCCTGATATTTGGCCAACCCAATTTCTTGATAAATCAAGAAAAGCCATCCACGAACGCGTTTCGCGCTTTTTGGCGCTCGTCAGCGTGGACTAGGCTGAACCATTGCGACCAAAAAATAATTTTTGATCCCAATGGCTTCCTGAAAAACCAAGAAATGGGTATTTAAAGCCAAACTTGCGTAAATACGCTTAGCACATTAAAAAACGAAATAAAAGATAAAAAGATCAGGTGTTGAAATCAATATAAAAATGGCATATCCTGACCAAGAGCACATGTGCTTTACAGAAGGCAGAGCGCCATCTGGTGGAACAGAAATCAACTAAACATTGATTTAGCCTGTTCCCTGATATTTGGCCAACCCAATTTCTTGATAAATCAAGAAAAGCCATCCACGAATTATCATTGATTTATCAAGAAATTGGGTTGGCCAAATATCAGGGAACAGGCTAAATCAATGTTTAGTTGATTTCTGTTCCACCAGATGGCGCTCTGCCTTCTGTAAAGCACATGTGCTCTTGGTCAGGATATGCCATTTTTTATATTGATTTCAACACCTGATCTTTTTATCTTTTATATATATATATTTTTTTTTTCAAATTTTAAAATCAAATTTTATTATATATTTTAATATGAATAATAAATTTATGTATGCATGTACATTTGTGATTTCAACGAGCCAAATATTACAGCATTTATAAAAATTAAAATTGAATGAATATATGTGGCAATATCGTTGCGGGGTTTCTTGTTGTTGGGTGCGAATGGTGAGATTTGGTTGAAGCGCAGTCGTTGAGTGGTAAGTGAAGCATACAGTTAGGAATAATCAGGACACGTGATTGGGTTTGAAAATAAAAGGCAACTGGGTTGGAGGGAAGAAAGCTTGAGAAGAGTTGAGCGATTTGACTTATTAATTAGTTGATCACATGGCGATGATGGGATTTAGATGAAATGAGCGGAGGGAGAGAGATCTCTAGAGTAGATGTTACCTTGTTGGAAGCGAAGGAGCCACTGACTATTCTTGTTTTTCGATTTAACACCAAGACTCAGTTTCTCTCTGATTGGTCGAGAGATGTCACATGATCTTTTCCTATTGGTTGACCTACTTAAGGTGCTGTCTTCTGATTGGTCGAGAGATGTCACATGATCTTTTCCTATTGGTTGACCTACTTAAGGTGCTGTCTTCTGATTGGCCCGCGGCTCTCCTTGATGAAAGATATGGCCTGCCTGACAGGAAGTGTCGAGTGTTATTTCCACTTTATTTACTTCCGCGTTATCAAAATACGTCCTGCTTTGTCAGGAAGTATTGAGTGCTAGCTTTAACATTTATAACTTCTGGTCACTAGATACGTCCTGTTTTTCCAGGAAGTGTCGGTTTAAACTTAGCTCGCAGGGACCCGGGGTCAGAAGGTTAACTGCGTCGTTATTAATAAATATGTTCTCCTCTAGATTTACTTCCTATGTCTTTTGTTACTTTCTTTCCTCCAGTTACCTTATTCTTTTATTAAATCTTTGAAAATCATACATGGTACATACATAGTGGGTCGGGGTTGCATTTAATTATATACAAATTATGACAGATGCGCCCCCCTACATGTGAAGAATTCAAGAAGGGGTTAGCCTGAGAGAATTCTGTAAAGTGAAAAATAATTTTGTGGGAAAATTAGTTGTGGGTATTGAGTCTATATACAAGCATTGGTGGCGATATAATAAGTAAAATAGAATGGTGTTGATGATATAGGTTGAGTATAATTAATAGAAATCAAAAATTTTTTAATTGTAAGAAATCAATGAATGTTATGGTACATAGTGGGCAACAAAAAAAAAAAAAAGGAAAATGCGCCTAAACGAATTCTACTCGAGTTAAGAAATGAATTCGCGGGAGTTCTATTAAGGTTTTTGAAATCAAAATAAAAACAATATAAAAATAGTTGAATGAAATCAAAATTGAATGTTTTTGGTTGAAAAAGAAAAATTGTTTTGTTGCATGGTGATAAGGGAAAATGCCTAGTTACTTTTTTTGCTCGAATTTGGAAAAGAATTCGAGGGAATTTCATAAGGTCTTTTGAAATCAAAATAAAATAAAATAAAAGTTTTTTGAGCGAAATCAAAGTTGAGTGCTTGATTGAATGGTGAAAAAAAAAAAAAGGAAAAATGCCTAACCATATTCTATTCGAGATTGGGAATGAAATCGAAGGAATTCTATTAGGACTTTTGAGAAATCAAAAATAAAAATAAAATAAAAGTTGAATGAAATCAAAGTGAAGGCTTGGTTACACAAAAAAGAAAAAGCCTTGTTGTATGGAAAAAAAAAGAAAATGCTTTGTTGCGTTGGTGAAAAAAGAAAAAAAAAAAAAGGATTGCCTAATTACTATCCTACTTGAGATTGGGAATGAAATCGAGGGGGTTTCATTAGGTCTTTTGAGAAATCAAAATAAAAATAAAAATAAGAGTTGAACGAAATCAAAGTTGAGTGCTTGGAAAAAAAGAAAAATGAAAAATAAAAAGGTTTCAACAACAAAGGGTGATTTAATGTTTTTAGTTTAATCGAAAGCCAGTGAGTTTTCGTTGATAATTGAGTTGTGGCAGTATAAGCTAAGTGGTAAATAGAATGATAATTGATAAATAAAAATGATAATATAAACTAATTGGAAAAAAAATGATAATTGATGATTAAAAGTGGTAATAAGTTGAATAAATTGATAAATTGATTAAATATTTAAATTTTAATTGAGAGAAAATAATGAAAATGATTGATATGCACAATAAGGTGTATTTTTGAACCCTTTTGTATATCTACATGCCCTGATCTAAATGTATTGATTGCTCCATTTTGCCCTATAAATGTTTTACTTGCTCAATTATGCCCTATAAATTTTTTGTCTCATCTGTAGCGACACTTAGGTGAAAAACGTGATTCTAGCCCTCAAGTGCGTTTATATTGTGTGTACAGGAGACATGGAAATCTATATAACCTTTATGTGTAATTTTTTGTCTTTGTGTGTGTGTTGTGAAAAAATGTTAGAAGTCTGTTGTGTAAGAAATGTGTGAGCTAGTTCTATGTGTTGTCTCGTGGATGTGGAATTGGGTGGTAAAAATCGATATGTAGACTCGAACTGGAATCAAAAATCGGTGGCATAGCGAGGTTCCCAGTTGACCTCAATAGGGGATCTTCTCATTGTAATTAGAGATACGGAAGTGGGGTGTGTCGGGCAAACGAGAGGGAATGAAATTGGAGATCGGACGAAGGCGCTCCGCTTTGTTTACAGAGGCCGAATTTATCGCTGCGGACTACACTTCCTGTCGTGGTGTCTCAAAATTCTCATTTCCTGCCGTCTATTTATTTTTGGTGCGGCTCAGATCTTGTTTTTGGAGCGTGATTTCTCCGACACTGGTTGGTCATCTTTCAGTTACTGTTATCTTTTCGGAGTTTATTTAGATTTTCTGCGAAGATGGTTCCTAAAATTATGAGAAGCTTTATAAATGTTTGTCCACAATGAAGAACTGCTTGTCCAAAATTAAAAACTGCCTCTCCAAAATTAAAAACTGCCTCTTGTAGTTTGAAAATTTTCTGAGCGGGCATGGTATAGATAAGCAAGTAATTGATGACTAAAATTGGGATACAGTTGTATGGCAGAAGTAACAAACAAAGGATAAGAATCAGATGAAATATAGGATATTGCCCCATGTTCTCCCGTATTTTTGTAAATGGGAATTTTGAAATATTTGCTTGATCCTTATTAATTGTAGAATTTAAATGATTGGTAGGTTCGCAGTTCTCCTGTCTGATATCTTTAGGGAGTGGTGTGATATGATTGAACTGGTTGTCAGGTTTACAGTTCTCCTGTTTGATAGTCAATGATTTTATTAGAGATATGTCGGCGGTAATTGGTTTAGGTTGAGATGTGTGATCGTTTCTCTGACGTGGATGTGGTAATTTTGGCATTGTTTGTGTGGTGTGTACGCTGTGCTTTATGTACGAATCTTGTTTTGCTTTGGTGCCTGTGTCGGTATTTTTACGTGAAGGTTGGTTGTATTCATCGATTCTTCTAGCGAATCGGCAGGTGGGACAGGTTTTTACCTGTTTTGCGATGTCTTGTGTCATGTTCTGCCAATAATATTGTGATGAGATGAGTCTCGTCATCTTGGAGATGTTTGGGTGGTGGTGTTGTGTGTGTACGGACTTAAGAAGTCTGGTTGTAAGTGAACTTGGGACTATAGTTTTAAGTACTCCTTTTCGGGAGACGTGCGCAGTTTATTGTGATCCATAGTCACGCGAGATTTTCCCGGTGGAGAAGACTGTGGGCTCTGTATGAGTGGCGCATCTAGAAAGCCACAAAATGGGATACGAGTTCCAACGCCCGTTTCATGTTGTTGTACTCCATTTATGCTACGGACCTCATATTCGTATCTTGACAATCTTAACCTCCATCGAAACAATCTGCCTGACGGAGCTTTGATCTCTTTCAACCACTGCAATGCGGGATGGTCAGAAAATATTGTAAACTTTCTGCCATTTAGACAGGTGCGGAAATTATCCACACTTTCCACAATGGCTAGGCATTGTAGTTCCAAGTCTGAATAATTTCGCTCGTGACTACGCAGAGATCGGCTGAAATGTTGAACGGTGTATGTCTTCCCATCAGGGTAGACTTGTTTAAGAACGCCTGTAATGCTGAATGTTGAGGTGTTACAGTACACCTGGCATGGCAGACCTTCCTGGTAAAGGTGTAATGTGGGGTGTGTGGTAAGGTTTTCTTTCAGGTTAGTGAACGCTTTCTGGCATTTGTCATCCCAGACCCACACGACATCCTTTTTTAGAAGGTTGACAAGTGGTGTCCGCAAGCGGGCGTGGTCCGGAATGAACTCTTTATAGGCGTTCACAGCTTTTAGGAAAGATCGCAATGTTTTTCGATTGTGTGGTTGTTTGGTGGCGTGAATATTTTCTATGTTTTGTGTAGACGGGATGATTGTATTATCCTTAACGGTTGTGCATGCGCTTGTTTGTTGTTGTTGTCTTTTGGCGTGCGTGTTGCGTTTGTTGTGCGGGTTGTGCGTGTTTGTTGCGTGGTGGCGTATGGGTGCGTGTATGTTGTGAGGTATATTTGCGTGGTAAGTGGGTGAGCTGTGTCGGTGTACGGACACTTGTTTGGGCATTATTGGAATTGTAGATTGAAGTCGTGGTGGCTTTATATGTGGTGGGCATAAAGTATTGGCAATTGGGTTGAGTGAAAAGTTGTGTGGTGTGAGATTAGAATGGTGGCATGTAAATATTTGGGGTTTGGGCAATGAATGCAGGCAAGGGTTTCCATGTGTGAAAGCTTTGGGTGCTGTGCGAGTCCTTTGGGACAGGTTTTGGCCTAGCCCGTGCTTGCATTCATTTGACACATGTTTAAAGTGGTAGATAGTATTAGACAATGGGACGCCAAGTTGGAAAATAGTGCCGCGATTATAATTTAGTTTTAATTTATACTGATAAAGGGTTTTTAAGGTAAGAACTCCAAATGGCAAGGATGCATTTACCACGTGGAAGTTCTCTCTACGGGTTATTTGGCCTATTGTCAGAGGGAAAGTTAAATGTCCTATTATTTTCGTAAAGCTATTTAGGGTGGATAGATCAAGGGAAGGTTTTTTAATACTTAAGTTGGGAAGTTGTGCTTTTAATCTATTGTATAAATGATACGGCAATATGTTCGAACCTGCGTCTGGTTCAATTAGAAAGGTACATGGTAGGTCCTGGGTCAGATACAAGTCCAAAGTCAATTTGATGGTGTCATTGGGTGGATTGCCTACCTTAATCTCGAAAGGGCTCCACTGTGGCGTCTTCGGCTTGGGATGGCTGGCTTGGAATGTCTGTTGGACCGGATCGGGACCGCTTGCACTGTCCGCGCAATTGAAAGGGAAATTTAGTCATTTGTACTGCTTCCATTCGAGTGGACCGCGTTGTCGGTACACTGGGCCCGTGTCGCGTGGCTTGCTTCCGGGTGCACGGGTACGGCATGGCGGGTGGCGACTCCTCGGTGGGCGTCAGGTTGTTCGGACACGTACCGGCGGTGCGGGCGTCGGTTGCCCCGAGGGTGGCGCTCCGGAAGACCGCTTCCAGTTGCGTGGATCTTGCCCCTTGTAGCGCGGCGGTCAGTTCTAAAATTACCGTCGCCAGGGTGTGTCTTGTCGCTTCGTTCGTTGTCAGTCTCTTCTCTCTCGGTTTGTTATTGCCTTTTGTTTTGCTGGCGCCTGGGCTAATTTCCATAATCTTTATCCTGTCGACTCTGTGTAATATGATGCAATTGTTGTTATTACACTGCAATATTTGATGTATTACACTGTTGTAGAATCCTGTCGACTTAACCGTTCTGTGGCAATATCGTTGTGGGGTTTCTTGTTGTTGGATGCGAATGGTGAGATTTGGTTGAAGCGCAGTCGTTGAGTGGTAAGTGAAGCACACAGTTAGGAATAATCAGGACACATGATGAGGTTTGAAAATAAAAGGCAACTGGATTGGAGGGAAGAAAGCTTGAGAAGAGCTGAGCGATTTGACTTATTAATTAGTTAATCACATGGCGATGATTGGATTTAGATGAAATGAGCGGAGAGAGAGAGATCTCTAGAGTAGATGTTACCTTGTTGGAAGCGAAGGAGCCACTGACAATTCTTGTTTTTCGATTTAACACAAAGACTCAGTTTCTCTATGATTGGTCGAGAGATGTCACATGATCTTTTCCTATTGGTTGACCTACTTAAGGTGCTGTCTTCTGATTGGTCGAGAGATGTCACATGATCTTTTCCTATTGGTTGACCTACTTAAGGTGCTGTCTTCTGATTGGCCCGCGGCTCTCCTTGATGAAAGATATGGCCTGCCTGACAGGAAGTGTCGAGTGCCATTTCCACTTTATTTACTTCCGCGTTATCAAAATACGTCCTGCTTTGTCAGGAAGTATTGTGTGCATCTTGACGAATATAACTTCTGCGGTCACTAGATACGTCCTGTTTTTCCAGGAAGTGTTGGTTTAAACTTAGCTCGCAGGGACCCGGGGTCAGAAGGTTAACTGCGACGTTATTAATAAATATGTTCTCCTCTAGATTTACTTCCTATGTCTTTTGTTACTTTCTTTCCTCCAGTTACCTTACTCTTTTATTAAATCTTTGAAAATCATACATGGTACATACATAGTGGGTCGGGGTTGCATTTAATTATATACAAATTATGACATATATAATATATAATAGCATCTATATAAATAAAGTTTAAAAATGGATTAGCAAATCACAAAAAAAGATCCTCAACAATATCTATGATCAAAAATAATGACTCACCTCAGGCCTTAGTGATGGTATTTGAAGAAGCAGAATAAATGAAGGTCTTCAGGATTAAAGAATCAAATATTATTTTTATGGCGATAATATCAAAAACGTATCAGGTTACTTGTTAAACAAATTACTTTTCAGTTAATATTTTAAAAATATTTTTTATAAAATCAGTATTTATATTTTTCAGTTAAGAATGAATTCTAAGTTACTCAGAATATTGAGAAAGGTTTCTTTCGAAGAGAATATATTTCTGGAGATATCATTTTGTGCAAGGCATGAAAAAGCTCCTCACGGCCCAATTGTGACTGGAAACGGGTTAACAAGATGGCTACCTTGTTTATAACGTGCCATCTTGTGAACAGATTCTCATGATACTGATTCCCATTTGATGTCATTACGTGATTATAAGTTTCTTAACAGCATGTCAAACCGCTAATTTTGGATAACACCCCCTTGAATTTCATTGATCTTTATTTGGCGAAATAAGGCGTTATTTGATTGTTGGTTGGGATTTTCTAGAATGTATTTCAAGAATAATTTTGATTTCTAAATAAGCAGGTAAAAGCTTTTTACTTTTGAATAACTCTCAATCAGGTTCACCTAAGAAGAAAATTACTTGCTATTTCTAATGCAGCCAACTTGTTCAACTTATAGATCACATGGCACAATAGTTCTTCAGATTTGAAAACAAGTTTTGAAGAAATCTATTTCACTGAAGCATACGAGGCAAATATTCCATTTGAGGGATATAAATGTAGTTTATCTTCAAAGATAAAGGTTTTTGTTAATAGATTTTGACCTATTTGACCTGTTAAGAATTGCTGAATTAGAAATAATGAAAGAGGTTGACTACTGACTCGCGTTTCAGTATTGTATATTGGTGAATCTTGTCCTCGAATGCGACTGTAGCGAATTTGTAAAGACATTTCTGAGCCCGTTCAAAATATCAGAATGAAGCCAACTCCAGTAAACTTGAATTTCTAGTTTGTCAGCAATGGCGCGTTTCTTGTTGGAGAGAATTTCTTGATGTTTTCAGGTTTATTGAAAAGAGAAACATCTGAATATTTCATAGTTGCCTCCGCTGTCGAATATATTGAATAATTCGGCACTTCAATTTTGATATCGTACTTCTTCTTGTGGCTCATTTTGTTATAAAGGTAATTTCATGAGATTTCTTTGATACAGATAGCTAGAGATATTTAAAAAACTTCTTGATTGATTATAGAATTTTGTTTGTATAGATGCGATATTTCAATATATCTTGTAATATATATTGGAAATCCAATGGCAAATATTGGCTGAAAATCTATTCAAAGAGAAAATCAAATCGCTTGATTGAAAGCCAGCTTGGCTTTAAAAATAATTGGATTCAAAATCGAATCGTGCTTCACCTTTTCATCAATTTAGGCTCTTTATAAATATCTGGCGTTAATATTCTTGCTCAATTATAATTTTAACCTACTTTAACGTTCACATCGGATCAGTGAGACATGCGACATGTTGACATTCTCGTTTCCACGTTCACATCGGATCAGTGTGACATGCTGTAGGTTGACATTCTCGTTTCCACGCTCACATCGGATCAGTGAGACATGCTACATGTTGACATTCTCGTTTCCACGTTCACATCGGATCAGTGTGACATGCTGTAGGTTGACATTTTCGTTTCCACGTTCACATCGGATCAGTGTGACATGCTGTAGGTTGACATTTTCGTTTCCACGTTCACATCGGATCAGTGAGACATGCTGCATGTTGACATTATCGTTTCCAAGTTCACATCGGATCAGTGTGACATGCTGTAGGTTGACATTCTCGTTTCCACGTTGACATCGGATCAGTGAGACATGCGACATGTTGACATTCTCGTTTCCACGTTCACATCGGATCAGTGTGACATGCTGTAGGTTGACATTCTCATTTCCACGTTCACATCGGATCAGTGTGACATGCTGTAGGTTGACATTCTCGTTTCCACGTTCACATCGGATCAGTGAGACATGCGACATGTTGACATTCTCGTTTCCACGTTCACATCGGATCAGTGTGACATGCTTTAGGTTGACATTCTCGTTTCCACGTTCACATCGGATCAGTGTGACATGCTTTAGGTTGACATTCTCGTTTCCACTTTCACATCGGATCAGTGTGACATGCTTTAGGTTGACATTCTCGTTTCCACGTTCACATCGGATCAGTGTGACATGTTTTAGGTTGACATTCTCGTTTCCATGTTCACATCGGATCAGTGTGACATGCTTTAGGTTGACATTCTCGTTTCCACGTTCACATTGGATCAGTGAGACATGCTGCATGTTAACATTCTCGTTTCCACGTTCACATCGCATCAGTGAGACATGCTGCATGTTAACATTCTCGTTTCCACGTTGACATCGGATCAGTGGGACATGCTGTATGTTGACATTCTTGTTTTCACGTTCACATCGGATCAGTGTGACATGCTGTAGGTTGACATTTTGTTTGCACGCTCACATGAGATCAGCGAGATATGCTGTATGCTGACATTTTGTTTCACGTTCACATGAGATCAGTGTGACATGCTGAATGTCAACATTTTCGTTTTCACGTACACAGAGGATCAGTGAGACATGCTGCATGTCACAATTTCGTTTTCACGTTCACAGGGGATCAGTGAAACATGCTGAATGTCAACATTTTCGTTTTCACGTTCACAGGGGATCAGTGAAACATGCTGAATGTCGCCATTTTCGTTTTCACGTTCACAGGGGATGAGTGGAAAATGCTGAATGTCAACATTTTCGTTTTCACGTTCACAGGGGATCAGTGGAACATGCTGTATGTCAACATTTTCGTTTTCACGTTCACAGGGGATCAGTGAAGCATGCTGAATGTCAACATTTTCGATTTCACGTTCACAGGGGATCAGTGGAACATGCTGTATGTCAACATTTTCGTTTTCACGTTCACAGGGGATCAGTGGAACATGCTGTATGTCAACATTTTCGTTTTCACGTTCACAGGGGATCAGTGAAGCATGCTGAATGTCAACATTTTCGTTTTCACGTTCACAGGGGATCAGTGGAACATGCTGTATGTCAACATATTCGTTTTCACGTTCACAGGGGATCAGTGTGACATACTGAATGTCGCCATTTTGTTTTCACGTTCACATCGGATCAGTATGAAATGCTGTATGTTGACATTCTCGTTTCCACGTTCACATCGGATCAGTGTGACATGCTGTAGGTTGAGATTCTCGTTTCCACGTTCACTCGAATCAGTGTGACATGCTGTAGGTTGACATTCTTGTTTCCACGTTCACATCGAATCAGTGTGACATGCTACATGTTGACATTATCGTTTCCACGTTCACATCGGGTCAGTGTGACATGCTGCATGTTGACATTATCGATTCAATGTTCACATCGGATCAGTGAGACATGCTGCATGTTGACATTCTCGTTTCCACGTTCACATCGGATCAGTGTGACATGCTGCATGTTGACATTATCGTTTCCATGTTCACATCGGATCAGTGAGACATGCTGCATGTTGACATTCTCGTTTCCACGTTGACATCGGATCAGTGGGACATGCTGTAGGTTGACATTCTCGTTTCCACGTTCACATCGGATCAGTGGGACATGCTTTAGATTGACATTCTCGTTTCCACGTTCACATGAGATCAGCAAGATATGCTGAATGTCGACATTTTGTTTCACGTTCACAGGGGATCAGTGAAACATGCTGAATGTCAACATTTTCGTTTTCACGTTCACAGGGGATGAGTGGAACATGCTGTATGTCAACATTTTGTTTTCACGTTCACATGAGATCAGTGAGACATGCTGAATGTCGCCATTTTGTTTCACGTTCACATGCGATCAGTGTGACATGCTGAATGTCGACCTTTCCGTTTTCACGTTCACATTTGATCACGGAGACATGCTGAATGTCAACATTTTCGTTTTCACGTACACAGGGGATCAGTGAGACATGCAGAATGTCGACATTTCGTTTTCACGTCACATGCGATCAGTGAGACATGCTGAATGTCAACATTGTGTTTTCACGTTCACGGGGGATCAGTGAGACATGCTGAATGTCGCCATTTTGTTTTCACGTTCACATGCAATCAGTGAGACATGCTGAATGTCAACATTGTGTTTTCACGTTCACGGGGGATCAGTGAGACATGCTGAATGTCAACATTGTGTTTTCATGTTCACGGGGGATCAGTGAGACATGCTGAATGTCGCCAATTTGTTTTCACGTTCACATGCGATCACTGAGAAATGCCGAATGACGGCATTTTGTTTTCACGTTCACGGGGGATCAGTGAGACATGCTGAATGTCGCCATTTGTTTTCACGTTCACATGCGATCAGTGAGAAACGCTGAATGTCAACATTTCGTTTTCACATTCACATGGGATCAGTGAGACATGCTGAGTGTCAACAATTTGTTTCCACGTTCACAGGGGATCAGTGTGACATGCTGAATGTCAACATTTCGTGTTCACGTTCACAGGGGATCAGTGGGACATGTTGAATGTCAACAATATGTTTCCCCTTCTACATGGGATCAGTAAGACATGCTGAATGTCAACAATTTGTTTCCACGTTCACAGGGGATCAGTGGGACATGCTGAATGTCAACATTTCGTTTTCACATTCACAGGGGATCAGTGGGACATTCTGAATGTCAACATTTCGTTTTCACGTTCACAGGGAATCAGTGGGACATGCTGAATGTCAACATTTCGTTTTGACGTTCACAGGGGATCAGTGAAACATGCTGAATGTCAACATTGTATTTTCACGTTCACATTTGATCAGTGCGATATGCTGAATGTCAACATTTCTTTTTCACGTTCACATTTGATCAGTGAGACATGCTGAATGTCAACATTTTCGTTTTCACGTTCACATGCGATCAGTGAGACATGCTGAATGTCGCCTTTTTTTTTCACGTTCACATGCGATCAATGAGACATGCTGAAGGTCAACATTGTGTTTTCACGTTCACGAGGGATCAGTGAGACATGCTGAATGTCGCCATTTTGTTTTCACGTTCACGTGCGATCAGTGAGAAATGCTGAATGTCGCCATTTTGTTTCACGTTCACGGGGGATCAGTGAGAAATGCTTAATGTCGCCATTTTGTTTTCACGTTCACATGCGATCAGTGAGACATGCTGAATGTCAATATTCCGTTTTCACGTTAACAGGGGATCAGTGAGACATGCTGAATGTCAACATTTCGTTTTCACGTTAACAGGGGATCAGTGCGACATGCTGAATATCAACATTCCGTTTTCACGTTCACAGGGGATCAGTGTGACATGCTGAATGTTAACAATTTGTTTCCACGTTCACAGGGGATCAGTGCGACATGCTGAATGTCAACATTTCGTTTCCACGTTCACAGGGGATCAGTGCGACATGCTGAATGTCAACATTTCGTTTCCACGTTCACAGGGGATCAGTGCGACATGCTGAATGTCAACATTTCGTTTTCACATTCACAGGGGATCAGTGGGACATTCTGAATGTCAACATTTCGTTTTCACGTTCACAGGGAATCAGTGGGACATGCTGAATGTCAACATTTCGTTTTGACGTTCACAGGGGATCAGTGAAACATGCTGAATGTCAACATTGTATTTTCACGTTCACATTTGATCAGTGCGATATGCTGAATGTCAACATTTCTTTTTCACGTTCACATTTGATCAGTGAGACATGCTGAATGTCAACATTTTCGTTTTCACGTTCACATGCGATCAGTGAGACATGCTGAATGTCGCCTTTTTTTTCACGTTCACATGCGATCAATGAGACATGCTGAAGGTCAACATTGTGTTTTCACGTTCACGAGGGATCAGTGAGACATGCTGAATGTCGCCATTTTGTTTTCACGTTCACGTGCGATCAGTGAGAAATGCTGAATGTCGCCATTTTGTTTCACGTTCACGGGGGATCAGTGAGAAATGCTGAATGTCGCCATTTTGTTTTCACGTTCACATGCGATCAGTGAGACATGCTGAATGTCAATATTCCGTTTTCACGTTAACAGGGGATCAGTGAGACATGCTGAATGTCAACATTTCGTTTTCACGTTAACAGGGGATCAGTGCGACATGCTGAATATCAACATTCCGTTTTCACGTTCACAGGGGATCAGTGTGACATGCTGAATGTTAACAATTTGTTTCCACGTTCACAGGGGATCAGTGCGACATGCTGAATGTCAACATTTCGTTTCCACGTTCACAGGGGATCAGTGCGACATGCTGAATGTCAACATTTCGTTTCCACGTTCACAGGGGATCAGTGCGACATGCTGAATGTCAACATTTCGTTTCCACGTTCACAGGGGATCAGTGCGACATGCTGAATGTCAACCTTTCGTTTCCACGTTCACAGGGGATGAGTGTGGGCATTTATTGGCATATATAATATATTGAATATATGAGATATAGCCACGTTTGAAGTGTAAAAGGGAGATCAAGAGGAACGTGGTGAGTTTCTTTATTGAGAGGTACACAAGCTTTCGGACGTCACCCGTCCTTCATCAGGTGTTGACATGAATAAGAAGGAGATGCTATATTTATAAGCGACAGTTTAAAAGTATTAAAAATATTAAAAACAATCCGATGCACGCCCGCGAGAGCACATGCCAATAACAAAATATTTTCAATTTTACTTTGAGTTTGTATAAAGAGAGGTGAAGACAAAAGCAAGAAAAAAAACAAAAATAAAAATAAAATAGAAAATCAGCGGAATAAAGATAAAGTTAAAAGTTACGAAGAAGGTGTATCTGAGGTAGAATAAAAAACAGAATATTGGGGCGGGAGGTCAATCTTTCTGTTGAGGCTGGGGGTAGTATTAGAAATAAGGGCCTCAAGAACTAAGCGTTGGTATTTGTTTGCTATATCGCTATAAACGGGGGTTGTATTGTTGAGATTGAAGGAATGTCCGGACTCGGCGATATGTTGGTATATGAGCGATTTTTTGTCTTTCGAGCGGATGTTACGGGCTTTATTTATTATTTTATTTATTTTTATAATATTTTGTTATTGGCATGTGCTCTCGCGGGCGTGCATCGGATTGTTTTTAATATTTTTAATACTTTTAAACTGTCGCTTATAAATATAGCATCTCCTTCTTATTCATGTCAACACCTGATGAAGGACGGGTGACGTCCGAAAGCTTGTGTACCTCTCAATAAAGAAACTCACCACGTTCCTCTTGATCTCCCTTTTATATTGAATATATATTGGTTTTATATATGTTGAGCTAAAATTAGCTCCTTCTATCAGGTCTTGATTTGGTCAGGCTGGAAATTTGTGCAGCTAAGTTAATGGAGACCTGGTTCTAATCTGCACAACACACAAGCAAGTTTGAAATGCCTTTGTGTTGGGAAGATTTACAATCGAGAATATCAAATTTTGTAAAGATCTAGAATATGTTATTTGATAATTCAAAACCTTTATAGACGCGTATGATTCTGTTTACAAATTAAACAATTTATACTGCCCTTACTGCAATGAAAAATTAATGGGAGGGCCTGACCTATCGGTGATGAACCCTCCCATTAATTTTTCCTTGCATTAAGGGCAGTAGTAATTGTTAAAATTTGAAAAAGAATCATTCGCGTCTATAATAGTTTCGAATTTTCATAACAGATGGCGCGCTCATGTATCATAATATGGTATTTATAACGTGTTTTTAAGGTATTTTTTTAGATAACTATCTCTTTAGACATTGTCCTGATACACTGATATCTAAATGGTATCTAATTGACAAATCTTAAATGATATTTGTATAAAGTCGTCTGTTTTAGTGAATGTTTCAAGGTAGAGAAGATATAAAACAGTAACTTATCTGAGAACTATCATTTGCTTGTAGAAATTCATATAATAGCGTGGGGGTCGGTGGGAGGATGGTCTAAACCTTTGGTGTTCGACCGCCGCGACCGGGGATCGAATCCCGCATTAGGCACTTTATTTCTAATTAAAAATACCCCAATGGCACCCGATTCTTGCAAAAGCTAACCCCACCAGCGAGTGCAAGTAAACAAACGGGACTCTGGCATATTTGTAAGTGAAAATTCGAACTGCTTTTCACATATGTAGACATGAAGTGCACTTACAGTAAAAGCAGTCGCAAACTTCATCACGATTATCATGACCTGTACCAGGGGGACTAGAGAGAATAAAAAGAGAGAGATCTCACTTAGAACCAGAACAAGGGAGAAGTCCCTCCATCCTAGACAGCAGATGTGCTCAACCGCCTTCTCTCCGACACGGCACATGTTGCGGTGTCTTCAGGAAGAAGGCAGGAGCACTCGCCGTCCTTCAGCTGCTCCAGCTTTCTCTGCAACATCAAGGATAGAATTGTTTCAAGTACATACTTCTAGGTTTCCATCTTAATATTTATTATAATTCCTACACTCCCAGAGCGTCGCGCGCAGCAAAAAAAATATAGCCCATAAAACGTGTCAGGCCTCTACACCCAAGATGTTTCTACCAGAAATCTACAAAGATTTTCTGCTACCCCGAAACTACTGTTCTCAATGCTTAAAGACATTAAACATGAATTTACCTCAATAACAATTGTTTGAAGTTTATATGTTAATTTTGTAATTATTCTTATTTTTTTAATTCATAAAAGCATTTTTCTGGCAGACATTTTCATTTTTTTTTATCATCATCAGCTTTTTTTATCATTGTTTTTTTTCTTAGTAATCAAATCATTTGTGATTGTAGTTTCATTTTTGTTTTGTTGTGTTTCTTTTTAAGCAATAAAATATATGTAGAACTAAGGTGTAATATTCAATTCAAGCATATGGAACCAACATCGATTCATTTTTAAAACAAAGCAAAATCATAAGCTTATACAACTTTCACTTTTCATACAACAATTTTGATTGGCCATGGTTACATCCAGACAGACTTTGCAAGGGTATTGAAAGAAGACCAAACTTGTCTCATTGTCAAGATGAAGACTAAACCGTAGACCACCTCCTCTTCACACACACACAGCCCAACCTTCCGATACCAAAGATTCCTGTCGGCCACCCTCCTAGGGATCACCAACCTAAGTACAGTATCCCTAGAAAATCTCCTAAGAAAGAAAACTGCATGGCGTCACCTCAGTAATTGGACTTCCACTGACATTGTAAATAAAACCAAGAAGACTTAGGTCAGAAGGACAATCCTGGTAGTTGGTGGCTTCTGTACATGGCTACAGGAATCTGGGTTAACTAAATAAATAATTATTTTAAATTCATATTTTAAATATCCAATTAATCTCATAGCATTCTGTATCTATAAACGTTTTCAAAGACAACATACTTTTCAAAATGCATTTCAAAAATTCTCTTCACGACTTTAAAGAATACTAACCTTCAATTAATTAGAAAAAAAGTCTTTTTTTTTCTTCTTGTAGGAAGAGCAAAGTTATTGTTTGATTTATTTGTTGCTGATGGCATTGCAACGCTTGAGGGTTCTTCTTCAAATCTATCATTTCATTTTTTTCCATTTTGATCATATAACAGATGGTACTCTATATTTGAAGCATATCCAGGTCTCAAAAATATTTGTAAGAGTTTGATAGCAGCTTATTTTTCAACGTGTACATCTCCAAGAAGCAACAGCTACTAATTCCCCATTAGAAATTCAGTTCATAGTTTTCATTTCAAAATCCTTCATCCATTCTTCTTCGAATCGTGGAAGAATGTACAGGATTGGTAGCCTCTGTGTTCCTGCACACACAATATCATGTATTCAATGCCACGAGTTTTACAAAAGGTGTTTTAAAAATCCATAATCGAGAGTATCACCTGACTATTTTTGCAGAAAAAATGTTTTAAAAAATGTTTTTATAGTAGTTGTTGTTGTTGTTGTCGTGTCCAATGAAGAGCCTCAGATGTTTCCATGCATATCTATTACAGGAGTTGCAATGTCCATTATCTTAGGTGTGTGAAGCTGTTGCTCTGGGTCCTTGTCAATATTCTGCAAAGCTGTGGCCATTGCTGGACATGAGAATATGTGGGTAGGTGTTAATCCCACACCAGGACAATTGTTGCATGTCCTGTAGGTTCTTGTGCCAAGTGGACATACGCTGTGTACCTCTTGGAACATATTCCATCTTCCTTCCTGGTGAGTATTATAAATATTCCAAATTATTGTTGCGGCTTTGTATCAACTCAGTATTCAATTTTCAGACTAACATTATAGGTTGGGTTATGAAAAAAGGGGCATCTCCTTATCGTGAAACTGAAAGTTGCTGAATGATTGCACCATCTATCGGAATAAAAATTTACTATTCTCGTTGATTTTTAATTATTCCAGAATTGGCCAAATACCCATTCTTGATTAATCAAGAAAAGCTGTTGCACGATAAAGAGATGCCTTTTTTCGTAATTTATGCACCTTATTCCAGTACAATGTCACATTTGTACTATTTTTTCACATTATAGGTTGGAATATAGATTTTGTGTTTATTCTGTAAGGAGTGTCTCTATCCATTTTTTAAAATAAATGTCATCTTTGCATACACATGAGAGACATTATATTATTACAAGAAGGATACATTTTGTCAGAAATATTTGTATTTTGAAATACAGTTACACCTGTCTATAGCGCCCCCTCTTGGGACTCACCAAAATAGGGTGCTATAGAGAGGGGGTACTATAGACAGGTCACTCTTAATATAAATTGCATCGTACTACGTATTTAAAATCGGGCGCTATAGAGAGGAAGGCGCTATTTAGAGGGGGCGCTATAGACAGATTTTACTGCACTTAAATTAATCTCTTTTGTTAAATTAGCTTCAAGGTTGTCTCTTATAAATGTGGCATTTGTAAAGATACATCCCTAACAAAAATTATTGTTGATAACATTTTTACTTACCTTAAAATCCACACTTTACTCAGTTCTGTCCATGGCTTTGAAGGCTACTCGAGCGGTAGATATGGCGGATTGCTCGACCTGGGTGCTTCAAACGATGTTCTGAAACACCAAGATTAAGTTAAAATTTTATTCTATCGAATCCTCTGAAGTTTAAATTACAATGAAACGCAAGCTTGAGAATGAGTTTCCTATATTTTTTATTAAATACTTCTCAAGTTTCCGGGTAATGCCAACCCTCCTAAAAGAACAAATAAATTTGCTATATCATTATTTGCTCCTGTAGAAGGGTTAGCACTTTCCAAAAACTTGAGAAGTTTCAAATAAAAAAATATAAAATTCATCCTCAGAGTCTGCTTTTCATTGTATTTTTATTTTCTTTATAAATATATGCACAAAATTACTCACTTTGGTAGACTAAATATCTTTGTTTACGACCTTCCTTGAAGATCGCCTTCGTGCTTTTCTGGCACTTCTTTTTTTGAAAGATAGCTTCAAAGGTTATCTCATATCCTCCAATTGAAAGAATGGCCATTGTTTTATCATTCTTGGCATTCTCCTTATAAGTTATGTTTACTTGTTTATTGGCGCAGTGCTCATTTACCGTATTTCTTATGATTTGAATTATTTGATTTTTAAATCTTTTGTAAAGTTGAAATTGAGGGTTCCTTTTCTTTTCTCTTTTTTATGGTAACAACCCTTTTTAGGAATCTTGTAAGTTACCATTTTTCTGGTTTTTGTTGAATGCTTTTGTGCGTTGGGAATTCCAGCTGCTATATTTATGTTAATTGGCGTTATGACTTCTTCGATGCAGGACTGTTGGGCTATATTCACCTGGCCGTTCAGCTCACGGACTCTATAAGCAGTAAATGGATTGTGATTACGTCTTGGACGGAGTTTCTTCAATCTTCGTTCTTTATCTCCCTTGAACTCGATCTGGAAGAATTTTGGAAGGCTTCTCATAATCCATCTATATTTGGGGCATTTATCAAAGTGAACATATTTCTTCTTGGAGTCTTGTTCCTCCTCATTTAATGCCTGTACACACATATCGACGTATTAATTATAATTTACAGAGGATATTTCCATGTTATATATTAATGAGAAATAATATGAGAAATACTCTATCTTTTTAATATTGAGCATACACCAAAATCATGTGAAGTTATAATGATGTGTATATATCAAACAGCAAAATATAACGATGTTTGAAGAGGAGTGTCTTATACGAACCTTATTCGCAAGCTTTCGGACGCATTTTTTTTCGGACACCTTCAATTTTGTCATAGTAAATCCTGTAGAAGGACCATTGGAAGCTTGCGAATAAAGTTCTTATAAGACAGTCCTCTTCAATCCTCGTTATATTTTGCTATTTTATTTCGAAAAGTTTAATTTAGTTGATGTTTATATATATATAAATACAACAAAAACATCAATCTTATTTTATAATAATTGTTTTGATTTAAAACGTGCTATATTTCCGTGACTACAAATGAAGGATATCAAAAACAAACTGAGTATAAATTTGCACGCCATCTGTTATAAAAATTCGAAACTATTATAGACGTGTATTCTTCTTTTAAAAATTAGTCAATTTTCTACTGCCCTTACTGCATTCAAAAATTAATGGGAGGGCCTGGCTCATCAGTGGCGAACCCTCCCAGCGGTTTCCCCAGTTTAATATACCATATCGCTGTTATATTGCATTTTTCGATTTTCCTCTTATAGTGATACTGATGCTAGAC
Organism: Cordylochernes scorpioides; assembly: GCA_030710605.1. Lineage (NCBI taxonomy): Eukaryota > Metazoa > Arthropoda > Arachnida > Pseudoscorpiones > Chernetidae > Cordylochernes > Cordylochernes scorpioides. The sequence goes on along the minus strand of CP092873.1, from coordinate 46,791,279 downwards.
TCTTGGAATGAGTATTTCAGATGAACTATGGACATAAGCTTTGTGGACAGTAGAAATACATACAATTATAAATATATAATATGCTTCGAGCAATCGCTCTTCCGCAAATATCAAATTGAGTTTTTTATAAAAATTATACACGTCTATAATAGTTTCGAATTCTGTGGATATAATTTGAAGAATATATAAGCCATTAAATATTTATACATACACCACACCACACCTAAAAAAAAAATAAAATATGATATTTGTTATCTCAGATCATTGTATGCAATATGCTTCTTTCTGCTTTTACATTATCAATTTTTGAATAGAGTGAATGAAGAATATTTTAGATAAAGTTTTAATTAGAGATAGTTTATGACTAATGGGGAAAATTAGTTTAAAATTTAGATATTTTCTTTTTCTGTAGGATAACGATATAAACTGGTATTATTTTTGCAATTGATATATGTGAGTTTGGTGCCTGGAAATGCCATATACACACACAAAGGGTTTATTAGGGACTTGCCCCATACAGATTCTCCCATACAGGTAATAATCATCTTGTGTTATTTACATAGAAATTGAACTGACTTCACTCTTCGTCTCAAAGTCATTCACTTGTTGTCTGGTCCTTACATAATGATGATCTGAAAAATTTATAGCAAGCTATTGCCTTAGATTTGTTTGATGATATTTTTGAAAGCAATACGTAGGGTGAAGTGTTGGTACATTTAATTTGTTGATATAGGGCCTTCCTCTCTGCATCAAGGGCTGTACAATTCAGCAGGTAATTGGGGAGTTCTTCAGTAATTTCCTTGTCACACAGTGTACTCGTATAACAAAAATATGCCTAAAATTAAAACTACGCATGCGCATTTACTGGCGTTGCTAAATTAAATTATAGTTTAGGCTTTGTTCTTCACAGTAAAATTGATTTTACATTTTTCAAAAGTTGTTTTATATTTTATTTTTTAAAAGTTCGGGAACTTTCTGATCCAACCGTGTATTTTATGAAAGAACAAACATTTCACATTGAAACAAAAATGCTTTTTTTTTTTTACTCTTAAATATTGTTTTTTTAAGAGTAAAAAAAACAAAACAATTATGGGAATATATTTTTCAATAATATTCAATCTTATTGCAATAGGTTAAAACCATCAAATGATAAAATGATATCAAAATTTTGCAGTATTATGATGCATTAGCGCGCCATCTGTTATGAAAATTCGAAACTATTTTAGACGCGAATGATTCTTTTTGAAATTGCAGATGGCGCGCTAATGCATCATAATATAAATGTTCGAATAAAAATACTCAATTTGATATTTACGGAAGAGCGATTGCTCGAAGCATATTATATATTTATATTTGTATGTAATTCTGCTGTCCCCAAAGCTTATGTCCATAGTTCATTTAAAATACCCCATTCCAAGAGTCTAGCATCAGTATCACTATAAAAGGAAGATCGAAAAATGCAATATAACATCGGTATGGTGGATAAAACTGGAGAAACCGCTGGAAGGGTTCACCACTGATGAGCCAGGCCCACCCATTAATTTTTATACAATATAAAATACAATATGTGCCTTGATTAATTTTTATATTGCAGTAAGAGCAGTAGAAATTGTTTAATTTCAAAAAGAATCATACGCGTCTATAATAGTTTCGAATATTTCAGTATCATATAAAACATCAAATCAAACTTGTTCGATATCAATTGCTTCTCAAATATCATACCTTGGATCACAGGGAATGAATTCTTTCTGCTCGTACTGAGCTTTTGTCTTTTCACGACGATTTGTGCCACAGGTAAATATGGCGGACAAGATGGTTAGGAAGCTGTGGAGGATTCTTTGCCAGGTGCTGCTTTTCTTCAATGAATATCCTGGTTTCATTTTCTACTTTTCAAATACCGTTTTCTAGATAATATTAGCTTTCAAATTAATTGCCTTGATGTAATTAAATATATTTTATCTCATTAACTTAATTGTTAAAACCTTATTTTATATATATAGAAGCCACATAATGACTAACGGCATGAAAAATAAAGGTGTAACTGAGGAATAGCAAATCTTCAATAAAAATAGTAAAAGAATATATTCAAATAATATATGTTAGATAAAATGGGCATATATATTGGTGAATATAGAACTATATTAATCATAAACTTGAGCTATTTAGTTGACACTTTTAAAATTATCGTAAAGATAGAGGCTGCCTGGCCGGCATTCATATTTATATGAAAAATAGACACACTGTTGGAGGTCCAACTGGCCGAAGTGTCTATTTTTCACATAAACTTTTAAAATTAATATAAATTTCGCGGGATACAGTTAGGTGAATTTAATTAACATGTTTGTGATATAAAGATATAATTAAATATAAAAAGGCATATCCTGACCAGGAGCACATGTGCTTTTCAGATGGCAGAGTGCCATCTAGTGGAACAGAAATCAACTAAACATTGATTTAACCTGTTCCCTGATATTTGGTCAACCCAATTTCTTGATAAATCAAGTTCGTGGTTGACTTTTCTTGATTTATGAAGAAATTGGGTTGGCCAAATATCACGGAGCAAGCTAAATAAACTTGCAGTTTATTTTTGCTCCATTAGATGGCGCTCTGCCATCTAAAAGACACATGTGCTCGTGGTCAGGAGATGCCTTCTTTATTTTTAATATATATATATATGTCATAATATATGCTCTTCCAGGATTAATAAAACAATCCAACAGCCGACGAGAGAGAGATGGGCAGCTAAAGCTAAGAAAACTAATTTACGACCATTTTTTGGTCACATTCCTGAGGGGGGCGTCACCACCTGGCGCTTATCTTTTGTTAGCCCCGCTTGTGTACACAGGGAAAAACAGTCGTTCAGCAGATAACGTCTCACTCGCCACCACTTTCTCTCTCGGCTGGCTGCCTGGATTATTGCCTCTAACAACTCGTCGTGTGATTTTTTCTCTCCTCACCACATTTACCACTATATTGCCACAATGAAAAGTCGACAGGATAAGATCTGACCGGGAAGCAAATCCCTCATATACCAGAGCATGAAGAAACAAGAAGCCAAGCCACGATGATCGAACAAACCCACAACCAAGTTCCACAAGAACCAACGACCGACGCTTCTGTAGCCGCTTTCCTTCGAACTCTCACCCTCTGTCTCGACCAACTTTTAAACCGTGAGTCTGAAGAAGCAATCACCTACGACGGAGATGAACCTGCCGCACACTTCTTCTCACAACTTGAGTCCCAGCCGAACTTCCACAACTTAGAGCCAGCACGCCAAGCTCGAAAGGCTCTATCATCACTCAGAGGCGAACCTCGCAAAATTGCACAAGACTTAGCTCTACTCAATAAGACTTATGAAGAGGTCAAGGAGTCACTCTGCGCCGTCTATCCCCGACGCCCTAGCTTCACTCTTCAAGAGTTCTATGAACTTAAATGCACATCGATGGCCGAGATCGAGACCTACTACAAGAACAAGGTCCGAATAGGATTGGCGATCAACCTCCCTAAGAGTGCCATCGTGCAAGCACTATCCAACGGTGTGCCACGTAACTATGGCAACCTTTTAAAGATGGCACAACCCTCGGGACCAGAAGAATGGTTTATGCTTAGCCCAACAGCTGACCTACGAAGGGGATAACACCAGCACTAAAGCTGCCCAACAACGATCACCGCGCCAGAGCAGAGCACCTTCCACCACCGTGGACAAGACCCCACCATATCCTTGCCGTTACTGTGGCCAGAATCATTGCAACAAACAATGTCGTAAACAACCATTCGACGCCGACAATACTCTCCTTCACCAGGTACAGACTCCTGAACAGAGGTCTTCTCTCCGGGATGCGCAAATCCATCCCATCAAGCAAGCTATCACAAAACCAATAGCCACGTCCCAAATTTATCACGTCGCACCTTCCCAAGTCCCAATTGAACAGACTTCCCAAGTACAAATTGTACAGACTTCCCAAGTCCCAATTGAACAGACTTTCCAAGTCCCAAATGAACAGACTTCCCAAGTACAAATTGCACAGACTTCCCAAGTCCCAATTGAACAGACTTCCAAGTACAAATTGCACAGACTTCCCAAGTCCCAATTGAACAGACTTCCCAAGTACAAATTGCACAGACTTCCCAAGTTCGAATTGAACAGACTTCCCAAGTCTCAATTGCACATACTCCCCAAGATCCCACTACCCCTGATCCACATGAGCTGATTGTGGAAGATGAGATGTCCAAGAACCCCCAACATGACAACCGCCAACTGTTAGAGGACACAGCCCTTAGTGACTCTAGCACGCCGGACAAGCGAGACAGCCCCAGTCTCAGTGAGGAGAAGTGCTACGAGAGCTTTGGTGACTGCGAGCATTCCGACTGTAGTAGAGTAATGGAAAACCCCACTGGAATAATTTCTTCCAACAACGCCGTCCCCTGCCAGTCTACGCCACCACGAGCGGATCAAGTCGCCTACGTCCCGCGGACTCGTCTACACGCCATGTACGGCAACCACATTCCCCATCGGGACTTTCCAACATGAACCAAGTCTTCAACACAACCCAGCTTCGAAGTCCAACAGAAGCCCATCAACAGTGAGTGTTTAACTTTATTGTGATTTCATCCGTTTACATTTTTGCTTGTTATATATATCACATCCATGTTAGCCCACTTTTAGCACAGTTCATGCTCTAAATAACTTATCTCATATCAATTTTAAAACCATAATATGCTACAAGCTTCAAGCTTACAATGCCTTATTTTATTCTCAATAACATGTTCTCTCGAAAATTTTTCTTATCTTACACCATCGTTCTTGAAAAAAAAAAAAAAAAACTCTTGTTCTTTAATTTTTCGTACATCAACTTATGTTTTTATGAACCAATGACCAAATTTTCGCTGAACCTCTCAGTCTTTCTGCAGTGAATCTATTCCTACATTTAAACTTAGGTTCTGAAAGTCAAGGCTTTTTTTTTTTCAACCATTCGACCTCAGAGGTCTTATTTTTGTCAATTGACCGCAAAGGTCCACTTTTTTCACTCGACCCCGAAGGTCTTTTCTCTTTCACGTACGTGCATGTCCATTATTTGTTTAATTTATTAATTTTAGTGTTATCAAGAGAACCGTACATATGTTGTCTGCCTAATCAATCTCCTCCATTCTAAAGTATCTCTGTAAAATGACATCAGGACACATGTAAGAACCTGTTCAGTATGCCAATTGGTCAAACCACCAAAAGGACCTATCTACGGAGAATTGGGACAACTCCCCCCAGCGGTCCTGCCGTACGAACTAGTGTCACTAGATACTATTTATGGATTCGCGAAATATGGAAATTCTCAGACCTGCTTACATGTCGTAGTGGACCATGCCACACGGTACGCGTGGGCATTTCCATCGCGGTCCACCAGCATTCTCACCTATACCCAAGTGATTAAAAAGGTGATGCAGTTTGGTTCTCCTAAACGACTTTTGACGGATAGAGCTCCTGCCTTCACCTCTCCGAAATTTCGTAGATTTTTGATTAGACATAACATTGGCCAACTTCTCACGACAAGCAACAACCCTCAGGCCAACGGATTAAGTGAACGACTAAACGCCACGATCACTGGCAAACTTAAACTGTTGCGCCTCCAACAACCTAAGACGGCCTGGACCAAACTACTACCTCAGGTCCTTCAGGCTTATAACCATACCCCACATTCTGTGACCGGGTTTCCACCGTCATACCTTTTGTTAGGTAGTTTTCCGCTACAACTATCCGAGCATGTACAAAACTACCCAAAAATCGACGACGCCAGAGAATTGGCCTATCAAAGGACACACGAACGACACTTACGCGACAAAGCGAGATTCGAGCAAACACATAGAGCTTCCGATTTTGAAGTAGGCGATCTCGTTTTGGCAAAAACATACCACCATCCAGACACTGGTAAACTAGCACCTTTCTTCTCAGGACCTTATGAAATACTGGAGATAATTTCCCCTCAAATCGTACGGATCAACCGCTCCAACCGACCTCTAAGTCGTGAGACAGATACAATTCATGTCAACAAATTAAAACACTATACGGAAAACGAACAATTTATTTCACCGCCCGTAAATGATCGAGACCAACCAAAAATACCTTCAATTTCCCATATAAACACTTCAATCACACTCTAATCCATACTACAACGGCTATTAACTCACGAAAGCAACATGACTACACTTACAATCAAGATGATCAAAGATATTTGAACCACTTATCCCCTGAGATCTTTACCAATTACTAACCTAACCACAAGACTTTACGAACCCAGTAGTATCTAAATAATTAAGGTAGGGTGGCCCAAAGCAAGTTTCCCCTCGCTCTGTCCGCCTATATTCTACCTTTGCATCTAGAACTATTTTATCTTCGAAAATTAAATATAAATCCATTCGACTTCCTCACCTACACACGGGACTTTTCCCCTCGGACTCGCTACACAAGTAACTACATAGATAAGTTAGATTGGCCCAAAGCAAGTTTCCCCTCGCTCTGTTCGCCGAAATTCTAACATTGTATGTAGTTCGATATTTACCTCAGTCCTGAGCTCACACAATTGCCAACCTCAACCTCATTTCTCGTGCTCTACACTTATAGCATAGAAAGCCCATGACAAGTTTCCCCTTGCCATGTCCGCCTGAAAATTATCTTAAAGTGTAGAGTTCTCCAGTCTTAATGACCTTCAGAATTTCATCATATGTATGTGACTCTTCTTCTCGTTGTTCACACTCCTCCATATCACTTCCCTTATAGTACATTAGATTTTGTTGTATATAGCTTTTTATAACCTTGATATTTTCAAAGATTTCCTTAAATGTCAAACTCCCCGGTGTTGTAAAACTGATTGTAAATAGTATTTACTTGTGTACTATACAATATTTTATTTACATAAAACTATGTCACCATTACCTTAACTAATTTTAACTGTAAAATTATTTTCTCTATTCCTGGCTTCTCCAGCTTTAAATATACTTAAACCATGTTCAGCCTTCTTCAACGGGGGCCATATGTCATAATATATGCTCTTCCAGGATTAATAAAACAATCCAACAGCCGACGAGAGAGAGATGGGCAGCTAAAGCTAAGAAAACTAACTTACGACCATTTTTTGGTCACATTCCTGAGGGGGGCGTCACCACCTGGCGCTTATCTTTTGTTAGCCCCGCTTGTGTACACAGGGAAAAACAGTCGTTCAGCAGATAACGTCTCACTCGCCACCACTTTCTCTCTCGGCTGGCTGCCTGGATTATTGCCTCTAACAACTCGTCGTGTGATTTTTTCTCTCCTCACCACATTTACCACTATATTGCCACATATATATATATATTTTAAATAGAGCAATCCATACTTAATTCATTAGATAATAAAAGGCATATATTGGATTTAATAATATCTAATACATATATAATATTGCCACGTTTTTATTTTTAAAACGCTAATTTTAGTTTAGTAAAACTTTATTTTAAAGTTTATTATTTTAAAAGTGAAATGTTTGTTAATGAAATTGACATTTTGCCTAAACTCATTTATTGCTGCTTTCTTTTACAAGCCATTTGTTTATGTCTATTTTTACATATCGTTTTTATTGAGTTTTTACTAATTTTGCATGTACATCATTGACTTTTGATGAATGAGAAAAAGATATTGAAAATAAACATATGAAAAATTAAAGTAACACCTTAAAGGAATTTATGTACAACTGAAAATTGTTTTTTTGTAACGTCTCAATATATATATTTTAGATCCAAAATATGCCTTTTAATTAATTTATATATATATATATATATATATATATATATATATATATATATATATATATATTAAAAAACGAAATAAAAAAATAAAAGATAAAAAGATCAGGTGTTGAAATCAATATTAAAAAAGGCATATCCTGACCAGGAGCACATGTGCTTTACAGAAGGCAGAGCGCCATCTGGTGGAACAGAAATATCAGGGAACAGGCTAAATCAATGTTTAGTTGATTTCTGTTCCACCAGATGGCGCTCTGCCTTCTGTAAAGCACATGTGCTCCTGGTCAGGATATGCCTTTTTTAATATATATATATATATATATATATATATATATTAGTATTGGTGAAATATATATAATTATAATATAATTGGTAAATAATATTGGTAAAATAAATGATATTTTGATCCAATATATGCCTTTTTAGAACGCCACTAGAAGTTACACCGCATGAATTTCTTTTCAACGTAAAATTAAAATTTTATTTCAAGGTGAAATATCGACGATTTCTAACCTTTTTGGATGAGGCATGAAAGGATGAATTATGAAGAGTAATGATGAACGGAAAAATAAAAGCCCGTTAAGCGGAACATTGTGGGTTCGATTCCCATCCCTGGACACTTTTATTTTTTCCGTTCATCATTACTCTTCATAATTCATCCTTTCATGCCTCATCCAAAAAGGTTAGAAATGGTCGATATTTCACCTTGAAATAAAATTTTAATTTTACGTTGAAAAGAAATTCATGCGGTATGTAACTTCAAGTGTCGTTCTACAATCACAGGCCGCAGTGTATTATATTATATGCCTTTTTAATTAAAAAAAATATATATCAACATATATAGTCACGACCGTCATGGGCCGGTTCTGTCACGGATGCGCGCGCATCATCATTATGATCATTATCATTATCTAATGATAATAATAATAATAATTATTATTATTATATTATTATTATTATCCATCAACATATATAGTCACGACCGTCATGGGCCGGTTCTGTCACGGATGCGCGCGCCTCATCATTATGATCATTATCTAATGATAATAATAATAATAATAATAATTATTATTATTATATTATTATTATTATTATCCATCAACATATATAGTCACGACCGTCATGGGCCGGTTCTGTCACGGATGCGCGCGCACAGGGAGGTCACGTGCTCGCCGGCAGCCAACGGGCGCGCGCCGCCGGCATTACGTCATAGATTATAAACACAAGGTAATAAGGCCAAATAAAAAATAGTGTGTGATAAGGCACAATTTGGATCATCTATGTTCCAGCCTTAAATATGCAAAATTGTTAGAATTTACTTTTGTTAATTATTGTTAAATTATATGTAAATTTTAGAAATGTATATAAACTTGATTTTAGAAAATAAAGTAGAGTTATTAAAGTATACGTGGTTGAGTCATTAGAGTTGGTGAGACAAGACAATAGCAGTCAGTCAAGTTTGAAGGAGTTATAATTAGCTCGCTGAGTTAAGGAGCGTAGAATTAAAATCAGCGTTAAAATAAAAATATAGGCGGTGATTCCTCCTTAGTGCCAGGAGGCCAAAGCCAATTCGATTCAATCTACTTATATAATTGCCTTATTCTCTCTGTGTGAAGTTCACTGTGTGAAGTTCACGGATAGATTTTGGTCAGAATGGATAAAATAAAATAAGTGTCAAGGGATGGGAATCGAACCTACGACCTTCCGCTTACCGGGCAGATGCCATGACCACTAGGCTACCCTGGACATATTTTTCCGTTCACATTTTTATTTTTATATTTTCAAGACACACACAGTTTGGAGCGGGACGTTTCACAAGAGAGACATCCACGGCGCCAATTTATAATTGTAACGAATAGTATTTTAATTAAAACATTTTTAAAATATATACGCACTCGGGTAAAACCCGGGCGTTGCCCGGGCCATTCATCTAGTTTATATATATGTGTGTATGAGATAGAGCAATCCATAAATAAAACTTTAATTAAAAAGGCATATTTCGGATTAAAATATAATTAATTTACCAATATATTTCAGTTGGTTGAACGCCAACCTTTTTCAAGGTACTATAACATATTTATGTTACAACAAAAAAAAAAAAAAAAAAAAAACTCAGCGCCACATAACGTCAATAGAATGAAGTTTAAATATACTTTTGCCTATATCCAATGGGGAGGGGAGAAAATTTTGATATATACAGATGAACCTCTTTAATTCAACACCCCAAGGGATCAGAGCTTTCGGTCGAATTAAAGGAAGTGTTGAATTAAAGTTAGATGATTAGCTAATTATTTAATAATATTTTTTAAAATAGTTTTGTAATATAAATTGATCATAATAATTGAAACCATTGTGTGTGTACTTTTTTGTATTTATTTTTTTATTTTTATGATTAACTTTTAGTATAAGGGACAAAATGACAATAATACATATTTTGAAACATAAATATTTTTAAATAATATTTTATTCTAATTGAAGAATATAGCAGTTGAAAGTAAATGGAAAATAAAAATAAAATTTTAAAATATTATTTAAAAAGAATCATTAAGATTGATTTTGTGTTTGAATATTTTATAATAACAAGGAAATCGAATATTGAAATAAAATGTTATCATAATCATTGTGGCTACATTTTATAAGAATTATTTATTTTAAAAGGAAATTATTTGTAAATTTTAAAATATCTAAAATATTTCAATGCTGAAATTTAAAAAGAAAATAATATTATTAATTAGCGCACGATGCCTAAATTCCCACGTAAAAAAACAAAACAAAATAATAACACTCGCGACATTGCGCAATGGCACTGCAAAGTGAAACTTAAACTAACAGAAACCCAAAGTGCGCAGGCGCGATCCTATCGGCACCCGCCGATCGTTGCTCTTGCCGCCGCTGTAATACAATTTTAACGGTAAAGTTGTATGTAAAAACATTCAACTGTCGACATTCGAATTTTAAAATGGTCAAACTATCGGAAGTGTTGTATTATCGCTATATCGAATTAAAGTTTGTTATTTGATAGGCCGGAGGTTAGGACATCTAAACATGGTCGAATTATCGTATAGTGAAATAAAAATAAACGATAGCAATACGTTTCTTTATACGTGAAAATTTAATGCAAGCTTTCGGATCTTATCGATCCTTCCACAGGCCAAGCTATAAGCTATACTCTTTCTTTCTCTCAGCTTATAGCTTGGCCTGTGGAAGGATCGATAAGATCCGAAAGCTTGCATTAAATTTTCACGTATAAAGAAACGTATTGGTATCGTTTATTTTTATTTCATACTTTATAGCAATTCTTTTGGCTATTTATCGTATAGTGTCGAATTGGCGTGTGTCGAATTAACGAGGTTCTACTGTATAAGAGTTTTTACTAATCCTACTTTCTGGCTGAAATGGTGCTGTGGGCTATAGTTCCAATATGTTTCTGTATGTGTTGGTTTTCTTGTATATAGAGGTTGTAATATTGTTATTATTTTATGATAAATTCATGTCCAGGAAATTGATTAACTTGTTAAACACAAGGTAATAAGACCAAATCCAAATAAATAGTGTGTGACGTTTCAGTAACAGAGTTGTAACCATCTTCAGACAAAAGTACTGAATGAGAAATTTTACCACAGCATGTTTTAAATGGTTACTGTAATCAAGTGTGTGAACAAGATAGCAGATAAGAAGAAGATAGTTTTCTGAGAAACACAGAATATTATTCTTAGAATTAAAAGTGGAAAAAAACACTTTTTTTTTCTCATTCAGTACTTTTTTCTGAAGATGTAGACATGGCTGTTGCCGTAACGTCACACACTATTTATTTATTTGGATTAGGTCTTATTACCTTGTGTTTATAATCTATAATCCAAATTTTCATGATTAATTTGTTGTTATCTACTTCCCTAGAGTAATTGATATCAGGGACATTGAAAGTATCCAATAATCTTTTCTCACTTCCCTGATTAATAATTAAAATGATGTCATCCACATAGTAAATCATTTTATTCGCGATCGAACATTGTGGCTCACTGTACGTATTACCTCCCAAACACGACGCCAGCCATCTTTGTCTTCAGCTCGATGTGCCATCTCGGCGATCGCCCAAGTATATATCGTATATTTTAAACTGTATGACACTTTAAGTATATGTTACATATCTTCCAATTAGTTAGAGTCGATACCTTAAAAGATCCTGCCCTTCTTTTGGAATGTACACCGTTTCTGTTTTCTACCACCCCCATATTTTGTATATAAACTATTTGTATTTTAAAACCCTATTTGTATTTAAAACTAAAAAGGGTGACGTCAAAATAAAGATCCAAAGAGTGTTCGGTCAGCTGGTGGCAGGGACAGAGGGGAGGAAAATGCCAACGCCCATGTGGGGCCGGCCCCCAGAGACTCTTTATAGACGACCCCTGAAAACAGGACAGATTTTGGCAGGGGGTCATCAGCAGATGGTTGTAGAGTGTGTACAGCGGCAGGCCACTTCACAGTCTCTCTCTCCATGTCTCGGGGATAAGCATCCAAGTTTGTGTCATGGCCTCTAACTCTGTCCCGTGGGCTGTTCCCGATCACTCTCGGTGTTAACATCTAGCCCTGCCTCTGCTTCTTGTTGTCCGCGTGTGGAAAGAACATCAACACTCGCCTCACGTACACGACTGCCAGTTCATCCATTCGTCGGCACATTTGCAACAATATTACATATACATCACCCAGACATCTTTCTAGCCAGTATGGTGTACTCCTTTCCCCATATCATATCATCCACATATCTTTTGATAAACTTCATTTGTAAGTGAATTTAGAGCTTTGATTTATAATTGACCTATAGCTTGAAAAAAAAAAAAAGACCTAATCCAAATAAATTAATAGTGTGTGCCCTTTCTGTAACAGCATTGTTACCATCATCAGATAAAAGAATAAAAATGATTTATAAATAAATAATTAATAAATATATTCACCATTTTTATTTCTTTTTTTTGTCTGATGATGTTAACAATGATGTTACAGAAAGGTCACAAACTATTAATTTATTTGGATTAGGTCTTATTTTCTTTTGTAGCTATAATCTATAATACAAATTGTGCTTTATCATAATTGACCTATAGCGATACATTTGGTGACAGTGTTTTGCCTACATTGAGTGTGTGTGTGCAGACAATAAGTCTGTCAGCAAGTGCTTGGAGAACCTGGTGATCTCCAATGAAGCCAGCTCCCTGAAGTACGGCTGAAGTGGATCCAGATGGTGGACAATGTGGGGATCTTCCCATCCACCTGTCAGAAGAAAGATGCGGAGATGTTGGTTGCAGTGCAGGCCAAGATGGATGGCAACAATTATGGTCTCATAATCATTAAATATATTTCAGTAGAACCTCCCTTTAATGGACACCTCTCTGTAAAGGACAGTTTTCATTTACAAAATTACCATTTTTACTATTTAGAAACTCTCCGGTAAGAGGACACCTCTCCCTAAAAGACACTTTGGCTCTGCAATTAAGAGTCCTTTACAGGGAGGTAGTTCTTCTGTATATAGAAATTGCAAAAAAGAGATATGCAATAGATGTGAATCTTCTGAATATGAATTAAATAATACAACAGGTTTCTGGAAATGTGCATTTCTTTTAAATTTTATTGTAATCTCAAGCTTTAAGCCATTTACCACCCTTCTACAGGAGTACAAAAACAAACAATAATAAAATGAACAGTGTTTCATTATTGTTCACTGTTGTATTCCTGTGGAAGGGTGGTAAAAAGCAGTCGTCTAATTCTACCCACCATGATAATCATGGCCTGTAATGAACCATATGTACTAGGGAAAGCAAAAAAAAAAGAAGGATGGTAAATGGCCGAAAGCTTGAGAGGGCAATAAAAAAAGAAAATTAACTCATCTCCAGAAACCACTTGCATTATTTAAATAATAAAGAAGAGAGATAAAGGTTAATGGTGTCAAATATCTTTTTTGAAGATATATAGGCTCAGCGAGCATTCAGACAATAACGTCCTTCAACAGGCTGTAAAGTATTTGTATTATACCCTGTTGAAGATGTTGTTGTCTGAAAACTCACTAAGCTTATATCTTTAATAAAGAAACTGGTCACTGTAAGCTTTTGTCTCTTCTCAGCAATGATAACCAGCTATTCCTCCTATTGTAATACAGTAGAACTTCCCCGTAAAGGACACCTAATTGCAGAGCCAAAGAAATACAGGTTGCTGTCTTTTCAGCAATGATAACCAGCTATTCCTCCTATTGTAATACAGTAGAACATCCCTGTTAAGAACACCTAATTGCAGAGCCAAAGAAATACAGGTTGCTGCCTGTCGGTTCATCCCACATTCCAGAATAGCTTCAGGCTTTTGGTTCAGATACCAATGATGAAATGTTGACTCCTGTATTTTTGCCTGGATTTTTCTGTTTTGTAGGCATTTGTTAGTATCAAAATCAAGGTAGGAGTTAGACATTGCTGCTCATTTTTCAATTGTATCTGCTGTGTCATTGTCTTTCAGTCCTATGTGGGATGGGATCCACTGGAAGGTGATTTGGGTGTCTCTGTGAAGCTTGTCTAAATTCAGAGCAATTTTCTTCAGGGACATTTCAGAGCTGGTGTAACAATGGCTGCTGACAGAGGGTCTGTAAAGAAGACATGTGGGCCTCCTTATCAATGTGTTCTAGGGCTAGAGCTTCCAGTTCAGCATTAAACGCAGAGCTCCCAAATTTGTTGGTGACCTTGAGTTTCCTGACTTTGGTTTCTGTCTTGTATGAGCACACTACTCTCATCTAACAGTCTAGATCCATCAGTGTAAGTTTTTATAAAGTTTGAACCATATTGATTTACCCTTTCAAGTGCCAGGAACTTAGTATTTATGGGTTTTTCTTATTGATTTCCTAGCTCTAGATTAAAGATTATTTCTTTGTGCTTATGATTTGGTGGGAAGGGCGGGTGATTTGTAGTTTGGTTCAGTAGTTTTATTGGGATTTTGATTTCCAGGATTGTGTGCATTGTGGATTTTTTCTTAAATCTGTAGGAAGGCTGCCATTTATTAATTAAATTACTTGTTCTATGATGTTTGAGATTTTTCTATCATTTTTGTCAGGGATACTTGCCATTGGTGCTCCAAAGAGTTAGATCAGCTTCACGTTATTATTCACAGACATTGCCCCCTTCTTATGTGAACAGCGTCTTTTCGCATCAGGTTAATTGAACAAGTTCACAAAATCTGCCGGATTATGATAAGGTTTCATTCTGAGTCCATGAACAATATCTCTTTTACTGGCGCATCCGGTTCTGATGACTACACAGATTCGACTACATAGGTTACTTTGGAATATTTCTGTGTCAGCTTATACAGTCCAAAGTAACTTTATCCAAGTTTTTTTTTGTCCAACTTTTTGTTCTGATGTGAAGGTCGACATAAGATCGCCGACACTAGTCTGCTGCTTTGTGTTTGGAGTTGTATCTAACTCTGTTTCTTCTTGGTATTTCAAAGTTTGTAATCGTGCTATTGCACTGCTTAGATTCTTCAACTCTTAGTACTATCTTCTGACTGTATTCCTCTTTGACATCTTCATTTGGATATGGAAAGAGAGTGTCTACAATACAATCAAAGTGCAAAATGTGACTTATATGTACATTAGCCTGAAACCATGGACTCCAGGTGGACGCTTCTCAGTTTGCCAAAGTTGGTGTTGTGGCTTTGTCGCCGACCTGAGGCCGCTAGTATATGGCAACTGTCAATAGATGGCGTCTAGTTTTGACATTTATTTTGATAGGAGAGGCAATCTTAGATTAATGAAATACATGAGGTATTTAGGTAATAATGTTGTTACTATCACCAGACAAAAGTACTGAAGTAAGTACAAAAGTACATCATGTTTTAAATAGTTGGTATTGTTATCAGTACCAACTGATTTCCTTTCAAACTCTTTTCATTAAAAATAATCCGAGCATGATTTGATCCTGCTTCATAGCAGTCTAAAATCGACGGTTTTTATACCACTCCTGCCTAAACCTCAAATTATATTTTGACTTTCTTCTCTGTAAAATTCATTTAAATAACTTAATCTGAGCACATTATATATAAGCTTGTCTCCCGTGTATAACTATTAGAAAATCCATCAATAAAATCTCTGTCAAGTTTAATGAAACGGTTACAAAACAATTCTTGTTCACAGAGGTTGTTCTTCTGGCTGCAGTGCTTAACAGTGCTAGAGTCATGGAACATAGCAGATATAGATAAAGAATTCTTCCTGAATTGAAATTAGACGAAAATCATGGTGAAGGAAGACGAGTTTCTTTTATTGATGTATAGGTGCAAGCCATACCATAGTTCTTATAAGTCGCGCTTCATTGCTCGCCTGTTGAAGGGTTTTTACCCGAAAGCTTGAACCTATGCACAATAAAAGAAACTCGTCTTCCTTCACCATGTTTTTCGCCTAATAGCAGATATACAAGGTGCGTTCATTAATTTCCAGGACTGGTTGAAAAATAAAATAAATAAAAAAGCTAAAGAACACATTTTTATACAGAGTTAAATATTGGACATTCGACCACACTTGACTGAATGCACGAGTCTCGTGGCGCACGCGCCGATCTAAAAATAGAACAAAACAACTTCCTTGTAAGGTTCGCATTTCTAATTTTAAAATGGCCATTTTCGAAGAGCAGAGAATCTGCATTAAGTTTTGCTTTAAATTGAAAAAAAAGTGCTACTGAGACGTATAAATTGATTAAAGAAGCTTTTGGCGATGCAGCTTTATCCCGTTCAAGAACTTTTGAATGGTTTTCACGCTTCTAAAAAGGTCGGGAAAAGGTAAACGATTATCAGCATACTGGGCGTCCAAGATCATTACGTTGCGAGGAAAACCAGCTCAAAATAAAGGAATTAATTAAATCTAACAGAAGAATTTCTATTAAAGACTTATCTTCAGAGACTGGACTATCTGTACGACTGTGTCATCAAATAGTAACAAAAGATTTGGACATGATCCGGACGTCTTCAAAATTTGTTCCTCGGATTCTAACAGAGGAACAAAAGGAGGTTAGAATGGATGTCTGCAAAAACATGGTTGAAATGACTCGGACCGATCCAGAATGGATGCAAAAAAATTATTACTGGGGGGGATGAGACATGGGTGTATCAGTATGACCTGGAAACCAAACGTCAATCCAACCAATGGATTGAAAGAGGGGAACCGAAACCCAAAAAGGCAAAATTTACAAAATCCAAAATCAAGACATTGCTTGTTACATTTTTTTGATATTAATGGTTTGGTTCACCATGAATTTATTCCTTTCGGACGTACAATTAATCAAGAGGTTTATTTGGGGATAATGAGGCGCTTAAGGGAGGCAGTGCGCCTTAAAAGGCCTGAAAGATGGCAAAACAATGACTGGATACTTCACGTCGATAATGCGCGGCCGCACACAGCCCATGTTGTTTTGCAGTTCTTGGCCAAGTATTTAACCATACAGATCCCTCATCCACCCTATTCCCCCGACTTAGCCCCCAATGACTTTTCCTCTATCCTAAATTGAAAATGAAGTTAAAAGAAAGGAAATTTGACAACGTTGATATGATACAAGCTGAATCGAAGGCAACCTTGAGGAACCTCTCAAAAAGTGATTTTATCTCCTGCTTCGACAATTGAACAGGTGGAATTCGACAGATGGAACAGGTGTATTGAGGCAGGAGGGGCATATATTGAAAAAATATTAAATTAGTTTTTTTATTTGTTTATTTTTTTCAAAGATACAGAGCAGTCCTGGAAATTAATGAACGCACCTTGTACTTTGTAATAACGTTTTAGAACATTTAAAATCCATGTAAACTTATGTAAGTGAATAAAAATAAATTCAAATTGTTTGTTTATTGCTTTTTTCCACGATCTTTTGACACGGCTATGATATCTGGGACTTATATAAGTCTCTATTTCTCCGTGTTGGTCTACGGTTGCCTCTATCATAGTAGACATCCAGTCAGTCAGGTGTCTCAGGACTCTTCTGATATTGGGAAGGTATTTCATAGCTTTGGGATTAACTCTCCATGAGGTTGCCTGCTTAATGCTTTTGTAGTTTGTAGACTGAGTTGGCTGAATTTTGGCAGTCAACAGCTTAGATGATATCGTGTCTAAGGATTGTAGAAAAGCTGCTGCGTTATGTTGGGTAACATCACAGGGAGAAGGGAGTCGATGATTCTGCTGAGGCTTCTTGTGAATTTAATAATATTGAACAGATGAGGTCGAATTTGTAGAAAATACTGATTGTTATGAGCATCATTGGGCATACATTTTAGGGATGGGTTACAAAGGATAACTGCAGGTTAAAATGAGTAGTTATTTTGATCATTTGAACAGCTCTTCCAATACTCATCGCATTTGTTACATTAGAGTATAGAGAGTTGAAGTGAGATCGTTTCGCTATGATTCCAGTATTTTCTGGGTTTCAGATGATTCGAACGGCTTCAAGGCAATCGAGCTAAATACTTTACTTGTCCGTTCATTTTATGGACAGCTCTGGTGGCATACAGGATGGCTGGGAATTCTGCTCGGAAGGAGGTGCAAGAATCATGCCGCTACAGAGGTTTTGTAGGATTGAAGGGCCGAGATCCATCCATGTGTTTTGAGCCAGAAGGATCCTCTTCTGAGGTAGATAGGGAACGGTAGAGGCCCGGGGAATTTCTTGGAAGGAAAATATTATTCGAGCTTCCAGATATAGGCCATATGATTTTTTTCGACATTTCTAGTGGAAGGCATCAAGTAAGGAAGATAATTGGAGTTGTGTTAATACAATGTGGTGATTTTCTCATGGAGACTACATAGCCACTGGTACACCTTCTTACCCAAAGTCAGAGAGGTGGAGAAGGGCTGATGGATTATCAAATTGAGTATTTTGTCTGAGAGTAGAAGTTGAATGCGAACCATTTCCATGATTGCTCATAGAATTCAAATAGACAAATATTTGTTTGATGCCACAAATGTTATACCTGGGATTTTGACACTGTGTCGTCTATTACAATGAGCTATTTGAGGAGGTCTTGGTAGTTCTAGGGATCTTGACCTTCCAATGAGAGATGTATTTCAGAGTCTTCCTCCAATTCTTCAGATTTTATTTGACGTTGTTAATAGAATCAAGAGTCCAGATATAGGATATACTGGAGGGGTGTCATCAGCCATGTGATGTTTGGAACACACATATACCACCACATAAGTATTGTCCATAACAGAATATCTCGCTGGGACAACTGAGCTAGACAACGAGGGTGACAAAGGTCATTAAGAACATAGTTTACTCTCTCAATGTTACCTGGAGTACTACATCGTTAGCTACCATCTGACCATTATGTTGGAACATCATTTTTATTGTCAATTTTAGAATATCGTGATTTTCAGGATAGTTTTTGATATTTTCGTTGGTTCCTTATTTATAGTGCTCTGGAACCATTCTAATAAAAATATCAGTATATGTTTTTCAATATATATCAGTATGTTTTTGAAGCAGGATTCAAAGGTTGAATTTTGAAGAATTAAGGGAAGGTTCTGCTCCTTCTTTTTATATTCTTTATATGTCTAGTTAATATATGATATCAATTTAAAATATTTTGATTCATTTGTGCCTTTAATAGATTGTAAATATATTTTATAAATATTGAACTTTAAACGTAAGGTTACTCAAAGAAAACACATTTTAGACTCATTTCTGTCACAGGATGTGAGTTTACATCTGGCTTCATAGATTCATTATAGAAATTCTAATTCCAAGATTCTCTAAAGGTCGTACATGCAGTTAAAGAATTGTGGACGGCTATAACCTTGGAAAAAATAAAGTAAAACTGTGCGAGAGAGAGGCAAAATGTGGTAAAACGAAGCAGAGATAGTATGATATAAATTTCATTTTGGACATTTTCCAAAATTATAAGTTTAATAATTAATAAGATTTATCTTATTTAATATAAATATTTGTAACAACTGTCGGGTTTGGTAATCAAAATTGAAATATCTTATACAATAAATTATTTTGATTATAAGCCAAAGGAACATGTGTTAAAGTTCGGGCTGTGACTGCCAGGCAGCGCATGCGTGTCAGGTGTTCATCCAACTCACACTGACCAAGGTGTAGTGTAGCAACCACACTACTTCCCTCCAGTAGGATTCCTAAAGATCCTATGGGGGTGTTGACGGAACCTTTGGCTTACTATGTGAAGGTATGGTCTCTTTTGGGTTGGTTTCTGGTCCTTTTTGGTAGAAAAGAGAACCAATTTTTCTGATTTGAAGGCGGGCATGAGACTGTCGATGGAAATTCAGGAAAATATTTTTCAAATTACCAGCTTTAAAATTTTCGGGCTTTGAGATAAATCTTGATACGGTCCGTCGTAAATGGCGGTCAGCGGTGGCAGTATTAGTTCTTGATGAGGTAGACTCGGAAAAAACATGTCTTTAGTAGTTTTGGCACATAAACATGCCGATCTTCTTGTGACGTATTTGGTGCGGGTTTAGAAGAAAAGCTCTTCTACACTGTAGAAGAGCCTGCCTAGGTAAGATCCTCGGAAAAAGTTCTGTGAAGGAACCTGGCAGTTGTTTTGCAAAAATATTTGTGAAAAACGAATCCCTAGGAGAACAGTGTAAGCTTGGTGGGCCAGGTTAAGGAGTCGTGATAGCCGCTATGAAAATCTCTTTTGAAATATGAGATTTTCGCAAGGTGCTCCGATTTCGATGTTGGAGTGCCACTTTATAATCAAAATTTTAATAATTAAAAGATGGTTATGGAAGGCCATCTCCTAGGGCCTGCCAGGGTGACCTATATATATAGGAATGCAGGTATCAAACTAGGTGTAAGAGTGAGGGCCCCCTGGAACTGTAGACCCATCAGTGATGCTGAAGATCCAATTTGGCCCCAAAGCCATTGAAGGCGACTCTCCGGCTCCAGGCCGGTGAGAGAACATCGGCATAGCCTCCAAGAATTCACAGGAAGCCTTGCCCGCTCAAGACAGATTCTGGAGTTGGTAGAAATTATGGTTTGCATCGTGCCTCAATTGGCAACCACATCCAGGTTTTGAAAGGAGACCAGGACAATAGGTTTGATGAAATCTGGAGAACATCGTGGATCGTTTCACAAGTCTTACTGAAACTGCATCTGTCTCATATCAAAGTTGTAATCAGACACTTCCCTGAATGACCTATCCGCAGCCACCAAACAGCAAGACCTCCTTAAGGACAAGAAAAACAAACAGGAATTACGGTACTGGGCCCATAAATCCACACAAGACCTCCAGCAACACCCCTGACATAAGCCAAAGACAGTCATCTAATCACCAAGAACGCACCAATTGATCACTTTCTCCCAAATTACATCAACCAAGAGAACACCTCCAGCAACACCCCTGACATAACCAAAGACCGAGTCATCTTATCACCAAGAACGCACCAATTGACCACCTTCTCCCAAATTACATCAACCAAGAGAACACCTCCAGCAACACCCCTGACATAACCAAAGACTGAGTCATCTCATCACCAAGAACACACCAATTGAACACCTTCTCCCAAATTACATCAACCAAGAGAAGACCTCCGACAACACCCCTGTCATAACCAAAGACCGAGTCATCCTATCACCAAGAACGCACCAATTGACCACCTTCTCCCAAGTTACATCAACCAAGAGAAGACCTCGAGCAACACCCCTGACATAACCAAAGACTGAGTCATCTCATCTCCAAGAACGTACCAATTGACCACCTTCTCCCAAATTACATCAACCAAGAGAACACCTCCAGCAACACCCCTGACATAACCAAAGACTGAGTAATCTCATCACCAAGAACGCACCAATTGACCACCCTCTCCCAAATTACATCAACCAAGAGAAGACCTCCAGCAACACCCCTGTCATAACCAAAGACCGAGTCATCTCATCACCAAGAACGCACCAATTGACCACCTTCTCCCAAATTACATCAACAAAGAGAAGACCACCAGCAATACCCCTGACATAACCGAAGACTGAGTCATCTCTTCACCAAGAACGCATCAATTGACCACCTCCCAAATTTCATCAACAAAGAGAAGACCTCCAGCAACACCCCTGGCATAACCAAAGACTGAGTCATCACCAAGAACGCACCGATTGACCACCTACTCCCAAATTACATCAACCAAGAGAAGACCTCCAGCAACACCACTGACATAACCAAAGACCGAGTCATCTCATCACCAAGAACGCACCAATTGATCCCCTTCTCCCAAATTACATCAACCAAGAGAAGACCTCCAGCAACACCCCAAACATAACCAAAGACCGAGTCATCTCATCACCAAGAACGCACCAATTGACCACCTTCTCCCAAATTACATCAACCAAGAGAAGACCTCCAGCAACACCCATGACATAACCAAAGACATCTCATCACCAAGAACGCACCAATTTACCCCCGTCTCCGCTTTAAAGCTGTCCACTCTCTCTCATGCCCTTTATCTCACATAACCAAGACAACTAGACCACCAGCTTTGTTCTAGTAGAATTGCATCTACCCTAGCTGTTATTACCTCTCTATATGTTATAAGAAATATAAAATATTTTGATGCATATATTTCTTTTAAAATAAAACAATTTCTTCTCTCCTTACTACAATGATAAAATAATGGGATCCCATTATTTTATTATTGCAGTAAGGGCAGTAGAAAATTGTTTATTAAAAAAGAAATATATGCGTCAAAAATAATTTATATTTCCCAGTTGTTATGTTAGTGAATATATTTAAGGTCTGTGAATACTTTCTGAGATGGCTTGGAGTCTATTCTTATAGAGTGAGTTGAGGTCTCAACTCACCGGAATGAATAGACTCAAAGGAAATATTAAATAGCTCTCTACCAAAAATACCTTCACTGTCCAAAATAAAACACACACTCTCTCTCTAGGGTAGTTGCAATACTACCAGAAACCTAACCACCTATATAAGTGTCTGACTGCAACTTTGAGAAGAGAAGGATTCAATGCTCAGTAAGACTTGTGAAAACCTCCCACTTATTTCTTCAGATTCCATCTCTATCTTCCTGAAATCCTCAGTCATTAAGGACGCAGTCACCATAGAGGCATGTCAGCAAACCATGCATCCTTCCAACTCTAGATTCCGTCTCGAACAGGGTCGGCCTCCCGTTCATCCCTAGAGTCAACACCAACGTCCTCCCACCTACCCGAAGCCAGAAAGCCACCAACAAAGACGATGGAGACCAACTTGAATATTCAACATCACTGACAGAGCCACAGCTCCAGGAAGCTCCCACTGTTACACCCGGCCCTGGTAGAAACCTGCATTCCCCTATTGAGGTCACCCTGACAGCTAGCCCACTCACAATCCTTACCAATATCGTTAAATTTTCCTTTTGATATTCCACATTTTGCCTCTCCTCATTCGCATGTAAAATATTAGTATATTTTCTCAATTATATCTTTGGAATTTTTACAGTAATTATGACAATTAATTAAAAAGATTAACTTGCAAATTGTCCTTATTTGACTCTGCTTGCGTACCAGATGCTGAAAATACTTTTGTTTCAATCGAAAACATTTTAATCAAACGACTATTTGATATGTATAAAACCGAGTTACAGATTTTAAAAATATGAATAAAAATTCATGAAAAGTTGATATAGACAGAAGAAAATAGGGTAGGTGCTTCTCCAATAATATGAAGATATTTTTTTTTTGAAAATTGATTTTTTATAGATTTTCACATACAAACAAATTAAATATCTCTTATAACAAAAAGAACGAAAATATTTAGAAACCAGATGTAAACGTTTTTCCTTTGTCTCTGAATGATGATTGGTTCTTCAAATTTATATTCTATTATAAAGATGTAATAAAAATATTATTCAACATTGTTTTGAATTCTTTAACATTCTTTAAATTTAATTTCTCTCATCTCAAGGCATAAGGAAAATTATTAAACAATATTAATTGTTGCTAAAATAATGAAAGATAAAAAATGATATTTTATTTTATCAAAAACTTTTCAGTATAAGGGGAACATAGAGTTAAAGCTTAATACGTGGAATTTTATAATATAAATGTAATTCGTAGTTATTTTGATTTAAAATGTATTGGAAATCTTTCTGCTTTTTTTTACTTCCTGAAATGACAGACTTTCCTCATATAACTCACAATCCTGAGTTTATATTTCTATCAAAAACATCTTAAAATTTTGACCATGAAACGATATCTTTGAGTGACCTCCCATTTAAAAGCTCAATACTTATATATCAAATACATTTTTTTAGAACAAGCTACTTTTTGTGCTTTTTCAGAATTTTGAAATTTCTTGTGGGGCTTCTGTGGAAATAAATTAATTTTTTAATGCAAATTAATCAAAGGTGTCAAATACATACTAACGACGCAGTACTCCAGATATTTACTCATATCATTGATCCATTTATTGATTGAAATGCTTCCTCGAATTTTGTTAATTTTCTTCAAAACATCTCTACTGATGATGCACAGCATTCACATGCAGCTGGCTTGAACCTTCAGGCTATATAGAAACTCTTTACACTATGTTGGATTTCAGATAAATGTATTGTAAAATTTCTCTAGTAGTTCGAATTTTACTGCCATGATTAATTTTACTTTGTTAACATTTTTTTGCGCGAAATTTTGAAGATAGATTTTTCCAAATTATTATAGGACCAATTCAAATATTTGCCAAAATACACCTGGGAATTATATGAATGAAGTCGAGTTCACTTGGCTGGTAAACTACATCTTAGAAGATTGCTCTATTCAAGGTATCTTTGTCATTAACGTTGTCCAACCCAATTCCCACCAGCGAGATACCTTAGGATTTACAATACTCACACTTTTTGGCATCATTGTTTCTTGTCTCAATAGTTCTTGTAGGAATTCAACACTACTGCGGTGTCTCCTTGGTCTTTTAGCCTCAGGTACACGAAGACTTCATTCAAGGTCTTGTTTTAAAATTTCGCAGGAATTCCATAGGATTAGGATCTTGTGATACCCATTCTTCAGATTTCGAGCAACACTGCCACATACAACAGATATGTTAGATTTTTGCAGAGAGAAACACATGATTCATTTTAAAAAAAAACTACAAATTAGTATAGTGGTATATAGCTTCTACTCAACGTTTTTCTACCTATTTGAACATGTGGTATACTTTGTTATTCACCGTAGGCAACTGTATTGTGTAAGTCGGTATCAATAGGATGGGGGCTCGAAATTCTCGGTGCTTTGTTACTTCTTTAGGCACTTTAACAAGTGTCTGTATGTCTCTCTTAAAGAGGTGGCGAATTTTAAGTTTCATTATTTTGTTTCCAATTTCAAAATTATGAGGACTAGCTTTCCGAATTATATCATTATATTTTTTCATTTTTCTTTGTAGACCATATTGAATTCTTTGATGTTGGATTCATCTTCTTCTGCATCATTAACAAGTGAGCTTAATTTAGTTTTGATTTCTCTTGAAAATAATAGGAATGCTGGAGTCTTTCCTGTAGATCTGTTTGGAGTAGTTCGGTAAGACATTAAAATTCTGGATAAATCTTCTTTCCAATCTTTCCCTTCTTCAGAACTTGAATTGAATTGTTTCTTTAGAAATCTATGGAATCTTTCTATCTTCCCATTACTTTTTGGGTAATAGGGTGAGGCTTTGATGTGCCTGATTCCACATTCTTTTAAAAATCTTTCCATTGATGTACTTACAAACTGTAAGCCATTATCTGTTACAACTTCATGTGGATAACCATGTCTTGCAAAAATCTCCATCAATTTTTTAATAATTGTCTTGCTGGAAATGTCTTCTATTATCATTGCTTCAGGATATGAAGAATAGTAGTCGATCACTGTTAAAACATAATGATGGCCAATTGGACCAACTATGTCAATTCCAAGTTTCATCCAAGGTTTTGATGGTAACGGAACTATTTGCAATGGTTGATCATTTATCAATGGTTGATTCCTTACACAAATTGGACAGTTTCTTATCAAATTTTCAATGTCAAAGTCCATGTTTATCCAAAAATATTTTTCTCTTAACAGTTGTTTGGTTCTTGTCATTCCTTGATGTGTTTCATGTGCAATTCTCAAGACTCTCTTTATTAGTTTTGAAGGTAGCAAAATTCTACTTCCTTTTAAGATAAGATTATCAAAAATTGAGAGTTCATCTTTAAACTTATAAAAACATTTGAATTCTTCATTCAAAGGATATGGCCAAACTCCCTTTTGAACCATCTCTTTCAGTTTTTGAAACAAAGGATCTTGCTCTGTACAAACTTTTATCTCTTTCAAAGACAGTGCTTGAAGCTCTTCAGAAGTGATGGATAAGACTTTATGAACATAGTCCTCCAGCCATTTTTCATCACTTGTGTTAGAAAGAGGTTGTCTTGAAAATATATCTGCAATATTTTGCTTTCCTTGAATGAATTCAATTTCAAAGTCATATATGGGTGTAATCTCCAACTCAATCTTTGAATTCTTGGAGGCAAAACAGCTCCATTTTTAGGATTCAGCATATAGATTAGAGGTTTGTTTTCTGTTTTTAACACAAATTTCCTTCCCCAAATATAGGTGTTAAAATGTTCAATTGCCCATACACATCCCAATGTCTCTTTTTCTATTTGTGAATATCTTTTTTCAGTATCAGTTAAGGATCTGCTGGCATATGCAATGGGTCTTTTAATGCCATTTTGTTGTGTTTGTATTAATACTGCTCCAAGACCAATAGGGCTTGCATCTGTGATTAATTCAGTTGGTGAGTTCAAGTTGTAATATGCCAAGCATGGCTCTTTTGTTAGTGACTCTTTAAGATCCTGAAATGCTTTATTTGTTTTCAAATCCCAATTCCACCTAACATTTTTTCTAGTCAAATTATTTAAAGGTTCTGCCAATTTAGAAAAATTAGGTATGAATTTTCTTAAAAACCCACAAGTTCCTAAGAATGACCTTAACATCTCAATATTTTTTGGTATTAGAAAATTTAAGACTGCTTCTATTTTCCTATTATCAGGTTTAATACCTTCACTACTAACAATGTGACCTAAAATATCCAATTCTTCCATGGCAAATTTGCACTTATTCCTGTTGAGCCTAATGCCTACTTTATCAAATCTTTGTAAGACTTTTCTAAGCCTTTCTTCTAGTTCTTGTCCATCTTTGGCGTAAACTACGACATCGTCCAAGTAACAAATTACACCTTTCAAATCAAGCAAAATTGAATCCATTCCTTTCTGATATACCTCTGGAGCACTTGATAGACCAAAAGGAACTTTACAAAATCTGTAACAACCACGGTGCGTGATGAAAGTTGTAAGGGGTCTTGATTGAGGGTCTAAGTCAACCTGCCAAAACCCTTTTTTTGCATCCAGCTTTGCAAATACTTTAGCACCTTTAAGGGCATGTAACATATTGTCAATTGTAGGAATTGGATGTCTTTCTCTCAATATTGCTTTATTCACTTCCCGAAGGTCTATGCATAGTCTAATTTCCTCACTATCCCTTTTTGGAACAACTATTATGTTAGAAACCCATTCAGAACCTTGATGCACTTCTTCAATGATTCCATTCTCTAGCATCTTATCAAGCTCTTGATTTACTGCTTCTACCATTGCATAAGGTATACGACGGCATCTCTGGGCAATGGGCCTATAGTTGTCTTTCAATGTCACTTTATGACTATAGCCTTTTATAGTTCCAAGTCCATGGAAAAGATGTTCATGTTCTTGAACAAGAGTTTCTATATTAGTAGACATTGATTCATTTACATGATTTACCCTTTTAATTATACCTAGTTCAAAACTAGCCTTGCCTCCCAACAAAGATTCAACTTTTTTATCAATCACATAAATTTCTTCTGAAACTGAATTTTCTTTCCAAGAAATCACAGCATTGAAATAACCATAACATGGAAGAGGTCTATCTTGACCATAGGCAAAAAAGGTTCGGGTGGTGTCATGTAATTTTGGCATAATTTTATGGCCATATAATTCAAGCATCTTATTATAGCTTATGAAAGTTCTAACACTCCCTGTATCAATTATCATATTTATTTCACTACCATCTATTTGCACTTTTTCTTTATTTTCAGCACCTGTATAGTAGGTATATTCATCTGAACTTTCACCTACTTCAGTCTTATTTTCTTCTTGTATGGTCTTAACTTTAGTTTGATTGAAACTTTTGTGGTTTCTATTATTATTTTGATTTGGGCGGTTCCTGCAAGCTCTAAAAAGATGTCCTAATTTATTGCAATATGAACAAGTCATTTTTTTATCACCACATTCTTGTGCTGAATGTGTATCTAATCCACAGCGATAACATTTAGGCTTTGAGGCACCTGAAAATGATGGGGTACCTTGATTAGTGAATCTACCTTTGTTGAAATTATTAGCATTATAGTGCTTTTTAGGTTTATTTTGAACTCTATTTAGTGTTTGATCATTTTGAGGTTCAAGAAGTCTAATTTCTTTTCTAGAAATTTCTAACATTCTAGCAATATCAATGGTTTTTGACAGTGTCAAATTTTCTTGTTGCAACAATTTTTCTTTAAGTTTTTTGTTGTTACATTTTCAATTATTTGGTCTCTTATCATATCAGCTTCTAAATTCCCAAATTCACAAGATTTAGAAAGCTCTCTTAAAGAAATTAGGTAGTTGTCGATCGATTCATCATCTTTCTGGACTCTTTGTCTAAATTTAAATCTCTCAGTGACCACATTTTTATGAGGTGTGAAATATTTATCTAAAGCCATTTTAGTTTGTTCATAATTTTCCTTTTCATCTGGCAAGTTGAAAAATATACGCTGTACATTTGGCCCTAAACAATGCAATAGAGTTGCTCTCTTAATTTCATCCGATTTTTTTTAAATTCCAGATGCTATTTCAAAAATGGCATAGGATTCCATCCATTGCTTATATTCCTCAAATAAATTGCTAGCATTCATATTCATGGGTAAAGGTGGCGTCAGGTTGGCTGCCATCTTTGTTTTTTTTTTTAGGGCTACAGTTATATTTTCAAATTTTCGTCGCCAATTTATGTTGTATAGTTATTATTTAATTAAACATTACTCACCAGATGAAATTATTATTACAAATTATTTATTACACTTTATATTTATATTTTTTACATCAACACGTTGTTTACATTATACATCGTATATTATTATTTATGATGATGATCTATAATATATTTTAAAACACAGAATACTACAAAAACAAATTTAAAATATATTTCAGAATATAAAATATATATACTCTTTCCGACAATATGCATTATATATACAATGGATGGTGGTATCTTGTATAATACATATACAATATATTGTATAATTCAATACTTTCAAATATATAGATAAATACAATATATATACTTTCAGAAATGCATATATACAAGTACTTTTGAAATAGATTTGTACATTTTTCAGAAATAGACAAATACAATTATTTAAGAAATATATACAATATTTTATTTGCGAAATAGGTCAACATAATAATTTCATATATCGACAAATACAATACTTTCAGGAATAGTTAAACACAAAGCCTTCAGAAATATAGACATATATAATTTTTTCAAAAATGCATATTTATAGAATTATGAATACCGTAGAACCAACAGAAAGGAAGACCTTGAAAGCTATGCTCTCCATAGAAAGAAATATCTCGGTTTATTAGATGATAAAAGAAAGAAATATATTCAGGAAAAACAAGGAATATTGAGAAATATAAAAGATTCAAAGTCCTTTTGGAAGACCATTGCGCTATTTAAAAGAGCAACAAAAATTCAAGGAGAAATTACTGTACAGGAATAGCACGAATTTTATTGCGAATTAATGAGTATTGAGGAAAAAGAGAAGATTTGTAATATAGAAGTGAGGATCTCGCCGAGCGATCCAATACTTGATCCAGAGATAACTTCTGAAGAGATAGGCAGGGCAATCAGAGATTTGAAAAATAACAAGGCAAGTGGACCTGATGACATCCCCAATGAAATAATAAAAGTACTCCCAGACTCATACACGGGTTTATTAGAACAATTTTACAATAGAGCTCTGATAATGGGACACTATCCTACAATATGGACTAAATCGATCATACATCCAATCTTTAAAAGCGGTGACAAAGACAACCCTTCAAATTATCGTGGTATAGCACTGATAAGTAATTTATCGAAACTTTTTACAACAATACTAAGATCAAGACTGAATGAATGGGTAGTAAGAAAAAATGTCATTCCAGAAAATCAGGCGGGTTTCCGAAGGGGCCGATCGTGTGTGGATCTGATATTCACATTGACCACTCTAATACAACTTTCACTGAGGAAAAAGAGAGGAAAATTATATGTATTTTTTGTTGATTTGAGAAAAGCATTTGACACAGTTCCTCACTCATTACTCTGGAAGAAATTAACCAATCTGGGCGTGAGCTATCAATTTATACATGCAATTAGAAATTACTACGAACAGGCGACTGTGGCAGTCAGATGGAGGGGATCAATCACAGAAAATATTAAGATACATTCGGGCGTTTTACAAGGAGAGCCACTATCGCCATTACTTTTCATATTATTCATGACGGACCTGATTAAAATGTATGACAACTCAGATCTGACGAGTGTATACCTTCCGGAATTTGGTGATGTTCACCTGCTGATGTATGCAGATGATATTGCTATTATAGGGGAGTCGAGGATAAACCTTCAAAAAAAGATTAATATGTTGAAAGAATATCTTGGTGAGAACTATATGACACTGAACGAGTCCAAATCGAAGGTTATGGTATTTCGCAATGGTGGTAAACCCTCAAGAGAAGATAGATGGTACTGGAATGGTAAACCTCTGATGGCAACAAGAATATATAATTACTTGGGATACCCTCTGGTCAGTACAACTTAAACCACTCAAGCCGCAAACTTTTTCAAAGGAAAAGCACTTGCGGCAATAAATGCTACAACCCCAATATTGGCAAAATCAAAAATTAATTCATTAAACTCTGCAATGAAATTGTTTGACTCTATTGTGATGGCTGTTTTGATGTATGCTGCTCCAATTTGGGCAACAGAGTATAAAGATTTATTAGACCATATACAAGATACATTTATTCGTAGGTTTTTGAATTTGCCTAGATATACACCAGGATACATAATAAGACCAGAAACAGGCCGCGTCTCATTAATAATAACAGCTCTGAAATTGACCTTGAAATATTGGCTGAGGGTGCTGAGTATGGATACAAATAGACTGCCTCGAATATGTTTAACTAGAATGAGGCAATTATCCTGTGCTACAGGTGCGCCCATCGGTTTTATAAAACAATTAAGCAATTTACTCAATAATAACGGATCCTCGTGGCTTACTTATTGTAATGATCCAGATTCACTAAGGAATGCTATCCCTGGAATTTTAAGAACTGCGATAGAGCAAACAATACAAAACGACTTAACAAGAATAACCCAATCAAAGTTATATTCCCAC
The DNA here is from genome assembly GCA_030710605.1 of Cordylochernes scorpioides. Taxonomy (NCBI): domain Eukaryota; kingdom Metazoa; phylum Arthropoda; class Arachnida; order Pseudoscorpiones; family Chernetidae; genus Cordylochernes; species Cordylochernes scorpioides. The sequence continues at coordinate 46,760,046 of CP092873.1, read as the reverse complement.
TATAGAGATATATATACAACGTTTACCACCGAAGAATATTTCTTAAGTGAACTCCCTTTTCCTATCAATAGATTAATCGCACAAATTAGAACCCTTTCAATTTTTTTCAGAGAACACCATCTGATTTTATTGAGGCGTGAAGACCTGAAATGCACTTTCTGTGGATCAGGAATAACAACGGAGATGTTGCACTACTTATTTGACTGTGCTGCTCTGTCTGAGGAAAGACGAACACTAAATGATAAAACGGGGCAACTTTGTCCTTCATTTCCGGCACTGATTAATGAAATATCAAAGAATAGGTATATAGCGATGGCGATATTTGGATTCCACAAGACTATATCCCGGAAAAAGGCCTCACAGTGTTCTCCCTATCCCTTGTGAACTGGCGAATCCTGTATAGGGCGAGGGGCCCTAAATAAAGGCTTTGTTGTTGTTGTTGTATAGAATTATTAAGAATATATTGATATTTACATTACTATCTATTTTATTCAAAAAATAATACGTTTAAACATATATATAAACATATGTGATATACTTTCATGAATAGATAAACACAATGCCTTCATAAAAAGACAAATAATTCTCTCAGAAATGCATATATATGTATACAGTTATTGAAGATATTGTAATATACCATATTCTTTCAGAAAAATATAAATACAATATTTAAAAATAATATATATACATATATAATATACTTCAGATTTAGATAAACACAATGCCTTCAGAAATAGATAAACACAACCTTTTCAGAAAAATGCATATATACAATTTTGTAGATCTTGATATATATACAAGGTATGTCCCATAAGTTCCCGGACTGGGTCCATAAAAAAATAAATAAATGAAAAATGTAAATAAATTTGACTGTTTATTATAGAAAAAATATCTGGCAACACGGTGGTACCAATATCGAGACGGTAGGTGCGCGCGCGCCAAAGTTATTCTAATTTATTTAAAGGTTACACCTTGCGCTGCGGCGATTTTACAATGGAACAAAAATTGAAGCAGAGGATTTGCATAGAATTTTGATTGAAACTTCAAATATCAGCAACCGACACTTTTGAAATGCTTAATAAAGCATTCCCCAATAACGCCCCAAAGAGAACAACTGTTTTTGAATGGCATTCTAGATTTAAAGCTGGCAGAATTTCCATTGAAGATGATCCTCGTCAAGAATGCCCAACATTTCAAAGGACTGATGAAAATGTGCAAAAAATCACCGATTTGATAAAAGAAAATCCTCGAACCACTTTGCTGGAGCTAGAGCAAGACACAGGCATCTCTAAAACAACGATTGGAAGGATCGTAACCGAAGATTTGAGGCTCAAAAAGGCTCCTGCAAAATTCACCCCAAGATTCCTCACTAATGAGCCAAAACTGTGTCGGCTTGCAACCTGTGAGGACATGCTGGAAATGACAAGAACGGATCCGGAATGGAAAGACAAGATAATCACAGGCGACGAGACATGGGTCTATGGCTATGACCCTGAAACCAAGCGTCAAACTGCCGAGTGGAGAGGTCAGGGTGAGCCTAGACCCAAAAAATCCAGGATATTGAAATCCAGAAACAAGGTGTTGCTGGTCGCTTTTTTGGATAACAAGGGCATTGTTCATCACGAGTATCTTCCTGCAGGCCAAACAGTTATTAAGGAAATGTATTTGAGCATTCTTCGCCGTCTAAGGGAAGCGATTCGAAAAATAAAGGCCAGAAAAATGGACTAATGGTGACTGGATCCTACACCATGACAATGCCCGCCCTCACACAGCGCACTTGGTGACGAGTTTTTTGGCGAAAAACGGGACAGAAATCCTACCTCAACCACCCTATTCCCCAGACATCGCACCAAATGACTTTTTCCTGTTTCCCAAACTCAAAGCAGTTCTAAAAGGAAGACATTTTGACACCAGGGAAGACATAATAGAAAAATCGCTGCTGGCATTGAAGAGCATTCCAAAAGAGGCCTATAAAAACTGTTTCGACAATTGGGAGAAACGATGGCGCTGGTGCGTTGAAGCAAGGGGGGATTACTTTGAAAAGTTTTAATAGAAAAATAAAAAAAAAATCTTACCTTTTTTTTTATGGACCCAGTCCGGGAACTTATGGGACATACCTTGTATATAATAATATAACTTCCATAGATATAAACAAATACACTAAATACAATAAAAGGCACATGTGTTCCTGGTCAGGATATCCCTTTATTATTTTTAAAATACTATAAAAATATAAACAATTAAAATACTTTCTCTTTCAGAAATAGATAAAAACAATAATTTCAGAAAGGCATATATTCAAATATTTCAGATATTGATTTATATATTACTTTAAGGAAAAAACAAATACAATACTTTTAGATATAAACAAATACAATATATTTCAAACATAAACAATTAAAACATACTTTTATAAAATAGTTTAATATATACAATTATTGCAGAAATTGATATATACAATACCTCTCTCTAAAAAATAGATAAAACAATGATTTCAGACATAGATTAATACAATGCTTTCAAATATAGACAATTAAAATACTTTTAGAAAAATAGTTGAATACAATAATTTCAGAAATATGAACAGATATATTAATACACTGGGAAAATGGAACTACTTAGGATACAATTTTAGGGTATAATATGGGATATGTTTACATTGTCGGAAATATTTTGGTGTATAAATATATAATTGTTTATGTTTTCACTTATATATATATATAATATAATATAACATAATTTTAAATGAAATATTTTAATATAACATATATATATATTTGAAAATAGAGCAATCTATAAATAAATCTTTAATTAAAAGGGCATATATTGGATCAAAATAAATGATTTTTTGATCCAGTATATTCCCTTTTAATAAAAAAAAAATATATAATTTACTATATTAATATCTTCTCGTGTTGAATATTATTGTGTCGTTTGGTTAGTTTGACTTCTTCAACAAAATTCTCTCTGTCGTTTTACAAATTTCTATAAAAATATATTTTTATTATCGATTATAAACATAATGGTCATATTTATATAATTATGTAATCATTACTTCAAAGTTGCAACAATTCCAGAATAAAATTGATCATTTGACATCTCTGGTTTGCACTAGAGTGCAGCTCACAGATTGAAATTTTGTTATATATGATGGCATCTGTTTTAACTTTGGAATTTTCCAAAAACATCTTCAATTTTGAATTGATGAAAAAATTAGTTGATAAAATTTCTTTAAAAGTTATAAATTTAATTTTATTTTTCTCTTCATATTTATATATTTTGTCTTCATTAATATAAATTATTCAGATCTAACTTTGTTATCAGAAGTAGGGGTTTAAGTCTGAATTTTCTATAAAATTTTCATAATTTGAGTTTAGAGATTTCTGATTATAAAATATGCTTGAAAGGTGATTTACTTGACGATCAGCTAACCTGGTTTCTGATTTGCACTCCAAGAAACCGGGTAGCTTCTATATTCTCTCGTTAACTTGGGTTCATAATTTAGGCTTTGAGGACGACCGTTGAGTTAGTTGATAGGTCTTCTGTCATTGTTTGAAAATATCCATTGAGAGTTTCTTTTGGAGCTCTAAATGTTAACTGCTATGTCTCATCAATTCTACGTTCATCTGACGTCATTGGTTGGAAAGTGTGGGAACATATTTGTCTTAAATAAACTCTCGGATTTTCTAAATTATACTTGTAAAAATAACAAAATAGTTACCTATAAAAGATGGCCAATTCTATTCAAAATAGATGAAAAACACTATACCCTATCATATTTTGCAACTATTTTGACATCCTTTCTTTTTTAGACCATCAATTTACACCCAGCTAAATTCCCATTAATAAATTGTTACTTGTGTAGTGTCGGGGTTTTGATATTTGATTTGAATACTGTTACTTCTGTGCGTGGTGTATTTCCATTATATCAAATTATATATATGGAAGCCCCCAGGTATATATACTATTTTATGGTGCTGCCATGAACTATCACTCTCAGCATTTGTAAGATTTTTTTCAGTTTATTCAATATTAAGGAATGAAATTTCTCTCTATATATGATAGAAATTTTTCGAAAAATTGCCTAGTGTCATTTATTTATACTGCCATGTGTTTCATAAAATTGTTAACGACTTTTTAAAAAATAATAGATCTCGCGATCATGCTTAATAATTAAATTGAGAGTTGTAAGTTCCTTATAACACGTTTCCTCAATATTTTCTTTTACCAATCTGGCTGAAAATTTTAAAGGATATAAAGTTAAAAAAGGTACATTTGTGTCACATTTTCAACCAAGGAAAAATAAAATTTACCAAATACGGAACTAATTTATTATTATTTTTTCAGTCTGAAAGGTTGATAATATTGCTGAATCATAATTGGTGGGCAGAAACAAGTTATTCCATCAAACAATCAATCGAGCAGAACACGGGCGAAGCCAGGTCATATATTTGTGTAGATGATTGTGAAGAGTACAAAATAATTTGGCACTCTACATGAATTGTGAACTCATACTCTAGGTTGAGGTTTCAGAATTTTCAGTGGAAATTACAAAGTCGAGGAGTTAGCTGGAAATGAACCATACTAATTTCTTACCCAGTGATGAGCCATACCACTACTCAGAAGTTGCATATTGGATATGTGAAAATTAAACAAGGGCTGAAGATTTCGAAGACATCACTATGTAAACCTTCCTGTATATTTTAAATGGAGCATTTCTTTTATAAATAAATTACATTCCTTCTGACTAGAAATGTATTTAAATCTTTAGTACTTTAACAAACAATATTTTGATAGTGAAGAAAACATTAATTGGAAGTAATAGTGATAAACAATAATATAAATAATAATTTTTTCTTCATATTACGAAACTATTTTAGACGCGTAATATTCTTTTTGAAATAAAACAATTTCTACTGCACTTACTCCCTTTAATTTTTCCATTGCAGTAAGGGCAGTAGAAATTATTTTATTTTAAAAAGAATATTACACGTCTAAAATAGTTTCGTAATTTGATATCAGATGGCGCGCTAGTGCATCGCAATAAACATTTCTTCATATGTAAAAAGAGAATAGTGAAGGCTGTCAACGCTGGCAAAAAGAGGGAGAAAAAGTAAATTCTAACAGGAGACCTATTGAGACGGCTAAACAGAGAAGCAGATCAAGGCGGTAGAAGGAAACGAAACTTCGCGGTACAGACCTTCCCCTTAACGGTGGTAAGGGAAGAAGAAGTGATTTTTCTATAGCATAATCATATGATATTTTTCAAAAGAGCTTCTCATTCTCAAAGTAACTAGGCAAGCACAGACTTTTTTAAATACATGTATTCAATAATATACACTCATAGACAAAAGGAAGTTTCATATTATAGGCATAAACCACTTATCATTTGCTTATATAAGGGTAGATTTACCCTACATGTAAATTCGAACGCTCTCCTTAAAAAATAAATTTACGTATAATCGAGTGATTAGGATTGAACACGTATCGAACTCGAAAAAAAAAAAGTTAAATGTGCAGGCATTTGATGCACTTATAGTGATTATTGTATTCCTACTTGATATCTTGCCAAGGATAAAACAATCAATGGCTACAAGGCTGGATGACATATCACGAGGAAGAACGATCGGGAGGATGGGGCAGCCACAACGGGAAGTCGTCAAGTTGTTCAACGTGTCTGAAGCGGGATATCTCGTCTCTGGAGCCAATTCCAAACTACATGGACTTGTTGCCAGAGGAGAGCTGGGGACCGCCACAAGGTGACAACCCAGAGTGACGACCTGGCTCTAACAGTCTATGGTTCACGGAAGATGTCGGCCCGCCAACTCTCCCTGGAGCTTGCCACGGTCATTAGCAGAATTGTATCCTAGAAAACCGTCTCACGAAGGCTTGAAATGCAAGGTCTTTACGCTAGGAAGCCTGCAATATGCGTTCCTTTGACCCCACTCCAGAGGAAGCGCTGCCTTGCATGGTGCAGAGAACACATCAACTGTGACCATGACCATGGAGTCGTTTCTGTTCTCAGAAGAATCCAGGTTCAGCCTGAATAATGATCCCAAGGCTCCTTAATTTGGAGAGAAAGGAGCACGCACTACCACCCCTCAAACATCGTTCACGTTCTTACAAAACTTTTATTCCTAGTACACTTGGTAGAGGCCATGATAATCATGGTGGGTAGAAGGCGACTGCTTTTACTGAAAGTGCACCACATGTCTATACATGTGAAAAGCAGTTCGACTTTGCCCTAAAAATGTGCCAGAGTCCCGTTTGGTTACTTGCACGGGGGCTATTTGCGCATTTTTTTAAATCAGAAAAAATACCCAATCCCTAGAATGGCTTTCACAAATTTGAAATATTTTTAGGTTCTTACAACATTGTTCTACTAACCATAAAATTATTTTGGTTTCGTGAAAGCCATTCTATTCAAATAGACCCGAACTAGATGTTGATAGTAAAAAAAAAATATATATATATAAAGTTGAATGTACACGACATTTATTCAAACATAAACAAACAACATATAAAGAAATACAATGTCACATAAATTGCCATAAATAAATAACCCTCAACACACACCAATATCTAAGTAAATGGCCTTAGTACATTTCTGAGATAACTGTGCTGCTACCATAGGAACCCACAACTAAATAAATGCTACAATTTATTTGTGATAACCCTGTGTTCTAATAACCATAGGAACCGGCGCTTTGTAGGGTGCCTTAAATAAATTTCTATTAACTTTTGGCTACTAATTATAAACATATTTTAGTTTTAAGAGAGCAATACTGGTTAAATAGAGCCGATCTATGTTTGAATAGTGAAAAGAAAATATCCAAGTTACAAAAAACACGACATTTATTCACATAACAACAGCTAAAAAGTAAAATAAAAAAAGGAATTTTGGCTTGGTTCCAATGATAAGGTCTCCTCCAGGTATAAGGGAGGGACTTCAACAGGGGTCCAGGACGGGCCTCTATGATGGCGCCGGACCACCAGGTTCAGGCGATGGACTTTAGCAAGGGTCCAGGACGGGCCTCCTACGGCGACGTCGGACCAGAAGGTACAGTCGGAGACTGAACCAGGCCACCAGGGCCAGCTGCAGGCAGGTCAGGGCCAGGTCGGGCCTCCAGAACATAAGGGCGAAGATGTCCTCCTCCACGGGACTCCTCGCTATGGCCTCAGGCCGTCGAATTATCGGCCGCATCTCTCCAACGCTCAGGAACACGAGCAGAACAACTCCAATCAGGACAGCCATGGTCGTTTCTATATCTCAGGGCAGTGAGGAGTAACTTGTGAGAGTTTCTTTGTTGTTTCTAGGGAAACCAACTTTATAACAATGAAACGATTTCCTCAAATTTTATAGAGAATTTATTTCTCAGATTCTGAATAGTGTTATGATATTAATTTGAAAGAATATATTGAGATATATATTCGGGTCAAATATAAGAATTCCCTGTAAACATTGTATACTGGATTGAAATATTTTAGATAATTCTGATGAAGGAATTAGATAAAGTTTTCTTTCCTAAGATATACCTTTTCAAATATAACTTTTCTTGTTAATTCAACCCTTAGTTTAAAATCGAGTGAGAGAACCAAAAAATTATTTGTATTTGAATTGTATTTAGAGAAATAAGAAATAAGACAAAGCGAATCTGTTATTATTATTTTTTTTTTGCGAACACGCAAACACGCTTGTTCGGCGGTACATATACTAAAATTGGAAGACTTTTTATTATATTATTCTCATAGATGAAGAAAGGAATAACAATTTCTGATGTTATATTTTATTATATGTGTATAATATAACGTGTGTGATGGATATATTAGAGCTTAAAGTCCTTTATCGGTTAATAACTCACTAGAATATATTATTATAATTACATACAGTAAAACCTCCATGAGAGAACGCTCCCGCTTGTGGATATTGTTAGTTTCTGTGCTGGGAACATTGTATGTTTTCTCTCGTGCTGCGGCCGAGCGTGACCGGGCCTGCGCAGGTACGGGGAGAGAGTTGTTTTTTTGAACTTTGTATGGATGGACATTAAAACATGGTGGCAGCGGTGACTGGATAAAATACGAACCCGGATATTGCAAAATATCGATTTTTGTGTACCTTGGAAGATAATACAACATGGCTCAGATTCAACCTCCAGACACTTTCGACTTCTCGACTCCCAACGAATGGACCAAATGGAGGAAGAAATTCGAACAATACCTCGTGGTCAGTGGAATGAAGAAGAAAGAGGAGGCGTACAAGATCGATTTGTTCATGTATTTGATGGGTGACCGCGCAGATGATATATTCAGGACCTTCAAGTTCGAAAAGGAGGAAGAGGCAAAGAAAATTGATTCCGTCCTCAAGGCGTTCGACAGCCACTTCTGTGTCAGAAAGTATATTATCTACGAACGTGCGAAATTTAATTCAAGAATCCAAGAGGATCGGGAGCCAGTGGACGATATCATCACTTCATTGTAAAAATTGGCTGATAGTTGCGAATTTGAGTGTCTTCATGAGCAGTTGATCCGTGACCGAATAGCGGTTGGAGTGAGGGGCAAAGCTTTATCTGAAAGAATGCAGTTGGACAGCGAACTAACTTTGGAAAAGGCGGTTAGAATGGTTCAACAGCAGGAAGCCGTTCGACAGCAGCAAGTCGACCTGCAGCGTCCCTCAACAAGCCAAAATGTCAATCAGGTGAAGTTCAACTCGAAGAAACAATCACCGAAACAACAACAGCAGCCTTCGAGGAAGAAGGAGAAGTCAGCCAAAACAAGATCACGATGTCCAAAATGCGGAGGTTTCACCCACAGGGAAGGACAGGCTTGCCGTGTTGAAGGACAAAGATGTAACCTATGTTCAAAAACTGGCCATTCTGCAAATTGCTGCCCAGATAAGCAGGCGAAGACTGCGGAAGTCAAAGCTGTTTCTGAACTTGATGAAGAAATTGGTTTTCTCCTGGAGGTCTCAGCTGTGGAGGATTCATCTAATCTCGATGATGATGAAGGCGAATGCAGGAGGCGATGGGCAGCAGAAATCCAAGTGAACGGGAAACAGGTGAAGTTCAAGCTCGACTCCCAGGCGGATGTTACATGTGTTCCTCTATGTCTCTTCAAGAAGATAATGGGAGAGCAACGACTAGTGGAAAGTGATATCAACATTAGAGCTGCTGAATTTTCCGAACTTCAGACTGTGGGTATGTTTATATCAACGCTGCGAAATGGAAATTATGAAATCAAGGAGAAGATTTATGTCATTCGTCGTTTGAGTGAACCTCTTCTGAGTCGCCGGGCATGTGAGCTCTTGAACCTGGCGAGGCGGATTGAAGTGGTTGCGACGAGAATTCACCCGATCAAGGAATTCCCTGAAGTATTTGAAGGACTGGGACAGATTGGAAACCCTTACGAAATCAAATTGAAACCTGGAGCAAAACCATATGCTGTGCATACTCCTCGACGGGTACCAATACCTTTGATGGAAAAGGTCAAAACAAGATTGGAAGAGCTCGAGAAAGCGGGAATCATAGCACAAGTTAACGTTGCGACTGAATGGTGTCCACCGACTGTGATTGCTGTTAAACCGAATGGCGACATACGACTCTGTGTGGATCTCTCAAGGCTGAACGAACATGTACAGCGCGAAGTGCATCCCATGCCAGTGGTGGAGCACATGCTAGGGCAACTGGGGGAAGCAAGATTCTTTTCGAAGCTGGACACTAACAGTGGCTTTCACCAGATTCCATTGAGCCCGGACTGCCAGCATTTAACTACCTTCATCACTCCTTTTGGGAGATATAAATTCTGCAGGATGCCATTTGGAATCTCACTCGCCCCAGAGTATTTTCAGAAAGTTATGTCAATAATCTTGCAAGGCATGGACGGTGTAATGTGTTACCTGGACGATATCCTGATATTTGCCTCCGACTCCAAGACTCACGATCGAATTCTTCGTTTAGTGCTCCGAAAACTGAAAGAGGCGAAAGTTACACTTAACAAGGTCAAGTGTGTTTCCGGCGTGCCAAGAATTTATTTTCTTGGGCACATACTGGATGAAGACGGTATTCGACTAGATCCAGCGAAAATCGAAGCAGTGATGAAGATGCCTGCTCCGACCGATGTTCATGGCGTAAGAAGATTTTTTGGCATGGTGAACCATCTGTGATGCTTTGTAGAAAATTTATCTGAAATTGTGGCTCCACTGAACCAGTTGTTGGTGAAAGGTCAAGACTTCGTTTGGGATTGCAGCCAGGAGCGAGCATTCCGAAAGTTGAAAGAATTGCTCACGACTCAACCCATATTGGCAGCATACGACGTCAGGAAACCAACTATGGTGTCATCCGACGCATCTTCATACGGCTTGGGAGCGGTACTGAAGCAAAAAGGTAAGAATGGAATCTGGCGACCTGTTGCTTATTCTTCTAGAACTATGACACCTACCGAAAAACGATATGCTCAGATCGAGAAAGAGGCTCTCGCAATTACATGGGCTTACGAACGTTTTCAAGATTTCCTGCTTGGAAAGCGTTTCCGAATTGAGACCGACCATAAACCTCTCATTCCTCTATTTTCGACAAAATAATTGAGTTCGCTGACCCCAAGACTGCAACGTTTCCGAATGCGTATGATGAGGTTTGGATTCGAAATAGTGCATATCCCTGGAAAGGAGCTGCTCAACGCCGATGCATTATCCAGACAACCACTTCTTACAACCGAGGGAGGTGAAAACGAACGGCTAATCTCAGCGCATATAAATGCAGTTCTCTCAAGTATAACTGACAAAGACGAGATGTTGACGAAGATTTTTGAAGCTCAACAAAAAGATACGACCCTGAAGCAGTAGTCAACTACCTTGAGTAAGGCTGGCCAGATAAGAAGATGGCACAGGCTCTGCTCTCTTATTGGCATGTCAAGGATGAACTCGGCGTTCAAAATGGACTACTGATGCGTAGCTGTCGTCTTGTTATTCCAGCAAGTATGAAACTGGAGATCCTAGATAAGTTGCACGCGCTGGGCACTTCGGGATTACAAAAATACTTCGCGCACTGGAGACGGTAAGGTGGCCTGGAATTTCGGAAGAGATCGCGGAAACGGTCAGAAAGTGAAGTGTCATATCCAGGAAGCCGTCTTAAAACATGAACCTTTGATACCAACCAACTTTCCTACACGCCCGTAGCGCAAAAGATTGGAATGGATTTGTTCAAGTTCGAGAATAAGTGGTATCTAGTCGTCATTGACTATTATTCTCGCTTTCCTAAAATGATTCAGCTGGATCGGCTCACAGCCAATGTGGTGGTGCGTAGTTGCAAATCCATATTTGCCCGACATGGAATACCAGAAACTGTTGTAAGCGATAATGGGACGCAATTTGGAGCTGCTCGTGAATTTGCAAATTTCGCAAGGCACTACGGATTCACACATGTCACTTCAAGTCCTCGATTCCCGCAGAGCAATGGGATGGCAGAAGCAGGTGTGAAAATTGCTAAGTTGATCCTCAAGAAAAATCAAGACTCATCACTTGGACTGCTGGAGTATCGATCAACCTCTTTGGAGAACGGTTACAGCCCTGCTGAGCTTCTCATGGGACGTAAACTCCGAACGACCTTGCCAATTGCACCAGAGAATCTTAATGCAAGGTAGGTGGACTCTCAGACCCTGAAAAGAAAGGAGGAGTGAAGGAGAAAGGATATGAAATCCAGATATGATCGACGCTGCAGAGCTACGGACATGTAGGAGCTATCCGAAGGTGAAACGGTTTGGATTACAGATATGCGAATCTGGGGGATTGTAAAGCAGAAAGCATCGATCCCAAAGTCATATATGGTTGATACTCCAGTTGGGACTGTACGTCGAAACAGGTTCCATCTACGAAAAGGAGATACAGTGCAATATCCAGCCGACCCATCGACGCCGACCTTTTCGGGGGAGGAACTGGTTGAAAATGAAAAGACCCCAGTTGTGGATTATCCCTCTAACGACTCAGAAGACGGCCAGATAAGAACCCGGTGTGGACGAATTGCTAAACCCTGGATTGTCTTCATTATTAATTATATTATGCATTTAAAGTTTTTTTTTTTTTGCAATGTATATATATTTCAAATCTTAAAAGGGGGATGTGCTGGGAACATTGTATGTTTTCCCACGTACCGCGGCGGATCGTGACCAGGCCTGCGCGGGTATGGGGGCAGTTGTTTTTTAACTTTGTATGGATGGACATTAAAACAGTTTCCATCAAGTCAAGTTCGCCTTTTTGAACAAATGGTCAATATTCTCCATTTTGATCTGATATTTGGTCCATATAGTTTTATCAGCAGCGCTTAGTACCTTGCCTTCTTCTGTCTGTAGTCGTTGGCTAAATAAATTTGGCTTTTCCGTCTTTTGGAGCAATTTCTCTTCCCAAGGACAACAGAGTGTCTTACTTCATTACAAGAATGTAGTCGAAAACTAATTTCGGATTTCTTTCAGTTCTATTTTGCGTTCGTCATCTCATTAGGATGTTACCAGACGATTGCGGATAATTCTATACAAAGGACAGTTTCCATCACCAAAATATCTATTTTAACCTATTATCTGCTCACTGGTATGGATTCATTGTTTCTGCAACTAGATTTCCCTTAGAGAGAGGCTCTATTGTATAATAATAAAGAGTTATATGAAACTTGAAGAATGTCCACTCTCTTAAAGGACTAAGTTACTTGATAGGGGTCAACAGAGCTGGTTGTGGCAAAACTCTAATTGACTTAAAGGTTTTTGGTTTCAAAACGTCACACACACTGCTAGTGCTGTGGTTGTTATCGCACAAGAGATAACACATATCTATATATATAAAAGTCAATTTCTGTCTGTCTGTTTCGCGATAAACTCAAAAACTACTGAACCAATTGGTACCAAATTTTGCATGTCGCTTTTTATAAACCTGAGGAAAATTTTCGGCTGCATTTTGATTAGTATTTTTGGCTATTTCTTTTTTTCATTTGAAAAACTTTTTTTACGCGGAAATCCGGAATGGAATGAATACCTAAATATGGCCATTTTTTTTAAGCATCGGTGGTTCAGTGGTAGAATGTTCGCCTGCCACGCGGGCGGCCCGGGTTCGATTCCCGGCTGATGCATTTTTTTAAACAATTTTTTAAAATCATTTATATTATATATAACTAGCGGATGTGTACCCGGCTTCGCCCGGGTTTTATCCGAGTGAAAGTTTGCCTAACGAATATTATTGATAATAATATTCGGGAACACACAGAATATTATGATAATAATGATAATTATATTCGTTACGTCATATATTTATATAATATAGCGGATGTACCCGGCTTCGCCCAGGTTTTTCTCGAGGGAATGTTTGTAGTCTAGTAATAAGAAAATATACTACACCTAAAAACTATCAGAGAAAAGAGAAACCACGGAAGGTGAACAGAAAAATGCTTACAATGTATGTATATGTTTACGATATCAAGTTAAATAAAAACAAAGGTAAAATTTGCATATGTTGGTCACTATAAATTCGTATATTTGTTAGGCGAAATTAAAAACATGATAAAACAATATGAATATTTTTTAGATTGAGATTATTAGCTAGTATGTAAAAAAATTAACTCTGTTGAAATTTAATTTTGTATTTATATATAAATAAAATTAACTCTGTTGATTTTTTTTTTGTATTTAATCGATAACAGCGAAGTTACGCATGTTAAAGTTAGGAAAAATATTTTGATGTTAAGCAAAACCTGCTCCATCTCGTTTTACATAAATGTTGAAAATTTGGTCGAAATTGATGCATTGTAACGAAAGTTTTTAGCGAACACCACTTATGAAATTTCCATTTTATTAATATAGATATAAATATATATTATTATATCGACTATATTAATTAAATCAAATACCTAAACACTAATATAATACAATTTTTGCCATCACACACACTTTTTTCCTGTAGTTTATGTGTTACTTCTGTATTGCTATTCTATGGCACTTCTAATATTTATTATTGATATACTTTTAGTATGAAGGAAATTGCACCCAACGGATTTCTCGGGCGAAGCCGGGTCATTCGCCTAGTATGTAATAAATAGATTGATAAAGCACGATTGTTTTTTAAAACAATTGAAAAAAATGTTCTCTAGTGTACTTAATGAAAAATATTGGGGAGGCTTAGCTCATAAGGAAGGAACCTTCCAGCGCTTTCGCCAATTTAGTTCACCAGGCCGCTTTTTAGAGTTATAATGCTGTATTGGACGATTAAATACCATAACAAAGATTCCGCTATTCAGTTATGTATATATAAGCAGAATCGTCCAATACAATATTAGAGTTCTAAAAAGCGGTCTATTTCTAAGATTACTAAATAAAATTTTATTTTTGAATTATTTTTGATTTGAAAAATTTCGGGAATCTGATGAAAGTAACTTAATCGAGGGAAATTTTTCTTTAAAACATCGGTAGAATTCTGGAGTCATCACAAAAATGTAGTTTTTAGATCCCATGGCCTCAGCGATCTTAAGTTTGTTATACCTAATATATCTCCACAGCTTCTCTACCAAAATGTCACATAGAAAATTAAGGGAAGACGAAGCAATTTATTTTATCAAAACAATTTAATTACCAACTGAAGAATCAAATCAATAATAATGATAAATACAATTAACATTGTGGGATCTGAGAATCTTTGGGTCGGCTTGGGAAAGGTTAAGGGGTTGTGGTGGAGCTAGTGTTCTGTCTGAAGATGGTGATTTTAACACCCACCATGGATCTGTGGCTTGCTCATAGGCATGCTGAATCTGTCTTGATTCTTGATCAAGTCAACCACCACAGGTCAGGTGGCTTGACTAAAGGGAAGGGACGTCTCAGTCCATCTTGGACCCTGTCTTGGTGCTGGTGGGGTCAAGTCAGCCTCCATGGGACATGTAGCTCGAACACAGGGAAGGGGTGTCCGAGTCCATCTTTGGCTCGGTGCTGTCAAGGCTGAGGCCTTTAGGCTCCATCACTATACCTCACTATCACCAGAGGTTTGCATCTTAGATGGGGAAGGGTGGGACATGGTTAGGTTAGGTGGGGTTCTGGGTGAATCGTGGAATACTGTGGTCACGAGGTGTTCTAACAATGATATGAATAAATAACTAGGTAAATGTCCTTAGTACATTTCTGATAACTCTGCTGCTAACCATAAGAACCCATAACTAAATAAATACTAAATGTATATTGTGAAAACTTTGTGCTACTAAACCCATGGGAACCCGTAACTCAGTAAATGCCCTAGTGTATTTATTTTAACCTTTTGCTACTAATTATAAAAATATTTTTTGTTTTAAGAGAGAAATACTGGTTGAATAGAGCCGATCTATGTGTGAATTGTGTAATAACAAGATCAATGTTACAAAAAGCACGACATTTATTCAAATAACAACAGCTAAAAAGTAAAATATAAAAAGGAATTTTGGCTTGATACCAATGATACGCCCTCTACGCCACAGTGAATGACTTCACCCAGCACTACTACAGACAGGTCTTCCTCAGTGTTTCTATTTATTCAGAAAGAATTCCCTTTTCTACCCATATTTGTTTTACTATGACTTTTGGTATTTTGGTTAAATTATTTCTCAAATATGTGTTCTTCAGAAATATTCTCATTCAGTGTACCTATAAATATTGTGTAGCCCCATACAGAGAGCATAGGCCTATATTGCTACACCCAAGAGGCATTAAACTTTTTGGGCTCAAAATTTATCCTCTTGGTTATTAGCCCTTAAAGCCATATCAAATAGGGGCGCTAAACTCGCACAGAAACTTCATTGGAACTTCTTCAAAGCAGACTGGACAGAATTCAATCATCACAAAACCTTTCAAAAACTCTAGCCAAGGGACCCAAACCAAACTTTTGAAACTTCTACCTAAAATAAACTATTGAGATATTTTATATAAAATCATCTCGAAGTCCTAGAAGTAAAATAAGGTAGACTATCAATAAAAAATGTACTCAATTATAGAGTCTGGGTCGCTAGATATAATAACCACAAAGTGTCTTATAGATAACTCAAATTACATGCTTAATTATATTGTAGGATTTTCTGATGAACTAGAACTCTGGTAGCAACTTTCATTTATTTATTAGCCAATGAATAAATAGAATCTAGTAAATATTTGTCTTGTTACTTCCATAGACCTATGAAACGTCAGTTTTTGTCTTTACGTCTGAAGAAAGGAACAATGAGGCTTATAGGACATCTTATCATTTGTTACCCATCCCCAGTATACCTTGAACAGACAATGGTAATACATCTTAGTTAGCTGAAGAAGGGCTTGCCCAAAATCTTTCTTTGATCAGGTGAATAAAAAATAATTGTGGCGTTATATTATTTTTTGTAATTGTAATTATGATATACATAGTTAGCAAATATTTACTGTAAATGCATAAATTGTCTACACAGGTAGTAAATTTTTGACTTCTGTAGTTACCATTTGCCAGAGACCTGTTTGGATACTTGAATCACTGATGTGTTGCAAAAATTGGGGGATTCCACAGCGGGATTCGATTCTACTTCATGGCAGACGAAATTCGACGATTTTTCTCTTCATATCTCATTTAATTAAGCTAACCAGAGCTTATGTTAGCTTGTCACCCGTGTATAACAATTAAAAATCAATTAATAAAATGTCGTCCAAGTTTAATAAAATTATAAAATATTTAATAATATTTGTATGTGTTGTTCCCAGAGAAGGTAGTGATGGAATAATGGAACACAGAAGACATACTTTAAATAGGGTACATTTGTTGTGACGTTTTAATATCATTTTTAAATCTATGTGAACTTATGTAAGTGAAAAAAAAATATTTTGAATTGTTTGTTTATTGCTTTTTGTCACGATCCCTTTGACACGGCTAGGATTTCTGGGAGGAATACAAGTCTCCAATTGTCCGTGTTGGTCTATGTGATTCTCGCCTCTATGATAGTGGACATCCAGTTGATCAGGTTCTCCGGACTCATCTGGAATTGGAAAGGTCTTTCATAGCTTAGGAATGGCTTTTAATGAAGTTGGTTACTTGATGCTGTTGTAGATGGTAGACTGAATTGGCCGAAATTTCGTAGAGTCAGCAGCTTAGATGATATCATGTCTGAGGATTGTAGAAGAGCTGCTGCGTTATGTTGGGTAACATCACAGGGCGTCGATTATTCTGCTGAGGCTTCTTGTGAATTTATTGTTGTTGAACAGATAAAGTCGAATTTGTAGTAAATACTGATTGTTGTGGGCATCATGGGGAAACTTTTTAGGGAAGGTTGACAAAGGATAATTGCAGGTTGAATTGAGCAACTATTTTGGACATGTGTACATATCTTCCAATACTCGTCGCATTTGCTTCAGCAGAGTATAGAGAGTCAAGTGAGGGATCAGTTCGCTGATTCCAGGATTATCTGGGTTGAAAATGGCGCGAATGGCTGCTAGTCAATTGAGACAAATATGGTTACTTGTCCGTGCACAATCAGAAGAGATCTGGTGGCATACAGGATTGCTAGGTATTCTGCTCGGAAGGAGGTGGCAAGATCATGCAGCTTCATGTTTTGGAGCATTGAAAAGCCGAGATCCATTCGGGAGGCCCGGAAAATCTCTTGAAAGGAAAGTAGTTTCGAGCTTCCAGATAGCCAGATGAGCTTTATTAGAAATTTATAATGTAGGGCATCCAGTATGGAAGATAATTGGAGTTGTGGGAGTACAAAGCGGAGAATTCCTCATGAAGGCTCCGTAGTTATTGGTACACCTTCTTGCCCAAGACGTCAGAAAGGCGGAGAAGAGCTTCTGGATTATCAATTTGAGTGTTTTAGCCAGAGTACAGGTGAATTAGGAGCACCTTTGGTGGACAATTATTTGTTTGGTTGTCAAATGTTGCACCTGGAATTTTAACTGCATCCTCTATTACAATTAGCTGTGGTACAGAGACTTCCCCAATTTGGCAGGTTTTAATTGATTAGTTTGTTAATTGAAACAAGTGCAATTTCATCTGAGTGTCCAGAGATAGGATATACTGGAGGGGTGACATCAGCCGTGTGATGTTTGAAGCCCACATATACCACCACATAAGTATTGTCCATAACAGAATATCTCACTGAGACAACTGAGCTAGACAACGAGGGTGACAAAGGTCATTAAGAACATAGTTTACTCTCTCAATGTTACCTGGAGTACTACATCGTTAGCTACCATCTGACCATTATGTTGTAACATCATTTTTCTTGTCAATTTCAGAATATCGTGATTTTGAAGAGAGTTAGGTAATTTCTTTGGTTCCTTATTTATAGTGCTCTGGAACCATTCCAATATAAATATCAGTATGTGTTTTTTTTTTTCAATTTAGTTCAGTGTGTTTTTGAAGCGGCCTTTTTATAGATGAATTTTGAAGAATAGGGGAAGGTTCTGCTCCTTCTCTTTATATTCTTTATATGTATAGATAATTCATGATATCAATTTAGCAAATTTTGATTTATTCGGGCCTTTAATAGATTGTTAATATATTTAATAAATATTGAACTTTAAACGTAAGGTTACTAAAAAAAACACATTTAGGATCCATTTCTGACACAGGATGAGAGTTCACATCTGGCTTCATAGAGTCATTACAGAAATTATAATTCCAAGCCTTTTTAAAAAGTCGCACATGCAATCAACGAATTTGTGGCCGCCTATAACCCAGGGGAAAATAAATTTATATTGGGCGATAGATAGGCAAAATGCGGTAAAACGAAGCAGATAGTATGTTATAAATTCCATTTTGGACATTTCCAAAATTAAGTTTGAAGATTTATATTATTTAGTATCAATGTTTGATAACACTGTTGGGTTTGCTAATCAAAAGTAAAATATATTATATATTATATATATATATATATATATACACAATACATTATTTTTATTATAGCCCAAAAATTAGAGGAAAGAAATAAAGGCCATTAGTAAAATGCTTTGTCGTTTGAAGGCAAACGTGCTAAAGTCCGGGCTGTGACTGCCCGGCAGCGCATGTATAGTCAGGTGTTCACCCAACTCACATTGACCGAGATGTAGTGTAGCAACCACACTACTTCCCTCCAGTAGGATTCTTAAAGATCCTATGGGGATTTTAACGGAACTTTTGGCCTACTACGTGAAGGTATGGTGTCTTTTGGGTTTTGTTTCTGGTCCTTTGTGGTTGAGAACGGCATCAATTCTTCTGATTTGAAGGCGGGCAAGACACAATCGATGGAAACCCAGGAATATATTTTTCAAATTATAAGCTTCAAAATTTTTGGGCTTCGAGATGAATCTTGGTCTGGACCGTCGTAAATGGCGGTCAGCGGCGGCAGTATTAGTTTTTGATGGAGGTAGACATGGAAAAAACATGTCTTTAGTAGTTCAGGCACATAAACATGCCGATCTCCTTGTGGCGTATTTGGTGCGGGTTTGGAGGAAAACATGGCGGGCCTGAAACCTTTTAAATACTGTAGGAAAGCCTGCCGAGGTATGATTTTCGGAAAAGGTTCTGTGAAGGAACCTGGCAGTTGTCTTGCCAAGATATTTTTTTCAGTGAAGAATGTATTCTTAGGAGAACAGGGGAAGCTTGGTGAACCAGGTTAAGGAGTCGTGACAGCAGCTATGAAAATCTCTTTTAAAATATGAGATTTTCGCAAGGTGCTCCGGTTACGATGTCGGAGTGCCCTTTCATCATGAAAACTTTAATTATTATTAATTATAATTAAAAGATGGTTATGGAAGGCCATCTCCTAGGGCCTGCCAGAGTGACCTATATATATAGGAATGCAGGTATCTAACCAGGTGTAAGAGTGAGGGCTCCCTGGAACTGTAGACCCCATCAGTGATGCTGAAGATCCAAGTTGGCCCCAAAGCCATCGAAGGCGACTCTCCGACTCCAGGCCGGCGAGAGAACATCAGCGTAGCCTCCAAGAATTCACAGGAAGCCTTGCCCGCTCAAGACAGATTCCGGAGTAGGTAGAAATTAGGGTTTGCATCGTGCCTCAATTTGCAACCACATCCAGGTTTTGAAAGGAGACCAGGACAATAGGTCTGATGGAATCTGGAGAACATCGAGGATCGTTCCACAAGTCTTACTGAGACTGCATCTGTCTCATATCAAAGTTGTAATCAGACACTTCCCTGAATGACCTATCCGCAGCCATCAAACAGCAAGACCTCCTTAAGGACAAGAAACAGGAATTCCGGCACTGGGCCCATAAATTCACACAAGACCTCCAGAAACACCCCTGACATAAGCCATACTGAGTCATCTCATCACCAAGAACACACCAAATGACGATCTTCTCCCAAATTACATCAACCAAGAGAACACCTCCAGCAACACCCCTGACAAAACCAAAAGCCGAGTCATCTTATCAATAAGAACGCACGAATTGACCACCTTTACCCAAATTACATCAACCAAGAGAACACCTCCAGCAACACCCCTGACATAAC
Source organism: Cordylochernes scorpioides (assembly GCA_030710605.1). Taxonomy (NCBI): domain Eukaryota; kingdom Metazoa; phylum Arthropoda; class Arachnida; order Pseudoscorpiones; family Chernetidae; genus Cordylochernes; species Cordylochernes scorpioides. The sequence goes on along the minus strand of CP092873.1, from coordinate 46,739,595 downwards.
CAAAGACCGAGTCATCTCATCACCAAGAACGCACCAATTGACCACCTTCTCCCAAATTACATCAACCAAGAGAACACCTCTAGCAACACCCCTGACAAAACCAAAGACCGAGTCATCTCATCACCAAGAACGCACCAATTGACCACCTTCTCCCAAATTCCATCAACCAAGAGAAGACCTCCAGCAACACCCCTGATATAACCAAAGACATCTCATCACCAAGAACGCAGCAATTGACCACCTTCTCCCAAATAACATTAACCAAGAGAACACCTCCAGCAACACCCCTGACATAACCAAAGACATCTCATCACCAGGAACGCAGCAATTGACCACCTTCTCCCAAATTACATCAACCAAGAGAACACCTCCAGCAACACTCCTGACAAAACCAAAGACCGAGTCATCTCATCACCAAGAACGCACCAATTGACCACCTTCTGTCAAATTACATCAACCAAGAGAACACCTCCAGCAACACCCCTGACAAAACCAAAGACCGAGTCATATAATCACCAAGAACGCACCAATTGACCACCTTCTCCCAAATTACATCAACCAAGAGAACACCTCCAGCAAAACCCCTGACAAAACCAAAGACCGAGTCATCTCATCACCAAGAACGCACTAATTGACCACCTACTCCCAAATTACATCAACCAAGAGAAGACCTCCAGCAACACGCCTGACATAACCAAAGTCATCTCATCACCAACAACGCACCAATTGACCACCTTCTCCCAAATTACATCAACCAAGAGAAGACCTCCAACAACACCCCTGACATAACCAAAGACTGAGTCATCTCATCACCAAGAACGCACCAATTGACCACCTCCCAAATTACATCAACCAAGAGAACACCTCCTGCAACACCCTTGACAAAACCAAAGACCGAGTCATCTCATCACCAAGAACGCACCAATTGACCACCTTCTCCCAAATTACATCAACCAAGAGAACACCTCCAGCAACACCCCTGACATAACCAAAGTCATCTCATCACCAAGAACGCACCAATTGACCACCTTCTCCCAAATTAAATCAACCAAGAGAAGACCTCCAACAACACCCCTGACATAACCAAAGACTGAGTCATCTCATCACCAAGAACGCACCAATTGACCCCCGACTCCGCCTTAAAGCTGTCCACACTCTCTCATGCCCTGTATCTCACATAACCAAGACAGCTCCACCAGACTTGTTCTAGTAGAATTGCATCTACCCCAGCTGTTATTACCTTACCATATGTTATGAGAAATATAAACTATTTTGACGCATATATTTATATTTAAATAAAACAATTTCTACTGCCCTTACTACAATAATAAAATAATGCGATCCCATTATTTTATTATTACAGTAAGAGCAGTAGTAAATTGTTTTATTAGAAAGGAAATATATGCGTCAAAAATAGTTTATATTTCCCAGTTGTTATGTTAGTGAATATATTTAAGGTCTGTGAAGAATGACTTTCTGAGATGGCTTGGAGTCTATTCTTATAGAGTGAGTTGAGACATAAGTCTCAGCTCACCGGAATGAATAGACTCAAAGGAAATATTAAATAGCTGTCTGTGTAAAACTTAACTATCAAAAATAAAAATCACTCTCTCTCTCTAGGGTAGGTGCAAATCTACCAGAAACCTAACCACCTTTATAAGTGTATGACTACAACGTTGAGAAGAGAAGGATGCAATGCTCAGTAAGACTTGTGAAAACCTCCCACTTATTTCTCCAGATTCCATCTCTATCGTCCTGAAATCCTCAGTCATTAAGGACGCAGTCACCATAGAGGCATGTCAACAAACCATGCATCCTGCCAACTCTAGATTCCGTCTCGAACAGGGCCGGCCTCCCGTTCATCCCTAGAGTCCACACCAACGTCCCCCCACCTACCCGAAGCCAGAAAGCCACCAACAACGACGATGTGGACCAACTTGTATATTCAACATCACTGACAGAGCCACAGCTCCAGGAAGCTCCCACTGCTACACCTGGCCCTGGTAGAACCTGCATTCCCCTTTTGAGGTCACCCTGACAGCTAGCCCACTCACAATCACTACCAATATTGTTAATTTTTCCTTTTGAGATTCCACATTTTGCCTCTCCTCATTCGCATGTAAAAGATAAGTATATTTCCTCAATTATATCTTTGGAATTTTTGCAGTAGTTATGACAATTGATTGAACAAAAATTGACTTAGGGAAGTCCCTTGTTTGACTTTACTTACATAACAGATGCTGCAAATACCTTTGCTACAATCGAAAACATTTTAATCAAATGCTTGAAATGATATGCATAACACTGAGTTACAGATTTAAAAAATATGAATAAAGATTCATGAAAAGTTTATACAGACAGAAGAAAATAGGGTAGGTGCTTCTACAATAATATAAAGATAATTTTTTTTTTGAAAATATAATTTTTGCAGATTTTTACATTCAAAATAATTAAATAACTCTTATAACAACAAAAACGAAAATATTTAGAAACCAGATGTAAACGTTATTCCTTTGTCTCTTTACAATGATAGATTTTGGTTTCTTTACAAAACTTTGGGCTGCATATTTCTATCAAATTTATATACTATTATAAAGATGCACCAAAATATTCTGGATCATTGTTTTGTCTTCTTCAATCTCTACGCTCTGTAAATTTTCATTCATTTCTTTCAGAAGGTAAAAAGAAAATCATTCAACAATATAAAAATGTCTGAAAAATGAAAAATCTAAAATATGATATTTTAATTTCTATTATCAAAAACTCCGTAGTATCAAATAAAGATGCATATTTGTAATTATGTTAATTTTAAATTTATCGAAATATGTTGCTTTCGTTCCATGAAATATGATGACATTTTATCATATATATCTCAAATTTTGAACCATGAAACAATACTTTTGAGTAACCTTCCGTTTATAAGCTCAATACTTATAGTCAAATACATGTTTAGAGAACAAGCTACTTTTTTGGGCTCTTTCAGGATTTTGAAATTTCTTGTGGGGCTTTTTGGAATTAAATTTGATTTTTATTGACATTAATCAAAAGTTTTAAATGCATACTAACAACGCAGTACTCCAGATATTTACTCATACTTTATTCCATTGAGCCTTTTATTGATTGAAATGGTTGCTCGAATTTTGTAAATTTTCTCCAACACAAATACTGATGATGCACAGCATTCACATTAAGTTGGATCGAACCTTCAGTCTATATAGGAACTCTTTAAACTATGTTGGATTTCAGATGAATGCATTGTCAATTTTCTCTAGTTTTCAAATTTTTCTGCTATGATTAATTTTGCTTTATTATTTTTTTTGTACGACCTTTTTAAGGATAGATTATTTCAAATGGTTGTAACCATTATTCCAAATATTTTCTAAATTGCACCTGGGCATTATCTGAATGAAGCCGAGTTCACTTGGCTGGTAAACTACATCTTAGAAGATTGCTGTATCCAAGGTACCTTTGTCACCAACGTTGTTCAACCCAATTCCCACCAGCGAGATACCCTAGGATTTACAATACTCACACAGCACATGTGACTCCTGGACTTGCTGAGTCCTGATATTTGGTATTATATCTTTGGTCTTAATCGATCTTGTTGGAATTTCACCACATTGTCCTTGGTCTCGGAGTTCCATTTACATGTAGACAATGGTCCAAATAGTGTCATTTGGTTTCATTCCAATTCCATAGGATTAGGGACTTGTGGTATCTTCAATCTTCAAATTTCTACAACAACATACAACAACTATGATAATCTTATGCTGGAACAAATTAATTATTTCTAAATAAAAACAAGAAAATATAATGGCAGCATTGCGGCCAAAATGTTGCATTTTAACATACAGTTAAACCTGTCTATAGCGCCACTTCTTGGGACTCACCAAAATAGGGTGCTAGAGAGAGGGGGAGTTATAGACAGGTCACTTTTAATGTTAATCGCATCGTACTACGTATTTAAAATCATGCGCTATAGAGAGGGAGGCGCTATAGACAGGTTTAACTGTATATCTAAATATTATATTTTTAATACAACCTTATATAATATCTCTCTAGACAAAATTCTTAAAATATATTTATTAAACAATCTTGTGCCTTGTTTTTACATGGTGTAAATTCTTTAGTTTTAATGCAAAATTTATTTTTGGTTTAAGTTCCTTTTAAACAAACCCATTATTGTAAAGAAGCAGAAAAATAATACGTTGCACAAATCATTGCTATGACCATTTCTCATACAATACAAATGTATTTTATTTAAATTCCAATTTGTCTCTTTCTTGAAGACACAAATGAAGAAATTATAAAACTATAAAGCGGCAAGAAGTAGAAACCCACAATATGAGATTTGTGGTTTTCTTTTAGAAATTACAACTTTGTACGCCTAAGAGGATAAAGTTGGCTAACGCTTTTGATGAGGATCTTTTAAAGAATTCTAAGTTGAGTATCGTTATTTTTTGAAAGGGATGGAATATTCTTCTAATTTTTCCTAATGATATAATACTGTGGTAATGCAGAAGTATCATGATCTTGTTCTTAAATTTCTTTTAAAGATTTTCAACTGTGTCGAAAATTGAGCTGAGAAATGTTCTAATTGTTTCTTTACATTAAATAGAACCTAATGTAATTGACTAAAATGTAGTCAATCATTATCTGATTAGAGCCAGATCTATTTTCATAGTCTTCTTCTTCTTTCTTATCTCCACTCAATCATATTAGGGTATAAAGCTTGTAAAGTTTGTTGATGGTGTCTGTCGGGGATGAGTAGAGCACATCAATGGATGAGTCAATACAGTCAATAATGTGTTATGGAGTTACAGGTTGAGAATTTCACTTAGTACATAGTGGGAAAACCTTGCAACAATTCTGGAAAGTCATTGTCTGTAGATGACCAGACTTAAATTCTGAAAATCAAAGACTGTTGTTCTCTTGGGAGTACAGAACCGGTGCTTGTCCCTCCTGCTCTGTACCAGTCACGTGCAGCATTAGTATTTGCAAAGTTAAATGATTGCCTAGTTGATTTCTCTATTCAAGATTGGAATTACATAGTCACCCACATTGCCCAATCAATTGTTCCAGTTTGATATCCTATAGATGAACAATACTCACACAGCTCATGTGGCAAATGCTAATTCTCTGATCTTTGCCAACATATATTGTGTTCATTGGTCTTGTAGCAATTCCACCTCACTGCCTTGTCTCCTTGGTCTCGGAGGAACATGTTGACTCCATCAGGAGATCGTCCTTGGAACTCCCAGAAATTCCCACTGTAGCAGCATTTGGGGATGACATCACTGCAACATACAACAAATTGGTGTGACACTTAAGTAAAGACCAATTACTTAGTTCAAAGGTAAAGATGAGAAATTAGTCTAATGGTAAACACAAGGTAATAAGACCAAATCCAAAAAATTAATAGTGTGTAACGTTTCGGTAACAACGTTGTTACCATCTTCAGACAAAAGTACTGAATGTATTCATATACAGTGTACTCCGCTTATAACAAAGTCGGTTATAGCGAAATTCCGCATATAGCGAATGAAATTGTCTGCACGAAAGAAAAGAAGGGCTTAAACCATTAAAAGAACTCTGGATATTGCGAAGTCGGATATAAAGAATTTTCGCTTATAACGAAGTGATTTGCATGTATAAATTTTTATTTTATCCGTTTATAACGAAGTTTTCTCATTTACCATTATAATTGACTAATATATTATGCAAAATATATATCAAATTACAATGTGTGAATGACACAAATTTAATGATACACAACAAATAAGTTAATAATATACAATTTTAAAATATGCAAACATATTATAAGTATTTTTTTACATTATTTAAACAAAATTAAATTGTTTAATAAACGCTTATATTTTATTAACGTTTACCATGGCAGGAGAACGAAAACAAACAAGAAACTCACTATATCTGTCAGTCAAGCTGCAAATCCTAAGAGAGATTGAAGTGGAGAAGAAGAAAAAGACAGATGTTGCCCAGAAACATAATATCCCACAGTCGTCGCTCAGCACCATAATAAAGAACTCTGAGAAGATCCACCAACAAGCTCTGCATGCGGGAGAAAGCAGTCGGAAACGAGCACGTGGATCTACATATGCTGATGTTGATGAGGCTCTGCTGCAGTGGTTCAAGCAGGCAAGAAGTGCAGAGCTTCCAGTTAATGGTCCATTGCTTTCCGAAAAGGCGATGACCCTGGCTCTTGAATTTGGATTAAAGGATTTTACTGGGAGTGGTGGATGGATCGAGCGTTGGAAGGCAAGGCATGGCATCAAGCTGCGCAACATTTGTGGAGAATCAGCTGATGTCAATCGTGAGACAATGACGAACTGGTTGACCGATGTAATGCCTAATATAATTAGTAACTATGCTTGCAAAGACATCTTCAACGCCGATGAAACCGGTCTCTTCTGGCGTCTTCTTCCTGACAAGACACTTCACTTTAAGGGAGAAACTTGCACCGGCGGAAAGGCTAGTAAGGAACGGATCACAATCCTTCTATGCTGCAATATGGATGGTTCTGAAAAGATGCAACCTTTGGTCATTGGAAAGGCGAAACAGCCGAGATGCTTCCGAGGAATAAAGCACCTTCCTGTTCAGTACGAAGCAAATCAGAAGGCCTAGATGACTGGACTACTCTTCGAAACCTGGGTTCGGCACATCGACAAGAAGATTGCTGGACAACATCGACAAATTATCCTCCTGCTTGACAATTGCGGCGCTCATCCCCCAGACATGCAGGGCCTCACAAATACTCGTATAGCATTCTTGCCGCCAAATACCACTTCAATGCTGCAACCATGCGACCAAGGCATTATTCGCAATTTCAAGATGATTTATCGAACGCGTTTAATGAGGAAATATTTGACGGCATACGATGCTGGAACAGCATTAACAATCAATCTTAAGCAAGCTGTGGATATTATATCTGTAGCATGGAATGATGTGCTTCCAGCGACAATTTCCAACTGTTGGCATCATAGTGGAATTATTAAGTCCGATGTCAGTTCTCCATTGGATACACCACAGCCTGCAACACAAATGTGGGAGCAACAAAGCCTCTTCGATCGCATGAAAGAAGTTTTAAAAATACCGTTAGAGATGGATTTCGATTCTTATGCTGACGCTGACAATGACGTCGTTACAAATGCCATGTTATCCGATGTAGAAATTGTCGAGAGCATTCTTCAAGCAAAAGAAGAAGAAGAAACGGACCAAGTTGATGAAGAAGTAGACCCAATTGTCCACAATCCGCATCCAAAAGAGGTCTTGGAGAGCATTCAAACTCTGCGATTGTTTCTTCAATGTCAGGATGAGTCCAAGTCTCTTCATAGGCATCTGTCAGACTTGGACAACATCGAAAAGAGTGTTCAGCACTTGTTACTGACTTCTAAATGTCAAAAGAAAATCACAAACTACTTCTCCAAAAACACCTGTTGCTCTTTTGAGTTGAATAGTAAATAAAATTATTGGTACAAAACATTTTTTTTCCAACTGCGGATATAACAAACTTCGGATATAACAAAGTGATTGTCAAGGATAATGCGACTTCGTTATAAGCGGAGTACACTGTATATTCAATATACATTCAGTACTTTTGTCTGAAGATGGTAAAAACGCTTTTACCGAAATGTCACACACTATTTATTTATTTGGATTTGGTCTTATTACCTTGTGTTTATAACCTATAATCTAAATTGTACCTTATCATAGTTTAATGGTAGTGTTGTGACACAAGGTCAATTTACTTCTTTGATAACCTGGTGCTTTGTTACTGCAGTTGTCAAATACACCATACATCAGTATGTCTATGATAAGGCACCATTTTGTGCTACAATTAACAGAATGGAATAAAAAGGAAATATAAATGATATTTATAGATATGCTTTTAATTATATTGTTACGACTCTTCTCAGCCGTCGATGTTTGCGTGCAAGGTTTCCGAGAAGACAATGTGGGTTCGTTTTGGATACAGCGTAGTACTATGAATTTATTTAAACACAACTTTAAAAGAGATATTAAGGACTGTACATGGGAGATAAACACTTGCCTTCCAAAGCCGTTCAAACTGTTTACTGTTCTTTTCTCGCGCGGGCGTGCCTTGCCTCTCTGATATCTTCACACCACGAGGAGAGACCCATCCATATTACACTGCCCCCCTTCCATTAATTCTTTTCGTCCCGAAAAGGACTGACTTCCCCAGCAGCGCTGATCAATGGCTCTTTGAACGGGGCTAGTCTGTTGAAATGAACAACCTTTGGTTTAGAGTGGGATGAGCGTTGTATCCTAAATACGACATCGTTTAACTTCTTCACAATTCGAAAGGGGCCTTCCCAAGATTTTTGTAGCTTAGGCGAGAGACCTTTCTTCCTTTTCGGGTTGTACAACCAGACTAGTCCTCCCTCTTGAAGGTCGTTCCCGCACGCGTGGGTGTCATACCTCACTTTCATTGCTTCGCTTGCAATCTCTAATTTCTCTCTGGCCCATCGATGCACTTTTTCAAGTCTTGAATGGAGTCGGTCAACAAATTCATTCGAGCCTTCCCCAATACTATTGGGGCACCCAAAGATCAGATCACAGGGAAGCTTTAATTCCCTTCCAAAGAGCATCTTGGCCGGCGAGTAACCCGTGGTTTCATGGACTGAGGATCGGTAGGCCATCAGAAGAATAGGCAGTTGACTGTCCCAGTCTCTTTGGTTCTGGGCGACGAAGAGACTAAGTTGACTGGCTAAGGTTCTATTAAATCTTTCGACCATGCCGTCGGACTGGGGGTGTAAGGGAGTAGTCCTTGTTTTATCTGCATGGGGACACCGAACCTACTGAAGAACTGGCTGATTAAGGTTTCAGCAACTGTTTCAGCTTCTTGATCAGCAAGCGGAAAGGCTTCAGGCCATTTGGTGAAATAATCCATTGCAACTAGGATATAGCGGTTCCCTTTGTCACTTCGCGGCAATGGTCCCATGATGTCGATAGCGATCCTCTCGAACGGGGCTCCCACGTTGTAAGTCTTGAGTTTGGCTCTCGATCTTGTCTTTGGTCCTTTTCTGGAAGCACATTCCGTACACTGTCGTACCCATTTTTCAACACTAGCACGGCATCCAGCCCAGTAAAAGCGTTCTTTCACTTTCCCCAATGTCTTTGCAATCCCAAAATGTCCTCCGCTGGGGCTATTGTGCAGCTCTTTGAGGACGGAAGGTACTCGTGATTGGGGTAGGATCATCTTCCATTCAATGTGTTGACCATCATCACTCTCCCATTTCCGGTAGAGAACACCACCTCGAAATTCCAGCGAGTCCCATAAGGACCAATAGCTCTTGGTGATTGGGCTGCAGGATGCAACATCTTCCCATGCTGGCCTGTTGGTCCCGGCATTGAGCCAATTCATGACAGGCCGAAGATCAGCGTCTTCAAACTGAGATTTTCTCATTTCCTCGGGGCTCCATTCGTCTAACTTGAGTTCTTCCGCGAGGAAAAGCTGACGAATGTTGAGCTCAGCTTGTGTCTCTGCCTTGGAACAATGCTTGCAGTTCACTGGGCATGGTCGCCTCGAGAGAGCATCTGCGTTCCCGTGAGATTTCCCTTTCCGGTGTTGAATCTCCATGTCATACTCTCGAAGTCGCTGAATCCATCTAGCTAGCTGTCCCTCTGGGCTCTTGAAGTTCAACAGCCATCGTAGAGCTGCATGGTCTGTTCTAAGAAGAAACTTCTGCCCGTATAAATAATGGTGGAAATGCTCAGTCGATTTGACGATTGCCAGCAACTCTCTGCGGGTTACACAGTAGTTTCTCTCAGGTTTGGACAGAGTCTTACTGAAGTAAGCGATGACACGTTCGACTCCATCTTGGGTTTGAGATAGAACGGCTCCAATCCCAGTGTTGCTGGCATCTGTGTCCAAAATAAATGGCTCGCCTGGATCAGGGTAGGCTAGCATCGGCGGAGAAGACAGGGCCTGCTTCAGTTTATCCATCGCCCTTTCGCAGTCAATAGTCCAACTGAAGGGGCGGCCAGACTCCGTTAGTCGGTGCAAAGGTCTCGCGATGTTTGAAAACCCCGGAACAAATCTTCTATAATAGCTGCACAAGCCTAGAAAACTTCTCAATTGGTGTACATCCCTTGTTACAGGCCATTGCCGAACAGTCTCAGTTCGGTCTGGATCAGTCTGTATTCCTTGGCGCGAAATCACATGGGCCAGGTAACGAACTTTCTCTTGAAGGGTTTGCACTTTCTCGGATTCAACTTCAATCTTGCTCCTCGAATCTTTTGTAGGACTCTTTCAAGATTAATTAGATGCTCTTCAAAACTCTTTCCCATCACAATAATGTCATCAAGATAGACTAGGCATGTCTCCAAAGGAATCCCTTGCAGCACCGTCTCCATCAGACGCTCGAAGGTGGCAGGGGCGTTGCATAACCCAAAGGGCATTACCTTGAACTGCCAAAGCCCGTTTCCTGTCGTGAAGGCTGTCTTTTCTCTGTCTTCTGGGTGAATGCTGACTTGCCAGTAGCCGCTTTTGAGATCCAAAGTGCTGAACCACTGCGATCCGGAAAGGGTGTCGAGCGTAGCATCAATTCGGGGCAGAGGGTAGGAATCCTTTTTGATCAGATCATTTAGACGTCGGCAATCCACACAGAATCGTGTGGAGCCATCCTTTTTCTTTACAAGCACAACGGGAGATGCCCAAGGACTAGATGAAGGCTCGATGACATCTTGTTCTGCCATTTCCTCAATCAGTTTGGCAACCTCGTCTCTCCTCGTCATGGGCAATCTTCTTGGGAGCTGCTTGACAGGAGTAGCTCCTCCTGTATCAATCCGATGCTGCGTCACATTCGTCCGCCCAACATCTTTGGGGCTGGTAGCGAATACGTCTTCATATTGGCAGAGTAGATGTTCAAGCTTCTTTTGTTGTATCCAGTTCAGCCCCTCTCGCGTTCCTTCTAATAGCTCCTGCAGATGGCCTGGAATCATACTGGAACAAGGACTTTTATCCAAGTTTTCGACAGTTGTGCAATGGGCCACATTTGTAACAGGCTCAGCTATAGCTATTTCAGTCCCTTTTCCGAGGGTTTTTGCAGAGTCGAGGAGATTGACCACTCTAATCGGGATGTTACTCTGATCAGATTTACACAGAGTCCGAGCTAACAAGAGTCCTTTTTGACCAAACTCCTGGCCATTCTCTTCCACAATCAGCAGCTGGGGTACCCCGAGAGAAGCAGTCAGACGTCCTTCAAGAATGCATTCACTCCTCGGAGGAATTTTAACGTCAGATTTGAGTATTACCTTCAGGACTTTATTGGTCGCCGAACTCCTCGAACACACTAAGGGAATCTCTTCTCCCGCAATCTTGAGTACATTCTCTTGGAAGTCAATGCTGAATCCAAATTTGCGAAGCACGTCCAAGCCGATGAGGCAGTCGTCTTTGATG
>CP092873.1:46622379-46728055 GCA_030710605.1 Cordylochernes scorpioides | reverse complement strand
ATTTTTGGATACCTTAAGACGGAGAAGGCCGATAAGAATTTTTTTGCTGTTTCCAAGAAGATAGAGGTAAATGGAATGTTCCAGGCTTTTTTGGAATCAAAAAGGCAGAAGTGCGAAGAGAGCATCTACATCGTTAGAGGGTTGCCCGACCTTTACTAAGCTGTAGGGCTAGCGAGATCCTAGGTCTCGTTAGGAGGATAAATATTGTCGAAGATCATGCTCCTACCAAGCTAGACCCAATGCTCAAATTTCCTAAGTTATTTACTGGACTGGGAAAAATAAATATTCCATACGAAATAAAGTTGAAAGAAGGGGCAAAACCTTATTCGATATATACACCAAGAAGAGTACCTATACCTCTAATGAAATAATTTCAAATGGAACTGGAGAGAATGACATCAAATGGCGTAATTGAAAAAGTTGAGGGTTATTCTGAATGGTGTTCGCCCATGGTTCTCGCTGCAAAACCTTCGGGAAAATTAAGAATATGTGTCGATCTCTCGATACTCAATAAAAATATTCTAAGGGAAATACACCCGATCCCGGTGGTAGAACACATGCTAGCCCAGTTGAAAGGAGCTAAATTATTCACAAAGTTGGATGCCAATAGTGGATTCTGGCAAATACCACTGTCTTCAGAGTCGTCAGCACTTACCACATTTATCATTCCATTTGGGAGATTTCGGTTTAAGAGGTTACCTTTCGTATCTCTTCCGCTCCGGAAATTTTTCAGAAAAGAATGGGTCAAATATTGGGAGGACTGGAAGGAACTCTGTGCCATGTGGATGATATAATGGTTTATGGTTCATGCCAAGAAGAACATGATAAAAGACTCGAAACAGTATTAACAAGAGTTTCTAAATCGGGACTTGCCTTGAACAAGGATAAATGCAAATTTGCAGTTACAACTATTAAGTTTTTAGGTCATCAAATTGATCCTAACGGGATTCAAGTAGACCCCAAAAAAAAACGAGCTATACTGGAGTTTCCCAAACCGAGATCTGTCAAGGAACTAAAACAATTTTTAGGAATGGTAAATTTCTCAGCTAGATTTGTCCCCAACTTAGCGGAGATATCGCATCCATTGAACAAGTTACTGTCAAAGAAAGAAGAATGGATTTGGGAGATGATCAAGATCGGGCATTTGACCAAATAAAGAAAAGTCTTACTTCTGCGCAAGGGCTAGCCTTGTATGATCCTTCTTTGCCTATCACAGTATCAGCCAATGCTTCATCTTTTGGGCTAGGAGCAGTAATATGGCAAACCAAAGATGGACTGAGACAAGTCATCGCATATGCTTCTAGAACGCTCTCTGAAACAGAAAAGCGTTATGCTCAAATCGAAAAAGAGGCGCTGGCTATCACCTGGGCTTGTGAGAAATTCAAGCAATACATCCAAGGCCTGGTGATCACTCTTGAAACCAACCACAAACCACTAGTACCGATCTTTACTTCCAAAAACATCGATGATCTCACACCTAGGATTCAGAGATTGAGACTACGGATTATGAGATATTCGTATAAGATCGTACATACGCCAGGAAAGAACTTGATAGTGGCGGATGCGCTATCTAGATCACCTTTGATGAAAGTCGGGACTCAGGAATTGGAGGAGGAGTTATGTGCCTACGTTCAACAGGTTGTCTCATTTATGCCCATATCTGATGTCCGAGTAAAGAAAATAAAAGAAAGTCAAGACAAAGACCAGGTTATACAAAACATTATTAAATACACCCAGGAAGGATGGGCGGAGAGAACAAATGTCTCCATGTCCGAAAGTCAATATTGGCCAGCAAAGGATGATTTCTCCGTTGAGAATGGTATTCTCCTGAAAGGGTCAAGATACGTTATCCCAGAGAATATCAGGAAAGGGTTGCTCCAAAGAATCCATGAAGGACACCTTGGATAGTGAAATGTCGTGAAAGGGCCAAAGGATCCGTCTGGTGGCCCCGGATCACAAGCGAAATTGAGGAGATGGTCCGAACATGTCCTATGTGTATTGAGGAAAGAACAAATCGACATCAGCCACTATTACCCTCAGAGCTTCCAAATTGTCCTTGGGAGAAAGTTGGGGTTGACCTCTTTACACTGAAGGTCTAAAACTATTTGTTAATAACAGACTATTATTCAAGATGCCCAGAAATTGCAAGATTAGAGGACATGACATCAGCTTCTGTAATAGTCCACTGTAAGTCCATCTTTGCAAGGCACGGAATTCCTTTGGAAGTTCGGAGTGACAATGGCCCCCAGTTCGGATCACTATTCAAGGAATTTGCCCACGATTACGGATTTACTCATGTCACCTCCAGTCCAAGATACCCGCAGAGTAACGGCTTCATAGAATTTTTGTAAAAATTGTTAAAGAAAGAATTAGCAAGTCAAAGGATCCATATCTGGCTTTGCTGGCATATCGAGCTACACCACTTGCAAATGGCTTCAGCCCAGCAGAACTTAGCATGGGACGGCGGGTTCGCACCACCATTCCAACACCAACGAAACAACACCAACCACCCAATCTAAAGAATTTGAAAAATCAAGAAGCTATTCAAAGGGAAAAACAAAAATACTACTTTGATCGAGCAAAAGGAGTACGAGAACTGCCTCCATTGGATGTAAATGATCGAGTTTGGCTGACGGACCTTAAAACTCCCGGAGTCATCATTTCCAAAGCAGATACTCCTAGATCTTATATGGTTGATACACCGAGAGGAAGGGTTAGAAGAAATCGCTTCCATCTACTTCCTACTAGTCAGAGGTCTCCAGGGTCTCCACACTTCGAGCCAGACGAAGAGCCATATATAAATTACCCAGAAGCCAACACACACACTTCAGATGCTCCTACGGATGTCACCGATTCATCAACATTTCCTAAAGAAGCACTTTATAGGACTCGCTCTGGAAGAACAGTTCGTCCGCCCAGACATTTTGGAGATGACTAGAGCTAATCTTTAAGAGGGGAGTTGTGAGTTGTAAATATTAAGAGAATTTAGAAGAGTAATTATCATCATGTTTTATTTATGGTTTTGCATATAGACAGCTCGAGTTAGGATATATATAGAGATAATTGGAAGTTGTTAGTTAGTTAGAAAGTTCTGTTTCTTAAATAAAGAATTGTTCATCATCGTATCCCGATTCCTTAGAGAAACAAAGCAGTGTGTGTGTGTTGTTGTGTGTTGTGTTTGTTGTGTGTGTTGTTACGTGTATTTTCTGAATGGTTGCAGAACGTTCCGCTGCCAATATATATGCTGCGGAATTGTGAGAGGCCGTAGGCTGGGAGGCGATAACACCGCTCCCCTCAGGGTGTCCTGGAGATGGACTAGACTACTCCTGTGAGTTCCCAAGTGGCAGATGGCTCGATGGTTAACCTGGCGGTAACATCTACTACACCTTACGCCGTAGGTGATGTAAGCGGGTGTGGACTCTCCTGCTGTACCCACAGACGACACGCATCGAGGCAGGATGGGGTAGGGCGTTGGACCAGTTGTAGGGAGATATCCGCACCGCGCCACGAAAAGCAAATGCAACGCGGGTCAGCCCAGGAGATGGAGCAGGGCACATTCACGGTGGGGGGAACACCGCTCAGCCAGTTTTTCAACAGGATGCTCCTTGCAGCTGTGCCGAGTCCAGTGCCCGGCGCGCGCTCTGGCTGGTGAGTAATGGGCAGGCTAATCCCCGCGGGACGAGTTTCGACCTCGTGCGCCACATGATGGATAAAAAGTGGTACAGTAGAACCTCCATGAGAGGACACCTCTCTGCAAAGGACAGTTTTCATTTGCAAAATTACTATTTAGCAACTCTCCAGTAAGAGGACACCTCTCTATAAATGGCACTTTGGCTTTGCAATTGTAATACAAACAAGGTGAAATAGGACAATGTGCGACTCCATTGATGCCATGAAATATCACATTAACCCGAAAATTATATTATTACAAGGTGGGGTTTGACAGCTGAAGCTCCATTGATAGAACAGACAGTTCATCTGGGAGAAGGAAAAAGCTCATTGCTAACCAAGGACAGATAAAACTCCTTAGACATAACTGATAATTTGTCTAGGAAAATTGACTGTGTCTATATATATATAGGATGAAGACTTGCCAAAGAATATTGGCGAAAAATCTTCAAAGGCTCTGAGAAACTCGCAGGGTAGTCCGTCCCATCCCGAGGCACGGCCGTTTGGCAGGCGGTGGATGGCTGCCGTTATCTGGTCGCGGGAGATGTCGGCGAGAAAGAGCTGGTCGCACTCGTCGAACTCTAAGGTGGTTACTTCAGCGATGAAGACCGCATTGGCTTTTGATTAGCTTGGAGGCAAAGCGACTGCTTAAGCGTTCCAGAAGGAAATGACTAAGCTGGCCTCCGGAGATAGCATTGCCGTCGTCGTCGGTGAAGGTAGAGGGAGAGCGACGTTTGTCTCAGAGGGAACGCCCGAGGTCCGACTAGGAAGGATAGTCGAAGCGGTTCAAAGCAAGACAAACTTTATTTTTCAATAAGATTTGTGAATTTGAAAATGAAAGAAAAGAACTATTACCCCTATTTGAAAGAGGCAAGTCTTGAAGATTGCTTTCAAGTAAGAAAATATTACTTTTTTCCAAGTAACCTTTATATATATAATTATATATATTTTTAATATATATAATTAATATATATTTTAAAGGATTTATTTCATGTGTGATTGAAAAACTTAAAAATATCTCAGAATAATGTTGTCCCAATTTTCAACAGTCTCTATTATCTATAATACAACTTGGGGGTCGGTGGAACGCTGGCTAAACCGTTTGGGTTTCGACCGTTACGACCCGGGTTCGATTCCCGCATTGGACTCTTTTTTTCTGTTTAAAAAAAAAATGGTCCAATGGCCCCCGATTCTTGCAAAAGTCTAACCTCACCAGCGAGTGCAAGTAACCAAACGGTGCTCTGGCACATTTGTAAGTGCAAAGTCGAACTGCTTTTTACATGTGTAGACATGTGGTGCGCTTACAATAAAAGCAGTCGCTAATTACCCACCATGATTATCATGGCCTGTACCACGTGTACTAGCGATAAGCAAAAAAATAAAATAATAATACAACTTATCTGTTCTGGCCCACTTGTAAGTGCAAAAGTCAAACTGATGTGGCGCACTCACATGTGCTGACCCCAAGCCCAGATTAAAAAGGAGGAGGGGGAACAGTATTAGGCCCGCTAAAAACCCTGGCTCAGCTGGCCAGGCTGATAGTACCCTGTAGGGTTCCAGGGATACAGGATGAGCAGCGTTTGTAATATGTTAGGAGAGACTGCATATGTTGTCTGTTCCACATGTCAAAGGCAGCCATTTCATATTGGAGCTAAGTCAGTGGCCTGCCACTGAATAGTGCTCAATTCTTAATGACAAAAAGGCAGACACATTCTACTTCAGCCAGATAAGAAAGAAGGTTATACTGTATTTATAATCTTATCAGTGCTCGGTTTTATTATTCTTGTTTACAAAAATGATAACAGCGACAACTATTTAAAACCATTCTGTGGAGTTGTTTCTCATTCAGTACTTTTATCGAAGATGGTAACAATGCTGTTGCTGGACTGTTACACATAATTTGTTGGTTGTCACCTAATTTATAATCCAAATTGTAACTTAACATTAAAGTCAACAATATTTATCATGTCCTGTTCCCAAACAGCTATCGTGGAACCTTGTTATAACAGCCGTTTTAAACTGCGGTTATTATAATGGCATAAAGTCTACCCTCGGCAGAGATGACTGCAAGGTGTGTCCCCAGGTGGCGGATGAGGGAATCAGCTTCAGATATGAAGGCCAGCTGTGAAACAACCAGAATAACTCTGACAAATAAACAGTTGCAGACCAACAGCAGCATTGTTAGAAGAGGAGAAAGACCTCTTTAAAATCTTGAGTTCAACTGACCCAGTTGATAGACCTCAGCAAGGGTCCCTCTCCAGGGATATGGAGAAGCTGTGTCTGTACTCATGTTAGAGTCGGCAGCGAAGGATTCCTTGTTAGGAACAGCCTCAAGTTACAGGCAGACTTTCACCAAAGTGTGCCTGGTCCATGGTGCCATGATCAAGGAAAGCTGCACTCCTACACCCCATTCCATGAGACCAGTAGAATCATGGAATTTGTGTAATCTTTACACAAGGGCTAAGTAACAACAACAACAAGAATAAATAGCTATGATGGAACCCCATTATCACAGCATCTTTTATAGCCACAACTTGGTTATAACATCCTTATTCTAAATTCAATTTATATAACTGTTATTGTTGTTTCTTATTTCATTTTATAACTGTGGTTTAGTTATTATAACAAAATAAAGTGCCTTGGTCCCATATGATGATGTTATTTCGGGGTTCAATTCATTTTAAAGTAACTGTCCTGAAGCAGGTGTTAAACCCTGGCTACCACAAGTTGACACAACCTCCATGTTTGGTGTGTGTTCAGAAGATGGAGTGGATACCACAGTGGAAGACTTCACCTAGTACTACAACATACTAGGTAACATCCTGCCCTCTACCCTCAGCTCTAGTTGTGCTTCCAGCAAGGTAATCATCCCTCCCTCTTGTTCCCCAGACATATCTCTCTCCTTGTTTCTTCTTTAAAACACAAGGTAATAAAACCAAATACAAATTAATAGTGTGTGACTTTTCAGCAACAGCGTTGTTACCTTATTCAGACAAAAGATTAAATGAGAAAATATTGGAAATATTTTTATTTACGGTCTGCTAACCAAAATAGATGATTTTTGAGCCCCAATGGCCGCATAAAATGGAATATCTTACAAAGCACTATGACCAGACTGGGGACAGGGTCTCGAAAAAATTCCCACACCGAGAATCGAACAAGGCGAAAATATTATCACAACATGTTCTTAAATAATACTGTTGTCAAGTGTATAAACGAAATAGCAGATAAGAGAAAATAGTTTTCTAAGACAACCTAAAATATTATTCTTAGAATTAGGAGTGGGGAAAATATCCTTATTTAAATTTTTTTTTTTTTAGATATAATTGTGTGTAAATGTCATTGATATTTCCTCTCTCTTCCATTCTGTTAATTGTAGAACATTTCTTTTGAATAAAAAAAGGGCTTCTTATAGTAATATTTCTTGTAATCTTTGTTTTTTTTTAATTGAAATAATTATGCCCCCTGTGATTTTTTAATGTTCTTTACAAGTGTAGAATTCTCAATTTTATCCAATTTTAAAGCATATTCATGGTTTTATACTTCATTTTAAAGTTATGGATGTTTGTCCTTACATAGCATTGCTTCACACTTTTCATATTCCACTTCATAAATTAAACCTGCTCTTTTTGGTAATTGGGTATTCTTGTGGGGTTGTAGATATATTGAGAAATAGGATTACATGGTTTCCTTGCAATTTTTATTTTTCAATACCCTTTGAATATACAGTAGAACCTCCTATTAGCGGACACCTCTCCACAAAGGACAGTTTTCCTTTGCAAAATTACTATTGTTACTGTTAGGTTTTATTATGATTATTATTATTGTATTTTATTAATTAATTATAATTCATATTCATAGAATTTTATTGTTTCTTATCAACATTTTTCTTGTTGTTTTCGTTTTCTCTTCTTCTGTTTTCTTTTGTGTTATAAATACAACTATATCGCATTAAATCGTAATGTAATTCTCTTTTGTTGTTTGAAATAAATCGAATTGAATCGAATTGAGTCAGCTCGTTCTTTCTAGAAGAAACTTCAAAGAAAACATGCTAACAGTTACAATTTAGCAACTCTCAGGTAAGAGGACACATCTCTCTAAAGGACAATTTGGCTCTGTAATTAGATGTCCTTTACAGGGTGGTTCTACTGTATTAGTAAAATTTCTTGCAAACTTCTGGGTTATAAATGGTAATGCGATGAATTTTTGGCTTCTTGGTTTTTACACTTTATATTTTGAATCAAAGAATTATTTTCATATTTTGGTTCTCATGTATTTCATTATTCTTTCTTTCAATTTGATGGAAAAATCTTCATTGATTAGTTCTTTTTATGTTAATTTCTATATTTATTTTAACTGCATCACTAATGAGTGTAAAAGTTCTATATATAAGAGTATTTACTAGTCCTACTTTTTGACTGAAATGGTGCGGTGAGCTATAGTTCCAGTAAGTTCCTCTATATTGGTTTCTTGTATATAGAGGTTGTAATATTTTTATTATTGTATAATAGGTTCATTACCAGGAAATTATTAATTTGTTAAACAGAAGGTAATAAGACCAAATCCAAATAAATAGTGTGTGACGTTTCAGTAACAGCGTTGTTACCATCTTCAGACAAAGGTACAGAATGAGAAATTTTATCACAGCATGTTTCAAATAGTTACTGTTATCAAATGTGTAAACAGGATAGCAGATAAGAAGAAGATAGTTTTCTGAGATACACAGAATATTAATCTTAGATTTAAAAGTGAAAAAAAAAACACTTTTTTTCTCATTCAGTACTTTTTACTAAAGATGGTAACAACGCTGTTACAGAAAGGTCACACACTATTTATTTGGATTAGGTCTTATTACCTTGTGTTTATAATCTATAATCCAAATTTTCATGATTAATTTGTTGTTATCTACTTTCATGGAGTAATTGATATCAGGGACATTGATTGTTGAAAGTATCCAATATTCTTTTCTCACTTCCCAGATTAATAATTAAAATGAAGTCATCCACATAGTAAATCATTTTATTCGCAATCGAACGTTGTGGCCCACTGTACGTATTACCTCCCAAACACGACGCCAGCCATCTTTGTCTTGAGCTCAATGTACCATCTCGGCGATCGCCCAAGTATACATCACCCAGACATCTTTCTAGCCAGTATGGTGTACTCCTTTCCCCATATCATGTCATCCACATATCTTTTGATAGACTTCATTTGTAAGTGAATTTAGAGCTTTGATTTATAATTGACCTATAGCTACAAAAAAAAAGACCTAATATATAATATATTGTGACCTTTCTGTAACAGCATTGTTACCATCATCAGACAAAAGAATAAAAATGATTTATAAATATATTCACCATTTTTATTCTTTTTTGTCTGATGATGATAACAATTTGTTACAGAAAGGTCACAAACTATTAATTTATTTGGATTAGGTCTTATTTTCTTGTAGCTATAATCTATAATCCAAATTGTGCTTTATCATAATTGACCTATAGTGATACAAGCCACATTTGGTGACAGTGTTTTGCCTACATTGAGTTTGTGTGTGTGTGCAGACAATAAGTCTGTCAGCAAGTGCTTGGAGAACCGGGTGATCTCCAATGAAGCCAGCTCCCTGAAGTACGGCTGGAGTAGATCCAGATGGTGGACAATGTGGTGATCTTCCCATCCACCTGTCAGAAGAAGGATGTGGAGATGTTGGTTGTGGTGCAGGCCAATATGGATGGCAACAGTTAGGGTGTCCCATAATAATTAAATATATTTCAGTAGAACCTCCCTTTAGTGGACACCTCTCTATAAAAGACAGTTTTCATTTTCAAAATTACCATTTTTACTATTTAGAAACTCTCCTGTAATAGGACACCTCTCCCTAAAGGACACGTGGGCCCTGCAATTAGGTGTTCTTTACAGGGAGGTAGTTCTACTGTATATAGAAATTGCAAAAAAGAGATATGCAATAGATGTGAATCTTTTGAATATGAATTAAATAATACAACAGGTTCCTGGAAATGTGCATTTCTTTCAATTTTTATTGCAATCTCAAGCTTTTAGCATTTACCACCCTTCTACACAGGAGTACAAACACAAACAATTATCAAATGAACAGTGTTTCATTATTGTTCATTGTTGTATTTCTGTGGTAGGGTGGTAAAAAGTAGTCGTCTAATTCTACCCACCATGATAATCATGGCCTGTAATGGACCATATGTACTAGGGAAAGCAAAAAAAAAAAAAAAAGAAGGGCGGTAAATGGCCGAAAGCTTGAGATTGCAATAAAAAGAAAAGTAACACATCTCCAGAAACCACTTGCATTATTTAAATAATAAATCTCTATATATATAAAAGTCAATTTCTGCCTGTCTGTTTCGCGATAAACTCAAAAGCTACTGAACCAATTGGTACCAAATTTTGCATGTCGCTTTTTATAAACCTGAGGAAAATTTTCGGCTGCATTTGGATTAGTATTTTTGGCTATTTCTTTTTTTCATTTGAAGAACTGTTTTTTACGCGGACTAATCCGGAATGGAATGAATACCTAAATATGGCCATTTTTTTAAGCATCGGTGGTTCAGTGGTAGAATGCTCGCCTGCCACGCGGGCGGCCCGGGTTCGATTCCCGGCCAATGCATTTTTTTTTACAATTTTTAAAACTCATCTATATTATATATAATATAAATATATATTATTATACATTATAAAGGACTGCGGCGTGTGATTATAAAACAATACTTAAAGTTTCACCACATAAGTTTCTTTTCTGTGAAAAATCAATATTTATTTCAAAGAGAAATATTTACTATTTCTAACTTTTTTGGATGAAGTATGAAAGGGTGAAAATATGAAGAGTAATGGCGAACGGAAAAATAAAAGTGTCCAGGGGCGGGAATCGAACCCACAACGTTCCGCTTACCGGGCAGATGCCATGTCCACTAGGCTACCCTGGACGTATTTTTCCGTTCGTAAACAATACTTAAAGTAACTTATAATACACTATAAAGGACTGCGGCGTGTGATTATAAAACAATACTTAAAGTTTCACCGCATAAGTTTCATTTCTGTGAAAAATCAATATTTATTTCAAAGAGAAATATTTACTATTTCTAACTTTTTTGGATGAAGTATGAAAGGGTGAAAATATGAAGAGTAATGGCGAACGGAAAATTCCCGCCCCTGGACACTTTTATTTTTCCGTTCGCCATTACTCTTCATATTTTCACCCTTTCATACTTCATCCAAAAAAGTTAGAAATAGTAAATATTTCTCTTTTAAATAAATATTGATTTTTCACAGAAAAGAAACTTATGCGGTGAAACTTTAAGTATTGTTTTATATATTATTATATCAACTATATTAATTAAATCAAATACCTAAACACTAATATAATACAATTTTTGCCATCACACACACTTTTTTCCTGTAGTTTATGTGTTACTTCTGTATTGCTATTCTATGGCACTTCTAATATTTATTATTGATATACTTTTAGTATGAAGGAAATTGCACCCAAGGGATTTCTCGGGCGAAGCCGGGTCATTCGCCTAGTAATATATATAAAGGTTAATGGTGTCAAATATTTTTATTGAAGATATATAGGCTCAGCGAGCTTTCAGACAATAACATCCTTCAACAGGCTGTAAGGTATTTGTATTACACCCTGTTGAAGATGTTATTGTCTGACAACTCACCAAGCTTATATCTTCAATAAAGAAACTCATCGCTGTAAGCTTTTGTCTCTTCTCAGCAATGATAACCAGCTATTCCTCCTATTGTGATACAGTAGAACCTCCCTGTGAAGGACACCTAATTGCAGAGCCAAAGAAATACATTTTGCTGTCTTCTCAGCAATGATAACCAGCTATTCCTCATATTGTAATACAGTAGAACCTCCCTGTAAAGAACACCTAATTGCAGAGCCAAAGAAATACAGTTTGCTGTCTTCTCAGCAATGATAACCAGCTATTCCTCATATTGTAATACAGTAGAACCTCCCTGTAAAGAACACCTAATTGCAGAGCCAAAGAAATACAGTTTGCTGTCTTCTCAGCAATGATAACCAGCTATTCCTCATATTGTAATACAGTAGAACCTCCCTGTAAAGAACACCTAATTGCAGAGCCAAAGAAATACAGTTTGCTGTCTTCTCAGCAATGATAATCAACTATACATCCTATTGTAATACAGTAGAACCTCCCTGTAAAGAACACCTAATTGCAGAGCCAAAGAAATACAGTTTGCTGTCTTCTCAGCAATGATAACCAGCTATTCCTCCTATTGTAATACAGTAGAACCTCCCTGTAAAGGACACCTAATTGTAGAGACAAAGAAATACAGTTTGCTGTCTTCTCAGCAATGATAACCAGCTACTCCTCCTATTGTAATACAGTAGAACCTCCCTGTAAAGAAAACCTAATTACAGAGCCAAAGAAATACAGGTTGCTGTCTGTCGGTTCATCCCACATTCCAGAAGCGCTTCAGGCTTTTGGTTCAGATACCAATGATAGAATGTTGACTCCTGTATTTTTGTCTGTATGTTTCTGTTTTGTAGGTATTTGAAAGTATCAATATCAAGGTCTCTGAGTTAGACATTGCTGCTGATTTTGCAAATGTATCTTCTGTGTCATTGTCTTTCAGTCCTATGTGGGATGGGATCCACTGGAAGGTAATTTGTGTCTCCCTGTGAAACTTGTCTTAGACATACATTTGAGAAATATAAGCTTGTCCCATGTGAATTACTATTATAAAATCCATTAATAAAAAGGCTCTCAAGTTTAATGAAGTGGTTACATAACAATCCTTGTTTAAACAGGTAGTTGTTCTGGCTGTGTCATGGAACATAGCAGATATACTTTATATAGAGATCATTTGAACTACATGAAAACTTTCTCCATTGATTATTTAAAATAGTAATGAAAATTAAGGAGAAAAGATTTTTATTCAGATAAACGTGTGACAAGCTTTCGGGCAGTCACGCCCTTCAACAGGTAGCAAACTAAGGTAACAAAAGACTTTATATAGGAATCTATTTGAGGTATATTTGCATATGTGATGTATATAGTACGGCGAAAATACTATTCAGGTTAAAATTTGCATATCTAAATTACTGATATATAACAACTGCGTAAGCATGCTAATCGTGTAATGTTAAAGAATTAAAAAATTAAAAAACGATACAAATTGCAGAATGGCTATGGTAAAACATGAATTCGGGAAAGTAACATGAATCTGCGCTAAAAAAATAAAATCTACGATAGAGTTCTCAAAACGCGTATTCATGGCCATATGCTACTATTAAGGAGTCAAATTACCAGATATCAACTGTTCAACCCGCCATCAGCGGCCACACA
This sequence comes from Cordylochernes scorpioides, assembly GCA_030710605.1. Classification (NCBI taxonomy): domain Eukaryota; kingdom Metazoa; phylum Arthropoda; class Arachnida; order Pseudoscorpiones; family Chernetidae; genus Cordylochernes; species Cordylochernes scorpioides. The sequence continues at coordinate 46,715,039 of CP092873.1, read as the reverse complement.
AGACCAATAGACGGGGGGGTTATCCGTTTTTTAAGTTACTACATATATCATGATATTGGTCAGGTAAATCAATATGACGATTAATACTGTTTTTGGAAATGGATAAAATGGCCTCTATGATTAATCTTTGGTGTTTACTGGGAATGTTAGTGTATAGGGTGGTGGGAGAAGCTAGATTGAAAGAATGGCCAGTATTAAGTGTGTGGTCTATATGAGGGATCTTCTGTCTTTATTATTGATACATCTACCAAGTTCGATCATCCTGATGGCCACGGACCTACCAGTCTCACCTACGTAGGTTGCACTACAATAGTTGCATGAGACCGAGTAGACCGAGCCACCAGACGATCGATCACTGGTAGGTCTCTGTATGCGGGTAATGGGGTGTCTAAGAATGGTGGCCAGGCTTTTATTATTTTTAAAATAGGTATTGATGCCATGGGATTTAAGCATGCGGGCTATGGTAGCGGATTGTGGTGAATAAGGCAAAATGCAGGTATTTCTATGAGGTATAAGGGGTTTCAAAATAGCAGGGTTGTATTGGTATTTGTGTATGAAATGGTGAGGGTATTGGGAGAGGGCAAGCTGTTTTTTGATGTTGGAGAATTCTATTGACCTAAATATGGGCAGGGAGCAATGTGTGACCAGTCTCTTGGTAAGTGTTCTGACTGTATTAATTTTATGGGACAAAGGACAGGAAGAATTGAAATTGGTATAGAAAGTTGGGTTACTGATTTTATGATATACTGTTGTGCGGTAGTGTGAAGGGGTACGAATAATGAGTATGTCGAGAAAAGGTAAAACACCATTAACTTCTGATTCATGACTGAAGGAAATATCAGGGTGAAAGGAGTTAAGAACAGATAAGATGCTAAGCTCATGTCCGGTTTCACATATACAAAGGATATCATCAATATATCTCCTCCATATGTGAATGCCCGGTGTGAATTGCTGTTGGATCCAGTTGTCAAGAGTGGACATGACTATTTCAGCTAAGGGTGATGATAATGGGCTACCCATGGGTGAGCCCCTAATCTGTTTGAAAAGTTGGTTATTGAAGGTAAACTCAGTGATGTCCAAGCATATGAAGGAAAGCGCGACTATAGAGGAAACAGTTTTAGGGTCTAACTGGATGTCTTGTAGGAATTTTGTTAGCTGAGTAATGATCAGCTGGTGGGGTAGGGATAAATACATAGAGTTGACATCATATGACACCATGGTGGAGTTTTGAAGCGGGGTGAGAGATTGGACGAACTGTATAAATGCAGGGATGTCTGTTATGGAGAAAGATTGTGAGCAGGTCTTTACCAGAGGTGTAAGGAAGGTTGATAGGTATTTAGAAAGTTTGTATGCCGGGGAGAGGTGATAGGCTATGATGGGGCGGAGGGGGACGGTAGGTTTATGGGTTTTGGGTAAGCCATAGATGTAGGGCGTATTAGTCATATCAGATGTAAAAGTTTGGTACTGTTCAGATGTGATGGAGCCAGACTTTTTTAGGCGTAATAGTTTCAAGCGGAATGTTCTGGTGGAGGAGGAAATATCGAGTTGGTTAACCGGTATGAATGTGGTTTGGTCGCTAAGTATGTCCATCATCTTGGAGGTATAATCACCTGTGTCCAAGATGACGGTTTGGGATCCTTTGTCTGATCGGGTAACCATGATTTGTGAATTCTGTCTAAGGGATCGAAGGGAGCGGTACTTACCAAGAGATAGGTTCAATTGGGGGGTTGGTTTTCGATGAACTTGGGATATAGATTGCCGTATGGTGTACTGGGTGGTGTGGGGAAGCGAGCTGATGGCGAGATATATTGATGATATCCTTTGTATATGTGAAACCGGACATGAGCTTAGCATCTTATCTGTTCTTAACTCCTTTCACCCCGATATTTCCTTCAGTCATGAATCAGAAGTTAATAGTGTTTTACCTTTTCTCGACATACTCATTATTCGTACCCCTTCACACTACCACACAACAGTATATCATAAAATCAGTAACCCAACTTTCTATACCAATTTCAATTCTTCCTGTCCTTTGTCCCATAAAATTAATACAGTCAGAACACTTACCAAGAGATTGGTCACATATTGCTCCCTGCCCATATTTAGGTCAATAGAATTCTCCAACATCAAAAAACAGCTTGCCCTCTCCCAATACTCTCACCATTTCATACACAAATACCAATACAACCCTGCTATTTTGAAACCCCTTATACCTCATAGAAATACCTGCATTTTGCCTTATTCACCACAATCCGCTACCATAGCCCGCATGCTTAAATCCCATGGCATCAATACCTATTTTAAAAATAATAAAAGCCTGGCCACCATTCTTAGACACCCCATTACCCGCATACAGAGACCTACCAGTGATCGATCGTCTGGTGGCTCGGTCTACTCGGTCTCATGCAACGATTGTAGTGCAACCTACGTAGGTGAGACTGGTAGGTCCGTGGCCATCAGGATGATCGAACTTGGTAGATGTATCAATAATAAAGACAGAAGATCCCTCATATACGACCACACACTTAATACTGGCCATTCTTTCAATCTAGCTTCTCCCACCACCCTATACACTAACATTCCCAGTAAACACCAAAGATTAATCATAGAGGCCATTTTATCCATTTCCAAAAACAGTATTAATCGTCATATTGATTTACCTGACCAATATCATGATATATGTAGTAACTTAAAAAACGGATAACCCCCCCGTCTATTGGTCTTGTGTGGCCGCTGATGGCGGGTTGAACAGTTGATATCTGGTAATTTGACTCCTTAATAGTAGCATATGGCCATGAATACGCGTTTTGAGAACTCTATCGTAGATTTTAGTTTTTTAGCGCAGATTCATGTTACTTTCCCGAATTCATGTTTTACCATAGCCATTCTGCAATTTGTATCGTTTTGTATCTGAATAAAAACCTTTTCTCCTTAATTTTCATTACTATTTTAAATAGAGATCATTTGTAGTGATGTTTTAGAACATTTTTTTTTCAGTCCATGTAAAAACTTATGTAAGTGAATAAAAATAAATTCAAATTGTTTGTTTATTGCTTTTTTCCACGATCTCTTTGACATGGCTAAGATTTCTGGGGCTTATATAAGTCTCCAATTGTCTGTGTTGGTCTATGGGATTCTCTCCTCTATCTTAGTGGACATCCAGTCAGTCAGGTGTCTCAGGACTCTTTGAAATTGGAAAGGTCTTTCATAGCTTAGGGATGAACTTTCTATGAATATTGGCTGCTTGATGCTTTCGTAGATGGTAGACTGAGTTAGCCGGATTTTGTCAGAGTCAGCAGCTTAGATGATATTGTGTCTGAGGATTGTAGAAGAGCTGCTGCGACATGTTGGGTAACATCACAGAGAGAAGGGAGTCGATGATTCTGCTGAGGCTTCTTGTGAATTTAACAGCGTTGAACAGATGAGGTCTGATTTGTAGGTAATACTGATTGTTATAGGTATCATTGGGCATACATTTTAGGGAAGGTTGACAACGGATAATTGCAGGTTAAAGTGAGTAGCTATTTTGTTCATTCGAACAGCTCTTCCAAAACTCATTGCATTTGTTACATTAGATCATAGAGAGTTGAAGTGAGGGATTTGTTCTCTATGATTCCAGGATTATGGGTTGAAGATGATGCGAACGGCTTCAAGGCAATTGAAACAAATACATTTTCCGAGCATATTCTGGACAGCTCTGGTGGCATACAGGATGGCTGGGAATTCTGCTCGGAAGGAGGTGCAAGAATCATGCCACTTCAGTGGTTTTGTAGGATTGATGGGCCGAGATCCATCCCTGCATTAGGGCGAGTTTTCTGGTGATCATTTTAAGCCAAAGGATCCTCTTCTGATGTAGATAGGGAACGGTAGTAGCCCAGGGAATCTCTTGAAAGGAAAGTATTTTAGAGCTTCCAGATAGGCCAGATGAGATTTATTGGACATTTCTAGTGGAAGGCATCAAGTAAGGAAGACAATTAGAGTTGTGTCAATACAATGTCGGGATTTCCTCATGGTGACTACATAGCCACAGGTACACCTTCTTGCCCAAACATCAGAGAGGTGGAGAAAAGCGGATGGATTATCAAATTAAGTATTTTGTCTGAAAGTAGAAGTTGAATGCGAACCATTTCCATGATTGCTCATAGAATTTAAATAGAAGACAAATATTTGTTTGATGCCACAAATGTTATACCTGGGATTTTGACACTCTATCGTCTATTACAATGAGCTATTTGAGGAGGTCTTGTTAGCTCTAGGGATCTTGACCTTTCAATGAGAGATGTATTTCAGAGTCTTCTTCCAATTGTGCAGATTTTAGTTGACGTTGTTAATAGAAGCAAGTGCTATTTCAGCTGAGTGTCCAGAGATAGGATATACTGGAGGGGTGACATCAGCCGTGTGATGTTTGAAGCACACATATACCACCACATAAGTATTGTCCATAACAGAATATCTCGCTGGGACAACTGAGCTAGACAACGAGGGTGACAAAGGTCATTAAGAACATAGTTTACTCTCTCAATGTTACCTGGAGTACTACATCGTTAGCTACCATCTAACCATTATGTTATAACTTCAGTTTTATTTTCTTTACAATTTCAGAATATCGTGATTTTTAGGATAGTTTGGTATTTTACTTGGCTCCTTATTTATAGTGCTCTGGAACCAATCCAATATGAATATCAGTATGTGTTTTTCAATATAGTTCAGTATGTTTTTGAAGAGGCCTTTTTAGTTGAATTTTGAAGAATAGGAGAAGGTTCTGTTCCTTCTCTGTATATTCTTTATATGTATAGTTAATATATGATATCAATTTAGAAAATTTTGATTTATTTGGGTCTTTAATAGATTTTTAATATATTTTATAAATATTGAACTTTAAACGTGAGAGGTTACTCAAAGAAAACACATTTAGGATCCATTTCTGACACAGGATGAGAGTTTACATCTGGCTTCCTAGAGTTATTATAGATATTCTAATTCCAAGCTTTTCTAAAAGTCGCACATTCAGTCAACAAATTTGTGGCCACCTATGACCTTGAAAAATCAAGTTGAAAACTGGGCGATAGAGAGGCAAAATGCGGTAAAACGAAGCAGATAGTATGTTATAAATTCCATTTTGGACATTTCCAAAATTAAGTTTGAAGATTTGTATTATTTAGTATCAATGTTTGATACCACTGTTGGGTTAACTAATCAAAAGTAAAATATATTGTACAATAAATTATTTTGATTATAGCCCAAAAAATAGAGGAGAGAAATAAAGGCCATTGGTAGAATGCCTTGTCGGCTGAAGGCGCACGTGCTAAAGTCCGGGCTGTGACTGTCTGGCAGCGCATACGTAGTCAGGTGTTCACCCAACTCACGCTGACCGAGGTGTAGTGTAGCAACCACACTACCTTCCTCCAGTAGGACTCCTAAATATCCTATGGGGGTGTTGATGGAACCTTTGGCCTATTACGTGAAGATATGGTGTCTTTTGGGTTTTGTTTTTCGTCCTTTTTGGTTGAGAAGGGCACCAATTTTTCTGATTTGAAGGCGGGATCGAGAGGGTCGATGGAAATCCAGGGAAGATATTTTTCAAATTTTCAGCTTCAAAATTTTTGGGTTTCGAGATTTTGGTACGAACCGTCATAAATGGCCGAGGGCGGCGGCATTATTTGATCTTGATAGAGGTAGACATGTGAAAACATGTCTTTAGTAGTTTAGGCACATAAACATGCCGATCTCCTTGTGGCCTTTTTGGTGCTGGTTTGGAGGAAATCATGGCGGGACTGAAACCTTTCAAATACTGTAGGAAAGCCTGCCGAGGTGATATTCTCGGAACAAGTTCTGCGAAGGAACCTGGCAGTTGTATTGCCAATATATTTTCTCAGTGAAGAATGAATTCCTAGGAGAACAGGGGAAGCTTGGTGAGCCAGGTTGAGGAGTCGTGACAAGAGCTATGAAAATCTCTTTTAAAATATGAGATTTTCGCTAGGTGCTCCAGTTACGATGTCGGAGTACCACTTCATCATTAAAATTTTAAGAATTAGAAGATGGTTATGGAAGGCCATCTCCTAGGGCCTGCCAGGGTGACCTATATATATATAGGAATGCAGGTATCTAACCAGGTGTAAGAGTGAGGGCCCCCTGGAACTGTAGACCTCATCAGTGATGCTGAAGATTCAAGTTGGCCCCAAAGCCATCGAAGGCGACTCTCCGACTCCAGGTCGGCGAGAGAACATCGGCGTAGTCTCCCAGAATTCACAGGAAGCCTTGCCCGCTCATGACAGATTCCGGAGTTGGTAGAAATTATGGTTTGCATCGTGCCTCAAATTGACAACCACATCCAGGTTTTGAAAGGAAACCAGGACAATAGATTTGATGAAATCTCGAGAACATCGTGAATCGTTCCACAAGTCTTACTGAGACTGCATCCGTTTCATATCAAAGTTGTAATCAGACACTTCTCTGAATGACCTATCCGCAGCCACCAAAGAGCAAGACCTCCTTAAGGACAAGTAACACGAACAGGAATTCCGGCACTGGGCCCATTAATCCACACAAGACCTCCAGCAACACCCCTGACATAAGCCAAAGACTGAGTCATCTCATCACCAAGAACGCACCAAATGGCCACCTTCTCCCAAATTACATAAACGAAGAAAAGACCTCCAGCAACACCCCTGACATAACCAAAGACATCTCATCACCAAGAACACACCAATTGACCTCCTTCGCCCAAATTACATCAACCAAGAGAAGACCTCCAGCAACCCCCCTGACATAACCAAAGACATCTCATCACCAAGAACGCACCAATTAACCACCTTCTCCGAAATTACATCAGCCAAGAGAAGACCTCCAGCAATACCCCTGACATAACCAAAGACATCACATCACCAAGAACGCACCAAATGACCACCTTCTTCCAAATTTCATCAACAAAGAGAACACCTCCAGCAACACCCTGACATAACCATAGACTGAGTCATCTCATCACAAAGAACGCACCAATTGACCACCTTCTCCCAAATTACATCAGCCAAGAGAAGACCTCCAGCAACACCCCTGACATAACCAAAGACTGAGTCATCTCATCACCAAGAACGCACCAATTGACCACCTTCTCCCAAATTAAATAAACCAAGAGAAGACCTCCAGCAACACCCCTGACATAACCAAAGACTGAGTCATCTCATCACCAAGAACGCACCAATTGACCACCTTCTCCCAAATTACATCAGCCAAGAGAAGACCTCCAGCAATACCCCTGACATAACCAAATACATCACATCACCAAGAACGCACCAAATGACCACCTTCTCCCAAATTACATCAACCAAGAGAACACCTCCAGCAACACCCCTGACATAACCAAAGACTGAGTCATCTCATCACCAAGAACGCACCAATTGGCCACCCTCTCTCAAATTATATAAACGAAGAAAAGACCTCCAGCAACACCCCTGACATAACCAAAGACATCTCATCACCAAGAACACACCAATTGACCTCCTTCGCCCAAATTACATCAACCAAGAGAAGACCTCCAGCAACCCCCCTGACATAACCAAAGACATCTCATCACCAAGAGCGCACCAATTAACCACCTTCTCCGAAATTTCATCAGCCAAGAGAAGACCTCCAGCAATACCCCTGACATAACCAAAGACATCACATCACCAAGAACGCACCAAATGACCACCTTCTTCCAAATTTCATCAACCAAGAGAACACCTCCAGCAACACCCCTGACATAACCATAGACTGAGTCATCTCATCACAAAGAACGCACCAATTGACCACCTTCTCCCAAATTACATCAGCCAAGAGAAGACCTCCAGCAACACCCCTGACATAACCAAAGACTGAGTCATCTCATCACCAAGAACGCACCAATTGACCACCTTCTCCCAAATTAAATAAACCAAGAGAAGACCTCCAGCAACAACCTTGACATAACCAAAGACTGAGTCATCTCATCACCAAGAACGCACCAATTGACCACCTTCTCCCAAATTACATCAGCCAAGAGAAAACCTCCAGCAATACCCCTGACATAACCAAATACATTACATCACCAAGAACGCACCAAATGACCACCTTCTCCCAAATTACATCAACCAAGAGAACACCTCCAGCAACATCCTTGACATAACCAAAGACTGAGTCATCTCATCACCAAGAACGTACCAAATGACCACCTTCTCCCAAATTACATCAACCAAGAGAACACCTCCAGCAACACCCCTGACATAACCAAAGACTGAGTCATCTCATCACCAAGAATACACCAATTGACCACCGTCTCCGCCTTGAAGCTGTCTACTCTCTCTCATGCCCTGTATCTCACATAACCAAGACAGCTCCACCAGCCTTGTTCTAGTAGAATTGCATCTACCCCAGCTGTTATTACAATACATTACCTCACTCTATTTTATATGAAATATAAACTATTTTAACGCATATATTTCTTTTCAAATAATTTCTACTGCCCTTACTACAATAATAAAATAATGGGATCCCAATTATTTTATTATTGCAGTAAGGGCAGTAAAAAATTGTTTTATTCAAAAAGAAATATATGTGTCAAAATATTTCATATTTCCCAGTTGTTATGTTAGTGAATATATTTAAGGTCTGTGAAGGATGACTTTCTGAGATGGCTTGGAGTCTATTCTTATAGAGTGAGTTAAGGTCTCAACTCACCGAAATGAATAGACTCATAGGAAATATTAAATAACTGTCTCTGTAAAACTTAACAATCGAAAATAAAAAACTCTCTCTCACTAGGGTAGGTGCAATTCTACCAGAAACCTAACCACCTATATAAGTGTCTGACCACAACTTTGAGAAGAGAACGATGCAATGCTAAGTAAGACTTGGGAAAACCTCCCACTTATTTCTCCAGATTCCATCTCTATCGTCCTGAAATCCTCAGTCATTAAGGACGCAGTCACCATAGAGGCATGTCAACAAACCATGCATCCTACCAACTCTAGATTCCGTCTCGAACAGGGTCGGCCTCCCGTTCATCCCTAGAGTCCACACCAACGTCCCCCCACCTACCCGAAGCCAGAAAGCCACCAACAACGACGATGGGGACCAACTTGAATATTCAACATCACTGACAGAGCCACAGCTCCAGGAAGCTCCCACTGTTACACCCGGCCCTGGTAGAAACCTGCATTCTCCTATTGAGATCACCCTGACAGCTAGCCCACTCACAATCCTTACCAATATTTTTAATTTTTCCTTTTGAGATTCCACATTTTGCCTCTCCTCATTCGCATGAAAAAGATATATATATTCTCTCAATTATATCTTTGGTATTTTTACAGTAGTTATGACAATTGATTGAACGAAAATTAACTTAGGTAATCCCCTTGTTTGACTTTACTTGCGTAGCAGATGCTGCAATACTTTTGTTACAATCGAAAACATTTGAATATAATGCTTGAAATGATATGCATGAAATCGAATTACAGATTTAAAATATATGAATAAAATTTCATGCTAAGTTGATACAGACAGAAAAAAATAGGATACGTGCTTCTCCAATAATATGAAGATACATTTTTTTTTCGGAAAATTGAATTTTTATAGATTTTTAGATACAAACTAATTAAATATCTCTCATAACAACAAGAACAAAAATATTTTGAAACCAGATGTAAACGTTATTTCTGAGTCTCTTTACAATGATAGATTTTGGGTTATTTAACAAAACTTTGGGCTGCATATTTCTATTAAATTTATATACTATTGTAAAGATGCACCAAAATATTCTGGATCATTGTTTTGTCTTCTTCAAACTCTACGCTCTGTAAATTTTAATTCATTTCTTTCTGAAGAAATAAAGAAAATCATTCAACAATTAAAAAATGTATGCAAAATGAAATGTTGCTTCTTGTTCCATGAAATATGATGACATTTTATCATATATATATCTCAGTTTTTTAACCATGAAAGGATACTTTTGAGTGACCTCCGATTTAAAAGCTCAATACTTATATATCAGATACATTTTTTTAGAACAAGCTAATTTTTTGTGCCTTTTCAGAATTTTGAAATTTCTTGTGGGACATCTGTGGAAATAAATTCAATTTTTAATGACAAATTAATCAAAGGTTTTAAATGCATACTAACAACGCAGTACTCCAGATATTTACCCATACTTTATTACATTGAGCCTTTTATTGATTGAAATGCTTGCTCGAATTTTGTTAATTTTTTCCAACACATCTCTACTGATGATGCACAGCATTCACATGCAGCTGGCTTGAATCTTCAGGCTATATAGAGAACATTTAAACTATGTTGGATTTCAGATAAATGTATTATAAATTTTCTCTAGTTTTAAAATTTTACTGCCATGATTAATTTTACTTTGTTATCATTGTTTTGCGCGAATTTTTGAAGATAGATTTTTCCAAATGATTATAGGACCAATTCAAATATTTTCCAAAATACACCTGGGAATTATCTGAATGAAGCCGAGTCCATTTGTATAGTAAACTACATCTTAGAAGATTGCTCTAGTCAAGCTAACTTTGTCACCAACGTTGTCCAACCCAATTCCCACCAGCGAGATACCCTAGGATTTACAATACTCACACAGCACACATGGCCTCCTGAACTTGCTGAATCCTCATTTTTGACATCTTTGTTTCTTGTATCAATATTTATTATAGGAATTCCACACTACTGCGGTGTCTCCTTGGTCTTGTAGCCCCAGGTACATGAAGACTTCATTCAAGGTCTTGTTTTAAATTTTCGCAGGAATTCCATAGGATTAGGGACTTGTGATACCTATTCTTCAGATTTCGAACAACACTGCCACATACAACAGATATGTTAGATTTTTGCAGAGAGAAACACACTAATTATTTCTAAATAAAAACTACAAATTAGTTTAGTGGTATATTGCTTCTATTCAAAGTTTTTCTACCTATTTCAACATGTGTGATACTTTGTTATTCACAGTAGGTATCAATAGGATGGTGGCTCGAAATTCTCGGTGATTTGTTACCTCTTTAGGCACTTTAACAAGTGTCTGTATGTCTCTCTTAAAGAGGTAGCGAATTTTAAGATTTATTATTTTGTTTCTGAATATTGCACCATTCATCTACCTTTATGGAGAGCCTTTCTCGAGAGTTTTGGTAATTTGTTACTGCCATGGACAACTGTGCCAAATGTTTGTGTCTATGGGAATATGGATCAGTAGTCTTGGTACTTTGTTACTTTTAGGTACTTTAACATACTTATGTATAACAAATAAAAACATTAAGATGCGAATATTTCTTTTCACAAATAATAAAACTTCTACTGTAATTACTTCGATGAAAAATTATTGGGAGGGCTTAGCTCATTAGTGGTGAATCCTTATTATTTGCTTTGTATTATTGCTTCTGTATATTTGTTTTAGATGCTGATTAGGGAGTCTTTGTACTTTGTTATTCCTTTAGAGACCTTACCAAAAATCTGTATCTATAGGGTGGTGACTCTGCAGTCTTGGTAAGTTGTTACTGCCATAGACAACTTTACCATACATCTTTATGTCTGCTCTGGGTGCTGACTCTGAAATTTTGGTTCTTGTTTATGGAAAATACACCATATGTCTGTACATATAGGGTTTTGGCCCAGAAATATTGATATTTTTTACAGCAATAGAGAACTCTGTATCATATATGGGGCTTTCTGTATGGAATGGTGTCCAGATGTTTTGATACTATGAATTTGGTATTTAGACTATCTAGACACTAGATCGACTAGTGGAGGCGACTAGTTATTTTCGCTGGTGATACTACCATACTAGCCAGATCTCATCCTATAGATACTTTTGATTGTTTTCTTAAGAATTATATCTTGAGATCGCTTACAAAAGGTGTGAGAAATGAAAACTCAATCCAATTTTGCTATATTATAACTATTCCATGAATGAGACTGGAAGAATGACAATTTTCTCTCTCTAAGCTTTATTAATATTTGACCATAAGTTAAATAATAAAGCATCAGTCCCCCTCGCTTATGCGATGAGACATTAAAGAAAAATTAAACCTATAAATTTGTAAATATAATAAAATCCTCTATACTCACGCCGATTAAATGTTCAATTATATAATAGAATGATCAAAAATTAAATGTTCCTAATGCAAAAATATAAATAACCTTAAATTTAATATGATTCATTATTATACTGCAGTTCTGAAGTTCCTTCTTCTCAATTTCAAAGTCAATTCTCATTCTTTACGCCTCTGACATTTTCTGAAATTTGCATTTCTTTATTCTGAGTTTCATTTGCTCGACATAATCTTTTATGAGACAAATCTGAAACCCCCTTTCTTCTCCAGTTTCATTTTTGAACACATCTCTCTCTGTTTTGCAGAATAAACAGATTTGCTCTTTAGTATAATCAGGTACTTTAACCTTCATATATATGAATAGTTTTCTTCTTTCTCCCTCACGATTACGATATCACCAGGTCTATTAGTATGAAACGCGAAAATGGCTGCCAGAGGGCGCTGTGCAACTTTATTTGAGCCGACGGTGGCGTTTTTGATTGGCTCACGTGGCATCAGCACGCATGCAGTTTTAGAAAAATTCAAATCGTGGAAAATTTCTGGAGCTCGTGGAAAATGGCGATTTCCGAGCCAAAAATTTCCCATTTGCGGGAAGTTTTGTTTTTCGCCTTCAACTGGAAGAAAGGTGCCACTGAAGCCCACCGAATTCCCGAAGAAGTTTACGGCGACCACGCTCTGAGCAAATTGCAGAGTTACAGGTGGTTTAAAAAATTCCAAAGTGGCGATTTCGAACTTGACAATGAACCATGTAGAAAACCGCCCCAAAAATTCGAGGACGCTGAACTGCAAGCTTTGTTGGATGAGAACAGTACCCAAACGCAGGAGAAACTCGCGAAACAGCTCCAGGTGTCTCAAGGTGCTGTTTTCCTACGTTTAATCAGCCTCGGAATGACCCAAAAGCTTTCCAGATGGGTCCACCCCGAGTTGAGCGAAAGGCAGCAAGAACGGCGTCTGGATGCTGATGTCATGCTGATACTGCAGCATGACAACGCTCCAGCCCACAACGCTACGGTGGTCAAAAACACCATAAAAGACTTGGGCTGGGAACTCTTACCCCACCCGCCGTACTCACCAGACTTTGCGCCGTCGGACTACCACATTTTCACATCTTTAGGACACGCCCTAAAAAACCAGGAATTTTCGAACTCAGATATACTCCGAAAATGGCTTGTTGACTGGTTCGACTCAACAGGAATAGAATCTTTCAGACAAGGAATTTTAAAATTGCCTGAAAGGTGGTCCGAGTGTATAGATAATCAGGGCAATTACTTTGAATAAAATATATTTTGTTCTATGGAATTGGTGAACTTTTGAATTCACTGAAATATTTTGCGTTTCATACTAATAGACCTGTTATTATTTTGAGCTAAATTTTTAAATGTCTACTTATTTATTTATTACGATTCTATAACCATCATCAATATATAATATTTTTATACAAATAAAACAAACTCTACTGTCCTTATTATGATAAAGATAGTGAGAGGGCTTTGCTCATCAGTGGCCTTGTCTTTATTGTTTGCGGAAGAGCATTACACTAGGCAAATATTTATATATAATTCTACTGTCCTAAAATCCAATGTCCATAGTTTGCTAAAATACCATAACTAAAATTGTATTCTTTATTATTCCTTATATATAAGCAGAATCGTACAATATAGTATCAGTGCTCTGAAAAGCGATCTGGTGAATTTAATAGGTAAAAGTTTGTTTTAATTGTAAAATAAAATTTCTTTCTTAAAAGTTTTATTTCTTGTATATTTATTTATATTTGATAAATTTCAATGGCAATGCTTTATACCGAAGTTTATTAAAGAGGATTTCACTGGAACTATATTTCTATTTTCTACGTTTCTTTGATAAATTTTGTTTACATTTCTTCTTCTTTTACTTATCTTTTTCCTTATAATCTATATATCTTAGCCTTTTTGTCTCTTTTTTATTTGATTGTTTATCTTGTATATACAATGCTTTGTGGAATTTTTTCTCAGATTGTTTTCACCCCACTTGAAACCTTTTATTATATTTGATAAAGTTTTATATTTCATATTCTATTTATTATATGTCTTCATATTCTCTTATATATTTATAACATTCCTATCCATATAGAATTCTAAATTTTATAAACCAACATTGTCATCGGGTTAAGCAAGTGTGCACATTTTCAGGCTTCTAGATGATCTGATTGTATAGTAAAATTTGATTACAAAATGTGTATTCATATACACAAAACCTTTATTAATTAAATTTAGTATTACATACAAATTTCTTGAGAGATTTGAAATAAATTATAATAAAAATAGAGAGAAATATATTGGTTTATATACAGTTAATAAATACATTTGATATACAACAACAACAACAAAGCCTTTATTTAGGGCCTCTCGCCCTATACAGGATTCGCCAGTTCACAAGGGATGGGGAGAACACTGTGAGGCCTTTTCCCGGGATATAGTCTTGTGGAATCCAAATATCGCCATCGCTATATACCTATTCTTTGATATTTCATTAATCAGTGCCGGAAATGAAGGACAAGTTGCCCCGTTGAATACATTTGATATTTAAAATGGGAAAAAGTTGAATTTATTTAGGTTCATATATACAAATAATAATTTCAATTTACATCATTAAATATATGTTTATATACAATACAATATAAAAGACCAATGTTTTCAGAAATATAAAATATCATATTTTTACAAATATAAACAAATTCCATTTTTTCACAGAAATCGATCAATACAAGGCTTTCATAAATAGATAGATACATTCATTTCTGATATAGATGAATACAATTTTTAAATATATTTCAGAAATATTAAATATATATACTCTTTCTGACAATATACATTATATATACAATATATTGTATAATTCAATACTTTCAAATATATATAAATACAATAAATATACTTTCAGAAATGCATATATACAAGTACTTTTGAAATAGATTTGTAATTTTTTCAGAAAGTGACAAATACAATTATTTAAGGAATATATACAATACTTTGCGAAATAGGTCAACATAATAATACCATATATCACAAATACAATATTTCAAATATAGACATATGAAATACTTTCAGGAATAGCTAAACACAATGCCTTCAGAAATATAGACATATACCATTCTTTTAAAAATGCATATTTATACAATTATTTAAAAATATTTTGATATTTTAAAAATACTATCTATTTATTCAGAAAATATAATACTTTAAAATATATATATATAAACATATGTGATATACTTTCATGAATAGATAAGCACAATGCCTTCATAAAAAGACAAATAACTCTCTCAGAAATGCATATATATGTAAACAGTTATTGACGATATTGATATATATAATATTCTTTCAGAAATAGTTAAATACAATATTTAAAAATAATATATATATACATATATAATTTTTTTTTAATTAAAAAGGCATATATTGGATCAAAATATTATTTATTTTACCAATATTTCAGCTGGCTGAACGCCAACCTTTATCAAGGTGTTATAACATTTTAAAGTGTGTCAACAACAAACTCAGCGCCACATAACGTCAACAGCATTACGTTTTTAAAATATTTTGTTATATTCAATGGGGAGAAAAATTATGTGGCGCTGAGTTTGTTGTTGACACACTTTAAAATGTTATAACACCTTGATAAAGGTTGGCGTTCAGCCAGCTGAAATATTGGTAAAATAAATAATTATTTGATCCAATATATGCCTTTTTAATTAAAGATTTATCTATGGATTGCTCTATTTTCAAAACATATATAATATACTTCAGAATTAGATAAACACAATGCTTTCAGAAATAGATAAACACAACTTTTTCATAAAAATGCATATATACAATTCTTTGGCAGAAAATGATGTATAGAATATTATAACTTCCATAGATATGAATAAATACACAAAATAATATAAAATTATATAGACAATTAAAATACTCTCTCTTTTAGAAATAGATAAAAACAATAATTTCAGAAAGTCATATATACAAATATTTCAGATACTGATTTATACATTACTGTTGTATAGTTATTATTTAATCATTACTCACCAGATGAAATTATTTTATTACAAATTGTTTATTACACTTATATTCATATTTTTACATCAACACATTGTTTACATTATACATCGTATTATTATTGTCTATGATGATGATATATTCTATATTTTAAACACAGAATACTACATTCCCTCCTTCCTTTAGATGAAAGGAATCATGTCTTTATATCTTGATGATGGCTTGACGACTCTTCCACTCCTGGTGATCACGGGTTCCTTGGTAGTCGGCAAGGGTGGAGAAACCTCTGGTGGCAACTGGTGAAGAGCCTCGGCATCAAGTCTATCTGAAACAACTGGGTTAAATGTAGACCCTGTTCTACTTGAACTTGGGCGGTTTAAAGAAGTGTCCTTGTCTTGTTTTGAGAAATTATCATCTGGTATTTGTTCATCAGAAGAGTTGAGGTGTTCAATTCTTGTTGAATCTGAACTAAGATTTTCCTGGCTCTCTTCTGGAATCAAGTCAGAAATGCCTTGATTGGTCTCTTGAGTAGGAACATGTTTCAAATGTTTAGCATTTCTATGAATTATTTTCCCATTTTTAGTGTTGACTAATCTATATATATAAAAATGAATGTCTGTCTGTCTGTCTGTGTGTGTGTGTGTCCTCTATGGATTCAAAAACCATACATCCAATCGCCGTGAAATTTTGGAAAATTATGAGGTGTATCCCCGGAAAGGTTTACGAAAAAAAATTTCTTTAATATCTTGAATATCCTTAGAGTTATTTGCAGATTTGTATATTTAACTCGCAAGCAGCGCTACCATTGAGACGGAGATAGGCTTAGTTTGCTGCTCCTGATGACCTTGGGTCATCGTGTGAGTCACAGCATGATGCTACAAAAACACTCTCTCTGGGGATTTTACAGCGTCGACAACCAGTAAGATTGCCTCTCTCATATATTTAACTTTAAACATCTGCTTAATTTAAGCATTTTTCATTTGAAAGAGACTGCTCTCTTAACCCCCTTTAGACAACATTAAATGATATCCCGTGTCGATGATTTTGTAATGTATAGAATTAGGAAAGACAAAATTCAGGATGACAGGGCTCACAGGGAACGGTAAAAAATGTTCACTTTATCGAGGAAATACAAAATTCGGGATGACACGGCACACAGGGACCGGGAAAAAAATGATCACCTTATCGAGAGATTCACGACCATGATTTTATTCAACTTATCGAGTATTTTTCAAGGGACCGGGAAAATATGTTCACTAGATAAAACGATTATTTTGTAATATAGAAAATTGGGAAATACAAAATTCAGGATGACACGGCACAAGGGACCGGGAAAAAATGATCACTTTATCGAGAGATTCAAATTTACGAGTTTCAAATCATCAAAATATATCTTTCTTTTTTTATATATTTATAGAGAATTGTTTTAACAAATGTTCGTTATACAAACCTTTACTCGGGTAAAACCCGGGCGAAGCCGGGCACATCCGCTAGTTTAAAATAATTTATTGAAGTGTTTTCAAGAATGACATGATGTTCCGATCTGAAATATGAATCAAGTTTTCCATTATTTGGATTTGCCACATAAACTAAATTTCCAATTTCAAAATTATGAGGACTAGCTTTCCGAATTATATCATTATATGTTTTCATTTTTTCTTTGTAGACCATATTGAATTCTTTGATGTTGGATTCATCTTCTTCTGCATCATTAACAAGTGAGCTTAATTTAGTTTTGATTTCTCTTGAAAATAATAGGAATGCTGGAGTCTTTCCTGTAGATCTGTTTGGAGTAGTTCGGTAAGACATTAAAATTCCGGATAAATCTTCTTTCCAATCTTTCCCTTCTTCAGAACTTGAATTGAATTGTTTCTTTAGAAATCTATGGAATCTTTCTATCTTCCCATTACTTTTTGGGTAATAGGGTGAGGCTTTGATGTGCCTGATTCCACATTCTTTTAAAAATCTTTCCATTGATGTACTTACAAACTGTAAGCCATTATCTGTTACAACTTCATGTGGATAACCATGTCTTGCAAAAATCTCCCTCAATTTTTTAATAATTGTCTTGCTGGAAATGTCTTTTATTATCAGTGCTTCAGGATATGAAGAATAGTAGTCGATCACTGTTAAAATAAAATGATGGCCAATTGGACCAACTATGTCAATTCCAAGTTTCATACAAGGTTTAGATGGTAACGGAACTATTTGCAATGGTTGATCATTTATCAATGGTTGATTCCTTACACAAATTGGACAGTTTTTAATCAAATTTTCAATGTCAAAGTCCATGTTTATCCAAAAATATTTTTCTCTTAACAGTTGTTTGGTTCTTGTCATTCCTTGATGTGTTTCATTTGCAATTCTCAAGACCCTCTTTATTAGTTTTGAAGGTAGCAAAATTCTACTCCCTTTTAAGATAAGATTATCAAAAATTGAGAGTTCATCTTCGAACTTATAAAAACATTTGAATTCTTCATTCAAAGGATATGGCCAAACTCCCTTTTGAACCATCTCTTTCAGTTTTTGAAACAAAGGATCTTGCTCTGTACAATCTTTTATCTCTTTCAAAGACAGTGCTTGAAGCTCTTCAGAAGTGATGGATAAGACTTTATGAACATAGTCCTCCAGCCATTTTTCATCACTTGTGTTTGAAAGAGGTTGTCTTGAAAATATATCTGCAATATTTTGCTTTCCTTGAATGAATTCAATTTCAAAAGTCATATGGTTGTAATCTCCAACTCAATCTTTGAATTCTTGGAGGCAAAACAGCTCCATTTTTAGGATTCAGCATATAGATTAGAGGTTTGTGATCTGTTTTTATCACAAATTTCCTTCCCCAAATATAGGTGTTAAAATGTTCAATTGCCCATACACATCCCATTGTCTCTTTTTCTATTTGTGAATATCTTTTTTCAGTATCAGTTAAGGATCTGCTGGCATATGCAATGGGTCTTTTAATGCCATTTTGTTGTGTTTGTATTAATACTGCTCCAAGACCAATAGGGCTTGCATCTGTGATTAATTCAGTTGGTGAGTTCAAGTTGTAATATACCAAGCATGGCTCTTTTGTTAGTGACTCTTTAAGATCCTGAAATGCTTTATTTGTTTTCAAATCCCAATTCCACCTAACATTTTTTCTAGTCAAATTATTTAGAGGTTCTGCCAATTTAGAAAAATTAGGTATGAATTTTCTTAAAAACCCACAAGTTTTAAAGAATGACCTTAACATCTCAATATTTTTTGGTATTGGAAAATGTAAGACTGCTTCTATTTTCCTATTATCAGGTTTAATACCTTCACTACTAACAATGTGACCTAAAATATCCAATTCTTCCATTGCAAATTTGCACTTATTCCTGTTGAGCCTAATGCCTACTTTATCAAATCTTTGTAAGACTTTTCTAAGCCTTTCTTCTAGTTCTTGTCTATCTTTGGCGTAAACTACGACATCGTCCAAGTAACAAATTACACCTTTCAAATCAAGCAAAATTGAATCCTTTCCTTTTTGATAGGCCTCTGGAGCACTTGATAGACCAAAAGGAACTTTACAAAATCTGTAACAACCACGGTGCGTGATGAAAGTTGTAAGGGGTCTTGATTGAGGGTCTAAGTCAACCTGCCAAAACCCTTTTTTTTGCATCCAGCTTTGCAAATACTTTAGCACCTTTAAGGACATGTAACATATTGTCAATTGTAGGAATTGAAGGTCTTTCTCTTAATATTGCTTTATTCACTTCCCGAAGGTCTATGCATAGTCTAATTTCCTCACTATCCCTTTTTGGAACAACTATTATGTTAGAAACCCATTCAGAACCTTGATGCACTTCTTCAATGATTCCATTCTCTAGCATCTTATCAAGCTCTTGATTTACTGCTTCTACCATTGCATAAGGTATACGATGGCATCTCTGGGCAATGGGCCTATAGTTGTCTTTCAATGTCACTTTATGACTATAGCCTTTTATAGTTCCAAGTCCATGGAAAAGATGTTCATGTTCTTGAACAAGAGTTTCTATATTAGTAGACATTGATTCATTTACATGATTTACCCTTTTAATTATACCTAGTTAAAAACTAGCCTTGCCTCCCAACAAAGATTCAACTTTTTTATTAATCACATAAATTTCTTCTGAAATTGAATTTTCTTTCCAAGAAATCACAGCATTGAAATAACCATAACATGGAAGAGGTCTATCTTGACCATAGGCAAAAAAGGTTCGGGTGGTGTCATGTAATTTGGCATAATTTTATGGCCATATAATTCAAGCATCTTATTATAGCTTATGAAAGTTCTATCACTCCCTGTATCAATTATCATTTTTATTTCACTACCATCTATTTGCACTTTTTCTTTATTTAGTAGGTATATTCATCTGAACTTTCACCTACTTCAGTCTTATTTTCTTCTTGTATGGTCTTAACTTTAGTTTGATTTTAACTTTTGTGGTTTCTATTATAATTTTGATTTGGCCGGTTCTCCTGCAAGCTCTAAAAAGATGTCCTAATTTATTGCAATATGAACAAGTCATTTTTTCAGCACCACATTCTTGTGCTGAATGTGTATCTAATCCACAGCGATAACATTTAGGCTTTGAGGCACCAGAAAATGATGGGGTACCTTGATTAGTGAATCTACCTTTGTTGAAATTAGAGGCATTATAGTGCTTTTTAGGTTTATTTTGAACTCTATTAGTGTTTGATCATTTTGAGGTTCAAGAAGTCTAATTTCTTTTCTAGAAATTTCTAACATTCTAGCAATATCAATGGTTTTTGACAGTGTCAAATTTTCTTGTTGCAACAATTTTTCTTTAAGTTTTTTTGTTGTTACATTTTTCAATTATTTGGTCTCTTATCATATCAGCTTCTAAATTCCCAAATTCACAAGATTTAGAAAGCTCTCTTAAAGAAATTAGGTAGTTGTCGATCGATTCATCATCTTTCTGGACTCTTTGTCTAAATTTAAATCTCTCAGTGACCACATTTTTATGAGGTGTGAAATATTTATCTAAAGCCATTTTAGTTTGTTCATAATTTTCCTTTTCATCTGGCAAGTTGAAAAATATACGTTGTACATTTGGCACTAAACATTGCAATAGAGTTTTCTCTTAATTTCATCCGATTTTTTTGAAATTCCAGATGCTATTTCAAAAATGGCATAGGATTCCATCCATTGCTTATATTCCGCAAATAAATTGCTAGCATTCATATTCATGGGTAAAGGTGACGTCACGTTGGCTGCCATACTTGTTTTTTTTAGGGCTACAGTTATATTTTCAAATCCTCGTCGCCAATTTATGTTGTATAGTTATTATTTAATTTATTAATTAAACATTACTCACCAGATAAAAATATTTTATTACAAATTGTTTATTACACTTATATTCATATTTTTACATCAACACGTTGTTTACATTATACATCGTATTATTATTGTCTATGATGATGATATATTCTATATTTTAAACACAGAATACTACAATTACTTTTAGGAAAAAATGAATACAATACCTTTAGATATAAACAAATAAAATTTATTCTAAATATAGAGAAATAAAACATACTTTCAGAAATAGTTGAATACAATAAATACAGAAATGCTTATATACAATTATTGCAGAAATAAATATAAAATGTTGAAGATATTAATCTGTGATTTTAAATGTTTCTTTTTGACCAGTACTTTTGTTTTGTTTTTGCTTTTCCTAAAAGGTTTCTTTCTTCTTTTTCATTATTATTTGTTCTATATTTAAAGCTTTGTTTTTTGAGACTTGAATAAACAAATTCAAGTTTATTATATTTTTGTGTGCTTTTAAAGTTAAAACACAACATAAACAATTCTTCTCTCTAAAAAAAATACAATTATTTCAAACATAGATTGATAAAATACTTTAAAATATAGACAATTAAAATACTTTTAGAAAAATAGTTGAATACAATAATTTCAGAAATATTAACAGATATATTAATACACTGGGGACTATGGAACTACCTAAGATACAATTTTAGGGTATATTATGGGATATATTTACATATGTGGTAATATTTATGTGTATATAACTGTATAAATATTTAATTGTTTATGCATTTCACATATATATATTGAGAAAAAGGCATAGTACATTTGTACTATTATTTCATATATATATATATATTTATGGAAGCAATGGTCGCCTCTCCCGTCAAAATTAACGTCAGAATCTGAAGCCATCTATTGACCGTCGCCGCAACTAGCGGCATCGAGTCGGTGACAAAGCCAC
Source organism: Cordylochernes scorpioides (assembly GCA_030710605.1). Taxonomy (NCBI): domain Eukaryota; kingdom Metazoa; phylum Arthropoda; class Arachnida; order Pseudoscorpiones; family Chernetidae; genus Cordylochernes; species Cordylochernes scorpioides. Next base: position 46,692,680 of record CP092873.1, on the reverse strand, counting down.
AACACCAACTTTGGCAAACTGATAAGCGTCCAAAGTTGGTGTTGTGGCTTTGTCACCGACCCGATGCTGCTAGTTGCGGCGACGGTCAATAGATGGCGTCAGATTCTGATGTTAATTTTGACGGAGAGGCGACCATAGCTTCCATGGATTAATTTCCTCCCGGCAAATTTTCCATCTATATATATTTATGTTATGAATAATTTGTTTGTTGTTAGATAAAGGGTTGATAAGACAAAGGATCGATAAGATAAAGGGTTGAAGGTGCAGTCGTAATAAAAAAAAAGATAAATATTTACCATCAAGTAGCTTTTATTTTCAATTACTTGAGGAAATATTACACATTAGTTATTTTCACATTACAGTCGAACTTGGATAATTCGAACCCCAAGGGACCATAAAAAAATTCGAATTATCCAAAAATTCGAATTAAAGATGTTAAATTATTTATATAGGAAATTCTAGGTACCAAGATAAATATTCGAATTAAAGAGGTTTTCGAATTAAAGAAGTTCGAATTATCCAAGTTCTACTGTATATAGAAATATAAAGTTAATCCTATATTAGTGATTCAAAAAGATAGATATGTTAACTACGCATATTTACAACAAAACTGAGAGTTATTCTGAAAAACGATGAAAACCAAAAAGTAGAAATATCAATGAATAAATATAAAATATATATTATTGAAAAATAGAAATATTTGAGTTTTTAGATTATATAATATATATATATATATATAATTTACTATATTTATATATTCCCGTGTTGAATATTATTGTGTCGTTTGGTTAGTTTGACTTCTTCAACAAAATTCACTCTCTCTTTTTACAATATTTTATAAAAATATATTTTTAGAATCGATTATAAACATAATGGCCATATTTATATAAGTATGTAATCACTACTTCAAAGTTGCGACAATTCCAGAATAAAATTGATCATTTGACATCTCTGGCTTGCACTAAAGTGCAGCTCACAGATTAAAATTTTGTTATATATCATGGTTTCTATTTTAACTTTGGAATTTTCCAAAAACATCTTCAATTTTGAATTGATGAAAAAAATAGTTGGTGAAATTTCTTTAAAAGTTATAAAATTAATTTAATTTTTCTCTTCATAATCATATATTTAGTCTTCATTTATATAAATTATTCAGATCTAATTTTGTTATCTGAAGTAGAGGTTTGAGTCTGAATTTCCTATAAATTTTAATAATCTGAGTTTAGAGATTTCTAATTATAAAATATACTTGAAAGGTGATTTACTTGACGATCAGCTAACCTGGTTTCAGATTTGCACTCCAAGAAACCGGGTGGCCTCTATATTCTCTCGTTAACTTGGGTTCATAATTTAGGATTTGAGGACGACCGTTGAGTTATTCGATAGGTCTTCTGCCATTGTTTGAAAATATCCATTGAGAGTTTCTTTTGGAGCTCTAAATGTTAACTGCTATGTCTCATCAATTCTACGTTCATCTGACGTCATTGGTTGGAAAGTGTGGGAACATATTTGTCTTAAATAAACTCTCGGATTTTCTAAATTATACTTGTAAAAATAACAAAATAGTTATCTATAAAGGATGGCCAATTCTATTCAAAATAGATGAAAAAACACTATGCCCTATCATATTTTGCAACTATTTTGACATCCTTTCTTTTTTAGACCATCAATTTACACCCAGCTAAATTCCCATTAATAAATTGTTACTTGTGTAGTGTCGGGGTTTTGATATTTGATTTGAATACTGTTACTTCTGTGCGTGGTGTATTTCCATTATATCAAATTATATATATGGAAGCCCCCAGGTATATATACTATTTTATGGTGCTGCCATGAACTATCACTCTCAGCATTTGGAGGAATTTTTTCAGTTTATTTAATATTAAAGAATGGAAGTTCTCTCTATAAATGATATAAATTTTTCGAAAAATTGCGTAGTGTCATTTATTTATACTGCCATGTGTTTCATAAAATTGTTAACGACTTTTTAAAAAATAATAGATCTCGCGATCATGCTTAATAATTAAATTGAGAGTTGTAAGTTCCCTATAACACGTTTCCCCAATATTTCTTTTACCAATCTGGCTGAAAATTTTAATAGATATAAAGTTAAAAAGGTACATTTGTCACATTTTCAACCAAGGAAAAATAAAATTTACCAAATACGAAACTAATTTATTATTATTTTTTTAGTCTGAAATGTTTATAATATTGCTGAATCATAATTGGTGGGCAGAAACAAGTTATTTCATCAAACAATCAATCGAGCAGAACACGGGCGAAGCCAGTTCATATATTTGTGTAGATGATTGTGAAGAGTACAAAATAATTTGGCACTCTACATGAATTGTGAACTCATACTCTAGGTTGAGGTTTCAGAATTTTCAGTAGAAATTACAAAGTCGAGGAGTTAGCTGGAAATGAACCATACTACTTTCTTACCCAGTGATGAGCCATACCACTACTCAGAAGTTGCATATTGGATATGTGAAAATTAAACAAGGTCTGAAGATTTCGAAGACATCACTATGTAAACCTTCCTGTATATTTTAAATGGAGCATTTCTTTTATAAATATATTACATTCCTTCTGACTAGAAATTTATTTAAATCTTTAGTACTTTAACACACAAACAATGTAAAGAAAACATATTAATTGGAAGTAATAGTGATAAACAATAATATAAATAATAAACATTTCTACATATTACGAAACTATTTTAGACGCGTAATATTATTTTTGAAATAAAACAATTTCTACTGCACTTATTCCCCCTTTAATTTTTCCATTGCAGTAAAGGCAGTAGAAATTGTTTTATTTTGAAAAGAATATTACACGTATAAAATAGTTTCGTAATTTGATATCAGATGGCGCGCTAGTGCTTCGTAATAAACATTTCTTCATTTGTAAAAAGAGAATAGTGAAGGCTGTCAACGCTGGCAAAAAGAGGGAGAAAAAGTAAATTCTAACAGGAGACATATTGAGACGGCTAAACAGAGAAGCAGATCAATGCGGTAGAAGGAAGCGAGACATCGCGGTACCGACCTTCCCCTCCACGGTGGTAAGGGAAGGAGAAGTGATTTTTCTATGGCATAATCGTAAGATTTTTTTTCAAAAGAGCTTCTCATTCTCAAAGTAACTAGGCAAGCACAGACTTTTTAAAATACTTGTATTAAATAATATACACTCATAGACAAAAGGAAGTTTCTTATTTTAGGCATAAACCACTTATCATTTGCTTATATAAGGGTAGATTTACCCTACATGTAAATTCGAACGCTCTCCTTAAAAAGAAATTTACGTATAATCGAGTGATTAGGATTGAACACGTATCGAACTCCAAAAAAAAAGTTAAATGTGCAGGAATTTGATGCACTTATAGTGATTATTGTATTCCTACTTGATGTTTTGCTGAGGATAAAACAATCAATGGCTACAAGGCTGGATGACATATTACGAGGAAGAACGATCGGGAGGATGGGGCAGCCACAACGGGAAGTCGTCAAGTTGTTCAACGTGTCTGAAGCGGGATATCTCGTCTCTGGAGCCAATTCCAAACTACATGGACTTGTTGCCAGAGGAGAGCTGGGGACCGCCACAAGGTGACAACCCAGAGTGACGACCTGGCTCTAACAGTCTATGGTTCACGGAAGATGTCGGCCCGCCAACTCTCCCTGGAGCTTGCCACGGTCACTAGCAGAATTGTATCCTAGAAAACCGTCTCACGAAGGCTTGAAATGCAAGGTCTTTACGCTAGGAAGCCTGCAATATGCGTTCCTTTGACCCCACTCCAGAGGAAGCGCTGCCTTGCATGGTGCAGAGAACACATCAACTGTGACCATGACAATGGAGTCGGTTCTGTTCTCAGAAGAATCCAGGTTCAGCCTGAATAATGATCCCAAGGCTCCTTAATTTGGAGAGAAAGGAGCACGCACTACCACGCCTCAAACATCGTTCACGTTCTTACAAAACTTTTATCTCTAGTACACTTGGTACAGGCCATGATAATCATGGTGGGTAGAAGGCGACTGCTTTTACTGAAAGTGCACCACATGTCTACACATGTAAAAAGCAGTTCGACTTTGCCCTAAAAATGTGCCAGAGTCCCGTTTGGTTACTTGCACGGGGGCTATTGGAGCATCTTTTTTTTATCTGAAAAAAAAAAAAACAATTCCTAGAATGACTTTCATAAATTCAAAATATATTTTAGGTTCTTACAACATTGTTCTACTAACCATAAGATTATTTTTGATTTCGTGAAAGCCATTCTATTCAAATAGACCCAAACTAGGTGTTGATAGTAAATATATATATATATATATATATAAAAGTTTAATGTACACGACATTTATTCAAACATAAACAAACAACATATAAAGAAATACAATGTCACATAAATTGCCATAAATAAATAACCCTCAACACACACCAATATCTAAGTGAATTACCTTAGTACATTTCTGAGATAACTGTGCTGCTACCATAGGAACCCACAACTAAATAAATGCTACAATGTATTTGTGATAACCCTGTGTTCTAATAACCATAGGAACCGGCGACTTAGTAGGGTGCCTTAAATGAATTTCTATTAACTTTTGGCTACTAATTATAAACATATTTTAGTTTTAAGAGGGTAATACTGGTTAAATAGACCCGATCTATGTGTGAATAGTGAAAAGAAAAGATCAAAGTTACAAAAACACGACATTTATTCACTTCACAACAGCTAAAAGTAAAATAAGAAAGGAATTTTGGCTTGGTTCCAATGATATGGTCTCCTCCAGGTATAAGGGAGGGTCTTCAGCAGGGGTCCAGGACGGGCCTCCTACGGCGACGTCGGACCAGAAGGTACAGTCGGAGACTGAACCAGACCACCAGGGCCAGCTGCAGGCAGGTCAGGGCCAGGTCGGGCCTCCAGAACATAAGGGCGAAGATGTCCTCATCCACGGGACTCCTCGCTATGGCCTCAGGCCGTCGAATTATCGGCCGCATCTCTCCAACATTCAGGAACACGAGCAGAACAATTCCAATCAGGACAGCCATGGTCGCTTCTATATCTCAGGGCAGTGAGGAGTAACTTGTGAGAGTTTCTTTGTTGTTTCTAGGGAAACCAACTTTATAACAATTAAACGATTCCCTTATATTTTATTGAGAATTGATTTCTCAGATCTGAAAAGTGTTATGATATTAATTTAAAAGTATATTGAGATATTTATTCGGATCAAATATAAGAATTCCCTGTAAAAATTGTATAGTGGATTGAAATATTTTAGATAATTCTGATGAAGGAATTAGAGAAAGTTTTCTTTCCCAAGATATACTTATACAAATATAACTTTTCTTGTTAATTCAACCCTTAGTTTAAAATTCGAGTGAGAGAACCAAAAAATTATTTGTATTAGAATTGTATTTAGAGAAATAAGAAATAAGAAAAGCGAATCTGTTATTTATTTTTTTGCGAACACTCAAACACGCTTGTTCGGCGGTACATATACTAAAATTGAAACACTTTTTATCATATTATTCTCATAGATGAAGAAAGGAATAACAATTTCTGATGTTATATTTTATTAAATGTGTATAATATAACGTGTGTGATGGATATATTGAAGCTTAAAGTCCTTTATTGGTTAATAACTCACTAGAATATATTATTATTATTACATACAGTAGAACCTCCATGAGAGAAGGCTCCCGCTTGTGGATGTTGTTAGTTTCTGTGCTGGGAACATTGTATGTTTTCCCTCGTGCCGCGGCGGAGCGTGACCGGGCCTGCGCAGGTACGGGGAGAGAGTTTTTTTTAACTTTGTATGGATGGACATTAAAACATGGTGGCAGCGGTGACTGGATAAAACACGAACCCGGATATTGCAAAATATATATTTTTGTGTACCTTGGAAGATAATGCAACATGGCTCAGATTCAACCTCCAGAAACTTTCGACTTCTCGACTCTCAACGAATGGCCCAAATGGAGGAAGAAATTCGAACAATACCTCGTGGTCAGTGGAATGAAGAAGAAAGAGGAGGCGGACAAGATCGATTTGTTCATGTACTTGATGGGTGACCCCGCAGATGATATATTCAGGACCTTCAAGTTCGAAAAGGAGGAAGAGGCAAAGAAAATTGATTCCGTCCTCAAGGCGTTCGACAGCCACTTCTGTGTCAGAAAGAATATTATCTACGAACGTGCGAAATTTAATTCAAAATTCCAAGAGGATCGGGAGCCAGTGGACGAATTCATCACTTCATTGTAAAAATTGGCTGATAGTTGCGAATTTGAGGGTCTTCATGAGCAGTTGATCCGTGACCGAATAATGGTTTGAGTGAGGGGCAAAGCTTTATCTGAAAGAATGCAGTTGGACAGCGAACTGACTTTGGAAAAGGCAGTGAAAATGGTTCAACAGCAGGAAGCCGTTCGACAGCAGCAAGTCGACCTGCAGCGTCCCTCAACAAGCCAAAAGGTCAATCAGATGAAGTTCAACTCGAAGAAACAATCACCGAAACAACAACAGCAGCCTTCGAGGAAGAAGGAGAAGTCAGCCAAAACAAGATCACGATGTCCAAAATGCGGAGGTTTCACCCACAGGGAAGGACAGGCTTGCCGTGTTGAAGGACAAAGATGTAACCTATGTTCAAAAACTGGCCATTCTGAAAATTGCTGCCCAGATAAGCAGGCGAAGACTGCGGAAGTCAAAGCTGTTTCTGAACTTGATGAAGAAATTGGTTTTCTCCTGGAGGTCTCAGCTGTGGAGGATTCATCTAATATCGATGATGATGAAGGCGAGTGCAGGAGGCGATGGGCAGCAGAAATCCAAGTGAACGGGAAACAGGTGAAGTTCAAGCTCGACTCCCAGGCGGATGTTACATGTGTTCCTCTATGTCTCTTCAAGAAGATAATGGGACAGAAACGACTAGTGGAAAGTGATATCAACATTAGAGCTGCTGAATTTTCCGAACTTCAGACTGTGGGTATGTTTATATCAACGCTGCGAAATGGAAATTATGAAATCAAGGAGATGATTTATGTCATTCGTCGTTTGAGTGAACCTCTTCTGAGTTGCCGGGCATGTGAGCTCTTGAACCTGGCGAGGCGGATTGAAGTGGTTGCGACGAGAATTAACCCAATCAAGGAATTCCCTGAAGTATTTGAAGGACTGGGACAGATTGGAAACCCTTACGAAATCAAATTGAAACCTAGAGTAAAACCATATGCTGTGCATACTCCTTGACGGGTACCAATACCTTTGATTGAAAGCTCAAACAAGATTGGAAGAGCTCGAGAAAGCGGGAATCATAGCACAAGTTAACGTTGCGACTGAATGGTGTCCACCGACTGTGATTGCTGGTAAACCGAATGGCGACATACGACTCTGTGTGGATCTCTCAAGGCTGAACGAACATGTACAGCGTGAAGTGCATCCCATGCCAGTGGTGGAGCACATGCTAGGGCAACTGGGGGAAGTAAGATTATTTTCTAAACTGGACGCGAACAGTGGCTTTCACCAGATTCCATTGAGCCCGGACTGCCAGCATTTAACGACCTTCATCACTCCTTTTGGGAGATATAAATTCTGCAGGATGCCATTTGGAATCTCACTCGCCCCAGAGTATTTTCAAGAAAGTTATGTCAATAATCTTGCAAGGCATGGACGGTGTAATGTGTTACCTGGACGATATCCTGATATTAGCCTCCGACTCCAAGACTCACGATCGAATTCTTCGTTTAGTGCTCCGAAAACTGAAAGAGGCGAAAGTTACACTGAACAAGGCCAAGTGTGTCTTCGGCGTGCCAAGAATTAATTTTCTTGGGCACATACTGGATGAAGACGGTATTCGACCAGATCCAGCGAAAATCGAAGCAGTGATGAAGATGCCTGCTCCGACCGATGTTCATGGCGTAAGAAGATTTCTTGGCATGGTGAACCATCTGGGACGCTTTGTGGAAAATTTATCTGAAATTGTGGCTCAACTGAACCAGTTGTTGGTTAAAGGTCAAGACTTCGTTTGGGTTTGCAGCCAGGAGCGAGCATTCCGAAAGTTGAAAGAATTGCTCACGACTCAACCCATCTTGGCAGCATACGACGTCAGGAAACCAACTATGGTGTCATCCGATGCATCTTCATACGGCTTAGGAGCGGTACTGAAGCAAGAAGGTAAGAATGGAATCTGGCTCTATTGTACAATTAAAAAGAGTTAAATGAAACTTGAAGAATGTCCACTTGATAGGTGTCAACAGAGCTGGTTGTGGCAAAACTCTAATTGACTTGAAGGTTTTTGGTTTCAAAACGTCACACACACTGCTAGTGCTGTGGTTGTTAATGCACAAGAGATAACAGATACAGTGGTACCTCGACATACGAGCGCCCCAACATACGAGTTTTTCGAGATACGAGCCGACGAGCAAGTGATTTTTTGCTTTTAGTTACGAGCGAAATTCGAGATACGAGTTCGGTTCGGTTGTGTTGAAGATATTAATCTGTGATTTTAAATGTTTCTTTTTGACCAGTACTTTTGTTTTGTTTTTGCTTTTCCTAAAATGTTTTCTTTCTTCTTCTTCATTATTATTTGTTCTACGAGGTGTGTTCAAAAAGTATCGCGACTTTTGAATTTTCGCGGGTTACGTATATTCGAATTTCGATCTTTTTGTGGCTTTATGTTGGTACTCATGTCTCTCACCTATGCCGACAAGCTCGGCCATATTTATTATTCACTTAATTGTTGACAGCTGCTTTGCTTGCAGGTGTTTTGGATCGTCTTCGATTTTTACCTATTAAAAAAATGGATCAAAGAACCTGTATCAAATTTTGTGTGAAAAACGAAATTAAGTGCGCGGATGCATTCCGAATGTTGACTGTGGCATACGGAGAAGCTACCTTGGACCGAAGCAACGTTTATCGGTGGTACAAAATGTTCTCAGAAGGCCGAGAAGATGTGAACGACGAAGAGCGTGCCGGACGCCCGAGCACTTCAACAACAGACGAAAAAATTAATAAAGTAGAGAAAATGATATTGGCCAATCGTCGAATCACCGTTAGAAAAGTTGCTGAGGACCTAAACATATCGATTGGCTCGTGCCATTCGATTTTTATCAATGATTTGGGCATGAGACGGGTCGCCGCGAAATTCGTACCAAAATTGCTCAATTGCGACCAAAAACAGCAACGAATGAACATTGCTAATGAGATGTTGGACTCTGTCCGCGACGACCCAAATTTGCTCCAGAGGGTCATAACTGGTGACGAAGCGTGGGTTTATGGTTATGACGTGGAAACCAAAGCTCAATCATCTCAATGGAAGCTGCCGCACGAACCAAGACCGAAAAAAGCGCGCCAAGTTCGGTCGAATGTGAAAGTTTTGCTGCCAGTTTTCTTCGATTGCAGGGGCGTGGTGCATCATGAGTTCTTGCCACAGGGTAGAACGGTCAATAAGGAATATTACCTGCAGGTTATGCGCAATTTGCGCGAAGTAATCCGCCAGAAACGCCCGGATTTGTGGAAGAACAAAAATTGGCTTTTGCACCACAATAACGCCTCTGCTCACACATCGTTGCTTGTGCGCGACTTTTTGGCCAAAAACAACACACTAATGATGCCGCAGCCACCGTATTCCCCAGATCTGGCCCCCTGTGACTTTTTCTTGTTCCCTAAACTGAAGAGACCCATGAAAGGACGACGTTACGCTACGCTTGACGAGATAAATACGGCATCGAAGGACGAGCTGAAAAAGATTTTTAAAAATGATTTTTTGAAGTGCTTCGAAGATTGGAAAAAACCGTTAGCACAAGTGTATAATATCTCAAGGGGATTACTTTGAAGGGGACAAAATAGGTATTCATTAATAAATAAATAATTTTTGAAAAAACACAAAGGTCGCGATACTTTTTGAACACACCTCGTATATTCAAAACTTTGTTTTTTGAGACTTGAATAAACAAATTCAAGTTTATTATATTTTTGTGTGCTTTTAAAGTTAAAACACAACAGGTAGTAACACGCAGTCGCGCCATCACGATCAGTTAGCAGCGTGCTTCCGCTGTGATAAGTTGTGTTTTGTGTTGCGTTTACATTTACAGTTTTAGTTCATTTATTTTTATAACCATGGATCAGAAGAAAGTTTGTAAAAAGTCAAGTGCTAAGAAAAAGATGATGAGCATTGAATTAAAACGTGAAATTATAGAAAAAACATTAGCAAGGTGTTCGAGTTGTTGACTTGTCGAGGCAGTATGGCCGTAGTACGTCCATGATATGTTCTGTGCTTAAACGGAAGTAGTCGATAAAGAGTGTAACGCCGGCTAAGGGCCTTACGATAATTTCCAAGCTGCGAACCTCCCTTCATGAAAATATGGAGGAACTGCTGATGGTGTGGGTGACAGAAAAGCAGCTCCAAGGAGATACCTTGACGCAGACCATCATTTGTGAGAAGGCAAGAGCGATCTACGGAGATTTGCTGAAGCAAACCCCGCAGACTTCCATCGACGAGGCATCGGAAGAGTCATTTAAAGCCAGCCGAGGCTGGTTTGAGAATTTTAAAAAGAGGAGCGGTATTCACTCCATTGTCAGACATGGTGAGGCAGCAAGTTCAGATATGAAGGCAGCTGAGGATTAGATAAAAACATTTTCCGATCTAATAAAAGCCCAAGGATACATCTCTCAGCAAGTCTTCAATTGTGATGAGACAAGGCTGTTCTGGAAAAAGATGCCGAATAGAACATATATAACGGCAGAGGAGAAGATGATGCCAGGCCACAAACCTATGAAGGACAGATTGACTCTAGCACTGTGCGCCAATGCGAGTGGCGACTGCAAGATCGAGGAGCACACCCAGGAACTGACGACTGCGGAGATACAAGAGGTAGTCACAGCAGCATACTGAGGTTATGCAAGTAATTGGTTTTGAGGAGTCAGAGGAGGAGGTTATTTCTACAAGTGAGATAAAGGAGATCTTAGGAATGTGGGAGAGAGTTTCACAGTTCGTGGAAAAAAAACAGAAAAAGTTGCAACAGGTCGTGCATTTGACCTTTTTAATGACACTTGCCTAACTCATTTCCGGAACATTCTGAGAGGGAGGAAGAAACAAACCTCTTTGGACATGTTTTTTTCTAAACGGCCTACAGGTGAAAGCGAGAAAAATGTAGCGAAAAAGGCAAAGACCAGTGAGGATATCTAATTTATTTCTTTACATTCTCTTTTTTTGTTTTTGTGCAATAAATATTTGATATTTATAAATACGTTTTTATTATTAAAAACCACGTAACAAAAATAACTGGGGTGACATTTTGGAGGTTGGAACGGATTAATGGTAGTTCAATTGTTTTGTATGGGGAAATTTGCTTCGAGATACGAGTAATTCAAGATACGAGCAAGGTTGCGGAACGAATTAAACTCGTATGTCGAGGTACCACTGTATGTAACAAATAGAATGAAAAAGCACGATTGTTTTTTAAAACAATTGAAAAAAACGTTCTCTAGTGTACTAATACTCAATGAAAAATATTGGGGAGGCTTAGCTCATAAAGGAAGAACCTTCCAGCGCTTTCGCCAATTTAGTTCACCAGGCCGCTTTTTCAGTTATAATTCTGTATTGGACGATTAAATACCATAACAAAGATTCCGCTATTCAGTTATGCATATATAAGCAGAATCGTCCAATACAATATTAGAGTTCTGAAAAGCGGTCTATTTCTAAGATTAATAAATAAAATACTCGGCTTTATCACCGACCTGAGGCCGCTAGTGTTCAGCAACAGTCCATAGATGGCGTTTAGTTTTAGCGTCTATTTTGATGGGAGTGTCGGCCTTTGGTTTTATAGATCAAATCCCTCCCGGCAAATTTTTATATATATTCATGTTAATGTAACCCTTTATTTAAAATATTCCTGAAGGACATAAACCATAAATCAACAAACATGTATATATCCATGTTTTGCGGCGGCTACTGGAAGACATAAAGAGGAAACGACCAGAAAAATGAGTTTCTCGGGATTGAATTCTCCACCACGACAAAGTCAGACCTTATATTATTTCAATTTTGAAATTCATGGCTTAGACCAAACTTACAATACTTCCTCAGGACCCATACTCACCTTATCTTGCCCTAAATGACTCTTTCTTAAACTGTAAAATGAGAATGTCATTTTTAAAGAAAAACGATTCAAGTAACGAGGAATTATAATAGACAATTTTCTGAAGTTTTCCGATGTTTTAAAAAAGAGACGACTTTTTAAAAAATGCTAAAATAATTATGAAGCAAGATGGCATTGGTTTTAAATTTGGAAGAGATTATTTCGATAATTACTAAATAATATATATATATTTATTTTGTATTGTTAAAATTAGGATGTTTTATACGTTTTACTTTGCTGTTAATCCTTAATAACTATTTCCAAATCTCTACATGTCCAAATATTCGGGCGCCAGTGGCTGCAGAAAAGCAGACCACAAATTTATTCATCTATGGCACATGTAGAGACCTAAAGCTCTACCGGCTAGCAATAAATGTTGAAGGGGAAATTAACCAATCCTTTTTGGCTAAACATATTTTATTTCGGTCAAATAAAATAAACTTTCAATGTACATCAGAGGGTAGATAAAACAAAAAAAAATCCTAGAAAATATTACGCGCATATAAGATTTAAAAAAAAGGATTTTATTAAACTATATAAGGTTAAAATAGGGAGGAGATTAAAAATAATATGTATATAAACTAAAAGGCCTATCATGCCAAAATCCTATATATCCCCACGTACCTGGTTCCAGCCACTCAAGTCCATGATTGGAAAATAGAGGCCAAGGCCGCAGCCAGGCTTGCGCTTTCAGTCCTCAACTCCCAGTCCTCAGATTCTCCCAGGAAAAAATTTCAAACTAACTAAGATGTAAATATCCGCTCCCTTGCCCCAGTGTTGCTGGACTCACCCCCCCCCCTTTCTGTGAAAAATATATTAAATATAAAAATTATTTTTTTAAAATTCACAAAAAAAAATAAAATAAAAATTAGAAAATATTGAATAAAAAATATATAATTAATTTTGTAAGATCTGGGCATCTTGGGGTCAGCTTTGGAAAGGTTCAGGGCTCGTGGTGAAGGTGGTGTTCTGCCTGAAGATGGTGATTGCAACATCCACCGTAGGCTTGTGGCTTGCCCATAGGCATGCTGGAGTCTGGCTTTGTACTGGTGGAGTCAAGTCAAGAACCATAGGTCAGTGGCTTGACTACAGGGAAGGGGTGTATGAGTCCATCTTGGACTCTGGTTTGGATTCAAGTCGGTCACCATGGGACATGTGGCTCGACCACCAGGAAGGGGTGTCTGAGTCCATCTCAGACTAGCTTGGTAGGGCCAGGTCATCCACCACAGGTCAGGTGGCTTGACCACAGGAAGGGGTGTCTGAGTCTATCCTGGACTCTGGCTTGTTGTTGTCAAGGCTGAAGGTAGCCTCAGGCTCCATCTCTACACCTCAAAATCACTGAGGCTTGCGGCTTAGATGGACAAAGGTGTGACATGTTTAGGTGGGGTTCTGGGTGATTTTGGCATACTATTGTTACGAGGTGCCCTAACAGTATTAATTTTTATTTGCAAACTGCCGAAGAACTTTTAATGAAAGTACCTTGTATAGCGACATAATTATTTTCGAGGGAAGTCTTGGCTTTGACACGGCGGTGGAATTCTGGAGTAAGTCACAGAAAATGCAGTTTTTAGATCCCTTGGCCTCAAGGTCTGTTTAGCAATTTTGAGTTTGTCATTCTTAATATATCTCCATGACATCTCTACCAAAATGTCATTTAGAAAAATTAGGAAAGACAAAAGTAAGGTTGACAAAACAATTTAATTACCAACTTGTTTAATTAAAAGAACAGATGCACACAATGAGAGAAAGATATTGAATAACAAAATATGTACAATAATAATCCTCTGATTAATTCAAAAATACTCTGCCACAATATATAAGCCTATTTTAAATATATATTTCATAATTTAATAGCTCTTAATAAAAATGGAGATTTTATTTTTCTTTTTAAAAAGTGTTTACTTCATATTTGATTTTTAATGAGGGTTACACAGATATGAGATTTGATCCAAATACTCTAATAGAAATATCATATATCAAAATTATAATTACGTTGATAAAAATTGAAAAAAAAAACGTTTAATATTTTATTCATAATTATACAAACAAATGGTCACCTCCTCTTCATATGTCAGCTTTCCAATACTGAATATTTCAGACAGACTAGGAATTCCCAATCTCAACCTGGAAACTCAGGAAAGTCTTCAAAGAAATAAATTTGCTTAGCGCCACCTAATATCTTATACTTCCACCCCGCCATTGTGAATAAAATTAAAAAGACTTAAGTATAAAGAACAACTCAGCTAGTTAACGACATCTTAAGTTTATTTTTAGTTTTGGCAACTTTACTTAAATTTTGGAAAGTTCGTTTATATTGCTGGGAGATTAATTTCTGTTATTAAAGGAACATTATTTTTGTTATTTAACAAACACACTATTTATTTTATTGTGAACTTTATTTATATTTAAAAACATTTTTTTCGGGGAAAAATGTATTGTAAAATCAATAAATACTATACGGCAATGTTGTGTGACAATTACAAACTTTGTCTTTCTCTTTTGCTCTAATTTGTAATTTCTTTATGTTATTGTATTTATTCAACTAAAATTTCTCTTTCAATATAATCCGGACTTGTGGAGCTTACAAAAATAACTAATTAGAAGTAAGCCTAATAAATATTTCTTCGCTTAAAAGTAATGTATAATCATCGATAGAGTTTTGGTTTCATAAAGTGTCATCCACCCTTAATTATAGTAATTTGCCGTTTGTATAAATTACCGTATGGATAATTAGAGTTTTAGTAATGTCTAAGGGCAATATATGGGCAAACGGAAACGACTCACTATTGAAGAAAAATTACAAATAATTGAACAATTAGATAAAGGTGTAAATATCAGGCAATTACAAATGCATTATAAAATTGGAGAGCAAACTGTTCGTGATATTAAAAAGAAAAAGAATAATATTTTATCCTTTACAGCATCAGCAGAATACAACTGTATGGATTTAAAAAACGTAAATCATTGAAAAGGTCAACCTACAAAGATTTAGATAGTGCAATGCTAGAATGGTTTAATCAACAATGTGCAAGTGGTAAACCAATTAATTGTTTAATTTGTGCAAATCAAGCAAAGTTCTTTTATCAAAAATTGGGTTTTGAAGGTGAATTTTCAGCTTCGTCTGGTTGGTTAACACGATGGAAACAAAGGTATGGTATTAGAGAAATAAGTATTCAGGGTGAAAGTCTTAATACTGATCATAATGCTGCCAAAGAATTTCAAACAAATTTCAAAGAATTTATTACTCAAGAAGATTTGTCTCCAGAACAAATATATAATGCAGACGAATTTGGTTTACATTGTAAATGCTTACCTACACAAACTCTTGCATATCAGAATGAAAAACAATCTCCAGGAATTAAAATGAGTAAAGAACGAATAAAAATTTTATGTTGTGGGAATGCAACAGGAAATCATAAATTAAAACTTGTTCTGATTGGTAAATCAAAGAAACCACGATCATTTAAAGGAACTGTATCAATTCTAGACAGCTTACCACTCAAATACTATAGTCAACATTCAGCTTTGATGGACCGTGACATTTTTGCAAATTGGTTTCATCAAAATTTTGTATCTGAAGTTAGAGATTATTTAGTAACTCTTCGATTGCCACCTAAAGCTGTTCTTCTACTAGATAATGCTCCATCTCATCCTATTGAAGAAGTTTTAAAGTCAGATTACGGAATGATCTTTGTAAAATTTCTACCTTCCAATGTCGCATCCTTAATTCAACCTATGGAGCAAGGTGTTATTTCATGTTTAAAACGATTCTATAGAGCACAACTTCTACAAAGGTATGTCAAAGAAGGTATTGGTTTAAAATCATTTTGGAAATAATATTATATTCTTGATGCAATCAACGATATAGCTTCAGCATGGGATAATGTAAAGATAACCATAGGTAGATCCTTGAAAAAGCTTTTTACTGATGACAATGCAAATGAAATTTAAAATAGATCTTTGGAAGAAGAAATGGTAGTGGCTACATCTCACAATGCTCAGTCGTTAGATGTTGGAGAGAATGTAGATAAGGATAATGTAGTGCAATGGCTACACTGTGACGATGATGACCCAGGATTCCAGAACCTAACTGGAGAAGACATTGTAGATCAAATTCTGACTATAGAGAAGGATCCTCAAATAAATAAAGATGAAGAGAAATTTACTCCTAAAACGCCCCATTCCACAGCTCTAGCCTACATTGAAGGATTACTTGAATATTTAGAAGGAGAAGATGACAGTCTACTTTGTGATAAAATAGCCCTGCACAAACTTCGGACATCAATAAAAAGGAAAGAAACAGCTTCAAAAAGAATACAACCTTAATTTTGCGCCATTATAAAATTATAAAGCTACAACTTGCTTTTTCATTAATTAAAAATATATATACAAAGAGAGTTCAATTAATATGGAATAAAATTATTTTAATGAATTCAGTACATTATATTCAAATCATGGATTTTTAAATGTGCTCAGTACATTTATTTAAAAATGGCTAGAAACATTTTGATTGTTGTATAGATATTCATCTCTCGCATGACAGAATAAATTTAAGTCTATGTTTGGCCATTAGCAAAGACAAAATAAAGTAGTGATTTATGAGAATCATTATTGCTGTAAAAAAAAAGAATACAAGTTTTTGTGGAATTGAATGGGCATCTACTCATTTTAAATAACATATGCTTAGAAATTGTATGGATTGGGGAGAACAAGACCAAAAATGGAATTCATGGACAATTTCAGTGTAGCATCAAAAGACTAGCCATAGAACGGAAGCTCTGAGAGGACAGGAATACTGCCAGCCACCAACCTATGGCTGGTTGAGGAGAAATAGATAGACCCCACAATACCATAAAAAGATTAGCCATAGAAAGGGAGCTCTGAGAGGACAGGAATACTGCCAGCCACCAACCTATGGCTGGTTGAGGAGAAATAGATAGACCCTACAATACCATCAAAAGACTATCCATAGAAAGGAAGCTCTGAGAGAACAGGAATACTGCCAGCCACCAACCTATGGCTGGTTGAGAAGAAATAGATAGACCCCACAATACCATAAAAAGATTAGCCATAGAAAAGAGGCTCTGAGAAAAAAGAAATACTGACAGCCACAGACCTATGGCTGTTTGAGGAGAAATAGATAGACCCCACAATATCATAAAAAGATTAGTCATAGAAAGGAAGCTCTGAGAGGACAGGAATACTGCCAGCCACCAACCTATGGCTGGTTGAGGAAAAATAGACAGACCCTACAATACCATCAAAAGACTATCCATAGAAAGGAAGCTCTGAGAGAACAGGAATACTGCCAGCCACCAACCTATGGCTGGTTGAGAAGAAATAGATAGACCCCACAATACCATAAAAAGATTAGCCATAGAAAAGAGGCTCTGAGAAAAAAGAAATACTGACAGCCACAGACCTATGGCTGTTTGAGGAGAAATAGATAGACCCCACAATATCATAAAAAGATTAGTCATAGAAAGGAAGCTCTGAGAGGACAGGAATACTGCCAGCCACCAACCTATGGCTGGTTGAGGAAAAATAGACAGACCCTAGAATACCATCAAAAGACTATCCATAGAAAGGAAGCTCTTGAGAGGACAACCATACTACCAACCTAGTTGAGGAAAAATAGATAGGTACTTAGAACTAAGCAAAATACAGAAATGATGCAATAAATCCTAATTGCACTTGGCAATATAATACCAGATAAAGCTACACCTAAGTGGACACCATGGGTGCTCACAACTATGTGAAATCTGTGAATAAGGACATTCTGGTTGAATTGTGACACCAGGACAATATTGAAGTAGGTGCAGGACAAATTTCAATGACAATGAGGGAGTTGTCAAACTGGTATGGGATCAAATCAATAAGTGTCCTGAAGTTTGTCCAGGCCACATGTCAGCATATGAAGAAAGTCTGATGAGCTTAGAAATGGTTGATAAGAGCAGATGCTGGAATAAGCAGAGGAAGCTCAAGGCTGAAGAAAAGTCAGCGATCACATGGTTGCAAAATCAAGGACTGCAAGAGGACTGTCTATTCAAGGATAACTAAGCTGGACTGTACAGAATGCTTCCTGGAAGTGTAGCAGAATCACATACTCTAATAAGAAGACAGCTTGAGGTGTAAAGACTAAACCCTAAGAACACTGTCTATTCAAGGATAACTAAGCTGGACTGTACAGCAAGCTTCCAGGAAGTGAACAGGATCACATACTATGATAGGAAGAAATCATGAGGTGCAAAGACAAAACAATAAGAATATTCTTATAATATTTTTGTAATTTGTAACAAGAAGACTGTCTATTCAAGGACAACTCAGATGGACTGTATAGAATGCTTCCTGGAAGTGAACAGGATCACATACTATGATAGGAAGACAGGTGCAAATGTGCACAAAGACTAAACCACAAGAAGACTGACAATGGAATTAGTGTGGCAAGTGCCTCTCACCTCTTTCATTTAAAATGCTCAGAATAAAATGTAATTCTAGCTGTATCCCCAATACAAACCCCCTCGTCTTTATTTTAGCTGTCACTCTCTTGTATCTTAACCATTGCATTTGCCATTACAGCACCATAAACGTTGAAATCCTATCTTACAAATATAATTTGGATATCTTCATTATTAGCATATTATTAAGAAAATACTAAATCATTAGATGAAGAGTAGAGACCTCCATGAGAAGACATTCATGCTAGAGGACGCCTCTCTACACACTGACGAGTTTTCATTGTCAAAATTTACCATTTTTACATCAGTCATCACAACAGTCTTTGATTTC
This sequence comes from Cordylochernes scorpioides, assembly GCA_030710605.1. NCBI lineage: Eukaryota > Metazoa > Arthropoda > Arachnida > Pseudoscorpiones > Chernetidae > Cordylochernes > Cordylochernes scorpioides. The sequence goes on along the minus strand of CP092873.1, from coordinate 46,673,768 downwards.
CAGACTTAAGTCTGGTCATCTACAGACAATGACTTTCCAGAATGGTTGCAAGGCTTTCCCACTATGTACTAAGTCTCAACCTGCAAACACATTAACACATTATTGACTGTTTTGACTCATCCATTGATGAGTTCTACTCTTCCCCGGCAAACACCATCGCAAGTCTCAAGCTTTACAAGCTTGATACCCTAATTTGATTGACTGGAGATAAGAAAGAAGAAGACCATTTTTACTATACAGCAACTCTCCCATAAGAGGGCGCTTTTACTTAAAGGATACTTTGGCTGTGCAACTAGATGTCCTCTACAGAGCCTATCTCCTCTTTTTCCATACCACTTACTTGTAGCGAGAGAACAAGAATACATATATGGTAGGACCTCTAAGAGAGATACCTCTTAATAGAGAACAGTTTTTATCACACCCAAATTACATTTTTTAGCATTATAATCTCTTCAGTAAGAAGGCATCTTTCTCTAAAAGTCACTTTGACTCTGCAACTAGGTGTTGTCCTGTAGAGAAAGAGGTTCTACTGTAATAATTTTTATAATTACAAACAAATTTGAAATTTTCACTTTACTATTTTAAAATTATTATTATTATGTTATAGAGGATCTGACTGTGGTGAACCCTCCCAGTGTTTTCCCCAATTTAATCTACCAGACTGCTTTTAAAAGCTCTAATACCGTATTGGATAATTTGGCTTATAAATGCTACACTGAAGGGTGGAATCCTAGAAATAGCATACAAGCAAACTATGGACATAGGTTTATAGGACAGTATATTCCATAATTTACTTGAATGCTATTTCTAAAATTCCACTCTTCACACAGTGCAGCATATACAGTAGAACCTCCCTTTAGCGGACACCTCTCCACAAAAGACAGTTTTCCTTTGCAAAATTACAACTTTTTATAATTTAGCAACCCTACGGTAAGAGGACACCTCTCCCTAAAGGACACTTTGGCTCTGAAATTAGTTGTTGTCCTTTACAGAGAGGTTCTAATGTATAAGCGGAATTTTCCAATACAGTGTACATTGTATACAGTCTAAATGGCCAGTCTAATGGCTATTTCAAGCCATCGAATTTATAAAATAACAACAAAACCTACCCCACTTGCTCGAAATGTAGTTTGGCACCTGAAGCTCCAGAGCACATTTTGGTTTGAATTAGATGTACTAAACAGGACCTTTGGGAGAGGCCGCTACTTATCATAAAATAGCTTGAGGAGCATGAACTCATGGAATTCGTGTAATCTTTACACAAGGGGATAATAAACAACAACAGTCTAAAAATCGGCCTGGTAGATTAAATTGGTGAAACCACTGGGAGGGTTCACCATTGATGAACTAAGCCCTTCCAATATTTTTTCATCGCAGTAAGAACAGGAGAGGTTTATTTTATGTGTAAAAGAAACTTTCGTGCTTTAATGTTTTCTTATATATTAAGTGGTGCATTATTGCCTTATAATTAATCTTTATTTGCTTATCCATTGACATGGCAATATAAGTAGCAATATAAACAACAAGTATAAAATATATGGCAGAATGTAAGGTATAAACATAGGTATATATATGTTAATTTAGCTATAGGAACAGGTTAGATTTATAGCAGAACACAAGTATGTGCTTGAGATCCATTTAGGGTGTTGGTACATTAGAATGAGATCCTGATATCCTGTACCACGGTACAAATGTTTAAAAGCTCTTACCTAATGGTACTGTAATGGTACAGATGTTTAAAGGTTCAGACCAAATGGTACTGCAATGGTACAGATGCATCCTCTAGAGATTCTGAGAGAATGGTACAGTAGGACGTGTGTTCTGAAGATTCTGATAGATTAGTACATGCTGAGTTCTAACTACATGGTACAAAGGTATGGATCCATACTATTAGCAAAATAAATTTCAATTAGTCTTATCAAGCAGTCAAATGGATATGCTTAGTAGAATCTGTCAGAATAACAAGAATGTTTTGTAGATTTTGGCAGAGAATTGTAAAATATATTTGGCATCTCTATTTGAAAATTGAAGCTCTTGGCATATCTTTCTTGTACTTCTTTGAGATCAGAGGCTCTGTATTTTCTGCACATACAGTAGACATAAATGTTAATGTAAAAAAATCATTGTTACTATTTAAATACAAAAAAACTAAACGATATGTTACTTTATTACAATAAAAACTGGATCAGCTTTCAAGCAAAGTTGCTTTTCCTCTTCTTTCTTATCTCTACTCAACAAACAAATTAGGGTATCAAGATGGCTTCCAGCTCACGTTGGAATTCCTGGAAATGAGCTAGAAGATTCTGGCAAAGGCTGGAGCCCTTGGCCTACCTGAAGCCAGAGAATCTACCACCCAACTAGACGAAAGAGACCTCCTCCGTACCATCAAAACCCAATGCCTGCAGGAATGGAAATCTATTGCTGCACATGACTGGTACAGAGCAGGAGGGACAAGCACAGATTCTGTGTGTCCTCCCAAGAGAAAAACAGTCTTTGATTTCCAGACTTAAGTCTAGTCATCTACGAACAATGAATTTCCCGAATGGTTGCAAGGTTTTCCAAATATGTATTAAGTGCATTTCTCAACCTGCAACCCCAAAACACATTATTGACTGTATTGACTCGTCCATTGATGAGCTCTACTCTTCCCCGCAGACACCATCAAAAGTCTCAAGCTCTACAAGCTTGATACCCTAATATGATTGAGTGGAGATAAGAAAGAAGAAGTTTGTAGAGCTTGTTGATGGTGTCTGCTGGGGCTGAGTAGAGCTAATCAACGGATGAGTAAATAATGTAGTTTGGGGTTGCAGGTTGAGAATTGCAAAATGTCAATAATGATGTAAAAAAAAAATCCTATTCAAAATAAGCTAACATATCATATTACAGGTTCTCATCAGTGTGGTGCAGGCTGCATTTTTAACAATATTGTAGCGAAGCATTTTTATTTTATTTTAATAACAGAGTATTATTTTTTATGTTTATATTTTGCTACTTTGTTATCTTCCCCACATTGCTTATCTTTTGTTTACCATTCATAGTTTGTCTTTTGGATGAAATAAATTGTTGTCTCATCCTGAAGTTTTTGTCTTCCCTAATTTTCCACGTGGCAATATTTTAACTTTTTATGATGAACTTAAGAACTGGTAGTATATATAGACTAACCTCGTTCTAATGGGTCAATGTAGAGATATTGTAATCCTGTACATTTTTGTGTCTTATTAAATTGCTAGAGAACTATAAAATGAAAGTTTTTTTGTCTCTGTTCCTTAATAAAGGATAAATGAAGCCTGTAGCAGCTGGAAATAACTGATGTAGTTATTATAATCTAAAGTATAGGATATATATTATTTTTTCTTTAATTTTAAATATTAAAAAAATAAATGGCTCTATGAAATGTAAATGAAAAAACAGAGTAAAATGTTTTGAATAGGAATAATAATCAATATGTTCAAGCTTGCTATAGTTTGGCATGGCTGTAAAAAATAATATAATTTACAAGTGTTAAGTAAAAAAAAAAAGAGTTTTCTTCTAACCAACTGTGGTGGAATGAGCAACCTTCAAATTCAAGCTATAAACTCTGGCAACTGAGGCGTAGTAGGAGCTTGAAGCCTTTAGCCTTGACATCACCAAGACAGAGTCTTAGGTAGACTTAAAATGCACTTTCCTTGTGGTCTCGCCACATGACCTATAGTGGCTGACTTGACTATACCAGCACCAAGCCCGACGCCAAAATGGACTCTAAATAAATGCTCCTTTCCTATGGGTAAACTTCAAACTCGTGGTCCCATGGTGGCTGATCATGGTGGTACACTATCTCTACCACGAGTCCTGAACGTTCTCCAAGCAGATCCCAAGATGGCCAGGTCCCTTCATATATGTTGATTTTTATTTTAATAACAGACACTTTTTAAAATCCATATTATTTTTATGATGAATTTCAAAACATTATAATTTTTTTCTCACAGAGAGAGAAGAGTTGTGATATTTTGGTCTAATTTTGGCAATGGGGTAAGTAGTGAGATATATATATATTTTTTAGATTTTAAGAGGAGAAGAAAAATAGTAATCAAGAGGAGTTGCTCAACAGCGATGAACATGCAGCAGTTAGCTGCGGCTCTGGTCACCTTAGGCTCCTTTATTTCAATCCTAGAGGTTTCGTAGTAATGGGTTACTGAAGGTAGGTAGAGCAGGATGAATTGTTTTCATTGGCACAGATATTTATTTTATCTGGAAAATAAAGGAATGCCTCCCAGAAATAGGCGGCGCCGTGAAATTCCTGGTCAGACCAAAGACTATATAGCTTGTGGCAAATTCTTGGGGCCCTGTCACAGTACCACCCCAATGTAATTACATGGTTTATGATGAGAATGGGGGGAGATAAAGTGGATGGCGGAAATCGGGAGACAAGAAGAGACCATGTGGCTCACCCTCAGTAGAGGATTTCACTAAAGGAGGGAGATATGGAGAAACCATGTGGTCTACCTTCAATAGAGAAAGGCACTGAAGGAGGGAGATGTAGAGAGACCACATAGCCCACCCTCAGTAGAGGAAGGCACTGAAGGAGAAAAATATGGAGAAACCATGTGGTCTCTGAAGATAGTATCGACCTTTAAGCATAATTTATTTATTTGTATATGATCTTTCTATCTTATATATATTTCTAATATATAATTGAAATTGTACCTTATCAGTAAAGCCTCCATTATTTATCATACTCTGTTCTCGAATGTACTTTGGAAAGGTGAAATAGCATACAGTAGAACATCATTGTAACAGCCTCTTTTATAACAACAACTTGTTTTAACCATTATGTTAAGACCCCCATCCAAATCAGAACTGTTTAGAGAGAGATTGTGATTATTATAACAACATATAGAATCTTGGTTCCCCAAGTGAAGTTGTTATATCGAGGATCAACTTAGTTTAGTTTAAAATAACTGCCATAAAGCTTGTCTGTAAACCCATCTCAAGGCTATCAAAGGTTCAAAATGCTAGTTGAAACCTCCATGTATGTTGTTTTCAGAAGACGAAGTGAATGATGACAACAAGCTGTAACCACGCTCTTTAAGCCACAGTGAATGACTTCACCCAGTACTACTACAGACAAGTCTTCCTCAGTGTTTCTATTTATTTACAAAGATTTTATTTGTCTACCCATATTTGTTTTACCATGATTTTTAGTGTTTTGGGTAAATTCTTTCTCAAATGTGTATTCTTCAGAAATATTCTCATTTAATTTACCTATAAATGTTGTGTAGTTCCATGCAAAGAGCATAAGCCTATATTGCTAAACCCAAAAGGCATTACATTTTTTTGGGTCAAATTTCATCCTTTTGGTTAGTAGCCCTTAAAGCCATATTAAATAGGGGCATTAAACTCGCACAGAAACTTCTTTGAAACTTCTTCAAAGCAGATTGAACAGAATTCAATCATTACGAAACTTTTCAAAAACTCTAGCCAAGGGACCCAAACCAAACTTTTGAGCATTTTACCTAAAAAAACTATTGAGATATCTTATATAAAATCATCTCGAAGTCCTAGAAGTAAAATAAGGTAGACTATCAATAAAAAATGTACTCAGTTATAGACAGCCTGGGTCGCTAGATATAATAACCACAAAGTGTCTTATAGATAACTTAACTTGAATGCTTAACTATATTTTAGGATTTTCTGCTGAACTAGAACTCTGGTAGCAACTTTATTTTATTTATTAGCCAATGAATAAATAGAATCTAGTAAATATTTGTCTTGTTACTTCCATAGACCTATGAAACGTCAGTTTTTGTCTTTACGTCTGAAGAAGGGAACAATGAACCTCTAGGACATCTTATCATTTGTTACCCATCCCCAGTATACTTTGTACAGACAATGGTAATACATCTTAGTTAGCTGAAGCAGGGCTTGCCCGAAAGCTTTCTTTGATTAGCTCAATAAAAAGGAATTGCGGCGTTATATTATTTTTTGTAATTGTAATTATGATATACGTAGTTAGCAAATATTTACTGTAAATGCATAAATTGCCTACACAGGTAGTAAATTTTTGACTTCTGCACTTACCATTTGCCAGAGACCTGTTTGGATACTTGAATCACTGATGTGTTGCAAAAATTTGGGGATTCCACAGCGGGATTCGATTCTACTTCATGGCAGACGAAATTCGACGATTTTTCTCTTCATATCTCATTTAATTAAGCTAACCAGAGCTTATGTTAGCTTGTCACCCGTGTATAACAATTAAAAATCAATTAATAAATGTCGTCCAAGTTTAATAAAATTATAAAATATTTAATAATATTTGTATGTGTTGTTCCCAGAGAAGGTAGTGATGGAATAATGGAACACAGAAGACATACTTTAAATAGGCTACATTTGTTGTGACGTTTTAATATCATTTCTTAAATCTATGTGAACTTATGTAAGTGAAAAAAAAAATATTTTGAATTGTTTGTTTATTGCTTTTTGTCACGATCCCTTTGACACGGCTAGGATTTCTGGGGCGTATACAAGTCTCCAATTGTCCGTGTTGGTTTATGGGATTCTCGCCTCTTTGATAGTGGACAACCAGTTGATCAGGTGTCTCCGGACTCATCTGGAATTGGAAAGGTCTTTCATAGCTTAGGAATGGCTTTTAATGAAGTTGGTTACTTGATGCTGTTGTAGATGGTAGACTGAATTGGCCGAATTTTCGTAGAGTCAGCAGCTTAGATGATATCATGTCTGAGGATTGTAGAAGAGCTGCTGCGTTATGTTGGGTAACATCACAGGGCGTCGATTATTCTGCTGAGGCTTCTTGTGAATTTATTGTTGTTGAACAGATGAAGTCGAATTTGTAGTAAATACTGATTGTTGTGGGCATCATGGGCAAACTTTTTAGGGAAGGTTGACAAAGGATAATTGCAGGTTGAATTGAGCAACTATTTTGTACATGTGTACAGATCTTCCAATACTCGTCGCATTTGCTTCAGCAGAGTATAGAGAGTCAAGTGAGGGATCAGTTCGCTGATTCCAGGATTATCTGGGTTGAAAATGGCGCGAATGGCTGCTAGTCAATTGAGACAAATATGGTTACTTGTCCGTGCACAATCAGAAGAGATCTGGTGGCATACAGGATTGCTAGGTATTCTGCTCGGAAGGAGGTGGCAAGATCATGCAGCTTCATGTTTTGGAGCATTGAAAAGCCGAGATCCATTCGGGAGGCCCGGAAAATCTCTTGAAAGGAAAGTAGTTTCGAGCTTCCAGATAGTCAGATGAGCTCTATTAGAAATTTATAATGTAGGGCATCCAGTATGGAAGATAAATGGAGTTTTGGGAGTACAAAGCGGAGAATTCCTCATGAAGGCTCCGTAGTTATTGGTACACCTTCTTGCCCAAGACGTCAAAAAGGCGGAGAAGAGCTTCTGGATTATCAATTTGAGTGTTTTAGCCAGAGTACAGGTGAATTAGGAGCACCTTTGGTGGACAATTATTTGTTTGGTTGTCAAATGTTGCACCTGGAATTTTAACTGCATCCTATATTACAATTAGCTGTGGTACAGAGACTTCCCCCCAATTTGGCAGGTTTCAATTGATTAGTTTGTTAATTGAAACAAGTGCAATTTCATCTGAGTGTCCAGAGATAGGATATACTGGAGGGGTGACATCAGCCGTGTGATGTTTGAAGCACACATATACCACCACATAAGTATTGTCCATAACAGAATATCTCGCTGGGACAACTGGGCTAGACAACGAGGGTGACAAAGGTCATTAAGAACATAGTTTACTCTCTCAATGTTACCTGGAGTACTACATCGTTAGCTACCATCTGACCATTATGTTGTAACATCATTTTTCTTGTCAATTTCAGAATATCGTGATTTTGAAGAGAGTTGGGTAATTTTTTTGGTTCCTTATTTATAGTGCTCTGGAACCATTCCAATATAAATATCAGTATGTGTTTTTTTTTTTTCAATTTAGTTCAATGTGTTTTTGAAGCGACCTTTTTTTAGATGAATTTTGAAGAATAGGGGAAGGTTCTGCTCCTTCTCTTTATATTCTTTATATGTATAGATAATATATGATATCAATTTAGCAAATTTTGATTTATTCGGGCCTTTAATAGGTTGTTAATATATTTAATAAATATTGAACTTTAAACGTAAGGTTACTAAAAAAAAAACACATTTAGGATCCATTTCTGACACAGGATGAGAGTTTACATCTGGCTTCATAGAGTCATTACAGAAATTATAATTCCAAGCCTTTTTAAAAAGTCGCACATGCAATAAACGAATTTGTGGCCGCCTATAACCCGGGGGGAAATAAATTTATACTGGGCGATCGAGAGGCAAAATGCGGTAAAACGAAGCAGATAGTATGTTATAAATTCCATTTTGGACATTTCCAAAATTAAGTTTTAAGATTTATATTATTTAGTATCAATGTTTGATACCACTGTTGGGTTTGCTAATCAAAAGTAAAATATATTACATATTATATATATATATACACACACAATACATTATTTTTAGTAATAGCCCAAAAATTGGAGGAAAGAAATAAAGGCCATTAGTAAAATGCTTTGTCGTTTGAAGGCAAACGTGCTAAAGTCCGGGCTGTGACTGCCCGGCAGCGCATGTGTAGTCAGGTGTTCACCCAACTCACATTGACTGAGATGTAGTGTAGTAACCACACTACTTCCCTCCAGTAGGATTCTTAAAGATCCTATGGGGGTGTTGACGTAACTTTTGGCCTACTACGTGAAGGTATGGTGTCTTTTGGGTTTTGTTTCTGGTCCTTTGTGGTTGAGAACGGCATCAATTCTTCTGATTTGAAGGCGGGCAAGACACAATCGATGGAAACCCAGGAATATATTTTTCAAATTTTAAGCTTCAAAATTTTTGGGCTTCGAGATAAATCTTGGTCTGGACCGTCGTAAATGGCGGTTAGCGGCGGCGGTATTAGTTTTTGATGGAGGTAGACATGGAAAAACATGTCTTTAGTAGTTTAGGCACAAAAACATGCCGATCTCCTTGTGGGGAATTTGGTGCGGGTTTGGAGAAAAACATGGCGGGCCTGAAACCTTTTAAATACTGTAGGAAAGCTTGCCGAGGTATGATTTTCGGAAAAGGTTCTGTGAAGGAACCTGGCAGTTGTCTTGCCAAGATATTTTTTTCATTGAAGAATGTATTCTTAGGAGAAAAGGGGAAGCTTGGTGAACCAGGTTAAGGAGTCGTGACAGCAGCTATGAAAATCTCTTTTAAAATATGAGATTTTCGCAAGGTGCTCCGGTTACGATGTCGGAGTGCCCTTTCATCATGAAAACTTTAATAATTATTAATTATAATTAAAAGATGGTTATGGAAGGCCATCTCCTAGGGCCTGCCAGGATGACCTATATATATATAGGAATGCAGGTATCTAACCAGGTGTAAGAGTGAGGGCTCCCTGGAACTGTAGACCCCATCAGTGATGCTGAAGATCCAAGTTGGCTCCAAAGCCATCGAAGGCGACTCTCCGACTCCAGGCCGGCGAGAGAACATCAGCGTAGCCTCCAAGAATTCACAGGAAGCCTTGCCCGCTCAAGACAGATTCCGGAGTCGGTAGAAATTAGGGTTTGCATCGTGCCTCAATTTGCAACCACATCCAGGTTTTGAAAGGAGACCAGGACAATAGGTCTGATGGAATCTGGAGAACATCGAGGATCGTTCCACAAGTCTTACTGAGACTGCATCTGTCTCATATCAAAGTTGTAATCAGACACTTCCCTGAATGACCTATCCGCAGCCATCAAACAGCAAGACCTCCTTAAGGACAAGAAACAGGAATTCCGGCACTGGGCCCATAAATTCACACAAGACCTCCAGAAACACCCCTGACATAAGCCAGACTGAGTTATCTCATCACCAAGAACACACCAATTGACCCCCTTCTCTCAAATTACATCAACCAAGAGAACACCTCCAGCAACACCCCTGACAAAACCAAAGACTGAGTCATCTCATCACCAAGAACGCACCAATTGACCACCTTTACCAAAATTACATCAACCAAGAGAACACCTCCAGCAACACCCCTGACATAACCAAAGACCGAGTCATCTCATCACCAAGAACGTACCAATTGACTACCTTCTCCCAAATTACATCAACTAAGAGAAGACCTCCAGCAACACCCCTGACATAACCAAAGACATCTTATCACCAAGAACGCAGCAATTGACCACCTTCTCCCAAATTACATCAACCAAGAGAACACCTCCAGCAACACCCCTGACAAAACCAAAGACCGAGTCATCTCATCACCAAGAACGCACCAATTGACCACCTTCTCCCAAATTACATCAACCAAGAGAACACCTTCAGCAACACCCGGGACATAACCAAAGACTGAGTCATCTCATCACCAGGAATGCACCAATTGACCACCTTCTCTCAAATTACATCAACCAAGAGAACACCTCCAGCAACACCCCTGACAAAACCAAAGACCGAGTCATCTCATCACCAAGAACGCATCAATTGACCACCTTCTCCCAAATTACATCAACCAAGAGAACACCTCCAGCAAAACCTCTGACAAAACCAAAGACCGAGTCATCTTATCACCAAGAACGCACCAATTGACCACCTTCTCCCAAATTACATCAACCAAGAGAAGACCTCCAGCAACACCCCTGACATAACCAAAGTCATCTCATCACCAAGAACGCACCAATTGACCACCTTCTCCCAAATTACATCAACCAAGAGAAGACCTCCAACAACACCCCTGACATAACCAAAAACTGAGTCATCTCATCACCCAGAACGCACCAATTGACCACCTCCCAAATTACATCAACCAAGAGAACACCTCCAGCAACACCCCTGACATAACCAAAGACTGAGTCATCTCATCACCAAGAACGCACCAATTGACCCCCGACTCCGCCTTAAAGCTGTCCACTCTCTCTCATGCCCTGTATCTCACATAACCAAGACAGCTCCACCAGACTTGTTCTAGTAGAATTGCATCTACCCCAGCTGTTATTACCTCACCATATGTTATGAGAAATATAAACTATTTTGACGCATATATTTCTATTTAAATAAAACAATTTCTACTGCCCTTACTACAATAATAAAATAATGGGATCCCATTATTTTATTATTACAGTAAGAGCAGTAGTAAATCATTTTATTTGAAAGGAAATATATGTGTCAAGATGGTTTATATTTCCCAGTTGTTATGTTAGTGAATATACTTAAGGTCTGTGAAGGGCGACTTTCTGAGATGGCTTGGAGTCTATTCTTATAGAGTGAGTTGAGACATAAGTCTCAGCTCACCGGAATGAATAGACTCAAAGGAAATATTAAATAGCTGTCTGTGTAAAACTTAACTATCAAAAATAAAAATCACTCTCTCTCTCTAGGGTATGTGCAATTCTACCAGAACCTAACCACCTATATAAGTGTCTGACTACAACTTTGAGAAGAGAAGGTTGCAATGCTCAGTAAGACTTGTGAAAACCTCCCCCTTATTTCTCCAGATTCCATCTCTATCATCCTGAAATCCTTAGTCATTAAGGACGCAGTCACCATAGAGGCATGTCAACAAACCATAAATCCTACCAACTCTAGATTCCGTCTCGAACAGGGTCGGCCTCCCGTTCATCCCTAAAGTCCACACCAACGTCCCCCACCTACCCGAAGCCAGAAAGCCACCAACAACGACGATGGGGACCAACTTGAATATTCAACATCACTGACTGAGCCACAGCTCCAGGAAGCTCCCACTGTTACACCTGGCCCCGGTAGAACCTGCATTCCCCTATTGAGGTCACCCTGACAGCTAGCCCACTCACAATCCTTACCAATATTGTTAAATTTTCCTTTTGAGATTCCACATTTTGCCTCTCCTCATTCGCATGTAAAAGATTAGTATATTTCCTCAATTATATCTTTGGAATTTTTAGGTAGTTATGACAATTGATTGAACAAAAATTGACTTAGGGAAGTCCCTTGTTTGACTTTGCTTACATAGCAAATGCTGCAAATACCTTTGCTACAATCGAAAACATTTTAATCAAATGCTTGAAATGATATGCATAAAACCGAGTTACAGATTTAAAAAATATGAATAAAGATTCATGAAAAGTTTATACAGACAGAAGAAAATAGGGTAGGTGCTTCTCCAATAATATAAAAATATTTTTTTTTTTGAAAATATAATTTTTGCAGATTTTTACATACAAACTAATTAAATAACTCTTATAACAACAAAAACGAAAATATTTAGAAACCAGATGTAAACGTTATTCCTTTGTCTCTTTACAATGATAGATTTTGGTTTCTTTACAAAACTTTGGGCTGCATATTTCTATCAAATTTATATACTATTATAAAGATGCACCAAAATATTCTGGATCATTGTTTTGTCTTCTTCAATCTCTACGCTCTGTAAATTTTCATTCATTTCTTTCTGAAGGCAAAAAGAAAATCATTCAACAATAAAAAAATGTCTGAAAAATGAAAAATCTAAAATATGATATTTTATTTTCTATTATCAAAAACTCCGCAGTATCAAATAAAGATGCATATTTGTAATTATGTTAATTTTAAATTTATCGAAATATGTTGCTTTCGTTCCATGAAATATGATGACATTTTATCATATATATCTCAAATTTTGAACCATGAATCAATACTTTTGAGTAACCTTCCGTTTATAAGCTCAATACTTATAGTCAAATACATGTTTAGAGAACAAGCTAACTTTTTTGGGCTCTTTCAGAATTTTGAAATTTCTTGTGGGGCTTTTTGGAATTAAATTTGATTTTTATTGACATTAATCAAAAGTTTTAAATGCATACTAACAACGCAGTACTCCAGATATTTACTCATACTTTATTCCATTGAGCCTTTTATTGATTGAAATGGTTGCTCGAATTTTGTAAATTTTCTCCAACACAAATACTGATGATGCACAGCATTCACATTCAGTTGGCTCGAACCTTCAGTCTATATAGGAACTCTTTAAACTATGTTGGATTTCAGATGAATGCATTGTCAATTTTCTCTAGTTTTCAAATTTTTCTGCTATGATTAATTTTGCTTTTTTTTTTTTTTTTGCACGACCTTTTTAAAAATAGATTTTTTCAAATGATTGTAACCATTATTCCAAATATTTTCTAAATTGCACCTTGGCATTATCTGAATGAAGCCGAGTTCACTTGGCTGGTAAACTACATCTTAGAAGATTGCTGTAGCCAAGGTAACTTTGTCACCAACGTTGTCCAACCCAATTCCCACCAGCGAGATACCCTAGGATTTACAATACTCACACAGCACATGTGACTCCTGGACTTGCTGAGTCCTGATATTTGGTATTATATCTTTGGTCTTAATAGATCTTGTTGGAATTTCACCACATTGTCCTTGGTCTCGGAGTTCCATTTACATGTAGACAATGGTCCAAAATATTGTCATTTGGTTTCATTCCAATTCCATAGGATTAGGGACTTGTGGTATCTTCAATCTTCAAATTTCTACAACAACATACAACAACTATGATAATCTTATGCTGGAACAAATTAATTATTTCTAAATAAAAACAAGAAAATATAATGGCAGCATTGCGGCCAAAAAGTTGCATTTGAACATACAGTTAAAGCTGTCTATAGCGCCCCTTCTTGGGACTTACCAAAATAGGGTGCTATAGAGAGGGGGAGTTATAGACGGGTCACTTTTAATGTAAATCGCATCGTACTACGTATTTAAAATCGGCGCTATAGAGAGGGAGGCGCTATAGACAGGTTTAACTGTATATCTGAATATTATATTTTTATTACAACCTTATATAATATCTCTCTAAACAAAATTCTAAAATATATATTTATATAACAATCTGGCGCCTTGTTTTTTCCATGGTGTAAATTTTTAAGTTTTTAAAGCAAAATTTATTTTTTGGTTTGAGCTTCTTTTAAATAGACCCACTATTGTAAAGGATCAGAAAAATAATACGTTGCACAAATCATTGCTATGACCATTTCTCATACGATACAAATGCATTTTATTAAATTCCAATTTGCCTCTTTCTTGAAGACACACAGGAAGAAATTATAAACAATAAAGTGGCAAAAAGTAGAAACCTACAATATGAGATTTGTGGTTTTATTTTAGAAATTACAACTTTGTACGCTTAAGAGGGTAAAGTTGGCTAACGCTTTTGATGAGGATCTTTTAAAGAATTCTAAGTTGAGTATCGTTATTTTTAGAAAGGAATGAATATTCTTCTGATTTTTCTTCATGATATAATACTGTGGTAATATAAAAACATCATGATCTTGTTCTTAAATTTCTTTTAAAGATTTTCAACTGTTTCAAAAATTGAGCTGAGAAATGTTCTAATTGTTTCTTTACATTTAATAGAACCTAAAATAATTGACTAAAATGTAGCCAATCATTATCTGATTAGAGCCAGATCTATTTTCATAGTCTTCTTCTTCTTTCTTATCTCCACTCAATCATATTAGGGTATCTAGCTTGTAAGGTTTGTTGATGGTGTCTGTCGGGGATGAGTAGAGCACATCAATGGATGAGTCAATACAGTCAATAATGTGTTATGGAGTTACAGGTTGAGAATTTCACTTAGTACATAGTGGGAAAACCTTGCAACCATTCTGGAAAGTCATTGTCCGTAGATGACCAGACTTAAATTCTGAAAATCAAAGACTCTTGTTCTCTTGGGAGTACAGAACCGGTGCTTGTCCCTCCTGCTCTGTACCAGTCATGTGCAGCATTAGTATTTGCAAAGTTAAATGATTGCTGAGTTGATTTCTCTAATCAAGATAGGAATTACATAGTCACCCACATTGTCCAATCAATTGTTCCAGTTTGATATCCTATAGATGAACAATACTCACACAGCTCATGTGGCAAATGCTAATTCTCTGATCTTTGCCACCATATATTGTGTCCATTGGTCTTGTAGCAATTCCACCTCACTGCCTTGTCTCCTTGGTCTCGGAGGAACATGTTGACTACATCAGGAGATCGTCCTTGGAACTCCCAGAAATTCCCACTGTAGCAGGATATGGGGATGACATCACTGCAACATACAACAACTTGGCGTGACACTTAAGTAAAGACCAATTACTTAGTTCAAAGGTAAAGATGAGAAACTAGTCTAATGGTAAACACAAGGTAATAAGACAAAATCAAAATAAATTAATAGTGTGTAACGTTTCGGTAACAACGTTGTTACCATCTTCAGACAAAAGTACTGAATGTATTCATATATATTCAATATACATTCAGTACTTTTGTCTGAAGATGGTAACAACGCTTTTACCGAAATGTCGCACACTATTTATTTATTTGGATTTGGTCTTATTACCTTGTGTTTATAATCTCTAATCCAAACTGTACCTTATCATAGTTTAATGGTAGTGTTGTTACACAAGGTCAATTTACCTCTTTGATAACTTGGTGCTTTGTTACTGCCGTTGTCAAATACACCATACATCAGTATGTCTATGATAAGGCACCATTTTGTGCTACAATTAACAGAATGGAAGAAAAAGGAAATATAAATGATATCTATAGATATGCTTTTAATTATATTTAGAAAAGTGAGTTTTTTTTCCACTTTTAATTTGAAAAATAATATTCTGTATTTCTCATATCTTCTTCTTATCTGCTATCTTGTTTAATACACTTTAAACAGTAACTATTTAAAACATGCTGCGGTAAAATTTCTCATTCAGTACTTTTGTCTGTAGATGGTAACAAAGCTGTTACCAAAACATCACACAGTATTTCTTTATTTAGATTTGGTCTTATTACCTTGTGTTTATAATCTATAATCCAAATTGTAGCTTATCAGGAATGGCAGTAGTCAACTTAAAACCTCAGGCACAGAAATATTTGTCTATTTCTCGTCAAAAGAAACTTAGAATCTTGTCTAAATATAATTATAATCAGCAAGAAGACTAAATAGTTTGTTTTAGAAAATTCAAAAAATAAGACAGATACATTTTGGAGAATCGTAATTTATCTATCTCAATTCTCAGAAGGAATCTGAAAAAATAAGAAATGTTGGGTCTGTGCAAAAATAATTGCCGTTTTTCTGTCAGTAACTTTAAAAATGCAATAACTCACTTCAGACAAGACTTTATTAATCAAAATAAAAATCATTGGAATCTCTATATCCTTGCCAACAGGAAACTAGCTGTTTTATTCCATTTTTATAAAATTCAAGAGTTATAAAGGCAATGAAATCATTAAAAGACGTTTTAGCATCGCCTTGATTTAAAAAACATTTCCCTTCTATGAAGTTGGTAAAATGCCTGAAAAAGTGGTGGTCGGTAGGTGAGAGGTCTGGTGAGTATAATGTGTGATCTCCCCGCATTGTCAATTAGCTCTTTTCACCGATGATACTGCTATAATAGAGCTCGTTCTACAGATCTTTCCTGCATTCATAATTATATTGAAATCGTCTGCAATTGGTGTGAGAAATCAATTTATATTCACACAAGTCCTGGGAAATTTATCTTTTCTCCACAAAAATATTTATAATTTCACACCCAGGAGAAATCTTTAAAACGACACCAAGGTCGTTTATTTAAGTTCGCTAATATACCAACATTCGCTTAAAATCAGGTCATTCATTCCTCTCGTATTTATATTGAAAGCTGTTGACTTTGTTTGGAATTTTTAATAAAACTGATTTCAGGATATATTATTTAAACATTATATTTATTGATTTACAAGAAAGAGAACAAAATATAAAAGGGAAACTAATATTAAAACAAATGAACTTTTCTTTTTTTCGGTTAGCGCCTATTTACCTGTGAGCTTGCACACACTCTGTGGTAACAATTAATTAATATATATACAAAAAAAACTTATATTTAAATTCTGGAATCTCGAATAAATACAAATCTTCAACACTATAATCTCTATCGAATAAATTTCCAACACTATAATAAATATTAGAAACTATTATAGACGTGTATGATTATTTTTAAAAATAAACAATTTCTACTGCCTTTACTGCAATGGAAAATTTAATGGAAGGGCCTGCCACGTCTATAATAGTATCAAATTTTTATAACAGATGGCGCGCTAATGCATCATAATATAACTATAATCAATACACAAGAACATTCAGGTCTCCAATCTCTACAATATACAATAAACCTTGCAGTAAACCAATATATTCAATACGTTAAAAAATAGATAAAAATTTATAATTTTAACAATATTATAACCGAATAATCTCTTTAGTTAATTGACATACAAAGTATGTTCGAATAAATAAGCTTGAGGGATGAGTATGATCAAGAATTTCCAGTACTGCCCTAATTGAAAAAAAAAACGTAGAATGAAATAAAATAAAAAGACGGCTATCAAAAATAGGAAAGAGTTTTAACACCAGATGCACTTAAATGATTGTCTCGCATATATAGTATAGTATATATAGTAGTAAAAACGAGATTAAATAAAATTAAGAGGTTAAATGGAATAATGTGCTCGATTGAAATTATTTTTCTACTAATTGATGAATCAGCCAGTAAAAGCTTTGAATTGTTACAAAAAATATCATTTAATGATACATTCCATTAATCACAGCTACCTATTTAGAATGATAATGATGCAATTTTAATGAATAACATTTGTTAAAGCGATATTTATTGGCGATCTTTCACTCAGGGAGTGTAACAGCAGCTGGCATGCCTACAGGATATTCTTGTATAATAAATTATCAGTGAGAACATTATTATCAATGATCTGTGGAGTTGCCTTTTTGACACATTGTAATATATATCCACATGTAAACTTATGGCTGATGTTAACCAAAAAGTAATAAAGACTTTCTTTTAAACTTCCAAATATTTCTTGCTGATTAACGTCAACTAACAAACACGAGGACGTTACAGGGAGAAGCAGGGCAAAGACAGACAGATCATTTGATTAGTGCTCTGAATGATGGTTAGTGCTCTGAATGATGGTGGGTGGTCTGAAAGGTTCTAGAAGACAGACTATTAAACCTCGACTATTACCTCGAGTTAAGTAATAAAGTACAGAGTAATATAAATCAATAATGCTCCATCTATATATGAGAAATGAAAGTATTCAAACATTAATGTTTCTTTTTCACACAAATCAAACTTCTACTGTTCTTACTGCGATGGAAAAATATATTGAAATTTGGCTCATCAGTGGTGAACCTCCCAGCGCCAATTTAATCTTACAGTCCACTGAGCTCAAATACTGTAGTGTACGATTCTGCTTATATACGCTGCGTTGAAGAGTTGAATCTCAGTAATATCATAATGAGTGCCTTCCCCGCTTTTATTTTAACTATAAATATTTAGTTATTTAATATTGGTAGGTTAGAATTTTTTTTCTCTCTAGTGTGTTTCATGTAAGCTTTTCCCAATTTCAATTTATTTATGAAATACTCAGTCCTTATGATTCCTAAAATCAGCTGCTTTAACCATTGTAACATTAAATTTTCTACTTACTCCCTCACGATTACGATGCTATTATGTTCAGTTTCATTTTTATTATGTCTATATTTCAATTTATATGCAAAATCGCAATGCCAATGGAATATTATAAACTATTTATATATTGAACTTCTCTCTATATCTTTATTTCTACTTTTCTCTCTACTTTTTTGATCAACTTTGATTACATATGTACTCGTTCATTTACTCAGACTTCTTCCTTTAGTTAAAAGCTAGATATAAATTGGACATAATAGAAATTTATAAAATAATATGAAATCTTTGTGATTATTATCATTATATTACTTTATTTAATTATTTTGATTATAATTTTTTTATTATATATATTTTTTTATTTCCAAGATCATAGTCTATGACGACGCTTTAGATGTTGTACTAAATTCGAAAAATCATCGAGAGCGCTCTTGCAACTTCAGAACAATTTTTAACGCCTTGCCAAATGCTTTATTTTTATTTACTTCTCCTGACGAAGACAAGACAAATATTTTTGTTGAAACGTTGAGTAAATAAAAATATCTACCTGCCCGAAGTGTCTATTTTTCATAGAAATTATTCCTTTACATTATTTATTTTATCAATTTTTTGTATTACCTTCAATTCGTTTACATTCTTTAAAAACCTTTCTTTGGCAAGTTTTCTTAATTATTTTCGCCTCTTTTCAAGTACTTTTAGATATATTTGGTCAAAGATTTCCTTCTTTTGTTTATTAGATACTCTACTGCTATTTTCTTATATCAGCATACTTCCTGTTCACCTAGACGTTTTATAAAACGAAAATTGAAATTATACCGCGAATGTTTCTTTTATAAAAATCGAAATTTATTTTCAAAGAGAAATAGCGACATTTCTAACTTTGAGGATGAGGTATGGAAAGGTGAAACATGAAGAGTAATGGCGAACGGAAAAATAAAAAGTGTCCAGGGGCGGGAATCGAACCCACACCCTTCTGCTTACCGGGCAGGTGCCTTGTCCACTCGGCTACCCTGGACGTATTTTTCCGTTCGTAACTTATATTTAAAGTAACATTTAAATCCTCAAAGTTAGAAATGTCGCTATTTCTCTTTGAAAATAAATTTCGATTTTTATAAAAGAAACATTCGCGGTATAATTTCAATTTTCGTTTTACAATCATCAGCCGCGTTATATTGTATTTTAAATGTTACTTTAAATATAAGTTACGAACGGAAAAATACGTCCAGGGTAGCCGAGTGGACAAGGCACCTGCCCGGTAAGCAGAAGGGTGTGGGTTCGATTCCCGCCCCTGGACACTTTTTATTTTTCCGTTCGCCATTACTCTTCATGTTTCACCTTTCCATACCTCATCCTCAAAGTTAGAAATGTCGCTATTTCTCTTTGAAAATAAATTTCGATTTTTATAAAAGAAACATTCGCGGTATAATTTCAATTTTCGTTTTACAATCATCAGCCGCGTTATATTGTATTTTAAATGTTACTTTAAATATAAGTTACGAACGGAAAAATACGTCCAGGGTAGCCGAGTGGACAAGGCACCTGCCCGGTAAGCAGAAGGGTGTGGGTTCGATTCCCGCCCCTGGACACTTTTTATTTTTCCGTTCGCCATTACTCTTCATGTTTCACCTTTCCATACCTCATCCTCAAAGTTAGAAATGTCGCTATTTCTCTTTGAAAATAAATTTCGATTTTTATAAAAGAAACATTCGCGGTATAATTTCAATTTTCGTTTTACAATCATCAGCCGCGTTATATTGTATTTTAGAAGTTTTATATTTTCTAAACCATCATTGTCATTAGGTTCAGTGAATATACACATTTTTAGGCTTCTAGGTGGTATGATTGTATATCAAAATTGGATTACAAAACTTGTATTCAAACGCTAAAAGTCTTTATTTATCTTGAGAAATTTTTAGAATAAAAAAATATTGAAATAAAAATAGAGAAATAAAATTATATTGGCTTATATACAAATAATAATACTAAATTCGATATTTAAAATTCGTATTTATTTACATATTTGAAAAATGGAACGAAGTGAAATATACAACTCTTATATACAAATAATAATATACATCTTTAAAAATATAACTATATAAATGCAATACATGCAAAAGTAGATTAATACAATATTTTCACATAAATAAACAAATACTTTCAGAAATAAACAAATACTTTCAGAAATAAACAAATTACTTTCACACACAGAAGTAGATACATATAATACTTTGAGAAATATATAAATACAATTGTTTCAGAAATATAAATACAATACTTTTTTCAGAAAAAGACGAATATAATACTTTCAGAAATGTATATATATATATATTATATTTTAAAAAAATAGATAAGATTTCTGTTGTTTTGGATCATGTTGAGGATTATGGTAATGCAGTTATTTAGTGGTTCTTTTTAGTACTATATGGTATTGATGATGCAGTCGTGGCTAAAATCTTGAAAATATAATAACAAAAATGGTTTTGATCAGAGATTGTTTTATATGAGCTAAAGTAATATATAAGAACATAATTTGATTCAAGTACTGCCTGGCTTAAGGCGTAAGAATAAAAAAAAATGAAAAGCTTATTTACATAATGTACAAATGTTTTGAGCCGACCAGCGGGGGAAGAACAACAATGAGTATTTATAGAGAAAAAGCGTGACCTCTGGCGGTCGATTTATACAGAGTATTTATATCTATGAAATTATAATTTTAAATAAAATATTTTAATATAACATTTTAAATAATACTTTTATATAACATATATATACAAGTGTATTACAGAGAGAGAAATATATATACAATACTCTTAGAAATAGGCGAATATTTATTCAAAAATATATATTTATAAGTATTTAGGAAATATATATGAACAACATTTTCAGAAAGAGATATATACAATAATTTAACACATATACAAATTGATTTTGTAAATATTGCATAAATAAATATATATACAATATTTTTTTATATATACTAATATAATGCTTCAAAAATGCATATTTATAATACATTCAAAAGTAGATAAATACAATATTTTCAAAAGTAGATAAATACAATATTTTCCCATAAATACAATCAAAAATAAACAAATTACTTTCACTTTTAAATACTTTCACACACAGAAGTAAATACATATAATACTTTCAGAAATATAGAAATAAAATTGTTACAGTAATATAAATACTTTTTTTTGTAAATATAGACAAATACTTTCAGAAATGCATATATACAAGTATTTCATAAGTAGTTATATACAATGCACTCAAAAATGTATATATACAAGTATTTCTCAGAGAAATAGATATATAGAAGTATTTCAGAAAATATATAGAAATACTTTCAGAAATAAGTTCAATACTTACCAAAAAATAGACAAATACAATATACTCTTTCATAAAGAGATAATTACAATAATTTCACACAATAAAAATTGTTTTTTCAAATATTGCGTAAATAAATATATACAATATTTTCAGAAATATACAAATACAATGTTTTAAAAAAGACATGTATATTAATATAATACTTTCATAGATATACACACAAAGGCATATACACCAATACCTCGCTTTGCGTCGTTTCGTTTTGCGTTTTTTTCGAAGTTGCGTCGCTGCTTAATTTTTACTGATTTTCACTGTGCGTCGTTAGATCTTCGAAGTTGCGTTGTTTTGGATTCGAGTCTTTAATTTTTTTTCCTAAAATATGGCAACACCTTTGTTTTTGATTGCGCCTTCACATATTTTCACTTTGCGTCGTTTCAATTTGCGTCGTGTTTTTTGGAACGTAACCCCGACGCAAAGCGAGGTATGGGTGTATACAATACTTTCAGAAAGAAATAAATGCCTTACTTTCACACACACGCAAAAAAAATGTATATAAGCAAATTTCTAAAGATAAGTATATCCAATGCTTTCAGATATCGGCATATACACTCTTAGAAATTGACAATTATAATATACTTTAGAAGTAGATTTTATTAAAAATAATTTTAGAAATATGTTCATATACAAGATAGAACAAAACTTCTTAAAATATAAATTTATAAAAATCATGGAAGAAGTTTACCGGGTTTACATTTAGGAAGTATGTTGGTGTACAGGCTAAATAAATATTTAATTGTATATATTCTTTGTGTTGTTTACTTTTATATATTTGACTATATATATTTATAGATTCTTTCTGAACAACTTCGCGAGTATTGTCTTATTATTTTGATTTCTTCATTAAAGTTTTATACTCTTACTAGCCGAGTGACCCGGGCAACGCCCCGGGTTTACCCGAAGGACCCGCAGGTGAGAAACTATAGAATAAAAATTTTAACAAATCCGAAAATGAAATTGCAAACAACAGAACTACACTTCTTTAAGGACATGAGAGCACATGCACTGTATCACCATACGTGTACCATTTTCAAAGACCCTGCTTAGGATTAAAACTTCTCAGAAGCATAACAATAGTACCAACCTAGAGGTTAACTGGTGTGGATGCATTCCTCTCGGAGTAAGACTATTGAGAAATTCAGTAGGGAGTTATTTTGCTTCTCCGCATTCTAACACTCCAACTGTTAACACTGTGGAAACACTGACTCATGTTTGGTAAGCAATTTCAGGTAAGAAACTATAGACATTGGATTAAATAAATTATTAATCAAATTGCATTAAATAAAAATTATTAGATTTAAATAAATATTATTAGAGTGAAAAAAAAAAGAAAAAATTAACAAATTAGAAAATAAAATTTCGAAAAATACAACTATATTGCAGATAAGATAAGAGGACCTTATTAAAAAATAAATAAACAAACTGTAATTCGACACTATCGATAATTCGACACTTTCGATAATTCGACACTTTCGATAATTCGACCATTTTAAAAATCAAATTTACAAGGTTGATTGTTGTTTAAATACAACTTTGATTTTGCATGCATAAACACAGGCTCTTGTAGCAAGAACCCAAATATTATTTATAGTCAAAGCAAAAGCCAACTTTAGTGAAAACTGATGCCTCTTCAGAATGAATGGAAGACTGAAATCTGAAGGAGCAGAAAATATGGGTCATCTTTACATGTATGCTATCCAATGTTCGCACACTTGAAAAAGCCACATATAAAGTTGTCCGTGCGTAAACACAGGCTCTTGTAGCCAAGGTTTGGCCTTGAGCCTTATTTATAGTCATAGCAAAAGCCAACCTTAGTGAAAACTAACGCCTCTCTAGAATGAAGCGAAGGTTGGTATCCGAAGGGGCCAAAGATATTTCAGACACTATACAGTGTGTTCAACTTTGGGCACTGTCAGTATATGTGCTTCAAGGACATGAGAGCACATGCGCTGAAACACCATACGCGTTCCATCGCAAAGATCCTAAAGGCATTGGTGAAAGTATAAATGACCCATATCTTCTGCTCCTTCAGATTTCAGTCTTCCATTCATTCTGAAGAGGCATCAGTTTTCACTTAGTTGGCTTTTGCTATGACTATAAATAATATTTGGGTTCTTGCTACAAGAGCCTGTGTTTATGCATGCAAAAGCAAAGTTGTATTTAAACAACAATCAACCTTGTAAATTTGATTTTTAAAATGGTCGAATTATCGAAAGTGTCGAATTATCGAGTGTCGAATTACAGTTTGTTTATGTATTTTTTAATAAGGTTCTTTTCTTTTCTGCAATATAGTTGCATTTTTCGAAATTTTATTTTCTAATTTGTTAATTTCTGTCTTTTTTTTTCACTCTAATAATATTTATTTAAATCTAATAATTTTTATTTAATGCAATTTAATTAATAATTTATTTAATCCAATGTCTATAGTTTCTTCCCTGAAATTGCTTACCAAACATGAGTCAGTGTTTCCACAGTGTTAACAGTTGGAGTGTTAGAATGCGGAGAAGCAAAATAACTCCCTACTGAATTTCTCAATAGTCTCACTCCCAGAGGAATGCATCCACACCAGTTAACCTCTAGGTTGGTACTATTGTTATGCATCTGAGAAGTTTTAATCCTAAGCAGGGTCTATGAAAATGGTACACGTATGGTGATACAGTGCATGTGCTCTCATATCCTTAAAGTAGTGTAGTTCTGTTGTTAGTATGTATATAAAAAAGCAAAGCCCAATTCTAAACCCAAATATTTTTTTTATGAGAAGAACATCAACATATTGCATGATTACGGCAGTCCATAGCTTCCCTGACAAAAATTCACCAAGAAAGTTAAATATTCCAAAATTTTTCTGTGTGTAAATTGCTAAATATGTAAAAAACATGTATACAAAAAAGCAAAGCCCAATTCCAAACCCAAATATTTTTTTTATGAGAAGAACATCAACATAATGCATGATTACGGCAGTCCATAGCTTCCCTGACAAAAATTCACCAAAAAAGTTAAATATTCCAAAAATATTTCTGTGTATATATTGCTAAATGTGTAAATAACATGTATATAAAAAAGCAAAGCTTAATTTTAAATTTCATTATCCTTTCCACAGGAAAAGCATCAAAATACTGCATAAGTACGGCACTCTTGCAGCCGCATGATTACGGCAGTCCATAGCTTCCCTGACAAAAATTCACCAAGAAAGTTAAATATTCCAAAATTTTTCTGTGTGTAAATTGCTAAATATGTAAAAAACATGTATACAAAAAAGCAAAGCCCAATTCCAAACCCAAATATTTTTTTTATGAGAAGAACATCAACATAATGCATGATTACGGCAGTCCATAGCTTCCCTGACAAAAATTCACCAAAAAAGTTAAATATTCCAAAAATATTTCTGTGTATATATTGCTAAATGTGTAAATAACATGTATATAAAAAAGCAAAGCTTAATTTTAAATTTCATTATCCTTTCCACAGGAAAAGCATCAAAATACTGCATAAGTACGGCACTTTTGCAGCCGCATGATTACGGCAGTCCATAGCTTCCCTGACAAAAATTCACCAAGAAAGTTAAATATTCAAAATTTTTCTGTGTGTAAATTGCTAAATATGTAAAAAACATGTATACAAAAAAGCAAAGCCCAATTCCAAACCCAAATATTTTTTTTATGAGAAGAACATCAACATAATGCATGATTACGGCAGTCCATAGCTTCCCTGACAAAAATTCACCAAAAAAGTTAAATATTCCAAAAATATTTCTGTGTATATATTGCTAAATGTGTAAATAACATGTATATAAAAAAGCAAAGCTTAATTTTAAATTTCATTATCCTTTCCACAGGAAAAGCATCAAAATACTGCATAAGTACGGCACTTTTGCAGCCGCATGATTACGGCAGTCCATAGCTTCCCTGACAAAAATTCACCAAGAAAGTTAAATATTCCAAAATTTTTCTGTGTGTAAATTGCTAAATATGTAAAAAACATGTATACAAAAAAGCAAAGCCCAATTCCAAACACAAATATTTTTTTTATGAGAAGAACATCAACATAATGCATGATTACGGCAGTCCATAGCTTCCCTGACAAAAATTCACCAAAAAAGTTAAATATTCCAAAAATATTTCTGTGTATATATTGCTAAATGTGTAAATAACATGTATATAAAAAAGCAAAGCTTAATTTGAAATTTCATTATCCTTTTCACAGGAAAAGCATCAAAATACTGCATAAGTACGGCACTTTTGTAGCCCCCCTGACAAAAATTCACTAAAAGAGGTAAGTATTCAAAAAAATATTTTGGTATATATATTGCTAAATGTGTAACAAACATGTATATAAAAAAGCAAAGCTTAATTCTAAGTTCTAATAATTTTTTTATAAGAAAAGCTACAAAAGCAAATAGGGAGAAGTGAAGCCATTTAGCCATTTTCAAAATCTGATTGTGAAAGAGTAAAAAAATGAGTAAATAAGAGCAAATATAAAGAAAAAGTATTGCTAAATGTGTAATAAACATGTATATAAAAAAGCAAAGCTTAATTCTAAGTTTTAATATAAAGAAGAAATAAGACACAAAAATGGAGCTAAATTCAAATGAAAAACTATAACAAATTAATAAAAAAAATAAGACCTAATTCAAATGCCACCATCATCAGACAAAAGAAAAAATGAGATTTTATTCTTTAGTTCATTTATTCTTCTGTCTGATGCTGTTGCTGAAACGTCACACACTATTGAAGACACTATAAAAGATAGATTAAAAGTAATAATTCAATCTACAATTCGAAAAATAATATAACCTGGTGAGTTCCCAGAAAAGGTTAACTTTGGTAGGCGGCGCTGTACGTTGACACCGCCGTACCTTCGAGCCGTTTTACACGAGTTAAAGCGAAGATTTTGGACATAGTGATTTTTACATTTCGATCTTTTATATTAATATATATACTTACTATTTCGAATTATTTTTCTAAAAACGAACATTATTTTTTTTAATTATCTGAAACTAACCTAATTCAACTTATCTAAAACTAACCTTATTTAGCGATTAAACTAACATAATTTAACCTATTTGAATCTAACCTCATATACACTTTTACACTACCTTTTCATTTCAAAATTAAATTAAAATAAGTTTATATTAAATAATAACATTTTTAAAAATCGACTTTCTGGTTCACACTTTTGTATCTAATCAATTATGTATTTCTTTATTTCTCTCTATAAAAGTACGCAATTGTAAACAAAAGAATTGATGATGATAAATGCAAAAAATCTACGATTGTAAAATAGATTAAATTAAAAAATAAAAATAACTGTTAACATTAGGAAAATAAAAACAGGCCTATCATACGAAGAAAAAAATAACGAAAATTTTGGTATATAGATCGTTATGTGTAGTTCAGAATCTTCGGAGGAGATAGCTCACGACTTTACAATGGAAAACTCTGTTACGGTATTATCTATATAGACAATTGTTTCTAGAAATTTATTTTTTTTAAATAACTGAGTATAAAATTATCCGTTTTTTTAAAATTTGACACATTTATAGAATAAAGGTGATAATTTGACATTTCTGGACAAATGTCAGATGTACTAGAATATCGGTCAGTTGACATATTTGTTATATCATTCTGTCATTTATACATATTGGGTTTTTCCGAAAATATATTCTGCTTTCAAATGATCTTGTCTTTCTGAGATATATTAAAATTATTTAAAAAATCGTTGAAGAACTTTTGAAAAGTTTCATTTTTTCTCTTCATGTGTATATATTAGTCTTCATTTATGTCAATTATTCATAGTTTCTATTTCAAATTATATATTAAAGTCATATTTTCTATAATATTTGCACAATTTCAGAGCTGATTCCTGATAGGCAAATATATTTGAAAGTAATTTGCTTCATAATGGCGATCAACTGACCTGACTTCACAATATCGGCATTGAAAATTTGGCGGCTGAGTTGGTCAATAAGCCTTCTGCGATTGTTTGAAACAAATTATAAATATATTGGAGCTCTAATTGTTTACCGCTATGACACATCACCCTTCAATTCTACGCTCAGCTGACGTCTTTGGTTGAAATAAGGTGTAGGAACATGTTAAATAAATTCTCTGCTCTTATAAAATATTTGTAAAAATAACAGAAAAATTATTACTTGAAAAAGTTCTAATTCAATTTTTTTTTAAATGTATAAAACCATATTCCATCGTATTTTAATCTATTTTGACTTTCTTTCTTTTGACATTTAAATTTTCTCCCTGTAGTGTGTCCATTAATAATTTGTGCCTTAGGATTGATGTAGCGCAAACATTTTTAAAAGTTAATTTGTATGTTTATACTCTAAGTGGTGTAATACCAAATTAAAAATTGACCTTTTTTTAGGTTAAAGTATATGGCTGATTTTAGTTACTCCATGGAATGGGGGGTGCCATTGCCCTGTTAGTCAGCCACCTTTAAGAGTTCCCTATTGACTGTTACCGTAGCGGCTCGGGGATCATGACACGTACTTCGCCCTAAAGGTCAGTCCATTACTTGTGTCGCTACTCCCGTCCGCCACTCAGAGGAGGGGTTGGACTTCTGGGCAGGAAAGGATATTGCTAAAATGTATATATGGAAGTCCAGGTGTGGAGAAAACGTTGTGTGGAATTTCCGAAATTTATCTCTCCTTTGGAAGAATTTTTTATCAGTTTTTTTTAAATAGAGAATGTAAAATGGCTCACATATTTATCATTTTATGATCTTATTATTTATAAATCTATTCATTTGTATTTATGCATATATAATCTTTTATGGACATTGTAATAAAGTTGTTTTGTGGTGTGTCGATTTATTAAGTCCAGCGATGGCCCAGAAAAGTATTTCAAAGTTAGTGTTTATAAGTGTTACATATTAGTTACATTTTTATTGGAAGTCGATAAAGGAAGACGAAAGGACAACACCCTAGAATGTCCATTGGGTTCTCTTTTACTTCCGCTGGTCTGCCGTGCCTCGCAGCCGTGGCCATCCGTACTATTTCCAGACCCCGCTTGTATGTTTGCTGACGGCGTGGTTTGTCATCCCAGCGGGCTGGAAGGATGTATCTCGGCTCCCACAGTTTTAATCTAAATTTATATCTCTATCACGCGCATGCAATCTATACATAAATTGGTAGGCGTTCAAATGGCCAATTTCCAGTGAGATATTGTGAGCGATACTTATCTCTCATCCTCTACCTTCTAACCTTTTGGCTGGAACGCTTCACGATTTTGCGTGTCATCCTTGCGCAGGGGCCATGCTAATCTTCTCTGTATCGTTCCAATTTTAGTATATGTACCGCCGAACAACCTTTTGGCTGGAGTTTGCTGCGAATAATGTATTCCTTGTTATAAACTTGATCCTGTTCTTTTTATCACTTCTTCTATAATGTTATAAACGTCAATATACACCCATCCAATTAAAGTTTCTTATCTTATTTTTTAAAAGCCTCGACAATAGTTTGGATGCGTGAAACTGTGCCAAACTTAAGCAAACACACGCCAGAATTTTTGTGGTAACAAAGGAGTATCGCGAACTTCATTTCCAATACTCAACTGACGTCTCATTCCTTTATATACATAATTGTTGACAAACCATTGAACGACTCCGCAACATCGGGTGATAAATGAGGAAGTAAATTGTCAAATGCTGCTGTAATTTCGTCAGCTGGTACAAAGACTAATGCAAAAAAAAAAAAAAAAAATGGCGAAGAATTAAACGAGCATTAAATTTTCCTGGAGATATACGGAATGTTTGCTGCTGGTGAAGTCTTAGCTTGGCTCGATTTTGTCAAGTGGTTTTCCTGGATGGTTGCAGAACGTTCCGCTGCCAATGTAGATGCTGCGGAAGTGTGAGAGGCCGTAGGCTTGGAGGCGACAACACCGCTCCCCTCAGGGTGTCCTGAAGATGGACTAGACTAATCCTGTGAGTTCCCAAGTGGCAGATGGCTCGATGGTATACCTGGCGGTGACATCTACTACACCTTACGCCGTAGGTGATGTAAATGGGTGTGGACTCTCCAGCTGTCCCCACAGACGACACGCATCGAGGCAGGATGGGGTAGGGCGTTGGACCAGTTGTAGGGAGATATCTGCACCGCGCCACGAAAAGCAATTGTAACGCGGGTCGGCCAAGGGGATGGAGCAGAACACATCCACGGTGGGGGGTTCCCCGCTTAGCCAGTTTTTTAAACAATATGCTCCTGCGGCTGTGCCGAGTCCAGTGCCCGCCGTGCGCACTGGCTGGTGAGGTGAGTAATGGCCGTAGCTAATCCCCGCAGGACGATAGTCTCTGCCTCGTGCTTCACATGATAGCTGGAGCTCGAGTTTTCTTTCTGCTGGAGAGGCCCCCAGGTGCCGCGCATCCAGGAGCGCAGCCTGCGTTGATCGCGCTAGGACAGGGGCACCATCGGAGAAGTCGTCGACAGTGGTCTGTAGCCAGCGCTCGGGAGCCAACAAGTCTAGCTGCCACAATAAACTGTTTTCGCCTCGAAGACGCAGAGACCTCAGACAGGAGTGGTGCAGCTCAAGGATGCTGGACGCGGCCTTCCAGTGGCTTAACAGTTTCCTTCTCTCTGTGAGAGCCAAACATCAGGAGCCAGCGGGGTCAGACACGCCCAGGTGCCAGAAGCCAAGAGTAGCTATTGGCGGCGCCGCGCAGTGAGGCCTGGATCCCCTTCAGACAGGCGAGCCGAAGCTGGCCCACGATGTCCACTAGGCCGACGTTACCCCCGGAGACTGGGCGAATCAGGATGCCTCCAGGAAGTCACAAGACTCGGCTCGTTCCCAGGCTGATGCAGCAAGCCGATGGAGGTTTCAGGTGACACGTAGTCATGCAGAGGGTGCAATATGGATCCCAGGACCAGGCTGTTGGCTGCGCAGGCACGACTCACCAGCGACAGGCCGCGAGTGAAGGGTGACCACTTCGCAATTGAGTAGTTCCGGCAACCCAAGATGGGAGGCCTGAGAGGTGACGGTGTTTCCGGCAGTAATCCTAAAGGCCAGGACAGTCAGCAACTCAGGCGTCCAGGAGATTCCCAGAGTCTGGTGTTTCCAGGAACCTCACCAGAGCCTCATGTGGAAGTTGGCAGTTACCCCGGTGGCCATGCTGAACTCTTCGAAGATCAGGGGCACGCTACCGCGGTCCAAGATCCCCTCGAAACGGAGTGCAGAGGTCCAACTTCGATGCTGAAGAGGACAGCAGACCTGTCTCACCCCGTTGAGAGGTGGGAAGGCCTTGGTGTATACATCTTCGACCCGGATGGAGGCGTCTGCTTCCCCGTAGAGGACAGCAATCAACCCTAGGAAGGTAAATGGTAGGCCTAGTTTCTCCAGCAGGGCAAACAGGTAGCTCCTACTCAGGATGCCGAACGCCAACTTCAGGACCAAAAAGATGAAACTCAGCAGTGAATTTCATGTCTCGCTTCCCAGACTACTGTCGGAAACTTGCTTAATGCTCCAGGAGGACGACTGTCATTAGTTGATGGTGCTGCCTTCATTCGATCAATCACTTTTCACCTTTAAAAAAATCTTTATTGATAAGGTATAATTTGTATTATATAGATTATAGAAATAAAAGTAATAAGACCAAATCTGAATAAATAGTGTGTTTCAGTAACATCGTTGTTAGCATCATTCAGTACACTTGTCTTTGGATTAGGTCTAATTTTCTTGTATACATTTTATTTCAATTAGTATTTTTTTGAAACTTCTATATTTAAAATCGATATCTACAGCCATCTCTCTTTTACTCCACTGATTAAAAATTGAAAGAGGTAAGGCATGGCTCATCAGTGGTGAACCCTCCCTGCAGTTTCGTCATCTTGCCACCGCTGGGAGGGTTCACCACTGATGAGCCATGCCTTCCCTCTTTCAATTTTTAATCAGTGGAGTATAAGAGAGAGGGCTGTGGAAACATAATTTAAATATAGAAGTTTAAACACAAGGTTATAAGACCCAATAAATAACACAGGTCTACAAAAACCTTTATTTTTTTTTGTCGGAGAAAACCTGATGCTGATTCTAATGTAACTTTTCATACTGAATTCAAAAATTAAATCAGAAGTTTTCCATCATCCATAGTCTAGAAAAAACTAATATACTTTATTTACATAACAAAGAAAAAATCCCAATCAAATTTAATAATGAAATAATCATACCAACTCTGAAGACCAAAATTTTAGGAATAATAATTGCAAATCACAGAAGAAAAAACAAAATAAATTTTACATACCACATATAGAAGAAATAGTAAATCGTACAAAACGTTTTAAAAATTATCTTTTCTCAATTTGCGGGAAATCTTGGGGTCTAAGCACCCAGAAAAGGCTAACTTTATATAAATCCATTTTTAGACCAATACTTACATATGGAGCCGAAATTTGGTTCAAATATTTAAATAAAAAATGTTTACAAAAATTAAATTCAACCCAATATCAAATACTGACATGGTGTATACAAGCCTATAAATCCACATCATATAGCTGTGTTCATAGTTTGGCCAACATTCCTCTGATCTCAGACTTTATCGAATCCAGAATCATGATATCTGATCTGAGAAACTTATCCACAGATGATCAACAAATTTATGACCCATTTATTCCAGGAATTATAGATACCTTTCTCAAATCAAGAATGAATGTTCTGAAAAACGAAGCAAATAATACTTTCTTAAGCTTTTTTCCCCAAGAAATCCCTAAATACTTTCGTCCAAATTTTTACAATACTCAATTTGTTACAAACCACGGAAATTTCAAAAGTTTTTTAAATAGAATAAAGGCAGTGGAGGATTCAAGTTGCTTTTGTGGTATGGAGGAACAAACCTCAAGACATCTACTGATCGACTGCCCAGCATTTCAAGATTATAGAATGAAGAATGAACTAGTTGTTTATGAATTAAACGATTTGATTTCCAATAAAAATTCATATCTAAAGTTCAATTCATTTTGTAAATACATTCTAAAATTTCTACAAAATCTGGATCTCTAATGTTTTTATTCGTTGAATAATGTAAATAACTCATGTAAATAGACTTTTCTCCTTGTTTGGCGCAAGTATCCCTTGCGGGATATAGCGCTTTTGAAATAAAATAATTGTAATAGTTTTATAAATTGGTATATACAGAAATAATGCAGAAAATGTTACTTAACATTTTTAAAGTAAACATCATTACATTAGCTAGCGCTTTATTTTTTACAAGAAGAGTTGATATGTGGAGCCAAAGGCTTTATTTCATTTGTTATTATTTAAATTTTGCTCTTTAAAAATCATAAATATTAATTTAAATAACAAATTATTTAATTTTTAATAAAATATGTTATTTTATAATGCAATCTGTTTTGCTTTCAACTCAAAAATAACGACAAGCTCTGGAATGCCATTTGCTGAATAACAGTTTTAATATATATATTTAAATTGAACCTAACGATTTGTTCAATAGATTTGCATCAAAATATATATAAGTCGGTGGACGAGTGGGTAACCCCCTCGATTCCCGACAGTCATGAACCGGGATTGAATCCCGTGTTAAAATTTGTTTAATATGTGAATAACCTTCACATATTATTCATTGTTCAATTATCATGAACTAGGTTGCTCTTGCTGAGCGGTGCCTATTTATGTGAATTTGAACCAGAGATTTGCATCAGAAGTGACAGGTAAATTTGAAGTGATCAGTTTATTATTTTCTATCGATTTGCTTTTATAAATCGTGTGCACTAGACTGTGTCAATATTCCGAGGCGTTGCATTAATATTCCTTAATTTTCTGTTACATTTTTGGAGAATTAACTTTCAAAGTTCCAAGGCGAAACTTTACACCGCTCATCAAAAAGTGCTATCAACTTTAATTTGACTGTGAAGTCGGTGACCAAGATAAGACTTAGGCTACTCATCATTGTTGTGAAATTTGTGCTCGACGTCTTACAGGGTGGATTAAAGGTGAACCTCATATGCCTTTTGCGGTTCCAATGATATGGAGAAAACTAAAGACCATTCTTCAGATTGTTATTTTTGTTTGACAAAGACTACAGTTATAACATCCAAATCAAGACTTACAGTTGATTATCCAGATTTGCTTTCTGCTATGAGACCGGTTCCTCATAGTGATATTTTACCTGTGCCACAGTTTCCTAAAAATGTAATATTTAGTGACGATGATTCGTCACTTTGTGACGTAACGTAACTTCTGGCCATTAGCAGTGATCGAGGAGATATTATTTGGAAGAGATGGAGTGAATAGATTAGTGAAGGTGAGAACCGCAGTAGGAACCTTCCTGAGGCCTATTCAGAAAATATATCCCTTGGAAATTACATCAACAGCAGCTTCTTCGCGTTTGCTGAACGATAAAGAGAAAACTGCAAATATCCAGACTAGATCGGGAAGAATCGTTTGTATACCCAATCAATTGGACGATTATTATTGTTTTCCAACTGTGTGCCTAGAGGAAAACAGGTGGGAGTATGTGGAATAATGGAGATCCACTCCGGGACGTCGAACAGCGACGGCTCGGGTGACTGTAAACCAACAAGCCCCAGCTGCGCCAGCCGGCAATAAAGGGAGGGGAGCACGGCATAGTCTGCTGAGCAGTTGGGTGTTTTTCTCTGTCCTCTTAACATGTTTCAAATAAAGTTAGTTTGAAGGAGATTTTACCCTCTCCTTTCTGCTATTTAGTGATCTGATATAAATCCTTGCAACAGCCCACAAAAGAATCATCACTGCGAATTCTTCTACCGAATTTCGCCTCAGTGTTTTGTGAAACGATTATCCGACTTTTCTTCACAGAAATATTGAGAAAGAGGAGAGAAATATTAAAATTGCTTGCAAACTTTTGGTTTATAAATGGCAATGTGATAAATTTGGCTTCTTTGTTTTTGCACTTTAGATTTTGAATTAAAGTATTATTCTCATATTTTTGGTTCATGTCTTCTATTATTCTATCTATCAATTTGACGGGAAACTATTCATTAATTAGTTCATTTTTATGTTGTTAATTTCTATATTTTTTAACTGTATCATTAATGAGTATATAAGTTCTATATATAGGATGTTTACTAATCCTACTTTTCGGATGATATGGTGTTGTGAGCTATAGTTACAAAAGGTTCCTGTATGTGTTGATTTTTTTTTTGTATATAGAGGTGGCAATAATGTTATTTTTGTATGATAAGTTCATGTCCAGGAAATTGATTAATTTGTTAAACACAAGGTAATAAGACCAAATCCAAATAAATAAATAGTGTGTGGCGTTTCGGTAACAGCATTGTTACC
Source organism: Cordylochernes scorpioides (assembly GCA_030710605.1). Classification (NCBI taxonomy): domain Eukaryota; kingdom Metazoa; phylum Arthropoda; class Arachnida; order Pseudoscorpiones; family Chernetidae; genus Cordylochernes; species Cordylochernes scorpioides. Next base: position 46,638,638 of record CP092873.1, on the reverse strand, counting down.
ATCTTCTGACAAAAGTACAGAATGAGAAATTTTACCACAGCATGTTTTAAATGGTTACTGTTAACAAGATAGCAGATAAGAAGAAAATATTTTTCTGAGAAACACAGAATATTATTCTTAGAATTAAAAGTGAAAAAAAAACACTTTTTTTCTCATTCAGTACTTTTTTCTGAAGATGAAAACAACGCTGTTACCGAAACGTCACACACTATTTATTTATTTGGATTAGATCTTATTACCTTGTGTTTATAATCTATAATCCAAATTATCATGATTAATTTGTTGTTATCTACTTCCATGGAGTAATCGATATCAGGACATTGTTGAGACAGGATTTTTTAAAGTATCCTATATTCTTTGTTTACTTCCCTGATTAATAATTGAAATGAAGTCACCCACAGAGTAAATCATTTTATTCGCGATCGAACGTTGTGGCTCACTGTACGTATTACCTCCCAAACACGACGCCAGCCATCTTTGTCTTGAGCTCAATGTACCATCTGGGCGACCGTTAAGCCAGTGAGTTCCTTTAATTGGTCCACCAAGTGGCGTGTGTCCAGGTATGCATTGCCCAGAAGTCTTTCCGGTCAGTATGGTGTACTCCATTCCCCATGTCTTCCACATATCTTTTGATAAACCTCATTTGTAAGTGAATTTAGAGCTTTGATTTCTAATTGACCTATAGCAATACAAGCTGCATTTGGTGACAGTGTTTTGCCTACATTGAGTGTGTGTGTGCAGACAATAAGTCTGTCAGCAAGTGCTTGGAGAACATGGTGATCTCCAATGAAGCCAGCTCCCTGAAGTACGGCTGGAGTGGATCCAGATGGTGAACAATATGATCTTCCCATCCACCTGTCAGAAGAAAGATGCGGAGATGTTGGTTGCAGTGCAGGCCAATATGTATGGCAACAATTATGATCCCATAATCATTAAATATTTACAGTAGAACCTCCCTTTAGCAGACACCTCTCTATAAAGGACAGTTTTCATTTACAAAATTACCACTTTTACTATTTAGAAACTTTCAGGTAAGAAGACACCTCTCCCTAAAGGACACTTTGGCCCTGTAATAAAGTGTCCTTTACAGGGAGGTAGTTCAACTGTATATAGAAATTGTGCAAAGAAGAGATATACAATAGACACAAGATAATAAGACCAAATCTAAATAAATAAATGGTGTGTGACGTTTCGGTAACAGGTAACATTCAGTACTTTTGTCTGAAGATGTTAACAATGCTGTTACCGAAACGTCACGCACTATTTATTTATATGGAATTGGTCTTATTACCTTGTGTTAATAATCTATAATCCAAATTGTGCCTTTTCAGATATGCAATAGATGTGAATCTTTTGAATATGAATTAAACAACAGGTTTATGGAGATGTGAGTTTCGTTTCATTTTATTGCAATCTCAAGCTGTCGGCCATTTACCGTCCTTCTACAGGAGTTCAAAAATGAACAATAATCAAATACACGGCGTTTCTCCATTGTTCACTGTTGTACCCCTGTGGAAGGGCGGTAAATGGCTGAAAGCTTGAGATTGCAATAAAAAGTAAAAGTAACACATCTCCAGAAACAACTTGAATTATTTAATTAATAAAGAAGAGATATAAAAGCTAATGCTGACAAGTTTCTTTATCAAAGATATATAAGATTGGTGAGCTTTTATCCAGAGGTGTTAGATCAGCTTCACGTTCTGCAATATTTCCAAGGGTAGTGTTTCCTATTCCACAAATAATTTTGGATGCTAAAGCACAATTTGGATTATAGATTAGAATTACAAGTAAAAAAAGACCTAATCTAAATAAATTAATAGTGTGTGATGTTTCGGTGACAGCATTGTACAAATCATCAGACAAAAGAATAAAAATATTTTATTCTTTTGCCAGAGGATGGTAACAACACTGTCACCGAAACATCACACACTATTAATTTATTTGGATTCGCTTTTATTTTCTTGTAGTTCTAATTTTCGATGCATTTTGTTGGATTATTCTCAATTTGTTTAGGTTGGTTTGGGAGGCTTGCATACAGATTGGAGAAGCATATTCTAATATGGATCAGTGATGTATAGGTGGTGATGTAATGACTTGAATGTTCAATAAACAATATAGAGCAACATTTTGCCACTTGAAAATAACTGATTTATTATGTTTTAGAATTGATCTTTGATTTTTCAGCTACCAGAGAGAGGGTTTTAAACATTGAATCAACATTCTTCCTATGACTGCTGACAGAAGGACCTTTGGGGGTGGCCGCTGCTTATCTTCAAACAGCTTGAGGAGCATAGACTCATGGAATTCGTGTAATCTTTTTTTTTATTTGCTTATCCCTAGTATACATGGTACAGGCCATGATAATCATGGTGGGTAGAGGTAGGCGACTGCTTTTAATGTAAGGGCACCACATGTCTACACATGTCAAAAGCTGTTTGACATTCGAGTAAACTTTACACAAGGGGATAAGAAACAACAACAACATATTGAAAATATTTTCTATAATGTAATAATTGAATTTAGAGAGAGTTTTTCGAATATTTTACAAATTTAGAAATTTATAAATATTGGGTTCTAACAGATGGGTTTTCAAGGTTTTGGCATCAGCAGTCTTTCCCAGATATGTTCTAACTAAATGATGTACTAACTATGTAATAACTCCGCCTTTGCCGGTCCCAAGCCCGGATGAAAAAGGAGGAGGGAGAGCAGTAACAAGCTCACTAAAAAACCTGAGCTCAGCTGGCCTGGCTGATAGTACCCTGTAAGGGCTCCTAATCCAGGGATACAGAATGAGCAGCGTTTGTTTTCCATGTTAGGGGTAGCTGCACATGGCGTCTGTTCCTAAAGTCAGAGGCGGCCATTTCTTATGGAGCTAAGTCGGCCTGCCACTGAGTAGTGCTCCCAGTCTTAATGACAAAGACAAACGCATTCTACTTCATGATGGTTGTCAAATATCCCCCGGAGATTTTTTTAAGAATGTTTATCCTTTTCTTGGCCCTGTCATTTATGTGTTTATTAAAAGTGAAAGATGGGTCTAAGAAGTGACCCCTAGGTATCTGGGATTGTTGTTGTTGCATTTTATCTCTCTGTGTCATTTAGTATAATTTTTGGAACGAATGATCTTATCATTGTTTTGAATGAACATTATCAGTCATTTATACATCTTAAATGTATTCCCATTGTCATGGTAGTGTTGACAAGGAGCCGTTCTATTAGGATAAACAAATTACAAATAATATAAAACTTGTTAAACACACGCAAACAGTCAAGAAATATTATACAGTAGAACCTCACCGTAAAGGACAACACCTAATTGTAGAGATAAAGTGTCCTTTAGGGAGAGGTGTCCTCTTACTGAAGAGCTGCTTACCAATAGTAATAGTAAAAATGGTAATTTTGCAGATGAAAACTGTCCTTTATAGAGAGGTGTCCTCTAGTGGGAGTGTCCTTACATGGAGGTTCTTCTATATACAATAATAATTCTCACCAAACAGATACATGAATCAGCAGTGGGGCAAATTCAATTTAAAATGGCACAGATTAATTTCTTCAATCATTAATTATAACGCACGATTTGGATTATAGATTATGAACACAAGGTAATAAGACCAAATAAATAAATAGTGTGTGATGTTTTGGTAACAGTGTTGTTATCCTCTTTGTTAGCATTCAGTACTTTTATCTGAAGATGGTAACACCACTGTTACACCGAAATGCCACACACTATTTATTTGGATTTGGACTTATTACCTTGTGTTTTTTCTTCAATCAATGATTATATTAAATCAATTATTCACAGACATGCACACACACATTTGCCCTCATAGGTGAATAGCATCTTTTTTTTTTTGCTTATCCCTAGTACACGTGGTACAGGCCATGATAATCATGGTAGGTAGAAGAAGGCGACTGCGTTCACTGTAAGTGCACCACATGTCTACACATGTGAAAAGCATCTTTCCGCATAAATTTTCATATAAATTACTGTTATCAGTTCCAACTGATTTCAAAAATGTTTATAAAAAAAGTCCAATGCGGGATTTAATCCTGCTTCATGGCAGTCAAAAATCAACGGTTTTTATACCATTCCTGCTCAAACCTCAAATCATATATTAATTTTCTTCTCTGAAAAATTCATTTAATTAACTCAATCTGAACACAATATATATATAAGCTTGTCCCACGTGTATAACTTCAGTTAAACCTGTCTATAGCGACCCCTCTAAATAGCGCCTCCCTCTCTATAGCGCCCGATTTTAAATACATAGTACGATGAGATTTACATTAAAAGTGACCTGTCTATAGCACCCCCCCTCTCTATAGCACCCTATTTTGGTAAGTCCCAAGAGGGGGTGCTATAGACAGGGTTAACTGTTTTATAAAATCCATTAATAAAAAGGCTGTCAAGTTTAATGAAATGGTTACAAAACAATCTTTGTTCGAACAGGTAGTTGTTCTGGCTGCAGCTCAATAGTGTCAATAATCATGGAACATAGCAGATATACTTTATATAGAGATCATTTGTAGTGACATTTTAGAACATTTCAATCCATCTAAACTTATGTAAGTGAATAAAGGTTAATTCAATTTTTTGTTTATTGCTTTTTGCCACGATCCCTTTGATATGGCTAGGATTTCTGGACGTATATTTGTCGCCAATTGTCCGCGTTGGTCTACGGTCGTCTCTATCATAGTGGACATCCAGTCAGTCAGGTGTGTCCGGACTCTTCTGAAATTGGGAAGGTCTTTCATAGCTTAGGGATGACCTTTCTATGAAGGTTGGTTGCTTGGTGCTTTTGTAGATGGTAGACTGAGTTAGCTGAGCTTTGTCAGAGTCAGCAGCTTAGATGATATCATGTCTGGGGATTGTAGAAGAGCTGCTGCGTTATTTTGGGCAACATCACAGGGAGAAGTGAGTTGATTATTCTCCTGAGGCTTCTTGTGAATTTTAATGGTGTTGAACAGATAAGGTTGAATTTGTAGATAATGCTGATTGTTGTGGGCATCATGGGCATACTTTCTAGGGAAGGTTGACAAAGGATAATTGCAGGTTGAAGTGAGTAGTTATTTTGGTCATTTGAACAGCTCTTCCAATACTCATCGCATTTGTTACATTAGAGTAAAGAGAGGTGAAATGAGGAATGAATCCAATTTGATTCCAGGATTTTCTGGGTTGCAGATGGTTCGAACGGCTTCAAGGCAATCGAGACAAATACATTTTCCGTGCATAATCTGGACAGCTCTAGTGGCATACAGGATGGCTCGGAAGGAGGTGCAATAATTTTGCCGCTACAGAGGTTTTGTAGGATTGAAAAGCCGAGATCCATCCATGTGTTAGGACGAGTTTTCTGGTGATCATTTTAAGCCAGAAGAATCCTCTTTTGAGGCAGATAGGGAACAGTAGAAGCCCGGGAAATTTCTTGAAAGGAAAGTATTATTTTAGCTTCCAGATAGGCCAGATGAACTTTATTGGACATTTCTAGTGGAAGGTATCCAGTAAGGAAGACAATTAGAGTTGTGTCAATACAATGTCGGGATTTCCTCATGGAGACTTCATAGCCACAGGTATACCTTTTTTGCCAAACGTCAGAGAGGTGGAGAAGGGCTGATGGATTATCAAATTGAGTATTTTGTCTGAGAGTAGAAGTTGAATGCGAACCATTTCCATGATTGCTCATAGAATTCAAATAGAAGATAAATATTTGTTTAATGTCAAAAATGTTACATCTGGGATTTTGACACTGCATCGTCTATTACAATGAGCTATTTGAGGAGGTCTTGGTAGCTCTAGGGATCTTGTCCTTCAATCAGATATGTATTTCAGAGTCTTCCTCCAATTCTGCAGATTTTAGTTGATGTTGTTAATAGAATCAAGAGTGAGGGTCCAGAGATAGAATATACTGGAGGGTTGACATCAGCCGTGTGATGTTTATGGCACACATATACCACCACATAAGTATTGTCCATAACAGAATATCTCGCTGGGACAACTGAGCTAGACAACGAGGGTGACAAAGGTCATTAAGAACATAGTTTACTCTCTCAATGTTACCTGGAGTTCTACATCGTTAGCTACCATCTGACCATTATGTTGGAACATCATTTTTATTTTCTTATCAATTTCAGAATATCGTGATTTTGAAGAGAGTTTGGTATTTTACTTGGTTCCATATTTATAGTGCTCTGGAACCATTCCAATATAAATATCAGTATGTGTTTTTCAATATAGTTCAGTATGTTTTTGAAGCGGCCTTTTTTGAGTTGAATTTTGAAGAATAGGGGAAGGTTCTGCTCCTTCTCTTTATATACTTTATATGTATAGATAATATATGATATCAATTTAGTAAATTTTGATTTATTTGGGCTTTTAATAAATTTTTTATATATTTAATAAATATTGAACTTTAAACGTAGGTTCACTCAAAAAATAAAACATATTTAGGATCAATTTCTGACACAGGATGTGAGTTTACATCTGGCTTCATAAGGTTATTAGAGAAATTATAACTCCAAGCTTTTTTTAAAGTCGCACATGCAGTCAAAGAATTTGTGGCTGCTTATGACCTTGAAAAATCAGGTGATAACTGGACGATAGAGAGGCAAAATGTGGGAAAACGAAATAGAGAGTATGATATGAATTCCATTTTGGACATTTCCAAAATTAAGTTGGAAGATTTATATAATTTAGTATCAATGTTTGATACCACTGTTGGATTTGCTAATCAAAAGTAAAATATATTATACAATACGTTATTGTTATTATAGCCCAAAAAATAGAAGAAAGAAATAAAGGCCATTGGTAAAATGCCTTGTCGGCTGACGGTGTACGTGCTAAAGTACTGGCTGTGACTGTCTGGCAGCGCGTACGTAGTCAGGTGTTCACCCAACTCACGTTGACCGAGGTGTAGTGTAGCAACCACACTACTTCCCTCCAGTAGGATTCCTAAAGATCCTATGTGAGTGTTGACGGAACTTTTGGCCTACTACGTGAAGGTGTGGCATCTTTTGGGTTTTGTTTCTGGTCCTTTGTGGTTTAGAAGGGCATCAATTCTTCTGATTTTAAGGCGGGCAAAACACGGTCGATGGAAACCCAGAAAGATATTTTTCAAATTTTCAGCTTCAAAATTTTTGGGCTTAGAGATAAATCTTGGTCTGGACCGTTCTAAATGGCTGAGGGCGGCGGCATTATTAGTTCTTGATGGAGGTAGACATGGAAAAAACATGTCTTTAGTAGTTTAGGCACATAAACATGCCGATCTCCTTGTGGGGTATTTGGTGCGGGTTTGGAAGAAAACATGGCGCGCTGAAACCTTTTAAATACTGTAGGAAAGCCTGCCGAGGTATGATTTTCGGAAAAGGTTCTGTAAATGAACATGGTTGTTGTCTTGCCAAGATATTTTCTCAGTAAAAAATGAATTCCTAGGAGAACAGGGGAAGCTTGGTGAACCAGGTTAAGGAGTCGTGATAGCGGCTATGAAAATGTCCTTAAAATATGAGATTTTCGAAAGGTGCTTCAATAACGTCGTCAGATAAGGGTACTTATCATTAAAATTTTGATAAATAAAAGATGGTTATGGAAGGCCATCTCCTAGGGCCTGCCAGGGTGACCTATATATATAGGAATGCAGGTATCTAACCAGGTGTAAGAGTGAGGGCCCCCTGGAACTGTAGACCCAATCAGTGATGCTGAAGATCCAAGTTGGCCCCAAAGCCATCGAAGGCGACTCTCCGACTCCAGGCCGGCGAGAGAACATCGGCGTAGCCTCCAAGAATTCACAGGAAGCCTTGCCCGCTCAAGGCAGATTCCGGAGTTGGTAGAAATTAGGGTTTGCATCGTGCCTTGGCAACCACATCCAGGTTTTGAAAGGAGACCAGGACAATAGGTCTGATGGAATCTGGAGAACATCGTGGATCGTTTCACAAGTCTTACAGAGACTGCATCCGTCTCATATCAAAGTTGTAATCAGACACTTCCCTGAATGACCTATCCGCAGCCACCAAACAGCAAGACCTCCTTAAGAACAAGAAACACAAACAGGAATTCCGGCACTGGGCCCATTAATTCACACAAGACCTCCAGCAACATCCCTGACATTAGCCAAAGACTGAGTCATCTCATCACCAAGAACGCACCAATTGACCACCTTCTCCCAAATTACATCAACCAAGAGAACACCTCCAGCAACACCCCTGACATGACCAAAGACTGAGTCATCTCATCACCAAGAACACACCAATTGACCACCTTCTCCCAAATTACATCAAACAAGAGAAGACCTCCAACAAAACCCCTGACATAACCAAAGGCTGAGTTATCTGATCACCAAGAACGCACCAATTGACCACCTTCTTCAAAATTACATCAACCAAGAGAAGACCTTCAGTAACACCCCTGACATAACGAAAGAATGAGTCATCTCATCACCAAGAACGCACCAATTGACCACCTCCCAAATTACATCAAACAAGAGAACACCTCTAGCAACACCCCTGACATAACCAAAGACGGAATCATCTCATCACCAAGAACGCACCAATTGACCACCTTCTCCCAAATTACATCAACCAAGAGAACAGCTCCAGCAACACTCCTGACATAACCAGAGACTGAGTCATCTCATCATCAAGAACACACCAATTGACCACCTTCTCCCAAATTACATCAACCAAGAGAACAGCTCCAGCAACACTCCTGACATAACCAGAGACTGAGTCATCTCATCATCAAGAACACACCAATTGACCACCTTCTCCCAAATTACATCAACCAAGAGAAGATCTCCAGCAACACCCCTGACATAACCAGAGACTGAGTCATCTCATCATCAAGAACACACCAATTGACCCCCGTCTCCGCCTTAAAGCTGTCTACTCTCTCTCATGCCCTGTATCTCACATAACCAAGACAGCTAGACCACCAGCCTTGTACTAGTAGAATTGCATCTACCCCAGCTGTTATTACAATACATTACCTCACCATGTGTTATAAGAAATATAAACTATTTTGACGCATATATTTATTTAAAAAAAAAACAATTTCTACTCCGCTTACTACAATAATAAAATAATGGGATTCCATTATTTTATTATTACAGTAGGGGCAGTAGAAATTGTTTTATTTGAAAAAGAAATATATGCGTCAAAAATAGTTTATATTTTCAAATTTTTATGTTAGTCAATATATTTAAGGTCTGTGAAGGGTGACTTTCTGAGATGGCTTGGAATCTATTCTTATAGAGTGAGTTGAGGTTTCAACTCACCGGAATGAATAGACTCAAAGGAAATATTAAATAACTGTCTCTGTAAAACTTAACCATTGAAAATAGAAAAACTCTCTCTCTCTCTCTCTCTCTCTCTCTCTCTCTAGGGTATGTGCAATTCTACCAGAAACCTAACCACCTATATAAGTGTCTGGCTACAACTTTGAGAAGAGAAGGTTGCAATGCTCACTAAGACTTGTGAAAACCTCCCACTTATTTCTCCAGATTCCATCTCTATCGTCCTGAAATCCTCAGTCATTAAGGACGCAGTCACCAGAGAGGCATTTCAGCAAACCATAAATCCTACCAACTCTAGATTCCGTCTCGAACAGGGTCGGCCTCCTGTTCATCCCTAGAGTCCACACCAACGTCCCCCCACCTACCCGAAGCCAGAATGTCACCAACAACGACGATGGGGACCAACTTGAATATTCAACATCACTGACAGAGCTACAGCTCCAGGAAGCTCCCACTGTTACACCCGGCCCTGGTAGAAACCTACATTCCCCTATTGAGGTCACCCTGACAGCTAGCCCACTCACAATCCTTACCAATATTGTTAAATTTCCTTTTGAGATTCCACATTTTGCCTCTCCTCATTCGCATGTAAAAGATAAGTATATTTTCTCAATTATATATCTGGTATTTTTGCCGTAGTTATGTGACAATTAATTGAACAAAAATTAATTTAGGAAAGTCCCTTATATATATATTTGACTTTGCTTACAGAACAGATGCTGAAAATACTTTTGTTTCAATCGAAAACATTTTAATCAAACGGCTATTTGATATGCATGAAACCGAGTTACAGATTTGAAAAAATATGAAAAAAGATTCATTAAAAGTTGATACAGACAGAAGAAAATAGGGTAGGTGCTCTCCAATAATATGAAGATAATTGATAGAATTTACAAGATTTTCATGTTCAAAGTTATTAAATATCTCTTATAAAAAAAATATTAAGAAACCAGAATTAAACATTATTCTTGTGTTCTCTTCACAATGATAGATATTAGGTTCTTTAAAAAAATTAACTTTCAGGAATCATTTCTATAAAATTTATAAACTATTGTAAAAAGATGCACCAAAATATTCTACTACATTGTTTTGTCTTCTTCAAACTCTATTCTCTGTAACTTTTATTTTATCTTTTTCTGAAGGCAAAAAGAAAGTCATTCAACAATTTAAAAAATGTCTGCAAAATGAAAAATCTAAAATATGATATTTGATTTTCTACTATCAAAAATCTACAGTATCAAATAAAGATGCATATATTCGTAGTTATTTCAATTTTAAATTTATCGAAAAATGTTGCTTTCGTTCCATGAAATGTGATGACATTTTATCGTATATATCTCAAATTTTGAACCATGAAACGATACTTTTGAGTCACCTTCCGTTTGAAAGCTCAATACTTATATATCAAATACATTCTAGAGAACAAGCTACTTTTTGTGCACTTTCTGAATTTTGAAATTTCTTGTGGGGATTCTGTGGAAATAAATTCAATTTTTGATGCAAATTAATCAAAAGTTTCAAATGCATACTAACAAAGCAGTACTCCAGATATTTACTCATATCATTGACCCTTTTATTGATTGAAATGCTTGTTTCAATTTTGTTAATTTTCTCCAACACATCTACTGATGATGCACAGCATTCACATGCAGCTGGCTTGAACCTTCAGGCTATATATAGATTATTTAAACATTTGTTGGATTTCAGATGAATGCATTGTCAATTTTCTCTAGTTTTTAAAATTTTACTGCCATGATTAATTTTTCTTTGTTAATATTTTTTGCAAGACCTTTTTGAAGATAGATTTTTCCCAAATGATTTTATGACCAATTCTAATATTTTCTAAATTGCATCTGGGTATTATCATAACAGAGTTTATTCCATTTTTGGCTGGTAAACTACCTCTTAGAAGATTGCTCTAGTCAAGGTAACTTTGTCACCAACGTTGTCCAACCCAATTCCCACCAGCGAGATACCCTAGGATTTACAATACTCACACAGCACACCTGGACTTGCTGAGTCCTGATATTTGGTATCATATCTTTGGTCTTAATGGATCTTGTTGGGATTTCACCGCATAGTCCTTGGTCTCGGAGTTCCAGTTACATGTAGACAATGGCCCAACATCTCGTCATTTGGTTTCATTCCAATTCCATGGGATTAGGGACTTGTGGTATCCAATCTTCAGATTTCTACAACACTGTCACATACAACAACTATGATAATCTTATGCTGAAACACACTAATTATTTATAAATAAAAACAAGCAATATTATAATTGCTGCTACTTAAAGTTCAGCCTATTTATATGAACCTGTGTTACTTTGTTATTCACCTTATAGGCTTCTGTTACATAATACAGTAGCTATAAGGTGGTAGCTCGAATTTATAGGAGATGTGCTACTTCTTTAGCCACTTTAACAAGTGGCTGTATGTCTGTTGGGGATGCTCATTCTAAAGTCTTGGTGCTTTAATAAGGCACAATTTGGATTGTAGATTATAAACACAAGGTAATAAGACCAAATCCAAATAAATAAATAGCGTGTGAAGTTTCGGTAACAGCATTGTTAACATCTTCAGATAAAATTACTGAATGTCACACAAAGTCACACACTATTTATTTATTTGTATTTGGTCGTATTATCTAGTGTCTAGGTGCTTTGTTTCTGAAAGGTTCACCATAATTCTACCTATTTGGAGAGACTTTCTCGAGGGTTTTGATAATTTTTTACAGTCATAGACAACTGTGTCATTTATTTGTTTCTGTAGATAGGTGGATCAGTAGTAGTTGGTACTTTGTTACTTCTTCAGATTTTTTACCAAACATATGTATCTATGGGGTGATGGTTCCAATTTCTTGGTATTTTTTAGCTCTTTAGAGACTTTATTAAACATCTATATTTATAAGGCGATAGTTTGTGGTGTGTTGATTTATTAAGTCCAGCGATGGCCCAGAAAAGTATTACAAAGTTAGTGTTTATCAGTATTACGTAATAGCTACATTTTTATAGGAAGTTAATAAAGGAAGACAAAAGGACAACACCCTAGAATGTCTATTGGGTTCTCATTGACTTCCGACAATCTGACGCGCCACTCAGCAGTGGTGGTCATTCCTATTTCCAGGCCCCGCTTGTATGTTTGCCAAGGTCTGTCATCCCAGCAGGCTGTCTCTCGGCTCCCACAAGTTCATTGGTACTTTGTTACTTCTTTAGGCACTTTACCAAACATTTGTATCTTTGAAGCGAAAGTTCAAATATATTTGCCTTTATTGAGGTTGTGGCTCCAAAAACTTAGTATCTTGTTACAACAATAGAGAACTGTACCATATATACGGCTGTCTGTATGGAATGGTGTCTTGGTACTATGGAACTTGGTATTTAGACTTTCCTCAGCTCTAGGTGGAGTGTTATGGAATGAGAAACAAGGGTGATGGAAGTATAGGCTCAGTATTGTCCTTTAAATAAAATATCAGATGGGGGAACTATGATATGAACAAATATTTATTCAAAATGTTGCATTTAAACATACAGTTAAACCTGTCTATAGCGCCCCCTCTTGGGACTCACCAAAATAGGGTGCTATAGAGAGGGGGGGCTATAGACAGGTCAATTTTAAGGTAAATCTTATCGTACTACGTATTTAAAATCGGGCGCTATAGGTAGGGAGGCGCTATAGACAGGTTTAACTGTATATCTAAATATTATATTTTTATTACAACCTTATATAATATCTCTCTAAACAAAATTCTAAAAATATATATTTATATAACAATCTGGCGCCTTGTTTTTTCCATGGTGTAAATTTTTAAGTTTTTAAAGCAAAATTTATTTTTTGGTTTGAGCTTCTTCAAACAGACCCATTATTGTAAAGGATCAGAAAAATAATACGTTGCACAAATCATTGCTATGACCATTTCTCATACGATACAAATGTATTTTATTAAATTCCAATTTGCCTCTTTCTTGAAGGCACACAGGAAGAAATTATAAACAATAAAGTGGCAAGAAATAGAAACCTGCAATATGAGATTTGTGGTTTTCCTTTAGAAATCACAACTTAGAACACCTAAGAGGGTAAAGTTGGCTATCTCTTTTTGTGGGGATCTTTTAAAGAATTATATGTTGAGTATCGTAATTTATAGAAAGGGATGGAATATTCTTCTGATTTTTCTTCATGATATAATACTGTGGTAATACAGAAGTCACTTGATCTTGTTCCTAAATTTCTTTTAAAGGTGTTCAACTGTTTCGAAAATTGAGCTGAGAAATGTTTTAATTGTGTCTTTCCGTTTAATAAACTCAAAATAATTGACTAAAATGTACCCAAGCATTATCTGATTACGGCCAGATTTATTTACATATTTTCTTCTTTCTTATCTCCACTCAATCATATTAGAGTATCAAGCTTGTAAAGTTTGTTGATGGTGTCTGCCAAGGAAGAGTAGAGCTCATCAATGGATGAGTCGATACAGTCAATGATTTGTTTTGGGGTTGCAGGTTGATAATTGCATTTAGTACATAGTGGGAAAACCTTGCAACCATTCTGGAAAGTCATTGTCCTTATGACAAGACTTAAATCTGAAAATTAAAGACTGTTGTTCTCTTGGGAGGACAGAACCGGTGCTTGTCCCTCCTGCTCTGTACCAGTCATGTTCAGCGTTAGTACTTGCATAGTTAAACGATTGCTTAGTTGATTGCTTTATTCAAGATAGGTATTACTTAGTCACCCACATTATCCAATCAATTGTTCCAGTTTGATATCCTATAGATGAACAATACTCACACAAAACATGTGGCAAATGCTGATTCTCTGATCTCTGTGTGCCACCATATCTTGTGTCCATTGGTCTTGTAGCAATTCCACCCCACGTCTCCTTGGTCTCGGAGGAACATGTTGACTACACCAGGAGATCGTCCTTGGAAATCCCAGGAATTCCACTGTAGTAGGATATGGGGATGACATCACTGCAACATACAACAACTTGGTGTGACACTTATGTAAAGACCAATTACTTAGTTCAAAGGTAAAGATGAGAAACTAGTCCTATGGTAAACACAAGGTAATAAGACTAAATACAAATTAATTAATAGTGTGTGACGTTTCGGTAACAGCGTTGTTACCATCTTCAGACTAAAGAACTACTTGATTCAGTGCTTTTTGTCTGAAGATGGTAACAACGCTGTTACCGAAACGTCACACACTATTTAATTATTTGTATTTGGTCTTATTGCCTTGTGTTTATAATCTATAATTCAAATTGTGCCTTATAAGGAATGACAGTAGTCAACTTAAAACCTCAGAAATATTTGTCTACTTCTCGTCAAAAGAAACTGATTATCTTTTCTAATTATAATCAGCAAGAAGTCTGAATAGTTTATTTTAGAAAATTCAAAAAATAAAACAGATACATTTTTGGAGAATGGAAATTTATCTATCTCAACTCTCGGAAGGAGTCTGAAAAATAAGAAATATTGGGTCGGTGCAAAAATATTTGCCGTTTTTTTGGCAGTAACTTTAAAATACAATAACTTACTTCAAACAATACTTTATTAATAAACATAAAAATCATTGGGATCTATGCATATTTGCCAACAGATATTAGCTGTTTTATTCCCTTTTAATCAAATTCTGAAGTTATAAAGGCAATGAAATCATCAAATGCCGTTTCGGAATCGCCTTGATTTAGAAAACATTTCCCTTCTATGAAGTTGGTAAAAGGCCTGAAAAAGTGGTGGTCGGTAGGTGAGAGGTCTGGTGAGTATAATGTTTGCTCTCCCCGCATTGTCAATTAGCTCTTTTCACCGATGATACTGCTATAATTGAGCTCGTTCTACAGATCATTCCTGCATTCATAATTATATTGAAATCGTCTGCAATTGGTGTGAGAAATCAATTTCTATTCACAGAACTCCTGGGAAATTTATCTTTTCTCCACAAAAATATTTATAATTTCACACCCAGGAGAAATCTTTAAAACGACACCGTCGTTTATTTAAGTTAACTAATATACCAACATTCGCTTAAAATCAAGTCATTCATTCCTCTCATATTTATATTGAAAGCTGTTGACTTTGTTTGGAATTTTTAATAAACCTGATTTCAGGATAATATTATTTAAACATTATATTTATTGATTTACAAGAAAGAGAACAAAATATAAAAGGGAAACTAATATTAAAACAAATGAACTTTTCTTTTTCGGTTAGCGCCTATTTACCTGTGAGCTTGCACACACTCTGTGGTAACAATTAATTAATATATATACAAAAAAAACTTATATTTTAAATTCTGGAATCTCGAATAAATACAAATCTTCAACACTATAATCTCTATCGAATAAATTTCCAACACTATAATAAATATTAGAAACTATTATAGACGTGTATGATTATTTTTAAAAATAAACAATTTCTACTTCCTTTACTGCAATGGAAAATTTAATGGGAGGGCCTGGTACGTCTATAATAGTTTCGAATTTTGATAACAGATGGCGCACTAATGCATCATAATATAACTATAATCAATACACAAGAAGATTCAGGTCTCCAATCTCTACAATATACAATAAACCTTGCAGTAAACCAATATATTCAATACGTTAAAAAATAGATAAAAATTTATAATTTTAACAATATTATAACCGAATAATCTCTTTAGTTAATTGACATACAAAGTATGATCAAGAATTTCCAGTACTGCCCTAATTGAAAAAAAAAACGTAGAATGAAATAAAATAAAAAGACGGCTATCAAAAATAGGAAAGAGTTTTAACACCAGATGCACTTAAATGATTGCCTCGCATATATAGTATAGTATATATAGTAGCAAAAACGAGATTAAAATAATATTAAGACGTTAAAATGGAATAATGTGCTTGATTGAAATTATTTTTCTACGAATTGGTAAATCAGCCAGTAAAAGCTTGAATATATATATATATATATATATATATTGTTACAAAAAAATTCATTTAATGATACA
>CP092873.1:46463581-46622279 GCA_030710605.1 Cordylochernes scorpioides | reverse complement strand
TTAGAGGAAAGAAATAAAGGCCATTGGTGAAATGCTTTGTCGTCTGAAGGCATACATGCTAAAGTCCAGGCTGTGACTGTCTGGCAGCGCATACGTAGTCAGGTGTTCACCCAACTCACGTTGACCGAGGTGTAGTGAAGCAACCACACTACTTCCCTCCAGTAGGATGCCAAAAGATCCTATGGGGATATTGACGGAACCTTTGGTCTACTACATGAAGGTGTGGCATCTTTTGGGTTTTGTTTCTGGTCCTTTGTGGTTGAGAAGGGCATCAATTCTTCTGATTTTAAGGCGGGCAAAACACGGTCGATGGAAACCCAGAAAGATATTTTTCAAATTTTCAGCTTCATAATTTTTGGGCTTAGAGATAAATCTTGGTCTGGACCGTCGTAAATGGCTGAGGGCGGCGGCATTATTAGTTCTTGATGGAGGTAGACATGGAAAAAACATGTCTTTAGTAGTTTAGGCACATAAACATGCCGATCTCCTTGTGGGGTATTTGGTGCGAGTTTGGAAGAAAACATGGCGCGCTGAAACCTTTTAAATACTGTAGGAAAGCCTGCCGAGGTAGGATTTTCGGAAAAAGTTCGGTAAATAAAAATGGTTGTTGTCTTGCCAAGATATTTTCTCAGTAAAAAATGAATTTCTAGGAGAACAGGGAAAGCTTGGTGAGCCAGGTTAAGGAGTCGTGATAGCGGCTATGAAAATCTCTTTAAAATATGAGATTTTCGAAAGGTACTTCAATAACGTCGTCAGATAGGGTTACTTATCATTAAAATTTTGATAAATAAAAGATGGTTATGGAAGGCCATCTCCTAGGGCCTGCCAGGGTGACCTATATATATAGGAATGCAGGTATCCAACCAGGTGTAAGAGTGAGAGCCCCCTGGAACTGTAGACCCCAACAGTGATGCTGAAGATCCGAGTTGGCCCCAAAGCCATTGAAGGCGACTCTCCGACTCCAGGCCGGCGAGAGAAAATCGGCGTAGCATCCAAGAATTCACAGGAAGCCTTGCCCGCTCAAGACAGATTCCCGGAGTCAGTAGTATTTAGGGTTTGCATCGTGCGTCAAATTGACAACCACATCCAGGTTTTGAAAGGAGACCAGGACAATAGGTCTGATGAAATCTGGAGAACATCATGGATCGTTTCACAAGTCTTACTGAGACTGCATCCATCTAATATCAAAGTTGTAATCAGACACTTCCCTGAATGACCTATCCGCAGCCACCAAACAGCAAAACCTCCTTAAGGACAAGAAACACAAAAAGGAATTCCGGCACTGGGCCCATAAATTTACACAAGACCTCCAGCAACACCCCTGACATAAGCCAAAGACTGAGTTATCTCATCACCAAGAACACACCAATTGACCCCCTTCTCCCAAATTACATCAACCAAGAGAACACCTCCAGCAACACCCCTGACATATCCAAAGACTGAGTCATCTCATCACCAAGAACGCACCAATTGACTACCTTTTCCCAAATTACATCAACCAAGAAAAGACCTCCAGTAAAACCCCTGACATAACCAAAGACATCTCATCACCAAGAATGCACCAATTGACCATCTTTTCTCAAATTACATCAACCAAGAGAACACCTCCAGCAACACCCCTGACAAAACCAAAGACTGAGTCATCTCATCACCAAGAACGCACCAATTGACCACCTTTTCCCAAATTACATCAACCAAGAAAAGACCTCCAGTAACACCCGTGACATAACCAAAGACATCTCATCACCAAGAATGCACCAATTGACCACCTTTTCTCAAATTACATCAACCAAGAGAACACCTCCAGCAACACCCCTGACAAAACCAAAGACTGAGTCATCTCATCACCAAGAACGCACCAATTGACCACCTTTTCCCAAATTACATCAACCAAGAAAAGACCTCCAGTAACACCCCTGACATAACCAAAGACATCTCATCACCAAGAATGCACCAATTGACCACCTTTTCTCAAATTACATCAACCAAGAGAACACCTCCAGCAACACCCCTGACATAACCAAAGACTGAGTCATCTCATCACCAAGAACGCACCAATTGACCACCTTTTTCAAAATTACATCAACCAAGAAAAGACCTCCAGCAACACCCCTGGCATAACCAAAGACTGAGTCATCTCATCACCAAGAACGCACCAATTGACCACCTTTTTCAAAATTACATCAACCAAGAAAAGACCTCCAGCAACACCCCTGACATCACCAAAGACTGAGTCATCTCATCACCAAGAACGCACCAATTGACCACCTTTTCTCAAATTACATCAACCAAGAGAACACCTCCAGCAACACCTCTGACATAACCAAAGACTGAGTCATCTCATCACCAAGAACGCACCAATTGACCACCTTTTCCCAAATTACATCAACCAAGAAAAGACCTCCAGCAACACCCCTGGCATAACCAAAGACTGAGTCATCTCATCACCAAGAACGCACCAATTGACCACCTTTTCCCAAATTACATCAACCAAGAAAAGACCTCCAGTAACACCCCTGACATAACGAAAGACATCTCATCACCAAGAACGCACCTATTGACCACCTTCTCCCAAATTACATCAACAAAGAGAACACCTCCAGCAAAACCCCTGACATAACCAAAGACTGAATCATCTCATCAACAAAAACGCACCTATTGACCACCTTCTCCCAAATTACATCAACCAAGAGAACACCTCCAGCAAAACCCCTGACATAACCAAAGACTTCTCATCACCAAGAACGCACCAATTGACCACCTTCTCTCAAATTACATCAACATGAGAAGACCACCAGCAATATCCCTGACATAATCAAAGACTGAGTCATCTCATCACGAAGAATGCACCAATTGACCACCTTCTCCCAAATTACATCAACCAAGAGAAGACCTCCAGCAACACCCTTGACATAACCAAAGACTTCTCATCACCAAGAACGCACCAATTGACCACCTTCTCCCAAATTACATCAACAAAGAGAACACCTCCAGCAAAACCCCTGACATAACCAAAGACTGAGTCATCTCATCACCAAGAACGCACCTATTGACCACCTTCTCCCAAATTACATCAACCAAGAGAACACCTCCAGCAACACCCCTGACAAAACCAAAGACTGAGTCATCTCATCACCAAGAACTCACCAATTGACCACCTTTTCCCAAATTACATCAACCAAGAAAAGACCTCCAGTAACACCCCTGACATAACCAAAGACATCTCATCACCAAGAATGCACCAATTGACCACCTTTTCTCAAATTACATCAACCAAGAGAACACCTTTAGCAACACCCCTGACATAACCAAAGACTGAGTCATCTCATCACCAAGAACGCACCAATTGACCACCTTTTTCAAAATTACATCAACCAAGAAAAGACCTCCAGCAACACCCCTGGCATAACCAAAGACTGAGTCATCTCATCACCAAGAACGCACCAATTGACCACCTTTTTCAAAATTACATCAACCAAGAAAAGACCTCCAGCAACACCCCTGACATCACCAAAGACTGAGTCATCTCATCACCAAGAACGCACCAATTGACCACCTTTTCTCAAATTACATCAACCAAGAGAACACCTCCAGCAACACCTCTGACATAACCAAAGACTGAGTCATCTCATCACCAAGAACGCACCAATTGACCACCTTTTCCCAAATTACATCAACCAAGAAAAGACCTCCAGCAACACCCCTGGCATAACCAAAGACTGAGTCATCTCATCACCAAGAACGCACCAATTGACCACCTTTTCCCAAATTACATCAACCAAGAAAAGACCTCCAGTAACACCCCTGACATAACGAAAGACATCTCATCACCAAGAACGCACCAATTGACCACCTTTTCCCAAATTACATCAACCAAGAGAACACCTCCAGCAACACCCCTGACATAACCAAGACGTCTTATCACCAAGAATTCACCAATTGACCACCTTTTCTCAAATTAAATCAACCAAGAAAACACCTCCAGCAAAACCCCTGACATAACCAAAGACTGAGTCATCTCATCACCAAGAACGCACCTATTGACCACCTTCTCCCAAATTACATCAACAAAGAGAACACCTCCAGCAAAACCCCTGACATAACCAAAGACTGAATCATCTCATCAACAAAAACGCACCTATTGACCACCTTCTCCCAAATTACATCAACCAAGAGAACACCTCCAGCAAAACCCCTGACATAACCAAAGACTTCTCATCACCAAGAACGCACCAATTGACCACCTTCTCCCAAATTACATCAACATGAGAAGACCACCAGCAATATCCCTGACATAATCAAAGACTGAGTCATCTCATCACCAAGAATGCACCAATTGACCACCTTCTCCCAAATTACATCAACCAAGAGAAGACCTCCAGCAACACCCTTGACATAACCAAAGACTTCTCATCACCAAGAACGCACCAATTGACCACCTTCTACCAAATTACATCAACAAAGAGAAGACCACCAGGAATATCCCTGACATAATCAAAGACTGGGTCATCTCATCACCAAGAATGCACCAATTGACCACCTTTTCTCAAATTACATCAACCAAGAGAAGACCTCCAGCAACACCCCTGACATAACCAAAGACTTCTCATCACCGAGAACGCACCAATTGACCACCTTCTCCCAAATTACATCAACTAAGAGAAGACCACCAGCAACACCCCTGACATAACCAAAGACTGAGTCATCTCATCACCAAGAACACACCAATTGACCACCTTCTCCGCCTTAAAACTGTCCACTCTCTCATGCCCTGTATCTCACATAACCAAGACAACTAGACCACCAGCCTCGTTCTAGTAGAATTGCATCTACCCCAGCTGTTATTACCTCTCTATATGTTATAAGAAATATAAACCATTTTGACGCATATATTTCTTTTTAAATAAAACAAAATTCTACTGCTTTTACCACAATAATAAAATAATGGGATCCCATTATTTCATCATTGCAGTAAAAGGCGTAGTAATTTTTTTATTAAAAAGGAAATATATGCGTCAAAAAATAATTTATATTTCCCAGTTGTTAGTGAATATATTTAAGGTCTGTGAAGGACGACTTTCTGAGATGGCTTGGAGTCTATTCTTTTAGAGTGAGTTGAGGTCTCAACTCACCGGAATGAATAGACTCAAAGGAAATATGAATAGCTGGCTTCTGTAAATTCATTCACTGTCCAAAATAAAAATCTCTCTCTCTCTCTCTCTAGGGTAGTTGCAATTCTACCAGAAACCTAACCACCTATATAAGTGTCTAACTACAACTTTGAGAAGAGAAGGATGCAATGCCCAAGTAAGACTTGTGAAAACCTCCCACTTAATTCTCCAGATTCCATCTCTATCGTCCTGAAATCCTCAGTCATTAAGGACGCAGTCACCAGAGAGGCATGTCAGCAAACCATAAATCCTACCAACTCTAGATTCCGTCTCGAACAGGGTCGGCCTCCCGTTCATCCCTAGAGTCCACACCAACGTCCCCCCACCTACCCGAAGCCAGAAAGCCACCAACAACGACGATGGGGACCAACTTGAATATTCAACATCACTGACAGAGCTACAGCTCCAGAAAGCTCCCACTGTTACACCCAGCCCTGGTAGAAACCTGCATTCCCCTATTGAGGTCACCCTGACAGCTAGCCCACTCACAATCCTTACCAATATTGTTAAATTTTCCTTTTGAGATTCCACATTTTGCCTCTCCTCATTCGCATGTAAAAGATAAGTATATTTTCTCAATTATATCTCTGGTATTTTTGCAGTAGTTATGACAATAGAACAAAAATTAATTTAGTAACGTCCCTTATTTGACTTTGCTTACAGAACAGATGCTGAAAATACCTTTGTTTTAATCGAAAACATTTTAATCAAACGGCTATTTGATATGCATAAAACCGAGTTACAGATTTGAAAAAATATGAAAAAAGATTCATGAAAAGTTGATACAGACAGAAGAAAATAGGGTAGGTTCTTCTCCAATAATATGAATATAATTGATAGAATTTACAAGATTTTCATGTTCAAAGTTATTAAATATCTCTTATAACATAAAATATTAAGAAACCAGATGTAAACATTATTCCTGTGTTCTCTTCACAATGATAGATAGTAGGTTCTTTAAAAAATTTAACTTTTAGGATATATTTCTATAAATTTTATAAACTATTGTAAAAAGATGCACCAAAATATTCTACTACATTGTTTTGTCTTCTTCAAACTCTATTCTCTGTAAGTTTTGTTTTATCGTTTTCTGAAGGCAAAAAGAAAGTCATTCAACAATTTAAAAAAGGTCTGGAAAATGAAAAATCTTAAATACTATCAAAAATTCTACAGTATCAAATAAAGATACATATTCGTAGTTATTTCAATTTTAAATTTATCGAAAAATGTTGCTTTCGTTCCATGAAATGTGATGAAATTTTATCGTATATATCTCAAATTTTGAACCATGAAACGATACTTTTGAGTGCCCTTCCGTTTGAAAGCTCAATACTTATATAACAAATACATTTTAGTGAACAAGCTACTTTTTGTGCACTTTCTGAATTTTGAAATTTCTTGTGAGACTCCTGTGGAAATAAATTCAATTTTTGATGCAAATTAATCAAAAGTTTCAAATGCATACTAACAACGCAGTACTCCAGATATTTACTCATATCATTAACCCTTTTATTGATTGATATGCTTGCTTCAATTTTGTTAATTTTCTCCAACACATCTACTGATGATGCACAGCATTCACATGCAGCTGGCTTGAACCTTCAGGCTATATATAGAACATTTAAACATTTGTTGGATTTCAGATTAATGCATTGTCAATTTTCTATAGTTTTGAAATTTTACTGCCATGATTAATTTTGCTTTGTTAATATTTTTTGCACGACCTTTTTGAAGATAGATTTTTCCCAAATGATTTTATGACCAATTCTAATATTTTCTAAATTGCATCTGGGTATTATCATAACAGAGTTTTTTCCATTTTTGGTTGGTAAACTACATCTTAGAAGATTGCTCTAGTCAAGGTAACTTTGTCACCAACGTTGTCCAACCTAATTCCCACCAGCGAGATACCCTAGGATTTACAATACTCACACAGCACACCTGGACTTGCTGAGTCCTGATCTTTGGTATCATATCTTTGGTCTTAATGGATCTTGCTGCGATTTTACCGCATTGTCCTTGGTCTCGGAGTTCCAGTTACATGTAGATAATGGTCCAACATCTCGTCATTTGGTTTCATTCCAATTCCATAGGATTAGGGATTGTGGTATCCAATCTTCAGATTTCTACAACACTGCCACATACAACAACTATGATAATCTTATGCGGAAGCGAACTAATTGTTTATAAATAAAAACAAGAAAATATTATAATGGCAGCATTGCGACTACTCAAAGTTCAGCCTATTTATTTGAACCTGTGTTTCTTTGTTATTTACCTTATAGGCAACTGTTACATAAGTCAGTAGGTGGTGGCTCGAATATCTAGATAGGTTACTTCTTTAACCACTTTAACAAGTGTCTGTATGTCTGTTGGGGATGCTCATTCTAAAGTCTTGGTACTTTGATAAGGCACAATTTGGATTTTAGATTATAAACACAAGGTAATAAGACTTAATAAATAAATAGTGTGTGATGTTTCAGTAACAACATTGTTTCCATCTTCAGACAAAAGTACTGAATGTCACACAAAGTCACACACTATTTATTTATTTGGATTTGGTCTTTTTACCTAGTGTCTTGGTGCTTTGTTTCTGAAAGGTTCACTATAATTCTACCTATATGAATAGACTTTCTCGACAGTTTTGGCGATTTGTTAATGTCATAGAAAACTGAGCCATTTATTTATATCTATGGGGAGGTGGATCAGCAGTAGTTGGTACTCTGTTACTTCTTTAGACACTTTACCAAACATCCGTATCTATGTATCTATGGGGTGATGGTTCCAATGTCTTGGTATTCTATGAGCTCTTTAGAGACTTCATCAAAAGTCTATGTTTATGGGGCGATAGTTTGTGGTGTGTCGATTTATTAAGTCCAGCGCTGGCCCAGAAAAGTATGACAAAGTTAGTGTTTATTGGCATTACGTATTAGCTACATTTAATGTAAGTTGATAAAGGAAGACAAAAGGACAACACCCTAGAATGTCTATTTGGTTCTCATTGACTTCCGCCAATCTGCCGCGCCACTCAGCGGTGGTCATCTCCTATTTCCAGGCCCCGCTTGTATGTTTGCCGTGGTCTGTCATCCCAGCAGGCTGTCTCTCGGCTCCCATAAGTTCAATCCATGGGTACTTTGTTGCTTCTCTAGGCACTTTACCAAACATTTGTATCTATGGAGTGAAAATTCGAATATCTTGGTACTTTGTCGAGGTTGTGGCTCCGAAATCTTAGTATCTTGTTACAGCAATAGAGAGCTGTACCATATATACGGCTGTCTGTACGGAATGGTGTTCAGATGTCTTGGTACTATGGAACTAGGTATTTAGACTTTCCTCAGCTCTAGGTGGAGTGTTATGGAATGAGAAACAAGATTGGCGGAAGTATAGCCTCAGTGTTGTCCTTTTAATGAAATATCAGATGGGGGAACTATGATATGAACAAATATTTATTCAAAATGTTGCATTTGAATACACAGTTAAACCTGTCTATAGCGCCACCTCTTGGGACTCACCAAAATAGGGTACTATAGAGAGGGGGTGCCATAAACAGGTCACTTTTAATGTAAATCGCATCGTACTATGTATTTAAAATCGGGCGCTATAGAGAGGGTGGCGCTACATAAAGGTTTAAGAGTATATATATAATATTAAATTTTTAATACAACTTTATATAATATCTTTAGAAAAACATTCTAAAATATATTTATAAACCAATCTTACGCCTTGCTTTCCCATGGTGTAAATCTTTGAGTTTTTAAAGCTAAATTTATTTTTGGTTTGAGCTCCTTTAAACAGACCCATTATTGTAAAGAAGCAGAAAAATAATATGTTGCACAAATCATTGCTATGACCATTTCTCACACAATACAAATGCATTTTAATAAATTCCAATTTGTCTCTTTCTTGAAGACACACATGAAGAAATTATAAAAAGAATAAAGTGGCAAAAAGTAGAAACCTACAATATGAGATTTGTGGTTTTCCTTTTAAAATCACAACTTAAAATACATTAGAGGCAAAGTTGGCTAACGCTTTTGGTGGGAATCTTTTAAAGAATACCATGTTGAGTATCGTAATTTATAGAAAGGGATGGAATATTCTTCTGATTTTTCTTCATGATTTAATATTGTGGTAATACAGAAGCAACTTCATCTTTTTCTTAAATTTATTTTAAAGATGTTCAACTGTTTCGAAAATTGAGTTGAGAAATGTTCTAATTGTTTCTTTACATTTAATAAACCTCAAAAAAGTTTACTAAATGTACCTAAGCATTATTTTATTATGGCCAGATCTATTTACATAGTCTTCTTCTTTCTTATCTCCACTCAATCATATTAAGGTATCAAGCTTGTAAAGTTTGTCGATGGTATATGTCGGGGATGAGTAGAGCACATCAATGGATGAGTCAATACAGTCAATAATGTGTTTTGAAGTTGCAAGTTGAGAATTGCACTAAGTACATAGTGGGAAAACCTTGCAACCATTCTGGAAAGTTATTGTCCGTAGATGACAAGACTTAAAGTCTGAAAATCAAAGACTGTGGTTCTCTTGGGAGGACAGAACCGGTGCTTGTCCCTCCTGCTCTCTACCAGTCATGTGCAGCATTAGTATTTGCATAGTTAAATGATTGCTTAATTGATTGCTCTATTCAAGATAGGAATTACATTGTCACCTACATTGTCCATTCAATTGTTCCTGTTTGATATCCTATAGATGAACAATACTCACACAGCACATGTGACAAATTCTGATTCCTGATCTTTGCCACCATATCTTGTGTCCATTGGTCTTGTAGCAATTCCACCCCACGTCTCCTTGGTCTCGGAGGAACAGGTTGACTACATCAGGAGATCTTCCTTGGAACTACCAGGAATTCCACTGTAGTAGGATATGGGGATGACATCACTGCAACATACAACAACTTGATGTGACACTTATATAAAGACCAATTATTCAGTTCAAAGGTAAAGATGAGAAACTAGTCTAATGGTAAACACAAGGTAATAAGACCAAATCCAAATAAATTAATAGTGTGTGACGTTCCAGTAACAGTGCTATTACCATCTTTATACAAAAGTACTGAATGTTTACATATATATTCAATATACATTCAGTACTTTTGTCTGAAGATGGTAAAAACGCTGTCACCGAAACGTCACACACTATTTATATATTCGGTATTATTACCTTGTGTTTATAATCCAAATTGTACCTTACCATAGTCTAATACTAGTGTTGTTACCCAAGGTCAATTTACTTCTTTGATAACTTGGTGATTTGTTACCGCCATTGTCAAATACACCATACATCAGTATGCCTATGATAAGGCACCATTTTGTGCTACAATTAACAGAATGGTAGAAAGAAAAAATATTAAATTTTATTTTTACTTTTAATTCTAAGAATAATATTCTGTATTTCTCAGAAAACTATCTTGTTTACATACTTGATAACAGTAACTATTTTAAACATGCAATGGTAAAATTTCTCATTCAGTACTTTTGTCTGAGATGGTAACAACGCTGTTACCGAAACATCACACACTATTCATTTATTTATATTTGGGTATATTGCCTTGTGTTTATCTATATATATAAAAATGAATGTATGTCTGTTTGTTTGTCCTTTATGCCTGACCAAACCACTCATTGGATCGCCATGAAACTTTGGGAAGTTATTTAGTATAGTACTGGGAAGGTTTCTAGCAAATAAAATTTTTGAAATAACTTTTCGCCTAGAAATAATCAAGATAATTATTCTAATTTATCTGTTATAATTCAACAATCTGCTCTAAATATTATCATGATGATACGATGATTTTGTAATGTAGAAAATTAGGAAAGACAAAATTCAGGATGACACGGCAATTTATTTGAGACAAGAATAATGATACAATTCAAAGGCAATATACTATTCCTTTAACTTCCAATTACCGAGGGAACCAATTAATATTGATTTATTCTACTTATCGAGTATTTTTTCAAGGGACCGGGAAAAAATGTTCACTTTATCGAGAGATTCGTTAAACAAACCTTTACTCGGGTAAAACCCGGGCGAAGCCGGGTACATCCATACAAGAATAATGATACAATTCCAAGGCAAGATACTATTCCTTTAACTTCCAATTACCGAGGGAACCAATTAATATTGATTTTATTCAACTTATCGAGTATTTTTCAAGGGACCGGGAAAAAATGTTCACTTTATCGAGATATTCGTTAAACAAACCTTTACTCGGGTAAAACCCGGGCGAAGCCGGGTACATCCATACAAGAATAATGATACAATTCCAAGGCAAGATACTATTCCTTTAACTTCCAATTACCGAGGGAACCAATTAATATTGATTTTATTCAACTTATCGAGTATTTTTCAAGGGACCGGGAATAATCTATAATCCAAATTGTGCCGTATCAGGAATGGCAGTAGTCAACTTAAAACCTCAGACACAGAAATATTTGTCTACTTCTCGTCAAAAGAAACTTAGAAATTTGTCTAAATCATAATTATATTCAGCAAGAAGTCTGAATAGTTTATTCTAGAAAATTCAAAAAATAATCCAGATACATTTTTGGAGAATGGTAATTTATCTATTTCAACTGTTGGAAGGAATCTGAAAAATAAGAAATATTGGGTCGGTGCAAATATAATTGCCGTTTTCTTTTTGTCAGTAAATTTAAAATGCAATAACTCACTTCAAACAACAAGACTTTATTAATAAACATAAAAAATTCATTGATATCTATATATCCTCTCCAACAGGAAACTAGCTATTTTATTCCACTTGATAAAATTCTGAAGTTATAAAGGCAATGAAATCATTAAACCATTTTAGAAAACATTTCCCTTCTCTGAAGTTGGTAAAATTCCTGAAAAAGTAGTGGTCGGTGAGTGAGGGTTCTGGAGAATATAATGTGTGATCTCCCCGCATTGTCAATGAGCTCTTTTCACCGATGATACTACTATAATAGAGCTCGTTCTACAGATCATTCATGCATTCATAATTATATTGAAATCCTCTGCAATTAGTGTGAGAAATCAATTTCTGTTCACAGAAGTCCTGGGGAATTTATCTTTTCTACACAAAAATATTTATAATTTCACACCCAGGAGAAATCTTTAAAATGACACCAAAATGTCCTTTATTCAAGTTCGCTAATATACCAACATTAGCTTAAAAACAGTCATTCATTCCTCTCATATTTATATTTAAAAAAACTGTTGACTTAGCTTGGAATTTTTTTATAAAACTGTTTCTAGGAAAATATTATTTAAACATTATATTTATTGATTTACAAGGGAGAAAACAAAATATAAAAAGGAAACTAATATTAAAACAAATAACTTTTATTTTTTTTTTCGGTTAGCGCCTATTTATCTGTGAGCTTACAAAAACTCTGTTGTAACGATTAATTAATATATATACAACAAAAATTTATGTTTTAAATTCTGGAATCCCAAATAAATACCAATCTTCAACACTATAATCTCTATCGAATAAATTTCCAATACTATAATCAATATTCGAAACTATTATAGACGCGAAACTATTAGAGAGCATATGATTATTTTTAAAAATACACAATTTCTACTGAATTTACTGAATTGAAAAAATAAATGGAAGGGCCTGGCACGTCTATATTAGTTTCGAATTTTGATAACAGATGGCGCACTAATGCATCATATTATAACTATAATCAATACACAAGAACATTCAGGTCTCCAATCTCTGCAAAAAATCTTGCAGTAAACCAATATATTCAATACGCAAATAATAGATAAAATTTATAATTTTTTTAACAATAATATAACTGTTAGTTAATTGACAAACAAAGTATGATCAAGAAGTTTCCAAACTGCCCTAATTGAAAAAAAAAGGAAAAATGAAATAAAATAAAAAGATGGATATCAAAAATAGGAAAGAGTTTTAACACCAGATGCACTTAAATGTTTGCCTCGCATATATAGTATAGTATATATAGTAGTAACAACGCGGTCAAATTAAAATTAAGACGTTAAAATGGAATAATGTGCTTGATTGAATTGGTAAATCAGCCAGTAAAAGCTTTGAATTGTTTTTTAAAAAATCATTTAATGATACATCATCACAGCTACCTATTTACAATGATAATGATACAATTCAAATGAATAACATTTGTTAAAGCGATATTTATTGGCGATCTATCACTCAGGGAGAAGCAGGGCAAATACATCATTTGGTTAGTGCTCTGAATGATGATTAGTGCTATAAAAGGTTCTAGAAAACAGACTATAACTTCGAGTTAAATAATAAAGTATAGATTAATATAATTCAATATTTCTCCATCTATATATACTAAATGAACGTATTCAAACACTAATGTTTCTTTTTCACACAAATCAAACCTCTACTGTTCTTACTGCGATGAAAAAAATATATTGAGAGGGCTTGCCTCATCAGTGGTGAACCCTCCCAGCGCCAATTTAATCTATCAATCCATTGAGCTCAAATACTGTAGTGGACAATTCTGCTTATATACGCTGTGTTGAAGAGTTGAATCTCAGAAATATCATAATAAGTGTCTTCCCCGCTTTTATTTTAACCATATATATTTAGTTATTTAATATTGGTAGGTTAAAATTATTTTTCTCTATAGTGTGATTTCTGTAAGCTTTTCCCTATTTTAAATTAATTTATAAAATACTCAGTCCTTATGATTCTCCTATAACCAGCTGCATAGACCATTGTAACATTAAATTTTCTACTTACTCCCTCACGATTACAATGCTATTATGTTCATTTTTATTATGTCTATAATCCAATTTATATGCAAAATCGCAATTTCAATGCAATATTTTAAACTCTTTATATATTGAACTTCACTCTATATGTTTATTTCTACTTTTTCTCTATGTTTTTTTTTATGAACTTCGATTACATTTATACTGGTTCATTTACTCAGACTTCTTCCTTTACATTATTTATATTATCAACTCCGCCTTTGCCGGTCCCAAGCCCGGATGAAAAAGGAGGAGGGGGAGCAGTAACAAGCTCACTAAAAAACCTGGGCTCAGCTGGCCCGGCTGATAGTACCCTGTAAGGGCTCCTAATCCAGGGATAGAGGATGAGCAGCGTTTGTACTCCATGTTAGGAGCAGCTGCACCTGGCGTCTGTTCCTCATGTCAGAGACGGCCATTTCTTTTGGAGTTAAGTCGGCCTGCCACTAAGTAGTGCTCCCAGTCTTAATGACAAAGGCAGACGCATTATACCTCACCCAGTCATGATGGTTGTCAAACAGACACCATCAAGGGTCACAACTTGATACCCTAAATTTATTGAGTGGAGATAAGGAAGAAAAAGAAGAAGATTTTTATTATCAATTTTTTGTATTACCTTCAATTCGTTTTCATTTTTTAAAAACCTTTGACATGTTTTCATAGTTTATTTTCGCTTCTTTTCAGATACTTTTATTTGGTCAAAGTTTTCTTTTTTTTCTTTTGTTTATTAGACACCTTACTGCTATTTTCTATTTAGCATACTCCCTGTCTGCCTATAAGTTTTATATTTTATAAACCATCGTCATTGGGT
This sequence comes from Cordylochernes scorpioides, assembly GCA_030710605.1. Classification (NCBI taxonomy): domain Eukaryota; kingdom Metazoa; phylum Arthropoda; class Arachnida; order Pseudoscorpiones; family Chernetidae; genus Cordylochernes; species Cordylochernes scorpioides. The sequence continues at coordinate 46,607,540 of CP092873.1, read as the reverse complement.
TGACTGAGTGTACACATTTTTAGGCCTCTAGGTGGTATAATTGTATATTAAAATTAGATTACAAAACTTGTATTCAAACATACAAAGTCTTTATTAAGATATTTTAGTCTAATATAATATTATCATGGGAGATTTTTATGAAAAATATTGAAATAAAAGTAGAGAAATATAATTATATTGGCTTATATATAAATATTAATACTAAATTTGATATTTAAAATTGTATTTATTTACATATTTGAAAAATGAAACAAAATAAAATATATTGGCTCATATATACAGGGTGTACCAGGTAAATTGGGACTAACTTTGACAGTCCATTAAACAAAAACTACTTGAGATTAAAAACTTGTTTTTTTTTCATTACGTAGCCATATTCATGTAAAATGCAACAGTACATGTGTGCGCAGTATAGTGATGAAGAGTAACCGAGAATTTGAAAATCGAGCTGCCATCATCGTTGCTCTGCGCGCCGGAAGGAGCCCCAAAGAGATAGTGGATTTTCTTAAGTTGCCCAAAACCACTATTTATCGTGTCAAGAAGCAGTTTGATGAGGCCGACAGTAACAAAGAGGGGATAGCTACAAGGAAAAAGCACTAGCGTCGATCGGACAGGGTAAGAGGTGAAGATTTGCCAAAAATGTCAAGGAGAAGATTGATGGAAACCCTGGGAAGAGCATGAGGGCCATAGCCAAGGAAATGGACGTTGGCTCTATGACAATTGTCAGAACTATCCATGAGGACCTTGGTCTCAAGTCTTATGCCCTTCGGAAAGGTCAGTTGCTGACTGAGAATATGAAGAATAACAGAAAAGGAAAGGCTGCTGCCCTCCTCAACAACCTGAAACACGACTCTTTTGGCATGCTAAGGTTCTTCTCTGACGAAAAGAACTTTGACGTGGACCAAAAGGTAAATCCCAGGAATGATCGCTGGATCTGTAAAGACCACTCAGATATACCTGTCGTGATGCACACAAAATTTCCTGCCTCCGTAATGGTCCTTGGCGTTATCAGCAGTGGAGGTGATGTCATGCCTCCCCATTTCTTTGAGAAGGACCTTAGGATGAACGCTGACACCTACATCAATGTTCTGGAGACCGTTGTGAAGCCTTGGATGGACATGGTGGCCGCAGGAAGGAAGTATGTCTTCCAACAGGACTCAGCTCCAGCCCATAAGGCAAAAAAGACACAATCGTGGCTGACACTTAACGTCCCTAGTCACTGGGGTCCTGATATTTGGCCCCCTAATTCTCCAGATTGCAATCCCCTCGACTACTATGTATGGGGCGTTGTTGAGAGAGATGTCAACAAAGCTCCTCATACCACCATCCAGTCTGTAAAGAAAGCAGTTCACACGGTGATGACCCAAATGGACAAGGTCATCGTCGCCAAGGCCTGTGCTTCATTCCGCACTCGCCTCGAGACTGTTGTAGCTAATAATGGAAACTACATTGAATAAATAAAAACTATATCCTTTTATCTACTACTGTGTCAAATTTCATTCGGATATTTTAAAATATCATTGTTGAAATTTCCAATTTACCTGGTACACCCTGTACATATAATAATTTACATCTTAAAAATTATAACTATATAAATGCAATACATTCAAAAGTAGATTAATACAATAATTTCATATAAATAAACAAATACTTTCACACACAGAAGTAGATACATACAATACTTTGAGAAATATATAAATACAATTTTGTTTTAGCAATATAAATTCAATACCTTTTTATAAATAAGACAAATACAATACTTTAAGAAATGCATCTATATATACAAGTGTATTTCAGAAAGAAATATATACATATACAATTCTCTCAGAAAAAGACAAAATATTCTCTTTCAAAGAGAGAGAGAAAAAAAAGATATATACAATACTGAAAAACAATAGAAAAAAAAATATATACAATACTATAATATAATTAAAAAGGCATATATTGGATTAAAATATCATTTATTTTGCCAATATTTCAGTTGGCTGTACGCCAACCTTTATCAAGGTGTTATAACATATTTAATGTGTGTCCTTTATTCATTATTTATGAACTGCTCTATTTTAAACACAATACTATACAATACAATATCAGAAATAGACATATGCACAATATTTTTGAAAAAAGATATATACAATACTCACATAAATAGAAGAATTAGTTTTTTTTAGAAATAGATATATAAAGGTATTTAGGAAATATATATATAAACAACATTTTCATACAGAGATAATTACAATAATTTCACACACACAAATTGATTTTGTTAATATTGCATAAATAAATATATATAATACTTTTAGAAATATACTAATACAATGCTTTAAAAAATGCATATTTACAATAATTTCAAAAGTAGATAAATACAATATTTTCAAATAAATAAACAGATATAATACTTACTCACACACATAAGTAGATACATATGATACTTTCAGAAATATAAAAAACTTTTTTCAGATATAGACAAATACTTTCAGAAATGCATATATACAGGTATTTCATATAAATAGTTATATACAATTGTTTCAGAATGCATATTTACAGGTATTGATATAAATAGTTATATACAATGCTCTCTCAAAAATGACTATATACAAGTATTTCTCAGAAATATATACCAAAAATAAAAATGGTATATCCTGACCAGGAGCACATGTGCTTTACAGAAGGCAGAGCGCCATCTGGTGGAACAGAAATCAACTAAACATTTATTTAGCCTGTTCCCTGATATTTGGCCAACCCAATTTCTTGATAAATCAAGAAAAGCCATCCATGAACGCTTTTCGCGTTTAAAAAAAGAGATATTTGAATAATTTCACACATACAAATTGATTTTGCAAATATTGCGTAAATAAATATATACAATATTTTCAGAAATATACAAATGCAATACTTTAAAAGGGCATATATACAATTCTTTCAGAAAGAAATAAATGCCATACTTTCACACACACGCAAAAAATGAAATGAATATAAGCAAATTTTTAAAGATATAAATATATATCCAATATATCCAAATAGATATCTTAGAAATTGACAATTATAATATACTTTAGAAGTAGATTTTAATAAAAATATTTTTTGAAATATGTTCATATACAAGATCGAACAAAACTTCTTAAAATATAAATTTAAAAAAAATCACGGGAGAAGTTTACAAGGTTTATATTTATAAAATAGGTTCATGTACACAGGCTATATAAATATTTAATTGTATATATTGTTTGTGTTGTTTACTTTTATATATTTACTATTTATATTTATAGATTCTTGCTGGACAATTTCGTGTGTATTGTATTATTATTTTGATTTCTTCATTGAAGTTTTATATTTTGTTTTTAATAGCTCTTACAATTATTTCTAGAAAGTTATTTTCTTTATAATCAAGTATAAAACTCCGTTTTTTTAAATTTGTCACATTTCTAGAATAAAGGTGTTAATTTGACATCTCTGAGCTGATGTCAGATGTACTAGAATATCGCTCAGTTGGCATATTTGTTAAGTCATACAGTCAATTTTATATATTGGGTTCATCTGAAAATATATCTTCTGCTTTCAAATGATCTTGTCTCTTTCTAAGATATATTAAAATTATTCAAAAAATCGTTGAAGAACTTTTAAAAAGTTTCTTTTTTATCTTCGTTTGTATATATTAGTCTTCATTTATATCATTTATTCATAGTGTATATTTGAAATAAATATTCAAATCATATTTTCTATAATATTTGCACAATTTCAACGCCGATTCTGGATAGACAAATATATTTGATTTGCTCCATAATGGCGATCAACTAACCTGGCTTCTCAATGTTGGCATTCGAGAAATTGGCGGCTGATTTGGTCAATAGGCCTTCTGCGATTGTTTGAAACAAATGATAAATATATAGGAGCTCTAATTGTTTACCGCTATGACACATCACTCCTGAATTCTATGCTCAGCTGACGTCTTTGGTTGAAATAAGGTGTAGGAACATGTTAAAGAAATGTTTTGCTCTTATAAAAAATATTTGTAAAAATAACACAAAAATAATTACTTTTAAAAAAGTTCTAATTCTAATTTAAAAAATATGTGCGAAAACCATGTCCCATCATATTTTAATCTATTTTGACTTTCTTTCTTTTAACATTTAAATTTTCTCCCAGCAGTGTGTCCATTAATAATTTGCGCCTTAGGATTGATGTAGTGCCATTTTTTAAAGTTAATTTGTTTGTTTATACTCTCTCCGAGTAGTGTAATACCAAATTAAAAATTGACATTATTTTTAGGTTAAAGGATATTGTTGATTTTTGTTTCTCCGTGGAACGGGGAGGTGCCATTGCCCCGTTAGTCAGCCACATTTTAGAGTTCCCTGTTCACGGTTACTGTAGCGGCTCGGGGCTCACGACACCGTACTACAGGGCAGTCCCTTACTTGTGCTGCTTCTCCCGCTCGCCACGTAGAGGAGGAGCTCTGGGCAGGAAAGGATATTGTTAAAATGTATATATGGAAGTCCAAGTGTATATAAAATACGTTGTGCGGAGTTGCCGAGATTTATCTCCCCCTTTGGAGGAATTTGTTTATCAGTTTTTTTTTTAAATAAGAATGTAAAATTGCTCACATATTTATCATTTTATAATCATATTTATTCATATATCTATTCATTTTGTATTTATGCATATATAATCTTATATGGATGTTGTAAGAAAGTAGTTTTGTGGTGTGTCGATCTATTAAGTCCCAGTGATGACCCAGAAAAGTATTTCAAAGTTAGTGTTTATTAGTATTACGTATTAGTTACATTTTTATAGGAAGTTGATAAAGGAAGACAAAAAGACAACACCCTAGAATGTACATTGGGTTCTCTTCTACTTCCGCCGATCTGCCGCGCCTCGCAGCGGTGGCCATCTGTACTATTTCCCGGCCCCGCTTGTATGTTTGCTGACGCGTGGTTTGTGATCCCAGCGGGCTGGAAGGTAGTCTCTCGGCTCCCGCAGTTTCAATCTAAATTTATATCTCTATCACGCGTATACAATCTATACATAAATTGGTAGGCGTTCAAATGGCCAATTTCCAGTGAGATATTGTGAGCGATCTTATCAAGATAGACCATCAAATCCTAGAAGCAAATGGCCTCTCTGACAGGTCCATAAGCCAGCACATAGTCCATCGATAGTTCAACGCAGTCCATTATTTAGCTTTCATCCTCTACCTTCTAACCTTTTGGCTGGAACGCTTCACGATTTTTCGTGTCATCCTTGCGCAGGGGCCATGCTAAACTTCTCTGTATCGTTAGAATTTTAGTATATGCACCGCCGAACAACCTTTTGGCTGGAGGTCTCCGCGAAGAATGTATTCCTGGTTATAAACTTGATCCTGTTCTTTTTATCACTTCTTCTATAATCGTAAATATTGAGGCTGCCTGGCCGGCATTCATATTTCTTGAAAATAAAGATACTTCGGCCAGTAAATATTTTTATTACCTCGACGTTTCGACAAATATCTTTTGTCCTCGTCAGGAGCAAACAAAAATTAAACATTTAGCAAGGCGTTAAAAATCTTTCTAAAGTTCCAAGGGCGTTCTCACGCGATATTCAAAATTTTTGTACAACATCTAAAGCACGAGTCAAAAATAAATATTTAACTCACAAAAGACTATGATCTTTAAAATAAATTATAATATACATATATATAATGAGAAATTATAAACAAAAATATATTTAAAAAATAATAATAATATTTACAAAGGTTTTCCAATAGTATATATAAATCGATATCGATTACTTACAATTTATACCAACCCTTTTTTAAACTGATTTTTAAATTTAAAAACGAATTGTATTGTAATGGAATATCTTCAAATACATTTATACTTCTTGCCCCCATTTCCCGTGATACCCATCCCTCTAAAAATAATCTTTCCTTTTTAAATTTTATATTTCTATGAAATATCTCAATATCATTCCAATTTGGCCTATGTCCTGAATATAATGCATGTTCCCCAATTTTGCTTAACGCCCTTCTCCCCAATAAACCCTGTTGGTGTCCCTTAATTCTGGTCTCTAAATTACGGCCGGTTTCTCCTATATAAATTTTGTCACATTCTGTGCATTTAATCCCATAAATTACCCATAAAATCCCATTATCCTGGATGGTGGCAAAACGTTCCGCTGCCAATGTAGATGCTGCGGAATTGTGAGAGGCCGTAGGCTGAGAGGCGACAATACCGCTTCCCTCAGGGTGTCCTGAAGATGGACTAGACTACTACTGTGAGTTCCCAAGTGGCAGTTGGCTCGATGGTGTACCTGGCGGTGACATCTACGACAACTTACGCCGTAGGTGATGTAAATGGGTGTGGACTCTTCAGCTGTCCCCACAGACGACACGCACAAGGCATGGTAGGGTAGGGCGTTAAGCCAGTCGAAGGGTGATGTCTGCGTCGCGCAACGAAAATCAATTGCGACGCGGGTCGGGCAAGGGGATGACGCAGGGCCCACTTCTCGGTAGAGGTCCACTGCTCAGTCAGTTTTTCAACAGTATGCCTTTGTAGCTGTGCCGAGTCCAGTGCCCGGCGAGCGCACTGGCTGGTGAGGTGAGTAATGGGCGTAGCTAATCCCCGCAGGACAATAGTCTCCGCCTCGTGCTTCCCATGATAGCTGGAGCTCGAGTTTTTTTCTGCTGGAGACGCTGGCAGAAGACCCCAGGTGCCGCACATTCAGGAGCGCAGCCCGCGTTGAGTGCACTAGGGCAGAGGAACAATTGGAAAAGACACCGACAGTCGCCCGTAGCCAGCAGGTCTGGCTGCCACAATACTCTGTTGTCGCCTCGAAGATGCAGAGACCTCAGACAGGGGTGGTGCCGAACCTGGTGGTCCAGCTCACGCACACTGGACGCGGACTCCCAGTAGCTCAACAGTTTCCACCTCCTCGGCGAGGGCCAATCATCACGAGCCAGCGGGGTCAGCCACGCCCAACGCGAGAAGCCAAGAGTAGCTGTTGGCGGAACCGCGCAGTGAGGCCTGGATCCCTTCAGACAGATGAGCAGAAGCTGGCCCGCGATGTCAAGCAGACCAACGTCATCTCCAAAGAACCAGTATGCATCAGGAAGTCACAAGACTCTGCTCGTTTCCAGGCCGATGATGGTTTCAGGTGGAACGTAGTCGTGGATATAGTTTAATATGGATCCCAGGACCAGTCTGTTGGCCGCGCAGTCACGACTCAACAGCGACAGGCCGCCGGTCAAAGGTGACCACCTCGCGATGAGTAGTTCCGGCAGCCTGAGGTGGGAGGCCTGAGAGGGAACGGTGTTTCCAGCAGTAATTATAAACCCCAGAACAGTCAGCGACCCAAGCGTCCAGGAGATTCCCAGAGTCTGGTGTTTCCAGGAACCTCACCAGAGCCTCATGTGGACGTTGGCAGTTACCCCGGAGGCCATGCTGAACTCTTCGAAGATCAGGGGCACGCTACCGCGGTCCAAGATCCTCTCAAAACGGTGTAGCAGAGGTCCAACTTCGATGCTGAAGAGGGTGGCAGACCTGTCTCACCATGTTGAAAAGCGGGAAGGCCTTGGTTTAGACATCTCCGACCCGGATGGGGGCGTCTGCTTCCCCGTAGAGGACAGTAATCCACCCTAGGAAGTTAGATGGTAGGCCCAACTTCTCCAGCAGGGTGAACAGGTAGCGCCTGCTCAGGGTGCCGAACGCCAACTTCAGGACCAAAGAGATGACAGCCAGCGGTGTGTGTCATGTCTCACTGCTCAGGCAGCTTTGTCGGAAACTTGCTTAATGCTCCAGGAGGATGACCGTCATTAGTTGATGGTGCTACCTTCATTCAATCAATTACTTTTCACCTTTAAAATAATTATTTATTGATAAGGTATAATTTGTATTATATAGATTATAAAAATAAAAGGAAATAAGACCAAATCTAAATAAATAGTGTGTTTCAGTAACATCGTTTTTACCATCATTCAGTACACTTGTCTTTGGATTAGTTCTTATTTTCTTGTATACATTTTATTTCAAAAAGTATTTTTTTTTAAACTTCTATATTTAAAATCGATATCTACAGCCATCTCTCTTATACTCCACTGATTAAAAATTGAAAGAGGTAAGGCATGGCTCATCAGTGGTGAACCCTCCCTGCAGTTTCGTCATCTTGCCACCGCTGGGAGGGTTCACCACTGATGAGACATGCCTTCTCTCTTTCAATTTTTAATCAGTGGAGTATAAGAAAGAGGGCTGTAAAAATATAGAAGTTTAAACACAAGGTAGTAAGACCAACTAAATAAATAGTGTGTGACGTTTCGGTAGCAGCGTTGTTACCATCTTCAGACAAAAGTACTGAATGAGAAATTTTACCACAGCATGTTTTAAATAGTTTCTGTTATCAAGTGTGTAAACAAGATAGCAGATAAGAAGAAGATAGTTTTCTGAGAAACACAGATAATTATTCTTAGAAATAAAAGTGAAAAAAGCCTACTTTTTTTAGATATAATCAAAAACATATTGTTACGACGCTTCTCAGCCGTCGATGTTTGCGTTCAAGGTTTCTAAGAAAACAATGTGGATTATTTGTGGATACAGCTTAGTACGGTATATTTATCAGAAGAGCTTAAAAGAGTAGATTAGTAGCAATATACAATAGATGGACTTGTCTTCATTGTCGGCCACCAGAGGGATCCTCCTCGTCACCGTCTTCCCGGTTAGTCCATACGGCAACACACCTGGAGCCCACTTCCCGTAGCCAACTTGCCATGTCTTCTGTCACCGCAGATCTATCTAAAACTGTCCTGCTTCCCCCACATGGGAATGCCGTCGTGGTGCCTGTCCTCCCCACACACATGTGGGCCATCCTCCCGTATCTGGTGGAATCCATTCACCTTTCTACAACTTCACTCTGGGATTCTGCCTCTCAGATATCTTGACATACAGTGAGGAGGAAGTTATCTATATTACAATATTTATAAATATAATTAATATTTCCTCTTTCTTCCATTCTCTTAATTGTAGCACATTTCTTTTGAATGAAAAAGGTTTCATTAAATTGTCTTCTAAAATATTTTTTCTCATAATCTAGTATATTTGTTTCGTTTAGATTAAAATTATTATGGCCTGTGATTTTCTATGTTCTACAAGTGAAGAATTCTCAATTTTATCCCATTTTAGAGCATATTCATGGCTTTTCATTCTCTCTTTTAAAGTTCTGGATGCTTGTTCTATATAGCATTGGTCACAATTTCTACATTTCACTTCTGATAGCGCACAATTTTGATTATAGATTATGAACACAAGCTCATAATACCAAATCCAAATAAATAAATAGTATGTGACATTTTGGTAACAGCGTTGTTATCGAAACGTCACACACTATTTATTTATTTAGATTTGTACTTATTACCTTGTGTTTACATTTCACTTCATAAATTAAACCTTCTCTTTTTGGTAATTGAGTGTTCTTATGATTGATGATATTGTGGAATAATGGAGATTCACTCCAGGACGTCGGACAGCGACGGCTCAGGTGACGGTAAACAAACAAGCCCCAGCTGCGCCAGCCGGCAATAAAGGGAGGGGAGCACGGCGTTGTCTGCTGAGCAGTTGCGTGTTTTCCTCTGTCCTCTTAACATGTTTTAAATAAAGTTAGTTTGAAGGAGACTTTTACCCTCTCCTTTCTGCTATTTAGTGATCTGATTTAATTCCTTGCAACAGCCCACAAAAGAATCATCACTGCGAATTCTTCTACCGAATTTCGCATCAGTGTTTTGTGAAACGATTACCTGACATTTTCTTCACAAAGTGGCGTCCCCGCAGGTAGGCTTCTGACAAGGAAAGATCAAGTGGATTGAACGGCGGAGTACAAGTCAAGACTCAAGATAAGTACCTTTTGTTTTCCTTCAGTTTATAGTGTTTTTTTTTTAAATGGAAATTTTAAAAAGACATAGAAATTTACTTAGAAAGCGACTAACTCGCATCTTGAAGACGACAGAAGAGTTTATGTCAAGTACTCCACCAATACCTGTAGAGGACATTGAAAATAATAGGAAAGTCATTAAAGAAACTCAGTGAGCTTTTTGTGATCCAAGGCAAGATAAGAGATTTAATGCTGACGTCATACTTTAGCGAGGAGGAATTAGAGCAAAATGATGAGGAAGCCTTGGAATATACCTTCAGATATAAGAAGATATATAAAAAAAATGTCTGGCTCTTGTTAAACCTAAGGTCGCTGCATCTAGTCCCACGACCAGTGAAGTGAGCTTCGCTTCTAGCTCACACCATAGAATTAAAACTTCCCAGGATCTCGGACTATCTCCCATTGGCCAGGAATCTGTCAAACATGTGGTGTTTGGAGGCCATACTAGTGAAAGTGTCAACCAAGAACACAGAGTCACTTTGGGTCATGCATCAGGGAATTTTAAAATGGTCGCGAAGCATCTTGATCAACAAAATATCTGTGGTAACTTACCAAGACTGAGCCGCGGGCCATGGATGAAAAAACTCAAAGTCCGCAGAATCTGGGTTCCTGATATTGGAGAGGATGACAAGGAAATTGAAATACTTCTAGGATGCGATGTGTTGGGATTTATTTTCATGATGAAATCTTATATGATGTCAAATGGCTTGACTGCGTCGCAGACGCGTTTTGAATGGACTTCAATGGGAGAATGTCAGCCAGGTAGTGACATTTCACTCGCTCATCAAGTTACATCGATGACAATTTCGGAGAGCAGAATAACCAATCTGTGGAATATCGATGTTCTTGGCATTATGGATCCTATTGAAGTTAAATAGAGAGATCAGAGAGACTTACTGGCGTGTCGACATTTTCTTAAAAAGTCCAACCTTCTGTTTCTGGAAGATATGTTGTTTCCCTCCCGTGGACTGTAGAGAAAGCTAGAATCGCGGAAAACCGGTAGATTGCTATGAAGATATTAGAACAGACGACTAAGAAATCAATATCTTTGAATCTTCATGAGGACTATGACGATATTTTCCGAGGCTGGTTGGCTGATGGGATAATTGAGAAAGTCCCAGCTGAACAAACGACGCTGAGGCCTTCTACCTGCCTCATCGTCCGGTGGTGAAACTCTCCAGTGTGACTACGCCTATCAGGCCTGTCTTTGATGCTCCTAGCAAGGTCTATAGATCCTCATCTTCAAATGACTGTCTTTAAAAAGGACCTAACATGATCGCGATGATTTCCAACCTTTTGCTAAGGGTTATAAATGACAAAGTTGAAGTACATATGATGGCGGTTAAGTCTCGAGTCGCGTCTCTCAAGAAACCCACGATACCAAAACTTGAAACTTTAGCCTGTGATGTAGGAGCATGGTTAAACAAGATGATCTCTGAATTTCTAGAGTTGAAAGGTATCTTAAATGTATTCTGGTCTGATGCCACAACAGCCCTCGCTTGGATAAAGCGCGATGACCAGTTGGGTACCTTCGTCGGGAATCGCGTGAAAGAGAAATGCAGACTTAGTGATCAAGGAGATTGGAGATATGTTCCGAGCGAGTGCAATCCAGCTGATTTATCCTCCAGAGGATGCAGTCTCTCCCAACTGTTACAGTCTAGATGGTGGGAGGGCCCTTCCTGGTTGAAACTCTCCGAAGAAATTCGGCCTTCCAGGTATAAAGACCTGAATGAAGATGAATTCTGTGCGGAAAGAAAGAAAATTGCTGTTGTGACCACAGTTGAAAGTACCGATCTTTGGTACATGAAATATTTCTCTTCGTTCATAAAAAAATGTGCGGATGATGGGGTGGATTAGAAGATTCATAAACAACCACCGATCTTCAACGAAGGTAAAAGGCGAACTTTCTGTGAAGGAGATCGATGAAGCGGAGCTAGCGCTTTTGAAATTAGTTCAGACCGAGTGTTTCCCTAGCCACTCTATACCTGGCCTGAAGATATATGATGTAGAAGGAATCCTGCGTGTGAAAACAAAATTAATTTACAGCAGCGACGAATTTGGCTTCCGTTTGCCAGTACTATTACATGAGACTCATCCGTTGATTGAACAAATGATATGTGATTCACACGTTGAGAATTGCCACGCTGGTGTACAATTTTTGATGAACAAACTTCGGAAAAAATATTGGATAGTAAAAGCGAGGCAGACCATTAAGAAAATAGTGAGAATATGTGTCACATGTCGCCGCTTCTCCGCTATACCCGTTGTGGTGGAAAACGCTCCACTACCTGCCACTCGAGTACATAACGCCTAGGTATTCGAGGTGGTAGGGATTGATCTGGCAGGCCCGCTTTATCTGAAAGATCGGACCAAGACCTGAGTTGTTCTCTTCACCTGTGCTGTGTACCGTTGTGTACATTTGGAACTGGCAATATCTCTCAGCACAGAAGATTTCCTAATGGCCCTGGAGAGATTCATCAAGAGACGAGGACGTCATTCCACCATTTTCAGCGACAACGGAACTATTTTTATAGGAGCCAATAACTTCTTCAAACAGATTGACTGGGAACGCGTTTCTAACGACGGGAAAGTGAAGCGTATTGAATGGAAATTCATCCCGCTCACTGCTACCTGGATGGTGGGAGATTCTTTCCCTCAAAGATATACTAAAAAGAATGCTCTGGAACATCAACATTGACATATCAACAATTGATGACCCTGCTGGGTCATGCAGAGGCAGTGATGAATGGAAGGCCCATGACTCATGTCAGTGACGATCCGAATTATCTTGTGACAATATCACCTTCCATGTTTCTACAAGAACAGACATGTCGAGTTTCCCGAGTGCCAGAATATGGGACCTAATCCAACGACAGAGAAACTGCGCTATTTTGAGCAAGCTGAGGGAGGAGTTGAAATCACGATTCAGGAAAGAATATTTGTCTCTCCTGGTCCAGAGAAACAGACGCATTCACAATCCAAAACTCCAGGCTGGGTAGTTGTCCTTGTTGGTATGGACAATAAAAAGTGTAACTTCTGGCCATTAGCAGTGATCGATGAGATATTATTTGGAAGAGATGGGGTGAATAGATTAGTGAAGGTGAAAACCGCAGTAGGAACCTTCCTAAGACCTATTCAGAAAATATATCTCTTGGAAATATCATCAACAGCAGTTTCTTCGCGTTTGCTGAACGATAAAGAGAAAACTGCAAATATTCAGACTAGATCGGGAAGAACCCATTTGTATACCCATCCGATTGGACGATTATTATTGTTTTCTTAGTGTGTGTCTAGAAGAAAACAGGTGGAAATATGTGGAATAATGGAGATCCACTCCGGGACGTCGGACAGCGACGGCTCTGGGGACTGTAAACCAACAAGCCCAACTGCGCCAGCCGGCAATAAAGGGAGGGGAGCACGGCGTCGTCTGCTGAGTAGTTGGGTGTTTTCCTCTGTCCTCTTAATATGTTTTAAATGATGTTAGTTTGAAGGAGACTTTTATCCACTCCTTTCTGCTATTCATTGATCTTATTTAATTCCTTGCAACAGCCCACAAAAGAATCATCACTGCGAATTCTTCTACCGAATTTCGCTTCAGTGTTTTGTGAAACGATCACCCGACTTTTCTTCACAGATATATTGAGAAATAGGATAACATGGTTTTTCCATGTGCAATTTTTATTTGTTCATGCTTTTTGAATATACCTAACTATTGGTTTAAGTTTTGGCAAACTTTTGGTTTATAAATGGCAATGTGATAAATTTGGCTTCTTCGTTTTTGCACTTTAGATTTTGAATTAAAGTATTATTCTCATATTTTTGGTTCATGTTTTCTATTATTCTATCTATCAATTTGATGGGAAAATATCCATTAATTAGTTTTTTTATGTTGTTAATTTTTATATTTTTAACTGTATCATTAATGAGCATATAAGTTATATATATAAGAAGTTTACTAATCCTACTTTTTGGCTGAAATAAGACCAAATCCAAATAAATAAATAGTGTGTGGCGTTTCGGTAACAGCATTGTTACCATCTTCAGACAAAAGTACAGAATGAGAAATTTTACCACAGCGTGTTTTAAATGGTTACTGTTAACAAGATAGCAGATAAGAAGAAAATAGTTTTCTGAGAAACACAGAATATTATTCTTAGAATTAAAAGTGGAAAAAAAAGCTTTTTTTTTTTTCTAATTCAGTACTTTTGTCTGAAGATGGTAACAACGCTGTTACCGAAACATCACACACTATTTATTTATTTGGATTAGGTCTTATTACCTTGTGTTTATAATCCAAATTATCATGATTAATTTGTTGTTATCTACTTCCATAGAGTAATTGATATCAGGGACATTGATTGTTGAAAGCGTCCATTAATCTTTTCTCACTTCTCTTATTAATAATTAAAATGATGTTATCCACATAGTAAATCATTTTATTCGCGAATGACCGTTGTGGCCCACTGTACGTATTACCTCCCAAACACGACGCCAGCCATCTTTGTCTTGAGCTCAATGTACCATCTCGGCGGGCGCCCAAGTATGCATCGCCCAGACATCTTTCTAGCAAGTATGGTGTACTCCTTCCCCATATCATATCATCCACATATCTGTTGATAAACTTCATTTGTAAGTGAATTTAGAGCTTTGATTTATAATTTACCTATAGCGATACATTTGGTGACAGTGTGTGCCTACATTGAGTGTGTGTGCAGACAATAAGTCTGTCAGCAAGTGCTTGGCGAACCTGGTGATCTCCAATGAAGCCAGCTCCCTGAAGTACGGCTGGAGTGGATCCAGATGGTGGACAATGTGGGGATCTTCCCATCCACCTGTCAGAAGAAAGATGCGGAGATGTTGGTTGCAGTGCAGGCCAAGATGGATGGCAACAATTATGGTCCCATAATCATTAAATATATGAAGTAGAACCTCCCTTTAGTGGACACCTCTCTATAAAGGACAGTTTTCATTTACAAAATTACCATTTTTAATATTTAGCAACTCTCCGGTAAGAAGACACCTCTCCCTAAAGGACACTTTGGCTCTTCAATTAGGTGTCCTTTACAGGGAGGTAGTTCTACTGTATATAGAATTTGTGCAAAGAAGAGATATGCAATAAACACAATGTAATAAGACCAAATCCAAATAAATAAATAGTGTGTGACGTTTCGGTAACAGATAACATTCAGTACTTTTGTCTGAAGATGGTAACAACGCTGTTACCGAAACGTCACGCACTATTTATTTTTTGGATTTGGTCTTATTACCTTGTGTTTATAATCTATAATCCAAATTGTGCCTCATCAGATATGCAATAGATTTGAATCTTCTGAATATGATTTAAATAATACAACAGGTTTCTGGAAATATGTTTCTTTTAATTTTTATTGCAATCTCAAACTGTCGGCCATTTACCGCCTTTCTACAGGAGTACAAAAATAAGCAACAATCAAATGTACCGCGTTTCATCATTGTTCACTGTTGTACTTCTGTGGAAGGGTGGTAATGCCTGAAAACTTGAGATTGCAATAAAAATTAAAAGTAATTCATCTCCAGAAACCACTTGCATTATTTAATTAATAAAGAAGAGATATAAAAGTTAATGGTGTCAACTTTCTTTATTGAAGATATATAAGCTTAGCGAACTTTCAGACAATAACATCTTCAACAGGGTGTAACACAAATACCTTACAGCCTGTTGAAGAATGTTATTGTCTGACAACTCACTAAGCTTATATATCTTTAACAAAGAAACTTGACCCCATTAACTTTTATATATCTTCTTTATTATTTATATAATGCAACAGGTATCTAGAGATGAGTTTCCTGTCTTGTCTTCTGACTGTATTCCTCTTTGGCATCTTCATTTGGATATTGAAAGAGTGTCTACAATACAATACAATACAAACAAAGTGCAAAATGTAACTTATATGTATATTAGCCCAAAACCATATTATCAGTCTCAACTGATTTCTTTTCCAACGTTTTTCTTAAAAAAAATTCCAATGAGGGATTCAATTTTGCTTCATGGCCGCCGAAAATCAAAGGTTTATACCATTCCTCCTCAAACCGCAAATTATATTTTGAATTTCCTCTCTGCAAACCTCATTTTAATTAACTCAGTGAGTATTATATATATAAGCTTGTCCCGTTGTTTAACTATTATAAAATCCATTAATAAAAAGGCTGTCGAGTTTAATGAAATGGTTATATAACAATCTTTGTTCAAACAGGTAGTTGTTCTGGCTGCAGCTCAGTAGTGATTGAGGTGTGGAACATAACAGATATACTTTATATAGAGATCATTTGTAGTGCCGTTTTAGAACATTTTTTTTTTCAATCCATGTAAACTTATGTAAGTGAATAAAAGTTTAATTCAAATATTTTTGTTTATTTCTTTTTTCCACTATCCCTTTGACATCGCTATGATATCTGGGGCGTATACAAGTCTCCAATTGTACGCGTTGGTCTACGATTGCCTCTATCATAGTGGACATCCAGTTAGTCAGGTGTCTCCAGACTCATCTGATTTTGGGAAGGTCTTTTATAGCTTAGGGATGACCTTTCTATGAAAGTTGGTTGCTTGATGTTGTTGTAGATGGTAGGCTGAGTTGGCCGAATTTTGTCAGAGGCAGCAGCTTAGATGATATCATGTCTGAGGATTGTAGAAGAGTTTCTGCGACATGTTGGGCAACATCACAGGGAGAAGGGAGTCGATTATTCTGTTGAGGCCTCTTATGATTTTATAATTGTTGAACAAATGAGGTCGGATTCGTATGTAATAATGATTGTTGTGGGCATCATGGGCATGTTTTCTAGGGAAGGTTAACAAAATATAATTGCAGGTTGAAGTGAGTAGTTATTTTGGTCATTTGAACAGCTCTTCCAATACTCGTCGCATTTACTAGAGCAGAGTATAGAGAGGTGAAGTGAGGGATCAGTTCGCTATGATTCCAGGATATTCTGGGTTAGAGGTGGTGCGAACGGCTTCAAGGCAATCGAGACAAATATATTTTCCGTGCATAATCTGGACAGCTCTGGTGGCATACAGGATGGCTCGGAACTCTGCTCGGAAGGAGGTACAAGGATCATGCCACTTCAGTGGTTTTGTAGAATCAAAGGGCCGAGATCCATCCGTGGTAGCGCGTGTTTTCTAGTGATCATCTTAAGCCAGAAGGATCCTCTTCTAAGGTAGATAGGGAATGATAGAGGTCCAGAGAATTTCTTGAAAGGAAAATATTATTTTAGCTTCCAGATAGGCCAGATGAGCTTTTTTGGATATTTTTAGTGGAAGGCATCAAGTAAGGAAGATAATTAGAGTTGTGTCAATACAATGTCGGGATTTCCTCATGGAGACTACATAGCCACAGGTACACCTTCTTGCGCAAACATCAGAGAGGTGGAGAAGAGCTGATGGATTATCAAATTAATTATTTTATCTGAGAGTAGAAGTTGAATGCGAGCCATTTCCATGATTGCTTATAAAATTCAATGAGCAATGAGCTATGAGGTCTTGGTAGCTCTAGGGATCTTGACCTTCCAATGAAATATGTATTTCAGAGTCTTTCTCCAATTCTGCAGATTTTAGTTGACGTTTTTAATAGAAGCAAGAGTGAGTGTCCAGAGATAGGATATACTGGAGAGGTGACATCAGCAGTGTGATGTTTGAAGCACACATATACCACCGCATAAGTATTGTCCATAAGAGAATATCTCGCTGGGACAACTGAGCTAGACAACGAGGGTGACAAAGGTCATTAAGAACATAGTTTACTCTCTCAATATTACCTGGAGTACTACATCGTTAGCTACCATCTGACCATTATGTTGGAACATCATTTTCTTGTTAATTTCAGAATATCCTGATTTTGAAGAGAGTTTGGTATTTTACTTGGTTCCTTATTTATAGTGCTCTGGAACCATTCCAATATAAATATCAGTATGTGTTTTTCAATATAGTTCAGTATGTTTTTGAAGCGGCCTTTTTTAGTTGAATTTTGAAGAATAGGGGAAGGTTCTGCTGCTTCTATTTATATTCTTTATATGTATAGATAATATATGATATCAATTTAGCAATTTTTGATTTATTTGGGCCTTTTATAAATTTTTAATATATTTATATATAAATATTGAACTTTAAACGTAGGTTCACTCAAAAAATAAAACACATTTAGGATAAATTTCTGACACAGGATGTGAGTTTACATCTGGCTTCATAAGGTTATTAGAGATATTATAATTCCAAGCTTTTTTTAAAGTCGCACATGCAATCAAAAAATTTGTGGCTGCTGAACCTTGAACAATGAGTTGGTAACTGGGCGATAGAGAGGCAAAATGCGGTAAAACGAAGCAGATAGTATAATATAAATTCCATTTTGGACATTTCCAAAATTAAGTTGGAAGATTTATATAATTTATTATCAATGTTTGATACCACTGTTGGAATTGCTAATCAAAAGTAAAATATATTATACAATACATTATTGTTATTATAGCCCAAAAATTAGAGAAAAGAAATTAAGGCCATTGGTAAAATGCCTTGTCGGCTGACGGTGTACGTGCTAAAGTCCGGGCTGTTACTGTCTGGCAGCGCATACGTAGTCAGGTGTTCACCCAACTCACGTTGACCGAGGTGTAGTGTAGCAACCACACTACTTCCCTCCAGTAGGACTCCTAAAGATCCTATGTGGATGTTGACGGAACTTTTGGCCTACTACATGAAGGTGTGGCATCTTTTGGGTTTTGTTTCTGGTCCTTTGTGGTTTAGAAGGGCATCAATTCTTCTGATTTTAAGGCGGGCAAAACACGGTCGATGGAAACCCAGAAAGATATTTTTCAAATTTTCAGCTTCAAAAATTTTGGGCTTAGAAATAAATATTGGTCTGGACCGTCGTAAATGGCGGTCAGCGGCGGCATTATTAGTTCTTGATGGAGGTAGACATGGAAAAAACATGTCTTTAATAGTTTAGGCACCTAAACATGCCGATCTCCTTGTGGGGTATTTGGTGCGCGTTTGGAAGAAAACATGGCGCGCTGAAACCTTTTAAATACTGTAGGAAAGCCTGCCGAGGTATGATTTTCGGAAAAGGTTCTGTAAAGGAAAATGATAGTTGTACTGCCAAGATATTTTCTCAGTGAAAAA
This sequence comes from Cordylochernes scorpioides, assembly GCA_030710605.1. Taxonomy (NCBI): domain Eukaryota; kingdom Metazoa; phylum Arthropoda; class Arachnida; order Pseudoscorpiones; family Chernetidae; genus Cordylochernes; species Cordylochernes scorpioides. The sequence continues at coordinate 46,588,507 of CP092873.1, read as the reverse complement.
TGAATTCCTAGGAGATCAGGGGAAGCTTGGTGAACCAGGTTAAGGAGTCGTGACAGCGGCTATGAAAATCTCTTTAAAATATGAGATTTTCGAAAGGTGCTCCAATAACGACGTCAGAGAGGAGTACTTATCATTAAAATTTTGATAAATATAAGATGGTTATGGAAGGCCATCTCCTAGGGCCTGCCAGGGTGACCTATATATATAGGAATGCAGGTATCTAACCAGGTGTAAGAGTGAGGGCCCCCCTGGAACTGTAGACCCAATCAGTGATGCTGAAGATCCAAGTTGGCCCCAAAGCCATTGAAGGCGACTCTCCGACTCCAGGCCGGCGAGAGAACATCGGCGTAGCCTCCAAGAATTCACAGGAAGCCTTGCCCGCTCAAGACAGATTCCGGAGTTGGTAGAAATTAGGATTTGCATCGTGCCTTGACAACCACATCCAGGTTTTGAAAGGAGACCAGGACAATAGGTCTGATGGAATCTGGAGAACATCGTGGATCGTTTCACAAGTCTTACAGAGACTGCATCCATCTCGTATCAAAGTTGTAATCAGACACTTCCCTGAATGACCAATCCGCAGCCACCAAACAGCAAGACCTCCTTAAGAACAAGAAACACAAACAGGAATTCCGGCACTATGCCCATTAATTCACACAAGACCTCCAGCAACACCCCTGACGTAAGCCAAAGACTGAGTCATCTCATCACCAAGAACACACCAATTGACCCCTTCTCCCAAATTACATCAAACAAGAGGAGACCTCCAGCATCACCCCTGACATAATCAAAGCCTGAGCCATCTCATCACCAAGAATGCACCAATTGACCACCTTCTCTCAAATTACATCAACAAAGAGAACACTCTTTAGCTACACCCCTGACATAACCTAAGACTGAGTCATCTCATCACCAAGAATGCACCAATTGACCACCTTCTCCCAAATTACATCAACCAAGAGAACACCTCCAGCAACACCCCTGAAATAACCAAAGACTGAGTCATCTCATCACCAAGAATGCACCAATTGACCACCTTCTCTCAAATTACATCAACCAAGAGAACAGCTTCAGCAACACCCCTAACATAACCAAAGACTGAGTCATCTCATCACCAAGAACACACCAATTGACCACCTTCTCCAAAATTACATCAACCAAGAGAACACCTCCAGCAACACCCCTTACATAACCAAAGACTGAGTCATCTCATCACCAAGAATGCACCAATTGACCACCTTCTCTCAAATTACATCAACCAAGAGAACACCTTCAGCAACACCCCTGACATAACCAAAGACTGAGTCATCTCATCACCAAGAACACACCAATTGACCACCTTCTCCCAAATTACATCAACCAAGAGAACACCTCCAGCAAAACCCCTGACATAACCAAAGACTGAGTCATCTCATCACCAAGAATGCACCAATTGACCACCTTCTCTCAAATTACATCAACCAAGAGAACACCTTTAGCAACACCCCTGACATAACCAAAGACTGAGTCATCTCATCACCAAGAACGCACCAATTAACCACCTTCTCCCAAATTACATCAACCAAGAGAAAACCTCCAGCAACACCCCTGACATAACCAAAGACTGAGTTATCTGATCACCAAGAACGCACCAATTGACCACCTTCTCCCAAATTACATCAACCAAGAGAAGACCTCCAGCAACAACCCTGACATAACCAAAGACTGAGTCATCTCATCACCAAGAACGCACCAATTGACCACCTTCTTCCAAATTACATCAACCAAGAGAAGACTTCCAGAAACACCCTTGAAATAACCAAAGACTGAGTAATCTCATCACCAAGAACGCACCAATTGACCGCCTTCTCCCAAATTACATCAACCAAGAGAACACCTCCAACAACACCCTTGACATAACCAAAGACTGAGTTATCTGATCACCAAGAACGCACCAATTGACCACCTTCTCCCAAATTACATCAACCAAGAGAACCACTCCAACAACACCCTTGACATAACCAAAGACTGAGTCATCTCATCACCAAGAATGCACCAATTGACCACCTTCTCTCAAATTACATCAACCAAGAGAACACCTCCAGCAACACCCTTGACATAACCAGAGACTGAGTCATCTCATCACCAAGAACACACCAATTGACCCCCGTATCCGCCTTAAAAGCTGTCTACTCTCTCTCATGTCATGTATCTCACATAACCAAGACAGCTAGACCACCAGACTTGTTCTAGTAGAATTGCATCTACCCCAGCTGTTATTACAATACATTACCTCACCATGTGTTATGAAAAATATAAACTATTTTGACGCATATATTTATTTTAAAATAGAACAATTTCTACTCCGCTTACTACAATAATAAAATAATGGGATTCCATTATTTTATTATTACAGTAGGGACAGTAGAAATTGTTTTATTTAAAAAAGAAATATATGCGTCAAAAATAGTTTATATTTCCAAATTTTTATGTTAGTCAATATATTTAAGGTCTGTGAAGGGTGACTTTCTGAGATGGCTTGGAATCTATTCTTAAAGAGTGAGTTGAGGGCTCATCTCACCGGAATGAATAGACTCAAAGGAAATATTAAATAACTGTCTTCTGTGAAACTTAACCATTGAACATAGAAAAACTCTCTCTATCTCTCTAGGGTATGTGCAATTCTACCAGAAACATAACCACCTATATAAGTGTCTGACTACAACTTTGAGAAGAGAAGGTTGCAATGCTCACTAAGACTTGTGAAAACCTCCCACTTATTTCTCCAGATTCCATCTCTATCGTCCTGAAATCCTCAGTCATTAAGGACGCAGTCACCAGAGAGGCATTTCAACAAACCATAAATCCTACCAACTCTAGATTCCGTCCTGAACAGGGTCGGCCTCCCGTTCATCCCTAGAGTCCACACCACGTCCCCCCACCTACCCGAAGCCAGAAAGCCACCAACAACGACGATGGGAACCAACTTGAATATTCAACATTACTGACAGAGCTACAGCTCCAGGAAGCTCCCACTGTTACACCCGGCCCTGGTAGACACCTGCATTCCCCTATTGAGGTCACCCTGACAGCTAGCCCACTCACAATCCTTACCAATATTGTTAAATTTTCCTTTTGAGATTCCATATTTTGCCTCTCCTCATTCGCATGTAAAAGATAAGTATATTTTCTCAATTATATCTCTGGTATTTTTGCAGTAGTTATGACAATTAAATGAACAAAATTTAATTTAGGAAAGTCCCTTATTTGACTTTGCTTATAGAACAGATGCTGAAAATACTTTTGTTTCAATCGAAAACATTTTAATCAAATAGCTATTTGATATGCTTAAAACCGAGTTACAGATTTGAAAAAATATATGAAAAAATATTCATGAAAAGTTGATACAGACAGAAGAAAATAGGGTAGGTGCTCTCCAATAATATGAAGATAATTGATAGAATTTACAAGATTTTCATGTTCAAAGTTATTAAATATCTCTTATAACATAAAATATTAAGCAACCAGATATAAACATTATTCCTGTGTTCTCTTCACAATGATAGATATTAGGTTCTTTAAAAAATTTAACTTTTAGGATGCATTTCTATAAAATTATTAAACTATTGTAAAAAGATGCACCAAAATATTCTACTACATTGTTTTGTCCTCTTCAAACTCTATTCTTTGTAAATTTTATTTCATCTTTTTCTGAAGGCAAAAAGAAAGTCATTCAACAATTTAAAAAATGTCTGCAAAATGAAAAATCTAAAATATGATATTTGATTTACTACTATCAAATATTCTACAGTATCAAATAAAGATGCATATTCGTAGTTATTTCAATTTTAAATTTATCGAAAAATGTTGCTTTCGTTCCATGAAATGTGATGACATTTTATCGTATATATCTCAAATTTTGAACCATGAAACGATACTTTTGAGTGACCTTCCGTTTAAAAGCTCAATACTTATATATCAAATACATATTAGAGAACAAGCTACTTTTTGTGCACTTTCTGAATTTTGAAATTCCTTGTGGGGCTTCTGTGGAAATAAATTCAATTTTTGATGCAAATTAATAAAAAGTTTCAAATGCATACTAACAACGCAGTACTCCAGATATTTACTCATATCATTGACCCTTTTATTGATTGAAATGCTTGCTTCAATTTTGTTAATTTTCTCCAACACATCTACTGATGATGCACAGCATTCACATGCAGCTGGCTTGAACCTTCAGGCTATATATAGAACATTTAAACATTTGTTGGATTTCAGATGAATGCATTGTCAATTTTCTCTAGTTTTGAAATTTTACTGCCCTGATTAATTTTGATTGTTAATATTTTTTGCACGACCTTTTTGAAGATATATTTTTCACAAATGATTTTATGACCAATTCTAATATTTTCTAAATTGCATCTGGGTATTATCATAACAGAGTTTATTCCATTTTTGGCTGGTAAACTACATCTTAGAAGATTGCTCTAGTCAAGGTAACTTTGTCACCAACGTTGTCCAACCCAATTCCCACCAGAGAGATACCCTAGGATTTACAATACTCACACAGCACACCTGGACTTGCTGAGTCCTGATCTTTGGTATCATATCTTTGGTCTTAATGGATCTTGTTGGAATTACACCGCATTGTCCTTGGTCTCGGAGTTCCAGTTACATGTAGACAATGGCCCAATATCTCGTCATTTGGTTTCATTCCAATTCCATGGGATTAGGGACTTGTGGTATCCAATCTTCAGATTTCTACAACACTGTCACATACAACAACTATGATAATCTTATGCTGAAACACACTAATTATTTATAAATAAAACAAGAAATATTATAATTGCTGCTACTTAAAGTTCAGCCTATTTATAGGAGACTAGACGAATGACCCGGGCAACGCCCGGGTTTTACCCGATTAAATGTATTTATTCAAATAATATTCGTTACGAATATTCATTCTGCTCGAATGAATGTTTTTCTGTTAGAATTTTGTTCCTGCGTACAAAATAATGAACTGGTTTCACCCGTGGTCTCTGCTTTTTGGAATTTTTCCCGATATAATTATGTATCTAATAATCAAACTTGATACAGCAATATCTTCATCATCATTTTCTGACTAAAAATATATAGTTTTAATAAAAAAAAGTTAAAAATGTAAAAAAAAGTTCTTCAAATGAAAAAAAGAAATAGGCAAAAATACTAATCAAAATGCAGCCAAAAATTTTCCTCAGGTTTATAAAAAGCGACATGCAAAATTTGGTACCAATTGGTTCAGTAGTTTTTGAGTTTATCGCGAAACAGACAGACAGACAGACAGACAGAAATTGACTTTTATATATATAGAGATGTGCTACTTCTTCAGCCACTTTAACAAGTGGCTGTATGTCTGTTGGGGATGCTCATTCTAAAGTCTTGGTGCTTTAATAAGGCACAATTTGGATTGTAGATTATAAACACAAGGTAATAAGACCAAATCCAAATAAATAAATAGTGTGTGAAGTTTCGGTAACAGCATTGTTAACATCTTCAGACAAAATTACTGAATGTCACACAAAGTCACACACTATTTATTTATTTGGATTTGGTCGTATTATCTAGTGTCTAGGTGCTTTGTTTCTGAAAGGTTCACCATAATTCTACCTATTTGGAGAGACTTTCTCGAGGGTTTTGGTAATTTTTTACAGTCATAGACAACTGTGCCATTTATTTGTTTCTATGGATAGGTGGATCAGTAGTAGTTGGTACTTTGTTACTTCTTCAGATATTTTACCAAACATATGTATCTATGGGGTGATGGTTACAATGTCTTGGTATTTTATAATCTCTTTAGAGACTTTATTAAACATCTATATTTATGGGGTGATAGTTTGTGGTGTGTTGATTTATTAAGTCCAGCGATGGCCAAAGAAGTAATACAAAGTTAGTGTTTATCAGTATTACGTATTAGCTACATTTTTATAGGAAGTTGATAAAGAAAGACAAAAGGACAACACCCTAGAATGTCTATTGGGTTCTCATTGACTTCCGACAATCTGACGCGTCACTCAGCAGTGGTTGGTCATCTTCTATTTTCAGGCCTCGCTTGTATGTTTGTCATGGTCTGTCATCTCAGCAGGCTGTCTCTCGGCTCCCACAAGTTCATTGGTACTTTGTTACTTCTTTAGGCACTTTACCAAACATTTGTATCTATGAAGCGAAAGTTCAAATATCTTTGCCTTTGTTGAGGTTGTGGCTCCGAAATCTTAGTATCTTGTTACAACAATAGAGAACTGTACCATATATACGGCTGTGTGTATGGAATGGTGTCTTGGTACTATGGAACTTGGTATTTAGACTTTCCTCAGCTCTAGGTGGAATGTTATGGAATGAGAAACAAGATTGATGGAAGTATAGGCTCAGTATTGTCCTTTAAATAAAATATCAGATGGGGGAACTATGATATGAACAAATATTCATTCAAAATGTTGCATTTAAACATACAGTTAAACCTGTCTATAGCGCCCCCTCTTGGGACTCACCAAAATAGGGTGCTATAGAGAGGGGGGGGCTATAGACAGGTCAATTTTAATGTAAATCTTATCGTACTACGTATTTAAAATCGGGCGCTATAGAGAAGGAGGCGCTAAAGACAGGTTTAACTGCATATCTGAATATTATTTTTTATTTCAATCTTATATAATATCTCTCTAGACAAAATTCTAAAAATATATATTTATATAACAATCTGGCGCCTTGTTTTTCCATAGTGTAAATTTTTAAGTTTTTAAAGCAAAATTTATTTTTGGTTTAAGCTTCTTTTAAACAGACCCACTATTGTAAAGGATCAGAAAAATAATACGTTGCACAAATCATTGCTATGACCATTTCTCATACGATACAAATACATTTTAATAAATTCCAATTTGCCTCTTTCTTGAAGACACACATGAAGAAATTATAAAACAATAAAGTGGCAAAATGCAGAAACCTACAATATGAGATTTGTGGTTTTCCTTTTGAAATCACAACTTAGAACGCCTAAGAGGGTAAAGTTGGCTACGCTTTTGGTGGGATCTTTTAAAGAATTCTATGTTGAGTATCGTAATTTATAGAAAGGAATGGAATATTTTTCTGATTTTTCTTCATGATATAATACTGTGGTAATACAGAAGTCTCACTTAATTTTGTTCTTAAATTTATTTTAAAGATGTTCAATTGTTTCGAAAATTGAGCTGAGAAATGTTTTAATTGTTTCTTTACATTTAATAAACCTCAAAAAAGCTGAACAAAATGTACCTAAGCATTATCTGATTACAGCCAGATCTATTGACATAGTTTTCTTCTTCTTTCTTATCTCCACTCAATCATATTAAGGTGTCAAGCTTGAAAGTTTGTTGATGGTGTCTGTCGGGGATGAATAGAGCACATCAATGGATGAGTCAATACAGTCAATAATGTGTTTTGGAGTTGCAAGTTGAGAATTGCACTTAGTACATAGTGGGAAAACCTTGCAAACATACAGGAAAGTCATTGTCCGTAGATGACCAGACTTAAGTCTGAAAATCAAAGACTGTTGTTCTCTTGGGAGGACAGAACTAATGCTTGTCCCCCCTGCTCTGTACCAGTCATGTGCAGCATTATTATTTGCATAGTTGAATGATTGCTTAGTTGATTTCTCTGTTCAAGATAGGAATTACATTGTCACCCACATTGTCCAATCAATTGTTCCAGCTTGATATCCTATAGCTGAACAATACTCACTGAGCAAATGTGGCAAATGCTGATTCCTGATATTTGCCACCATATCTTGTGTCCATTGGTCTTGTAGCAATTCCACCCCACGTCTCCTTGGTTTCGGAGGAACATGTTGACTACATCAGGAGATCGTTCTTGGAACTCCCAGGAATTCCACTGTAGTAGCAGGATATGGGGATGACATCACTGCAACATATAACAACTTGGTGTGACACTTATGTAAAGACCAATTACTTAGTTCAAAGGTGAAGATGAGAAACTAGTCAAATGGTAAACACAAGGTAATAAGACTAAATCAAAATTAATTGTGTGTAACGTTTCGGTAACATGGTTCTTACCATCTTCAGACTAAAGTAATGAATGTATACATATATATTCAATATACATTCAGTACTTTTGTCTGAAGATGGTAACAACGCTGTTACCGAAATGTCACACACTATTTATTTGGATTTGGTATTAACACCTTGTGTTTATAATCCAAATTGTACCCTACCATAGTGTAATAGTAGTGTTGTTACCCAAGGTCAACTTTGATAACTTGGTGATTTGTTACTCCCATTGTCAAATACACCATACATCAGTATGCCTATGATAAGGCACAATTTTGTGCTACAATTAACAGAATGGTAGAAAGAGAAAATATAAATGATATTTATAAAATAATTGCCGTTTTTTTGTCAGTAACTTTAAAATGCAATAACTCACTTCAAACAACAAGACTTTATCAATAAACATTAAAAAAATTATTGATATCTATATATCCTTTCCAACAGGAAACTAGCTATATTTATTCTACTTTGATAAAATTCTGAAGTTATAAAGGCAATGAAATCATTAAACTTTTTTATAAAACATTTCCCTTCTCTGAAGTTGGTAAAATTCCTGAAAAAGTGGTGGTCGGTGAGTGAGGGTTCTGGAGAGTATAATGTGTGATCTCCCCGCATTGTCAATTATCTCTTTTCACCGATGATACTACTATAATAGAGCTCGTTCTACAGATCATTCCTGCATTTATAATTATATTGAAATCGTCTGAAATTGGTGTGAGAAATCAATTTCTGTTCACAGAAGTCCTGGTAAATTTATCTATTCTCCACAAAAATATTTATAATTTCACACCCAGGAGAAATCTTTAAAACGACACCGTCGTTTATTTAAGTTCACTAATATACCAACTTTAGCTTAAAAACAAGTAATTCATTCCTCTCATATTTATATTTAAAAACACTGTTGACTTTGCTTGGAATTTTTTATAAAACTGATTCTAGGAAAATATTATTTAAACATTATATTTATTGATTTACAAGAGAGAAAACAAAATATAAAAAGGAAACTAATATTAAAACAAAGAACTTTTATTTTTTTCGGTTAGCGCCTATTTATCTGTGAGCTTACAAACACTCTGTGGTAACAATTAATTAATATGTATACAACAAAAATTTATGTTTTAAATTCTGGAATCCCAAATAAATACCAATTTTCAACACTATAAACTCTATCGAATAAATTTCCAACACTATAATCAATATTCGAAACTATTATAGACGTGTATGATTCTTTTTAAAAATAAACAATATCTAATGCCCTTACTACAATGGGAAATTTATTGGGAGGGTCTGGCACATCTATAATAGTTTCAAATTTTGATAACAGATGGCGCGCTAATGCATCATAATATAACAATAAACAATACAAAAGTACATTCAGGACTCCAATCTCTACAATATACAATAAACCTTGTAGTAAACCAATATATTCAATGCGCTAAAATAGATAAAATTCATAATTTTAACAATAATATAACCGAATACACTCTTTAGTTAATTGACATACAAAGTATGATCAAGAAGTTCCCATACTGCCCTAATTGAAAAAAAAAAGTAGAATGAAATAAAATAAAAAGATGGCTATCAAAAATAGGAAAGGGTTTTAACACCAGATGCACTTAAATGTTTGCCTCGCATATATAGTATAGTATATATAGTAGTAACAACGCGGTTAAATTAAAATTAAGACGTTAAAATGGAATAATGTGCTTAATTGAAATTATTTTTTATTAATTCGTGAATCAGCCAGTAAAAGCTTAGAATTGTTACAAAAAATCATTTAAAGATACATTCGCATCATCCCAGCTACCTATTTAGAATGATAATGATGCAATTTTAATGAATAACATTTGTTAAGGCGATATTTATTGGCGAACTTTCACTCAGGGAGTGTAACAGCAGCTTGCATGCCTACAGGATATATAGTAAATTATCAGTGAGCACATCACTGATGGTACTCTGTGGAGTTGACTTATTGTAATATATATCCACATATAAACTTATGGCTGATGTTAGCCTAAAGGTAATAAAGACTTTTCTTTTAAACTTCCAAATACTTCTTGCTGATTAACATCAACAAACACGAGGACGTTACAGGGAGAAGCAGGGTAAAGACATCATTTGGTTAGTGCTATGAATGATGGTTAGTGGTCTGAAAGGTTCTAGAAGGCAGACTATTACCTCAGGTTCTAGAAGACAGACTATTTAAACCTCGACTATTACCTCGAGTTAAGTAATAAAGTATAGAGTAAAATAAAGCAATAATGCACCATCTATAAATACACGAAATGAAAGTATTCAAACACTAATGTTTCTTTTTCACACAAATCAAACTTCTACTGTTCTTACTGCGATGAAAAATATATTGAGAGGGCTTGCCTCATCAGTGGTGAACCCTCCCAGCGCCAATTTAATCAATCAGTCCGCTTAGCTCAAATACTGTAGTGGACGATTCTGCTTATATACGCTGCGTTGAACCTCAGAAGTATAATGAGTGCCTTCCCCGCTTTTATTTTAACCATATATATTTAGTTATTTAATATTGGTAGGTTAGAATTTTTTTCTCTATAGTGCGTTTTATGTAAGCTTTTCCCTATTTTAAATTTATTTCTAAAATACCCAGTCCTTATGATTCCTATAACCAGCTGCTTTAACCATTGTAACATTAAATTTCTACTTACTCCCTCACTATTACGATGCTATTATGTTCAGTTTATTTTTTATTATGTTTATATTTTAATTTATATTCAAAATCGCAATCCCAATGCAATATTTCAAACTATTTATATATTGAACTTCTCTCTATATCTTTATTTCTACTTTTCTCTCTACTTTTTTTATGAACTTTAATTACATTTCAACTGGTTATTTTCTCAGACTTCTTCCTTTACTTTATTTATCTTATCATTTTTTTGTATTACCTTCAATACGTTTAAATTTTTTAAAAACCTTTCTTTGGCATGTTTTCTTAGATTACACTGATAGACAAAACTTAAGGAAGTTGTACCTTATAGCATATATATATCGGGATTCAGAAAATATCGCTCAGAGTTATTTTCTGAATCCCGATATATATATATGCTATAAGGTACAACTTCCTTAAGTTTTGCCTATCAGTGTTATTTTCGCTTCTTTTCAGGTACATTTAGATATATTTGGTCAAATTTTTATTTTCCTTCTTTTGTTTATTACTCTCCTGTTATTTTTCTATTTTAGCATACTCCTTGTCCATACACCTAGAAGTTTTATATTTTATAAACCATTATTGTCATTGGGTTAAGTGAGTGTACACAATTTTAGGCCTCTAGGTGGTCTAACAGTATATTAAAATTAGATTACAAAACTTGTATGCAAACACACAAAGTCTTTATTATGATATTTAGGTCTAACATGATATTATCTTGGGATATTTTAGAAAAAAAAATTGAAATAAAAGTAGAGAAATAAAATTATATTGGCTAATATACAGGTAATAATAGTAAATTTGATATTTAAAATTCGTATTTATTTACATATTTGAAAAATGGAACAAAATGAAATCGCTCATATATACATATAATAATTTATATCTTAAAAAATATAACTATATAAATGCAATTCATTCAAAAGTATATTAATACAATATTTTCACATAAATAAACATAATACTTTCACACACAGAAGGATTTTAGATACATACAATACTTTGAGGAATATATAAATATAATTGTTTTAGCAATATAAATTCAATACCTTTTTAGAAATAAGACAAATACAATACTTTCAGAAATGCATATATTTATATATATACAAGTGTTTTCAGAAAGAAATATATACATATACAATGTTCAAATCAATAGGCTTGTGGGATAAGTCTCTTTTAAATACATTTATTTCAAGCTTTCGGGCTCAACCGCCCTTCGACAGGAAAAATTATATTAGCTATAAATGTATTTAAAAGAGACTTATCCCTCAAGCCTATTGATTTGAACATAATATTATGGGATTACCTATTAATTAATACATATACAATGCTCTAAGAAAAAGACAAAATATTCTCTTTCAGATAAAAAAAAGGATATATACAATACTATACAATACAATATCAAAAATAGGCACATGTATTTATTTTTTGGAAATAGATATATTCAATACTCACAGAAATAGAAGAATAGTGTTTTCCAGAAAGAGATATATATATAAAAATTTCAGAAATATATATAAACAACCTTTTCATACAGAGATAATTAGAATAATTTCACACACACAAATTGATTTTGCAAATATTGCGTAAATAAATATATATAATACTTTTAGAATTATATACTAATACAGCGCTTTAAAAAATGCATATTTACAATACTTTCAAAAGTAGATAATTACAATATTTTCACATAAATAAACAAATACAATACTTTCAGAGAGTGAAATAAACAAATTACTTTTATTTTTAAATACATATAATACTTTCAGAAATATATGAATACATAAATATATAGATTTTCGGTTAGTTGGCGTTTTATACTACAGGAGCCTGGGTTACCTCTATTTTCTCTCTATATAAATACAATTGTTTCAGAAATATAAAATACTTTTTTTTTAAATATAGACAAATATATTACTTTCAGAAATGCATATATACAGGTATTTGATATAGATAGATATAATGCTCTCTCGAAAATAAATATATACAAGTAAATAGATTTAACACTATGCGCCGCTGAGTTTGTGTATACAAAAATGTAATGCCTTGATAAAGGTTTGGCATTCAGCCAACCGAAATATTGGCAAAATAAATCTTTTATTAAAACCAATATATGTCTTTTATTATCTAATAAATAGATATATAGAAGTGTTTCAGAAAATATATGACAAATACTTTCAGAAAGAATAAGTACAATACTTTAAAAAATAGACAAATACAATATATTCTTTCATAAAGAGATAATTAGAATAATTTCACACATACAAATTGTTTTTTTAAATATTGCGTGAATAAATATATACATTACTTTCATAAATATAAAAATACAATGCTTTAAAAAAAGACATGTATATTAATAAAATACTTTCATAAATATATAAATAAAATGCTTTTAAAAAAGGCATATATACACTACTTTCAGAAAAATAAATGCAATACTTTCATGCACACGCTAAAATATGTTTATAAGCAAATTTTTAAAGATATATATATCCTATGCTTTCAGATATCGGCATATACTTTCTTAGAAATTGACAATTATAATATACTTTGGAAGTAGAGTTTAATAAAAATAATATTAGAAATATGTTCATATACTCGTACAAGATAGAGCAAAACTTCTTAAAATATAAATTTAAAAATTCATGGGAGAGGTTTAAAGGGTTTATATTTAGAAAATATGTTGATGTACAGGCTATATAAATATTTAATTGTATATTTTGTTTGTGTTGTTTACTTTTATATATTTGAGAGAGAGACTATATATATTTATAGATTCTTGCTGGACAACTTCGTGTGTTCATGGTAAACGGTTTGCGGATTTCGAACAAATTAGAAAGAAGGAATCATATATCGCCGCAACTCTTTTTTATTAAACGCGATAAAAGAAGCTTTCGGACAAGCCCTTCTTCAGCTAATTATAGTGTACAAACAAGGAGAGATTATATATCGTTTTTAATATAAACAAAATAAAAGAAAAGAAAATTACCACGCCCCTATCGCCCTCGTTTTAATAGCACCGCGTGGCCACGTCATGTCTGATCCTAACTTCAAATATAATATAGTACAAAGATATCTTAAAAGAAATTTACGTAATTGAATAAATATAAAGAATCAACTATAAAAAAAAGAGTTGCGGCGATATATGATTCCTTCTTTCTAACTTCGTGTGTATATCGTCTGATTATTTCGACTTCTTCATTAAAGTTTTATATTTTGTTTGTGATAGATCTTACAATTGTTTCTAGAAAGTTATTTTCTTTATAACCGAGTATATATATATATATATATATATATATATATATATATATATATAAAATTATCCGTTTTTTTTTTTTTAATTTGAGACATTTCAAGAATATAAGTGTTAATTTGACACCTCTGAGCTGGTGTCAGATGTACTAGAATATAGCTCAGATGACATATTTTTTAAATCATACTGTCAATTATACATATTGGGTTCTTCCGAAAATATATTCTGCTTTCAAATGATCATGTCTTTCTAAGATATATTAAAATTGTTAAAAATGGTTGGAGAACTTTTGAAAAGTTTTATTTTTTTTCTCTTTATTTGTATTTATTAGTCTTCATTTATATCATTTATTCAAAGTTTATATTTGAAATAAATATGAAAGTCATATTTGATATAATATTTGCAAAATTCCAGCGTTGATTCCTGATAGGAAAATATATTTGAAAGTGATTTGCTCATGATGGCGCTGAACTAACCTGGCTTCACAATATCGGCATCGAGAAATTGGCGGCTGAGTTGATCAATAGGCCTTCTGCGATTGTTTGAAACAAATGATATAATTTTTTAGAGCTTTTATTGTTTAACACTATGACACATCACTCCTCAATTCTATGTTCAGCTGACGTCTTTGGTTGAAATAAGATGTAGGAACATGTTAAATATATTATCTGCTCTTATAAAATATTTGTAAAAATAATACAAAAATAATTACTTTAAAAAGAGTTCAAATTATATTTTTTTTTTAAATATGCTCCGAAAATCATGTCCCATCGTATTTTAATCTTTTTTGACTTTCTTTCTTTTAACATATAAATTTCATCCCAGCAGTGTGTCCATTAATAATTTGCGCCTTAGGATTGATGTAGTGCAAACTTTTTTTCTAGTTAATTTTATATGTTTATACTCCGAGTGGTGTAATACCAAATTAAAAATTGACATTAGGTTAAAGGATATTGCTGATTTTTGTTGCTCCATGGAATGGGGGGGAGTGCCATTGCCCCGTTAGTCAGCCACATTCCAGAGTCACTTTTCACGGTTACTGTAGCGGCTCGGGGCTCATGACACCATACTACAGGGCAGTCCCTTATTTGTGCTGCTTCTCCCGCCCTCCACATAGAGGAGGGGTGTGGACTTCTGGGCAGGAAAGGAAATTGCTAAAATGTATGAAGTTGCAGAGATTTATATCCCCCTTTGGAGGAAATTTTTTAATAAGTTTTTTTTTTAATAGAGAGTAAAATATTGCTCATATATTTATCATTTTATGATCTTATTTATTCATATATCTATTCATTTTGTATTTATGCATTCATAATCTTATATGGATGTTTTAATAAATTAGTTTGTGAAGTGTCGATTTATTAAGTCCAGTGATGGCCCAGAAAAGTATTTCAAAGTTAGTATTTATTAGTATTATACGCATTAGATACATATTTATAGGAAGTCGATAAAGGAAGACAAAAGGACAACACCCTAGAATGTCCATTGGGTTCTCTTTTACTTCCACCGATCTGCCGCGCCTCGCAGCGGTGGCCATCTGTACTATATCCAGGCCCCGCTTGTATGTTTGCTGACGGCGTTGTTTGTCATCCCAGCAGGTTGGGAGGAAGTCTCTCTGCTCCTACAGTTTCAATCTTAATTTATATCTCTATCACGCGCATACAATCTATACATAAATTGGTAGGCGTTCAAATGGCCAATTTCCAGTGAGATATTGTGAGCGATACTATCAAGATTGGCCATCAAATCCTAGAAGCAAAGGGCCTCTCCGACAGGTTCATAAGCCGGCATATAGTCCATCAATAGTCAAACACAGTCCATCCTTTATCTCTCATCCTCTACCTTCTAACCTTTTGGCTGGAGTTCATGAATTAAAAGTGAAAAAAAAACACTTTTTTTTCTCATTCAGTACTTTTTTCTGAATATGTAAACAACGCTGTTACCGAAACATCGCACACTATTTATTTATTTGGATTTGGTCTTATTACCTTGTGTTTATAATCCAAATTACACAGGTCTACAAAAAAAACTTTTTTTTTTGCACAAGAGAACCTGATGGTGTTTCTAGTGTAACTTTTCATGCTGAACTCAAAAATCTAATCAGAAATTTCCCATCACCCATAGTTTTTTCCTGACGGTCTTTTTTAGTATTGGGATAAATACATGCATCCAACATGAAAGAGACTTACCAAAACATTAAACTGCTTTTGAAAAAGATAGAATATGAAAGATAGGTTGGAAAATATGCAGCGATTTGAAAGTCGTTGCTCTCTTGCGTGGATTACAGCTTGGATATACCAAATTTTGTTGTTTTCTGTGTAAGTGGGATAGCAGAGATAGGGAAAGGCATTACATAAAAAAAATCTGGCCAAACCGTAAAATCTTTACTCCAGGATATAAAAATATTGCAAATATACCCCTGATCGATTCAGAAAATATTTACTTACCACCATTACATATTGAACTGGGATTAATGAAGAACTTTGTCAAGGCAATGGATCGAAATGCCAGTGGATTTGCCTACCTAAAACAAAACTTTTCTAGTATAAGTGAAGCGAAGATTAAAGAAGGCATTTTCGTTGGACCTCAGATTCGAGAATTGCAGCAGGATGGAAATTTTCAAAATACATAGTTTGAATGAAGTTGAAGCAGCAGCATGGAATTCCTTTAGAAACGTTTGCAAAAACTTCTTAGGAAGTGTCAAGGTTGAAAATTACCGAGACATAGTTAATGATCTGTTGCTTTCCTACAAGGCACTGGGATGCAACATGTCCCTCAAGATCCATTTTCTGCATTCACATCTAGATTTCTTTCCAGACAATCTTGGCGCAGTTAGCGATGAGCATGGTGAGAGGTTTCATCAAGATATATCAAGCATGGAGAAGCGGTACCAAGGTAAATGGAGTCCCGCTATGCTTGCCGACTACTGCTGGACACTCAAAAGGGATCTACCACAAGCAAAGTATAGAAGAAAATCAATTGTCACTGCTTTTCAATAAATAAATATGTTTCGTTCATATATGCCTATATATTAACAAGATTTCCAAATTTCAAGTAAGTGTATCTCAGAAATATTGCGTAATAGAAAAAAACTAATGGTATATTTGGATTCAGGGCATGTAGATAAGATGCTATTTCTTTGTGGACAAAGAAAATTATTTTTTGATAAACCAGTTACGTGACATTGTTTTCATTTTTTACTGTATTTATCCCAATACTAAAAAAAGACCGTCACGCAAAAACCATACGTGATTGGAAATTTCTGATTAGATTTTTGAGTTCAGCATGAAAAGTTACACTAGAAACATAATCAGGTTCTCTTGTGCAAATATCTTGTTGACCAGTGTTATCATGATTAATTTGTTGTTATCTACTTCCATAGAGTAATTGATATCAGGGACATTGAAAGTATCCAATATTCTTTTCTCACTTCCCTGATTAAAAATTAAAATGATGTTGTTGGGAATAGGAGAAAATAGAAATAAAAAAAATAGAAAGAATTGAGAAAATAATCAAATAATCAATAAATTTAAATAATAATTTTTGCCTTTAACTATTGTTCCTACTGTAGCGATAGGTAGAAGATATTCTGGAGGTAAGAATCAACCGGGTTTGATGAATTGAATATAATGAGCTTTATTCTATTATGATTAATAATACATAAATAAGCAAACCTATTTCAGTTGGAGCAAGTATCCGGCTATTCTGCCAATCAATCCTTTTGGTAGCCTTATCCTCTCAACTTTCTTTAACAGACTTTTTCCACGGGCCCTTTATCACTTATTTTTCCTTCTTCAGTTTCTATAGCAGGCTTTTTATAAATGTCTTTATCCTTTTATTCTTCTAAGCTCGAGTTCTTCATCTCCTAGGCTCAGGCTCTAATAAAAAACGTTTCCTTTGAGCTCGAGTTCTTTATCTTCTAGGCTCGGGCACTGTTATCTTATTCACTCCTTAGCCTCTACTAATCCCCCCCCCCCCCCGCAACGGCCATCCCGCCATGCCTTTTATACATTCCTTGCTTGTGCTAGGTCTCACTCGATAGGCTCTCTCCGTCACGTGATCCGCGGATGATATTATACAAATGATCCTATGCAAATTACACTATGCATATTATTTAGTTTTAACATTCTCCCACAAATTTTGACAAAGAAATAGTCAAAATTAAATCCACGACAACTATCTACACTTAAAATGGAATGTTTACATCATTCAGGAGCTATATCTGCCAGGCTATTTACTTTCTCTCCCATGCCTGCTTTTGTAAATCCCGGGAAAATCCTCTGGCTCTTTACTTAATATGTCAGATTTCGGATTTAAATTCAACCCAACCGATTGGTGTTTCTCTTCATTAGATGAAATTTCAAGAGGTGAATTGCTCCGACCATGGCACCTGTCGATGTATTAACAAGGGCCACCCTTGCTATCCCATCTTTACCAGAAATAAGCCTTACTATTTTGCCTTTAGGCCAAAACATCCTCTAACATTTTCCAAACCAATTAACACAAAATCACATGTAAAAAGCTGTTCGACATTTGTGTAATCTTTACACAAGGGGATGAGAAACAATATCAACATATTAAATAAATTTTCTATAATGTAATAATTGAAATTAGAGAGAGTTTTTGATATATTTTTCAAATTCAGAAATTTATAAATATTGTGTTCTAACGGATGAGTTTTCAAGGTTTTGGCATCAGGAGTCTTTCCCAGAGATGTTCTAACTAAATGATGTACTAACTATGTAATAACTCTGCCTTTGCCGGTCCCAAGTCCGGATGAAAAAGGAGGAGGGGAAGCAGTGAAAAACTCACTAAAAAACCTGGGCTCAGCTGGCCTGGCTGATAGTACCCTGTAAGGGCTCCTGATCCAGGGATACAAGATGAGCAGCATTTGTACGCCATGTTAGGAGCGGCTGCACATGGCATCTATTCCTCATGTCAGAGGAGACCATTTCTTTCGGAGATAAGTCGGCCTGCCACTGAGTAGTGCTCCCAGTCTTAATGACAAAGACATGACGCATTCTACTTCACCCAGTCATGATTGTTGTCAAATATCCCTCAGAGATGTTTTTAAGAATGTTTATCCTTTTCTGGGCTCTGATCATTTATGTGTTTATTAAAAGTGAAAGATGGGTCTAAGAAGTGACCCCTAGGTATCTGGGGATTGTTGCTGTTTTATTTTATCTCTCTGTCATTCAGTTTAATTTTTGGAACGAATGATCTTATCATTGTTTTGAATGAACATTATCAGTCATTTATACATCTTAAATGTATTCCAATTGTCATGGTAGTGTTCACAAGGAGCCGTTCTATTAGGATAAACAAATGACAAATAATATAAAACTTGTTAAACACACGCGAACAGTCAAGAAATATCATACAGTAGAACCTCACTGTAAAGGACAACACCTAATTTTAGAGATAAAGTGTCCTTTAGGGAGAGGTGTCCTCTTACTGAAGAGTTGCTTAATAGTAAAAATGGTAATTTTGCAGATGAAAACTGTCCTTTATAGAGAGGTGTTCTCTAGTAGGAGTGTCCTTACATGGCGGTTCTACTGTATACAATAATAATTCTCATCAAACAGATACATGAATCAGCAGTGGGGCAAATTCAATTTAAAATGGCACAGATTAATTTGTTTAATCAGTGATGATAAGGCACAATTAGGCTAATAGATTATAAACACAAGGTAATAAGACCAAATAAATAAATAGTGTGTGATGTTTTGGTAACAACGTTGTTATCCTCTTTGGTAGCATTCAGTACTTTTATCTGAAGATGGTAACACCACTGTTACACCGAAATGCCACACACTATTTATTTGGATTTGGTGTCTTATTACCTTGTGTGTTTTCTTCAATCAATGATTTTATTAAATCAATTATTCACAGACATGCACACACATATATATATATATATTCACATATAATTTACTGTTATCAGTACCAACTGATTTCAAACTTTTTCATAAAAAAAGTCCAATGCGGGATTTGATCCTGCTCCATGGCAGTCAAAATTCAACGGTTTTTATACCACTCCTGCTCAAACCTCAAATCATATATTAACTTTTCTCTGAAAAATTCATTTAATTAACTCAATCTGAACACAATATATATATAAGCTTGTCCCACGTGTATAACTTCAGTTAAACCTGTCTATAGCGACCCCTCTAAATAGCGCCACCCTTTCTATAGCGCCCGATTTTAAATACATAGTACGATGAGATTTACATTAAAAGTGACCTGTCTATAGCACCCCTCTCTCTATAGCACCCTATTCTGGTAAGTCCCAAGAGGTAGTGCTATAGACAGGGTTAACTGTTTTATAAAATCCATTAATAAAAAGGCTGTCAAGTTTATTGAAATGGTTACAAAACAATCTTTGTTCAAACAGGTAGTTGTTCTGGCTGCAGCTCAATAGTGTCAATAATCATGGAACATATCAGATATACTTTATATAGAGATCATTTGTAGTGACATTTTAGAACATTTCAATCCATGTAAACTTATGTAAGTGAATAAAAGTTAATTCAATTTTTTTGTTTATTGCTTTTTGCCACGATCCCTTTGATATGGCCTGGATTTCTGGACGTATATTTGTCGCCAATTGTCCGCGTTGGTCTATGGTCGTTTCTATCATAGTGGCCATCCAGTCAGTCAGGTGTGTCCGGACTCTTCTGAAATTGGGAAGGTCTTTCATAGCTTAGGGATGACCTTTCTATGAAGGTTGGTTGCTTGGTGCTTTTGTAGATGGTAGACTGAGTTAGCTGAGCTTTGTCAGAGTCAGCATATTAGATGATATCATGTCTGGGGATTGTAGAAGAGCTGCTGCGTTATTTTGGGCAACATCACAGGGAGAAGTGAGTTGATTATTCTCCTGGGGCTTCTTGTGAATTTTAATGGTGTTGAACAGATAAGGTTGAATTTGTAGATAATGCTGATTGTTGTGGGCATCATGGACATACTTTCTAGGGAAGGTTAACAGAGGATAATTGCAGGTTGAAGTGAGTAGTTATTTTGGTCATTTGAACAGCTCTTCCAATACTCATCGTATTTTCCATAGAAGAGTATAGAGAGGTGAAATGAGGGATGAGTTCAATTTGATTCCAGGATTTTCTGGGTCGCAGATGGCTCGAGCGGCTTCAAGGCAATCGAGACAAATACATTTTCCGTGCATAATCTGGACAGCTCTAGTGGCATACAGGATGCCTCGGAAGGAGGTGCAAGAATCTTGCCGCTACAGAGGTTTTTGGAGGATTGAAGGGCCGAGATCCATCCCTGTATTAGGGCGAGTTTTTTGGTTATCATTTAAAGTCAAAGGATCCTCTTCTGAGGTAGATAGGGAACAGTAGATGCCCGTGGAATTTCTTGAAAGTATTATTTTAGTTTCCAGATAGGCCAGATGAACTTTATTGGACATTTCTAGTGGAAGGCATCCAGTAAGGAAGACAATTAGAGTTGTGTCAATACAATGTCGGGATTTCCTCATGGAGACTTCATAGCCACAGGTAAGCCTTCTTGCCCAAACGTCAGAGAGGTGGAGAAGAGCTGATGGATTATCAAATTGAGTATTTTGTCTGAGAGTAGAAGTTGAATGCGAACCATTTCCATTATTGCTCATAGAATTCAAATAGAATATAAATATTTGTTTAATGTCAAAAATTTTACACCTGGGATTTTGACACTGCATCGTCTATTACAATGAGTTATTTTAGGAGGTATTGGTAGCTCTAGGGATCTTGTCCTTCAATCAGATATGTATTTCAGAGTCTTCCTCCAATTCTGCAGATTTTAGTTGACGTTGTTAATAGAATCAAGAGTGAGGGTCCAGAGATAGGATATACTGGAGGGTTGACATCAGCCGTGTGATGTTTGAAGCACACATATACCACCACATAAGTATTGTCCATAACAGAATATCTCGCTGGGACAACTGAGCTAGACAACGAGGATGACAAAGGTCATTAAGAACATAGTTTACTCTCTCAATGTTACCTGGAGTACTACATCGTTAGCTACCATCTGACCATAATGTTGGAACATCATTTTTATTTTCTTATCAATATCAGAATATCGTGATTTTGATGAGAGTTTGGTATTTTACTTGGTTCCTTATTTATAGTGCTCTGGAATCATTCCAATATAAATATCAGTATGTTTTTCAATATAGGTCAGTATGTTTTTGAAGCGGCCTTTTTTGAGTTGAATTTTGAAGAAAAGGGGGAGGTTCTGCTCCTTCTCTTTATATTCTTTATATGTATAGATAATATATTATATCAATTTAGCAATTTTTAATTTATTTGGGCCTTTAATAAAATTTTAATATATTTAATAAATATTGAACTTTAGACGTAAGTTCACTCAAAAAATAAAACACATTTAGGATCAATTTCTGACACAGGATGTGAGTTTACATCTGGCTTCATAAGGTTATTAGAGAAATTATAATTTCAAGCTTTTTTAAAAGTCGCAAATGCAGTCAAAGAATTTGTGGCTGCTTATGAACTTGAACAATCATTTGGTAACTGGGCGATAGAGAGGCAAAATGTGGTAAACGAAACAGAGAGTATGATATGAATTCCATTTTGGACATTTCCGAAATTAAGTTGGAAGATTTATATAATTTAGTATCAATGTTTGATACCACTGTTGGATTTGCTAATCAAAAGTAAAATATATTATACAATAAATTATTTGTATTATAGCCCAAAAATTAGAGGAAAGAAATAAAGGCCATTTAAAAAACTTTGTCGTCTGATGGCGTACGTGCTAAAGTCCTGGTTGTGACTGTCTGGCAGCGCATACGTAGTCAGGTGTTCACCCAACTCACGTTGGCCGAGGTGTAGTGTAGCAACCACACTACTTCCCTCCAGTAGGACTCCTAAAGATCCTATGGGGATGTTGACGGAACTTTTGGCCTACTACGTGAAGGTGTGGCATCTTTTAGGTTTTGTTTCTGGTCCTTTGTGGTTGAGAAGGGCATCAATTCTTCTGATTTTAAGGCGGGCAAAACACGGTCGATGGAAACCCAGAAAGATATTTTTCAAATTTTCAGCTTCAAAATTTTTGGGCTTAGAGATGAATCTTGGTCTGGACAGTCGTAAATGGCTGAGGGCGGCGGCATTATTAGTTCTTGGTGGAGGTAGATATGGAAAAAACATGTCTTCAGTAGTTTAGGCACATAAACATGCCGATCTCCTTGTGGGGTATTTGGTGCGGGTTTGGAAGAAAACATGGCGCGCTGTAACCTTTTAAATACTGTAGGAAAGCCTGCCGAGGTATGATTTTCGGAAAAGGTTCTGTAAAGGAAAATGGTTGTTGTCTTGCCAAGATATTTTATCAGTAAAAAATGAATTCCTAGGAGAACAGGGGAAGCTTGATGAGCCAGGTTAAGGAGTCGTGATAGCTGCTATGAAAATCTCTTTAAAATATGAGATTTTCGAAAGGTGCTCCAATAACGTCGTCAGATAGGGGTATTTATCATTAAAAATTTGATAAATAAAAGATGGTTATGGAAGGCCATCTCCTAGGGCCTGCCAGGGTGACCTATATATATAGGAATGCAGGTATCTAACCAGGTGTAAGAGTGAGGGCCCCCTGGAACTGTAGACCCAATCAGTGATCCTGAAGATCCAAGTTGGCCCCAAAGCCATTGAAGGCGACTCTCCGACTCCAGGCCGGCGAGAGAACATCGACGTAGCCTCCAAGAATTCACAGGAAGCCTTGCCCGCCCAAGACAGATCCGGAGTTGGTGGAAATTAGGGTTTGCATCGTGCCTTGACAACCACATCCAGGTTTTGAAAGGAGACCAGGACAATAGGTCTGATGGAATCTGGAGAACATCGTGGATCGTTTCACAAGTCTTACAGAGACTGCATCCGTCTCATATCAAAGTTGTAATCAGACACTTCCCTGAATGACCTATCCGCAGCCACCAAGCAGCAAGACCTCCTTAAGAACAAGAAACACAAACAGGAATTCCGGCACAGGGCCCATTAATTCACACAAGACATCCAGCAACACCCCTGACATAAGCCAAAGACCGAGTCATCTCATCACCAAGAACACACCAATTGACCCCCTTCTCCCAAATTACAACAACCAAGAGGAGACCTCCAGCAACACCCCTGACATAACCAAAGACCAAGTCATCTCATCACCAAGAACGCACCAATTGACCACCTTCTCCCAAATTACATCAACCAAGAGAGCATCTCCAGCAACACCCCTGACATAACCAAAGCCCGAGTCATCTCATCACCAAGAATGCACCAATTGACCACCTTCTCTCAAATTACATCAACCAAGAGAACACTTTCAGCAACACCCCTGATATAACCAAAGACCGAGTCATCTCATCACCAAGAATGCACCAATTAACCCCTTCTCTCAAATTATATCAACCAAGAGAACACATTCAGCAACACCCTTGACATAACCAAAGACTGAGTCATCTCAATACCAAGAACGCACCAATTGGCCCCCTTCTCTCAAATTACATCAACCAAGAGAACACCTTCAGCAACACCCCTGACATAACCAAAGACTGAGTCATCTCAATACCAAGAACGCACCATTTGACCACCTTCTCTAAAATTACATCAACCAAGAGAACACCTCAAGCAACACCCCTGACATAAGCCAAAGACTGAATCATCTCATCACCAAGAACGCACCAATTGATCACCTTCTCCCAAATTACATCACCCAAGAGAAGATCTCCAGCAACACCCCTGACATAACCAAAGCCTGAGTCATCTCATCACCAAGAATGCACCAATTGACCACCTTCTCTCAAATTACATCAACCAAGAGAGCATCTCCAGCAACACCCCTGACATAACCAAAGCCCGAGTCATCTCATCACCAAGAATGCACCAATTGACCACCTTCTCTCAAATTACATCAACCAAGAGAACACTTTCAGCAACCCCCCTGACATAACCAAAGACTGAATCAACTCATCACCAAGAACGCACCAATTGATCACCTTCTCCCAAATTACATCACCCAAGAGAAGATCTCCAGCAACACCCCTGACATAACCAAAGCCTGAGTCATCTCATCACCAAGAATGCACCAATTGACCACCTTCTATCAAATTACATCAACCAAGAGAGCATCTCCAGCAACACCCCTGACATAACCAAAGCCCGAGTCATCTCATCACCAAGAATGCACCAATTGACCACCTTCTCTCAAATTACATCAACCAAGAGAACACTTTCAGCAACACCCCTGACATAACCAAAGACTGAATCATCTCATCACCAAGAACGCACCAATTGATCACCTTCTCCCGAATTACATCACCCAAGAGAACACTTTCAGCAACACCCCTGACATAACCAAAGCCCGAGTCATCTCATCACCAAGAATGCACCAATTGACCACCTTCTCTCAAATTACATCAACCAAGAGAACACTTTCAGCAACACCCCTGACATAACCAAAGCCCGAGTCATCTCATCACCAAGAATGCACCAATTGACCGCCTTCTCTCAAATTACATCAACCAAGAGAACACCTACAGCAACACCCCTGACATAACCAAAGCCTGAGTCATCACATCACCAAGAATGCACCAATTGACCACCTTCTCTCAAATTACATCAACCAAGAGAACACTTTCAGCAACACCCCTGACATAACCAAAGCCCGAGTCATCTCATCACCAAGAATGCACCAATTGACCACCTTCTCTCAAATTACATCAACCAAGAGAACACCTACAGCAACACCCCTGACATAACCAAAGCCTGAGTCATCACATCACCAAGAATGAAACAATTGACCACCTTCTCCCAAATTACATCATTCAAGAGAACACCTCCAGCAACATCCCTAACATAACCAAAGACTGAGTCATCTCATCACCAAGAACAAACCAATTGACCACCTTCTCCCAAATTACATCAACCAAGAGAACACCTTCAGCAACACCCCTGACATAACCGAAGACTGAGTCATCTCATCACCAAGAACGCACCAATTGACCACCTTGTCCCAAATTACATCAACCAAGAGAACACCTCCAGAAACACCCCTGACATAAGCCAAAGACTGAGTCATCTCATCACCAAAAACGCACCAATTGAATACCTTCTCTCAAATTACATCAACCAAGAGAACACCTTCAGCAACACCCCTGACATAACCAAAGACTGAGTCATCTCATCACCAAGAATGCACCAATTGACCACCTTCTCCCAAATTACATCAACCAAGAGAAGACCTCCAGCAACACCCCTGACATAACCAAAGACTGAGTCATCTCATCACCAAGAACACACCAATTGACCACCTTCTCCCAAATTACATCAACCAAGAGAACACCTTCAGCAACACCCCTGACATAACCGAAAACTGAGTCATCTCATCACCAAGAACGCACCAATTGACCACCTTGTCCCAAATTACATCAACCAAGAGAACACCTCCAGCAACACCCCTGACATAAGCCAAAGACTGAGTCATCTCATCACCAAAAACGCACCAATTAAATACCTTCTCTCAAATTACATCAACCAAGAGAACACCTTCAGCAACACCCCTGACATAACCAAAGACTGAGTCATCTCATCACCAAGAATGCACCAATTGACCACCTTCTCCCAAATTACATCAACCAAGAGAAGACCTCCAGCAACACCCCTGACATAACCAATGACTGAGTCACCTCATCACCAAGAATGCATTAATTGAATACCTTCTCTCAAATTACATCAACCAAGAGGAAACCTCCAGCAACACCCCTGACATAACCAAAGACTGAGTCATCTCATCACCAAGAACGCACCAATTGACCACCTTCTCCCAAATTACATCAACCAAGAGAAGACCTCTAGCAACACCCCTGACATAACCAAAGACTGAGTCATCTCATCACCAAGAACACACCAATTGACCACCTTCTCCCAAATTACATCAACCAAGAGAACAGCTCCAGCAACACCCTGACATAACCAAAGACTGAGTCATCTCATCACCAAGAATGCACCAATTGACCACCTTCTCTTAAATCACATCAACCAAGAGAAAACCTTCAGCAACACCCCTAACATAACCAAAGACCTGGTCATCTCATCACCAAGAACGCACCAATTGACCCCCTTCTCCCAAATTACATCAACCAAGAGAACACCCCCAGCAACACCCCTGACATACCCAATGACTGAGTCATCTCATCACCAAGAACGCATCAAATGACCACCTTCTCCCGAATAACATCAACCAAGAGAACACCTCCAACACCCCTGACATAACCAAAGACTGAGTTATCTGATCAACAAGAACGCACCAATTGACCACCTTCTCCAAAATTACATCAACCAAGAGAACACCTCCAGCAACACCCCTGACATAATCAGAGACTGAGTCATCTCATCACCAAGAACACACCAATTGACCCCCGTCTCCGCCTTAGAGCTGTCTACTCTCTCTCATGTCCTGTATCTCACATAACCAAGATAGCTCCACCACCCTTGTTCTAGTAGAATTGCATCTACCCCAGCTGTTATTACAATACATTACCTCACCATGTGTAATAAGAAATATAAACTATATTGACGCATATATTTATTTTAAAATAAAACAATTTCTACTCCGCTTACTACAATAATAAAATAATGGGAGATTCCATTATTTTATTATTACAGTAGGAGAATTAGAAATTGTTTTATTTAAAAAAGAAATATATGCGTCAAAAATAGTTTATATTTCCAAATTTTTATGTAGTCAATATATTTAAGGTCAGTGAAGGTTGACTCTGTGAGATGGCTTTGAATCTATTCTTAAAGAGTGAGTTGAGGTCTCAACTCACCGGAATGAATAGACTCAAAGGAAATATTAAATAGCTGTCTCCGTAAAACTTAACTATTGAAAATTAAAAAACTCTCTCTCTCTCTAGGGTAGGTGCAATTCTACCAGAACCTAACCACCTATATAAGTGTCTAACTACAACTTTGAGAAGAGAAGGATACAATGCTCACTAAGACTTGTGAAAACCTCCCACTTATTTCTCCAGATTCCATCTCTATCGTCCTGAAATCCTCAGTCATTAAGGACGCAGTCACCAGAGAGGCAAGTCAACAAACCATAAATCCTAATAACTCTAGATTCCGTCTCGAAAAGGGTCGGCCTCCCGTTCATCCCTAGAGTCCACACCAACGTCCCCCCACCTACCCGAAGCCAGAAAGCCACCAACAACGACGATGGGGACCAACTTGAATATTCAACATCACTGACAGAGCTACAGCTCCAGGAAGCTCCCACTGTTACACCCGGCCCTGGTAGAAACCTGCATTCCCCTATTGAGGTCACCCTGACAGCTAGCCCACTCACAATCCTTACCAAAATTGTTAAATTTTCCTTTTGAGATTCCACATTTTGCCTCTCCTCATTCGCATGTAAAAGATAAGTATATTTTCTCAATTATATCTCTGGTATTTTCGCAGTAGTTATGACAATTAATTGAACAAAAATTAATTTAGGAAAGTCCCTTATTTGACTTTGCTTACAGAACAGATGCTGAAAATACTTTTGTTTCAATCGAAAACATTTTAATCAAACGGCTATTTGATATGCATAAAACCGAGTTACAGATTTGAAAAAATATGAAAAAAGATTCATGAAAAGTTGATACAGACAGAAGAAAATAGGGTAGGTGCTCTCCAATAATATGAAGATAATAAAGAGAATTTACTAGATTTTCATGTTCAAAGTTATTAAATATCTCTTATAACATAAAATATTAAGAAACCAGATGTAAACATTATTCCTGTGTTCTCTTCACAATGATAGATATTAGGTACTTCAAAAAATTCAACTTTTAGGATGCATTTCTTTAAAATTTATGAACTATTGTAAAAAGATGCACCAAAATATTCTACTACATTGTTTTGTCTTCTTCAAACTCTATTCTCGGTAAATTTTATTTTATCTCTTTCTGAAGGCAAAAAGAAAGTCATTCAACAATTTAAAAAATATCTGCAAAATAAAAAATCTAAAATATGATATCTCATATTATACTATCAAAAATTCTACAGTATCAAATAAAGATGCATATTCGTAGTTATTTCAATTTTAAATTCGTTGAAAAATGTTGCTTTAGTTCCATGAAATGAGATGACATTTTATCGTATATATCTCAAATTTTGAACAATGAAACGATACTTTTGAGTGACATTCCGTTTAAAAGCTCAATACTTATATATCAAATACATTTTAGAGAACAAGCTACTTTTTGTGCACTTTCTGAATTTTGAAATTTCTTGTGGGGTTTCTGTGGAAATAAATTCAATTTTTGATGCAAATTAATCAAAAGTTTCAAATGCATACTAACAACGCAGTACTCCAGATATTTACTCATACTTTATTCCATTGAGCCTTTTATTGATTGAAATGCTTGCTTCAATTTTGTTCATTTTCTCCAACACATCTACTGATGATGCACAGCATTCACATGCAGCTGGCTTGAACCTTCAGGCTATATATAGAACATTTAAACAATTGTTGGCTTTCAGATTAATGCATTGTCAATTTTCTCTAGTTTTGAAATTTTACTGCCATGATTAATTTTGCTTTATTAATATTTTTTTGCACGACCTTTTTGAAGATAGATTTTTCCCAAATGATTTTATGACCAATTCTAATATTTTCTAAATTGCATCTGGGTATTATCAAAACAGAGTTTATTCCATTTTTGGCTGGTAAACTATATCTTAGAAGATTGCTCTAGTCAAGGTAACTTTGTCACCAACGTTGTCCAACCCAATTCCCACCAGCGAGATACCCTAGAATTTACAATACTCACACAGCACACCTGGACTTGCTGAGTCCTGATCTTTGGTATCATATCTTTGGTCTTAATGGATCTTGTTGGAATTTCACCGCATAGTCCTTGGTCTCGGAGTTCCAGTTACATGTAGACAATGGCCCAACATCTCGTCATTTGGTTTCATTCCAATTCCATGGGATTAGGAACTTGTGGTATCCAATCTTCAGATTTCTACAACACTGTCACATACAACAACTATGATAATCTTATGCTGAAACACACTAATTATTTATAAATAAAAACAAGAAATATTATAATTGCTGCTACTTAAAGTTCAGCCTATTTATATGAACCTGTGTTACTTTGTTATTTATCTTATAGGCATCTGTTACATAATACAGTAGCTATAAGTTGGTAGCGTGAATTCAGCCAATTTAACAAGTGGCTGTATATCTGTTGGGGATGCTCATTCTAAAGTCTTGGTGCTTTAATAAGGCACAATTTGGATTGTAGATTATAAACACAAGGTAATAAGACCAAATCCAAATAAATAAATAGTGTGTGAAGTTTCGGTAACAGCATTGTTAACATCTTCAGACAAAATCACTGAATGTCACACAAAGTCACACACTATTTATTTATTTGGATTTTTGGTCGTATTATCTAGTGTCTTGGTGCTTTGTTTCTGAAAGGTTCACCATAATCTACCTATTTGGAGAGACTTTCTCGAGGGTTTTGATAATTTTTACAGTCATAGACAACTGTGCCATTTATTTGTTTCTATGGATAGGTGGATCAGTAGTAGTTGGTACTTTGTTACTTCTTCGGATATTTTACCAAACATTTGTATCTATGGGGTGATGGTTCCAATGTCTTGGTATTTTATGATCTCTTTAGAGACTTTATTAAACATCTATATTTATAAGGCGATAGTTTGTGGTGTGTTGATTTATTAAGTCCAGCGATGGCCCAGATAAGTATTACAAAGTTAGTGTTTATTAGTATTACGTATTAGCTACATTTTTATGGAAGTTGATAAAGGAATACAAAAGGACAACACCCTAGAATGTCTATTGGGTTCTCATTGACTTCCGCCAATCTGCCGCGCCACACAGTGGTGGTCATCTCCTATTTTCAGGCCCCGCTTGTATGTTTGCCATGGTCTCTCATCCCAGCAGGCTGTCTCTCGGCTCCCACAAGTTCATTGGTACTTTGTTACTTCTTTAGGCACTTTACCAAACATTTGTATCTATGAAGCGAAAGTTTAAATATCTTTGCCTTTGTTGAGGTTGTGGCTCCGAAATCTTGGAATCTTGTTGCAGCAATAGAGAACTGTACCATATATACGGCTGTCTGTATGGAATGGTGTCTTGGTACTATGGAACTTGGTATTTAGACTTTCCTCAACTTTAGCTGGAGTGTTATGGAATGAGAAACAAGATTGGCGGAAGTATAGGCTCAGTATTGTCCTTTAAATAAAATATCAGATAGGGAACTATGATATGAACAAATATTTATTCAAAATGTTGCGTTTGAACATACAGTTAAACCTGTCTATAGCGCCACTCTTGGGACTCACCAAAATAGTGTGCTATGGACAGGTCACTTTTAATGTAAATCGCATCTTACTACGTATTTAAAATCGGACGCTATAGAGAGGGAGGGGCTATGGAAAGGTTTAACTGTATATCTAGATATTATTTTTATTACAACCTTATATAATATCTTTAGACAAAATTGTAAAAAAATATTTATTAAACAATGTTGCGCCTTGTCCTGGGAAATTTATCTATTCTCCACAAAAATATTTATAATTTCACACCCAGGAGAAATCTTCAAAACGACACCGTCGTTTATTTAAGTTCACTAATATACCAACATTAGCTTAAAAACAACATTCCTCTCATATTTATATTAAAAAACTATTGACTTCTTAGAATTTTAAATAAAACTGATTCCAGGGGAATATTATTTAAATATAATATTTATCGATTTACAAGAGAGAGAAAAAATATAAAAGGGAAACAAATTTTAAAACAAAGGAACTTTTTTTCGGTTGACGCCTATTTACCTGTGAGCTTACACACACTCTGTGGTAACAATTCATTAATATATATGCAACAAAAACTTATATTTTAAAATCTGGAATCCCAAAAGGATTTCAATCCTCAACAGTACAATCTCTATCGATTAAATTTCCAACACTATAATCAATATTCGAAACTATTATAGACGCGTATAATTCTTTTAAAAAAATAAATAATTTCTACTGCCCTTACTGCAATGGAAAATTAATGGGAGGGCCTGACACATATATAATAGTTTCGAATTTAGATAACAGATGGCGCGCTAATGCATCATAATATAACTATAATCAATACACAAGAACATTCAGTTCTCCAATCTCTACAATATACAATAAACCTTGCAGTAAACCAATATATTCATTACGCAAAAAGAAAATAGATGAAATATATAATTTTAACAATAATATACCCGAATAATCACTTTAGTTAATTGACATACAAAGTATGATCAAGAAGTTCCCATACTGCCCTAATTGAAAAAAACGTAGAATGAAATAAAATAAAAAGATGGCTATCAAAAATAGGAAAGAGTTTTAACACCAGATTCACTTAAATGTTTGCCTCGCATATATAGTATAGTATATATAGTAGTAACAACGCGTTCAAATTAAAATTAAGATGTTAAAATGGAATAATGTGCTTGATTGAAATTATTTTTTATTATTTGGTGAATCAGCCAGTAAAAGCTTTGAATCGTTACAAAAAAAGCATTTAATTATACATTCACATTATTACAGCTACCTATTTAAAATGATAATGATACAATTTTAATGAATAACATTTTTTAAAGCGATATTTATTGGCGATCTTTTACTCAGGGCGAAGCAGGGCAAAGACAACCCTCCCAGCGCCAATTTAATCTATCAGTCCGCTGAGCTCAAATACTTTAGTGGACGGTTCTGCTTATATACGCTGCGTTGAAGGGTTGAATCTCAGAAATATCATAATGAATGCCTTTCCCTCTTTTATTTTAACCATTTATATTTAGTTATTTAATATTGGTAGGTTAGAATATATTTTTTCTCTATAGTGTGTTTTATATAAGCTTTTCCCTATTTTAAATTTATTTATAAAATAATCAGTCCTTATGATTCTCATAATCAGCTACTTTAAACATTGTAATATTAAATTTTCTACTTACTCCCTCACGATTACGATGCTATTATGTTCAGTTTCATTTTTATCATGTCTATATTTCAATTTATATGTAAAATCGCAATGCCAATGCAATATTTTAAACTCTTTATATATTGAACTCCTCTCCATATCTTTATTACCTTTGTAAAATTTGATTAAAAGAATCAATAAAATTTTTTAAATGTAAAAAAAAATCTTTTCTTAAAAAAAATCATAGTCTATATCTTTATTTCTACTTTTCTCATTACGTTTTTTTTTTTTTTTTTTTGATGAACTTTGATTACATTATTTCTACTTGTTCACTTACTCAGACTTCTTCCTTTAGTTAAAAGCTAGATATAAATTGAACATAATAGAAATTTATAAAATAATATGAAATCTTAGTGATTTTTATCATTATATTACTTTATTGATTTTGATTATAATTTTATTATTATTATATATATTTTTTATTTCCAAGATTATAATCTATGACGAGTTTAATATTTGTTTTTGACACAATCTTTAGATGTTGAAGTAAATTCGAAAAATCACGTGAGAGCACCCTTGCAACCTCAGAACAATTTTTAACGCCTTGCCAAATGCTTTATTTTTATTTACTTCTCCTGATGAAGACAAAATATTTTTGTCATAACGTTGTGAGAAAATAAAAATAAAACTCTAACTGCCCAAAGTGTTTATTTTTCATAGAAATTCTTCCTTTACATTATTTATCTTATCATTTTTTTTATATTGCCTTCGATACGTTTGCATTTTTAAAAAACCTTTCTTTGACAAGATTTCTTAATTATTTTCGCCTCTTTTCAAGTACTTTTAGATATATTTGGTCAAAGTTTTATTTTCCTTATTTTGTTTATTAGATACTCTACTACAATTTTCTATTTTAGGATACTCCTTGTCCACAAACCTAGAAGTTTTATATTTTATAAACCATCATTGTCATTAGGTTAAGTGAATGTACACAATTTTAGGCCTCTAGTTGGTATGATTGTATATTAAAATTAGATAACTTGTATGCAAACACACAAAGTCTTTATTATGATATTTTAGTCTAACATAAGATTATATTGGGATATATCAGAAAAAAATTGAAAATAAGTAGAGAAATAAAATTATATTGGCTTATATACAAATAATAATACTAAATTTGATATTTAAAATTCGTATTTATTTATTTATTTACATATTTGAAAAATGGAACAAAATGAAATATATCTACTCATATATACATATAATAATTTACATCTTAAAAAATATACCTATATAAATACAATACATTCAAAAGTAGATTAATACAATATTTTCACATAAATAAACAAATACAATACTTTCATAAATAAACAAATATAATACTTTCACACACAGAAGTAGATACATACACTACTTTCAGGAATATATGAATACGATTGTTTCAGAAATATAAAATAGAATACTTTTCAAACAGAAATCTATATTAATAAAATGGAAATTTCATAAGTGTTGTTCACTAAAAACTTTCGTTACAATGCATCAATTTAGACCAAATTTTCAACATTTATGTAAAACGAGATGGAGCAGGTTTTGCTTAACATCAAAATATTTTTCCTAACTTTAGCATGCGTAACTTCGCTGTTAACGATTAAATACAAAAAAATCAACAGAGTTAATTTTATTTATATATAAATACAAAAAAAAAATTCAGCAATTCATTCAACTCAATCTAAAAAAATATTCACAACAAGCAATTTTAAGATAACACCATATGTAAAACAGTCGGCCAAGAAAACAACAACGATATTACATCTTTCTCACATATTCACACACAATCTTGATTAATAATTAAAACTAATCTTTAACATTGTTTATTATACTTCATAATATATAATATTCGTTAGGCAAACTTTCACTCGGATAAAACCCGGGCGAAGCCGGGTACACATCCGCTAGTAGACAAATATAATACTTTCAGAAATAGACAAATAATTTATTCAAAAGTAGTATTTAGGAAATATTTATAACAATATTTTCAGAAAGAAATAAGTACAATAATTTCACAAATACAATTTGATTTTGTAAATATTGCGTAAATAAATATATATAATACTTCTATAAATATACTAATACAATGCTTTTAAAAATACATATTTACAATAATTTCAAAAGTAGATAAATACAATATTTTCACATAAATAAACAAATACTTTCAGAAATAAACAAATTACTTTTACTTTTAAATGCTTTCACACACATAAGTAGATACATATAATACTTTCAGAAATATATAAATACAATTGTTTCAGAAATATAAAATACCTTTTTTTGTAAATATAGACAAATACTTTCAGAAATGCATATATACAAGTATTTCATAAATAGTTATATACAATGCTCTCTCAAAAATGAATATATACAAATATTTCTCAGAGAAATAGGTATATAAAAGTATTTCAGAAAATATATAGAAATACTTTCAGAAATAAGTACAATACTTTCCAAAAAAATAGACAAATACAATATATTCTCTTCAATAAAGAGATAATTACAATATTTTCACAATACAAATTGATTTTTCAAATATTGAGTAAATTAATATTAACAATATTTTCATAAATATAAAAATACAACGCTTTAAAAAAAAAGACATGTATATTAATATAATACTTAATAAATATACACACAAATAAAATGTTTTTAAAAAAGGAATATATACAATACTTTCAGAAAGAAATAAATGTCATACTTTCACACACACGCAAAAAAATGTATATAAGCAAATTTTCGAAGATAAGTATATATCCAATGCTTTCAGAAATCGGCATATACATTCTTAGAAATTGTAATTATAATATATCGAAAAGATAGAGGTTACCTGGCCGGCATTCATATTTATATAAAAAATAGA
Source organism: Cordylochernes scorpioides (assembly GCA_030710605.1). Taxonomy (NCBI): domain Eukaryota; kingdom Metazoa; phylum Arthropoda; class Arachnida; order Pseudoscorpiones; family Chernetidae; genus Cordylochernes; species Cordylochernes scorpioides. The sequence goes on along the minus strand of CP092873.1, from coordinate 46,552,640 downwards.
CACTTCGGCCAGTTAAAAGCATTATAATATACTTTAGAAGTAAATTTTATTAAAAATAATTTTAGAAATATGTTCATATACAAGATAGAACAAAACTTCTTAAAATATGAAATTTAGAAAAATCATGGGAGAAGTTTACAGGGTTTATATTTAGAAAATATGTTGATGTACAGGCTATATAAATATTTAATTCTATATATTGTTTGTGTTGTTTACTTTTTATATTTGTTGAGAGACTATAGATTTTATATATTCTTGCTGGACAACTTCGTGTGTATATCGTCTGATTATTTTGACTTCTTCATTAAAGTTTTATATTTTGTTTGTAATAGCCCTTATAATTGTTTCTAGAAAGGTATTTTCTTTATAAGCAAGTATAAAACTATCGTTTTTAAAATTTTGACACATTTATAGAATAAAGGTGTTAATTTGACATTATTGGACTGATGTCAGATGTACTAGAATATCGCTCGGTTGACATATTTGTTAAGTCATACTGTTAATTTTACATAATGGGTTCTTCCGGAAATATCTTCTGTTTTCAAATGATCATGTCTTTCTAAGATATTTTAAAATTATTCAAAAAGCGTTGAAGAACTTTTAATAAGTTTCATTTTACTCTTTATTTGAATATATTAGTGTTCATTTATATCAATTATTCATAGTTTCTATCTGAAATAAATATTCAAGTCTAATTTGCTATAATATTTGCACAATTCCAGCGTAGATTCCTGATAGACATATATATTTAAAAGTGATTTGCTTCATAATGGCGATCAACTGACCTGACTTCACAATTTTGGCATTCAAGAAACGGCTGATTTGGCCAATAGGTCTTCTGCGATTGTTTAGAAAAATGATAAATAAATATAGGAGCTCTAATTGTTTACCGCTATGACACATCACTCCTCAATTCTATGTTCAGCTGACCTCATTGGTTGGAAAGTGAATGGGAACATGTTAAATAAACTCTCTGGTCTTTTAAAATATTTGTAAAAATAACAGAAAAATAATTATTTAAAAAAAGTTCCAATTCTAATAAATTCATATTTTAATCTCTTTTGACTTTCTTTCTTTTAACATAAATTTTCTCCCAGCAGTGTGTCTATTAATAATTTGCGCCTTAAAATTGATCTACATCAATGCTATATTTTTTTAGTTCATTTGTATGTTTATACTCCGACTGGTGTAATACAAAATTAAAAATTGACATTAGGTTAAAGGATATTGCTGATTTTTGTTGCTCCATGGAATGGGGGGGAGTGTCATTGCCCCGTTAGTCAGCCACATTTCAAGAGTTCCCTGTAGGCCTTCACCGTAGTGGCTCGGGGCTCACGACACCGTACTACAGGACAGTCCCTTACTTACTTGTGGCGCTTCTCCCGCCTGCCATGTAGATGAGGGGTTGGACTTCTGGGCAGGAAAGGATATTGCAAAAATGTATATATAGAAGTCTAGATATATAGAATACGTTGTGTGGAGTTTCCGATATTTATCTCCCCCTTTTTGGAGGACATTTTTCCATCAGTTTTTTTTTAATAGAGAATGAAAAATTACTAATATAGTTATCATATTATAATCTTATTCATTCATATATCTATTCATTTTATATTTATGCATATATAATATTATATGGACGTTGAAATAAAGCAGTTCTGTGGTGTGTTGATTTATTAAGTCCAGCGATGGCCCAGAAAAGTATTTGAGAATTAGTTTTATTAATATTAGGCATTAGCTACATTTTTATAGCAAGTCGATAAGGAAGGACAAAAGGACAACACCCTAGAATGTTCATTGGGTTCTCTTTTACATCCGCCGATCGTAAAAGTAATTAAGTAAAATGTCAAATAATGTTGAAATTTCGTCATCTGGTACAAAGACTAATGTAAAAAAAAATGGCGAAGCATTAAATCGAGCATTAAATTCTCCTGGAGAGAGACGGAATGTTTGCTGCTGGTGAAGACTCAGCTTGGCTCGATTTTTTTGTTTGTGTGTTTTCACGTGGATTTCCTGGATGGTTGCAGAACGTTCCACTGCCAATGTAGATGCTGCGGAATTGTGAGAGGCCGTAGGCTGGGAGGCGACAACACCGCTCCCCTCAGGGTGTCCTGAAGATGGACTAGACTACTCCTGTGAATTCCCAAGTGGCAGATGGCTCGATGGTGTACCTGGCGGTGACATCTACTACACCTTACGCCGTAGGTGATGTAAGCGGGTGTGGACTTCCTATAAAAATGTAGCTAATACGTAATACTAATAAACACTAACTTTGAAATACCTTTCTGGGCCATCGCTGGACTTAATGAATCAACACACCACAAAACTACTTTATTACAATGTCCATAGAAGATTATATATGCATAAAAACAAAATGAATAGATATATGAATATATAAGAATATAAAATGACAAATACATGAGCAATTTTTTTTCATTCACTATTAAAAAAAAAAAAAACTGATAACCTAGCGGCTCGGGGAAAACGACACCGTACTACAGGGCAGTCCCTTACTTGTGTTGTTTCTCCCGCCCCCCACATAGAGTAGGACTTCTGGGCAGGAAAGGATATTGCTAAAATGTATATATGGAATTCCAGGTGTGTATAGAATACGTTGTGTGGAGTTTCCGAGATTTATCTCCCCCTTTGGAGGAATTTTTTTATCAGTTTTTTTTTTTTTTAAATAGAGAATGAAAAATTGCTCACATATTTATCATTTTATAATCTTATATATTCATATATCTATTTATTTTGTATTTATGCATATATAATCTTATATGGAATTGTAATAAAGTAGTTTTGTGATGTGTCGATATATTAAGTCCCGGCGATGATCCAGAAAAGTATTTCAAAGTTAGTGTTTATTAGTATTACGTATTAGCTACATTTTTATAGGAGGTTGATAAAGGAAGAAAAAAAGGACAACAACCTAGAATGACCATTGGGTTCTCTTTTACTTCCGCCGATCTGCCGCGCCATGCAGCGGTGACCATCTGTACTATTTCCAGCCCTGCTTGTATGTTTGCTGACGGCGTGGTTTGTCTTCCCAGCAGGCTGGAAGGATGTCTCTTGGCTCCTACAGTTTCAATCTAAATTTATATCTCTAACATGCGTATACAATCTATACATAAATTGGTAGGCGTTCAAATGGCTTATTTCCAGTGAGATATTGTGAGCGATACTATCAAGATATTCGCCGCTAGGAGGCTGATCCGACCGGCTGCGTGTTGCCTTAGCTCCGGTAAATATTTGTTTTGAAAATTGTTTATACCTTAGTTATTATATATTGACCTAAAAATATTTTCTTCTTGCTTTTTGATTTCTCAAATTCGATCTTCTAAATAATACTATATATATTTATTGAAAAGTAAAATAAAGTTAACGGTGAAACAAAATGAGATTAATTGCAAAAATTGCATATTTAATGATTGTTTTATACATGGTGATTTGCATAACAAGGCCAATAGAGCTTACGGTAAAATTTGCCGATTTTAAGACTAAACTCAATAAGATGAAATATTACAGGGATAGAGATGGTGTAACTTTGAAGCACTGTTCGATGGCTTACTGGCTAAAAGTGATCACGGCCTTATTGATAATTGGATGTATAGAACTAAATCCAGGGCCGAAAAGACAGGCCACATTGACAAATATACATCACTCAACTCCAGACCAGGCCACATTGACAAATATACCTCACTCAACTCCAGACCAGGCACCAATGGACGATTTAAAGTTACTGATAATTAACCTTTCGGCTGAAGTGAACAGATTGGGAGAGAAAATGGATGCAAGGTTGCTTAATATTGAGCAGAAGATGGAGGTTTGGGAGCGAAGAATGACGGGAATTGAAACATCTATGGCCTCGTGCACAGATGCACTGGCGACTAACACGAGGTTAATTTCTCACAATACCCTAAAAATAAGGAATCTGGAAGAACGCGCGGAGGCTTAGGAAAGACGAGCCCGAGAAAACAACTTAATAATATATGGCATTGAATCAGCAGAGACTGACAGTCGGGAACTGCTGCTACAAAAGGTCAAGAAGTTAATGGCGGAAGATATGCAGATTACCGATGATGTGGTAATTGCCGAATGTCATCGCCTGGGCAGGGGACCAAAGGCGCCTATTCTGATCGAAGTTCCAGATCACGAGTCCAGAATAAGTCTCCTAAAGAACTCATTCAAACTTCGAATGCTCAATATTTTTATGAGCAGGGATTACAGCCCCCAGATTAGAGAGCAGAGAAAAATCTTGATAGAAAAGAGAAAGGAACTTTACAAGAAAGGTATAGGATCGAAGCTGAGGGATAATAAACTTCTCCTAAACGGCATCAACTACATGGTAGTGGAGGGACAGGTGATGAATGCCAAAGGAGAACCAATATAGCTAGAGGCACACCAGCGGATCTCTGTAAATAGATGTAAATACTCAGGTAATAAAATACATACAAATGAAGATGTACAATCTAGAAACAAATCTCAACTCACAGAAACTCCTCATACTTCACATAGCAAGACTCATACTATTAAAGAAAGTCAACTTAAGGGCACAAATCTGAAACATAATAAAATTAAGATCAAAAAAATAAAACCAATGGTTGACATAGCTAAAAACGAACGATTCATGTATTGGAATATAAACGGCTTTTTTAGGATAAATTCTCTCTTTCCACTGTTCGAATATTTGAAACAATTTGAGATGTTCGCGCTTACAGAAACTTGGTGCCACTTCAATATCGACTTGAACCTGGCGAACTTCGGAATGTACCAATCACCTGCTGTAAAGTCATCAGATAAAGGGAGAGGCTCCGGAGGTATAATTCTCGGCATAAATAAACAACTACAGTCCCAAATTGACAATGTTGAAATCGAAACCTCTTGGATTGCAGTCACACTCAATCCAAGTTTAGACAATGACTCACCAGCGATCTGCGTAATATTCGTATATCTACCCCCAAATGATACGCATGCTACAAAACTTGGACGACTATTTCATTTGATGGAAAATAAGATATATAACGGGTTTGAAATAATACTGGTCGGCGACCTGAATGTCCGTATTGGCAATCTGGGGGGTTACCATAATTTGATAGATACTTCAAACCTTTTTTCAACCACCCGAAAGTCCTGTGACCTAACAAAATCTGCCAAAGCGGAAATATTTATTGACTTTCTTGATAAAAATCACTTAACTATAATAAATGGTAGATCCATTAATGATAAAAGTGGTAAATTTACATTCATCTCCGGAAGAGGCTCTTCTGTGTTAGATCTGGCGATTGTCTCACCTGCGGTGCTTGAACACATAGCAGATTTTGAAATTGGTTGTATGCCATATTCGGATCACTTACCAATAATTTTAAAGTTTATCGGCCCTAATAATAAAACTGAAAATTGTTACATGGAGCCTAAGGCCAAAATTAAATTTTCCTGGTCAGTAGATAAAATTCCAACATATATAGAAACTTTAAAAGAATTAACTCCCGAACATCCAGCGGACTCCACAATTGATACTCAGGCTGAGGATTTTACTGGTTTAATTCAAACAGCAATGTTACGCTCGGGGACGCGGATGGAGGCAAAAACAAAAAATATAAAATCTAAGCCATGGTTCGACAAAGACTGTTATTTGGCTAAAAAGGAAATGAAACAAAATCTAAAATTATACGTAAAACATAATATCTCGGCCGATAAAATTGCATACTTGTCGAGTAAGAAGAAATATTCAGCTATCCTAAAGCTCAAAAAAAGGGAATATACTGACAAAATTCAAGTTATCCTCAGTAATGTAAAAGATCCTTCCCAATTTTGGAAGACTATTAATTCACTTAAATATAGGAATAACCTACAAGGTGAAATTTCTACTGCAGACTGGCAAGTCTTCTACCGGGAGTTACTTGGTCCAAATTTAACAAAAGTTGTACAGTTACCACCTGAGATATTGGACATTGACCCCGAATTAGATTGTGAAATATCTCTAACTGAGGTCACCAAGGAAATTTCCAAATTGGGTAAAAATAAGGCTACAGGACTTGATGAGATTCCTAACGAAGCGATTAAATATTTGTTAGAAGAACATACAATTTATCTCAGGAACTTATTTAATAAAATCTTAGGGACATCCCAAGTTCCTCAACAATGGACAAAAACGATAATTCACCCAGTGTTTAAAAATGGAGATCCGGACAACCCGTCGAATTACAGGGGAATATCCCTGATTTCTAACCTATCGAAATTATTTACATCTATCTTGAAGACAAGATTGAATGATTGGATGGAGAGAAAGTCAATTTTGGCAGAAAATCAGGCTGGTTTTAGAAAAGGCTACTCTTGTCAGGACCACATTTTCACGCTCGTATCATTAATTCAAATGACCCTTAGCCGTAGAAGGGGAAAGTTATATGCCTTCTTCATTGACCTAAGGAAGGCCTTTGATACCGTGCCGCACCATCTACTTTGGAAAAAATTAGCATTAAATGGTCTGAGCTGTCGATTTATTAAACTAATTAAGAACTATTATACCCAAATGACGGCAACAGTCAGATGGCGGGGTTCCTTCACGGAGGCTATCAAAATACAAGCGGGAGTATTGCAGGGGGAGCCGTTGTCACCTTATTTATTCATTCTCTTCCTAAACGATCTGGTACCCCTGTTCGATGAATCAGAATTGCCAGGCATAAATCTTGAGAATTATGGAACTATACACCTTTTACTGTATGCAGACGACATAGTGATCTTAGGAGAATCGAAAATAAATTTGCAATTGAAGATTAACTTACTTAAAAAGTACTTAGAAGAGAACTGCCTAACGTTAAACCAAAATAAATCTAAAATAATGGTGTTTAGAAACGGTGGAAGAACAGCTCGTTCCGAGACATGGTTTTGGGGTCAGCAACCCCTGACAATAGTAGCTAAGTATACATATCTGGGTTACCCTCTGACTACAAAAATCTCGACCCAATATGCTTCCCAATACTTTAGAAACAAAGCACTGAATGCAATTAATGCACTTTGGAGAATCCTCACAAAGGCGCGAATAAAGTCCTTTACCTCAGTGATGAAACTTCTTGACACTATTGTTCTTCCTACTTTACTATATGCGGCACCAATGTGGGCAATCAACCAGCTGAAGACAGTCAATAATACCCAAGATGCATTTCTTCGTCGTCTCTTAGACTTACCAAACTTCACACCAGGATATGTCCTCAGAAGAGAATGTGGAAGAATATCAACTGAACTTAATGCTGTAAAACTCACATTAAAGTTTTGGGTCAGGATTTTAAAAATGGAGACGAGCAGATTACCACATGCTTGCTTAAACTATCTCTGGAAAGTCACCACGAAAAAGGAAATAGAAAACAGTTTTACTCAAAATTCAATAAAAATTCTAGACTCCAAGGGATATTCCTTTCTTAAGGGCTGCGAAGACTACTTAGCCATACAGAAAGAATTGCCAGGCATAATTAGAACTACCACAGACCAACTAATTCAAAACGATCAGATGAAAATCACTGATTCAACCAACTTTGCTCACTACAAATTTTTGAGTGAATCATTCATGACAGAGGAGTACCTACGATTAAATATCTCGCTTCCCAACAAAAGACTAGTTGCACAACATAGAGTTTTATGGCAATTTTTCAGGGAAGAAAGAAAAGACTTCTGGAAAGAAAATGGCCGGAACTGTTTACTTTGTAAGGTTCTCATGGATGATAATTTGGTTCACTATTTCTTCCAATGCCCTCTCTTAACAGAAAAACGTACTGAAACTTTCCCAAGCCCTACCTCTGGTCAATTTAGATACCAGGGCATATGTCAACTTCTCTCTTCAGCTCTGAATGATAAATTAATGATTGATAAATACTTTAAGTTCTGTACAGAAGCTGGGCGCATTAGAAAGAATGCAGGGCAAAGGATACTGGAGGATGAACCATCTGTAAATAGGTAACAAACCTTATTTTGTTGTAAATGTTTCCTCTTGTTGACGTGTAAATACGGCCAATCCTGTATGGGGCGGAACGCCCTAAATAAAGGATTTTGTTGTTGTTGTACTATCAAGATACACCATCACATTCTGGAAGCAAATGGTCTCTCAGACTTTCAGGTCCATAAGCCGGCACATAGTCCATCCTTCATCTCATCCTCTAACATCTAACCTTTTGGCTGGAGTTCCCCGCAAAGAATGTATTCCTGGTTATAAACTTGATCCTGTTCTTTCTATCACTTCTTATATAATGTTTTAAACTTAAGCATACACCCGTCCATTTAAAGTTTCCTAGTTCTACGCTAAAAACCTTGACAATAGTTTGAATGCGTAGAGATGTACCAAACTTAAGCAATAAAACACACGCCAAGAATTTGCTGGTAAGAAAGGAGCATCGCGAACCTCAATTTCAATATTCAACTGACATCTCATTCTTTTATGCACATTATTGTCGACAAACCATTTAACAACTTCGCAACATCGGGTGATAAATGAGGAAGTAAAATATCAAATGCTGCTGTAATTTCGTCAGCTGGTACAAAGACTGAGGCAAATAAAAAAAAATGGCGAAGCATTGAATCGAGCATTAAACTCTACTGGAGAGAGACGGAATGGTTGACGCTGGTGAAGACTCAGCTTGGCTTGATTCTTTGTCGCGGGGATTTCCTGAATGGTTGCAGAACGTTCCGCTGCCAATGTAAATGCTGCGGAATTTTGAGAGGCCGTAGGCTGGAGAGGCGGCAACAACGCTCCCCTCAGGGTGTCCTGAAGATAGGCTAAACTACTCCTATGAGTTTCCAAGGGGCAGATGGCTCGATGGTGTACCTGGCGGTGACATCTACTACAGCCGTTTGTGAAGCAGGGGGGGGTGAACTTTCCAGCGACCCGTCGCTGTTCCCACAGATGACAAGCATCAAGGTATGATGGGGTAGGGCGTTAGGCCAATCGAAGGGTGATGTCTGCGTCGCGCAACGAAAATCAATTGCGACGCGGGACAGACAAGGGGATGGCGCAGTGCCCATTCCTCGGTAGGAGTCCACAGTTCAGTCAGTTTTTCAACAGTATGCTCCTGGAGCTGTTCCGAGTCCAGTGTCCGGCGGGCGCTCTGGCTGGTGAGGTGAGTATTGGGTGTAGCTAATCCCCTCAGGAGGATAGTCTCCGCCTCGTGCTTCACATGATAGCTGGAGCTCGAGTTTTTTCTGCTGGAGACGCTGGCAGAAGACCTCCAGGTGCCGCGCATTCAGGAGCGCAGCCCGCGTTGAGCGCACTAGGGCAGAGGCACCATTGGAAAAGACACCGACAATCGCCCGTAGCCAGCGCTCGGGAGCCAGCAGGTCTGGCTGCCACAATAATTTGTTGTCGCCTCGAAGACGCAGAGACCTCAGACAGGGGTGGTACAGAACCAGGTGGTCCAGCTCACGCATGCTGGACGCGGCCTTCCAGTGGCTTAACAGTTTCCTCCTCTCTCGTGAGTGCCAAACATCAGGAGCCAGCGGGGTCAGCCACGCCCAGCTGCGAGAAGCCGTTGGCGGCGCCGCGCGGTGAGGCCTGGAGCCCCTTCAGACAGGCGACCCAATGCTGGCCCACGATATCAAGACTGGGCGAACCAGGATCCCTCTGGTAGGCCACAAGACTCGATTCGTTCCCAGGCCGATGGTGGTTTCAGGTGGAACGTAGTCGTGCAGAGGGTGCAATATGGATCTCAGGCCCAGGCTATTGGCCGCGCAGACACGACTCACCAGCGACAGGCCGCGAGTGAAGGGAGACCACCTCAGGATGAGTGGTTCCGGTAGCACCATCAAGTGGGAGGCCTGAGAGGCGACGGTGTTTCCGGCAGTAATCGTAAAGCCCAGGACAGTCAGAAACTCAAGCGTCCAGGAGATTCCCAGAGCTGATGATTCCAGGAACCTCACCAGAGCCTGCAGTTCATGTCGAGGTTGGCAGTTACCCGGAGGCCATGCTGAACTCTTCGAAAATCAGGGGCTCGAGCTCAGACTGACGTTGTCCCTGATGAAGAGTATGTAGTCATTCGCATAGGCGACCACGCTACCGCGGTCCAAGGTCCTCTCTAAACGGTGTAACAGAGGTCCAAATTCGATTCTGAAGAGGGTGCAAACTTGTCTCACCCCATTGAGAGGTGGGAAGGCCTGGGTGTAGACATCTTCGACCCGGATGGAGGCGTCTGCTTCCCCGTAGAGGACAGCAATCCACCCTAGGAAGGTAGATGGTAGGCCCAGCTTCTCCAGCAGGGCGAACAGGTAGCGCCTGCTCAGGGTGCCAAACGCCAACTTCAGGACCAAAGACAGCGGTGTGTTTCATGTCTCGCTTTCCAGACTACTGTCGGAAACTTGCTTAATGCTCCAGGAGGATGACCGTCATTAGTTGATGGTGCTACCTTCATTCGATCAATTACTTCAACCTTTTTTTAACATCTTTATTGATAAGGTATAATATTTATCATATAGATTATAGAAATAAAAGGTAATTAGACCAAATCTAAATAAATAGTTTGTGAGGTTTCAGTAACATCGTTGTTATCATCATTCAGTACACTTGTCTTTGGATTAGTTATAATTTTCTTGTATACATTTTATTTTAAAAAGTAATTTTTTGAAACTTCTATATTTAAAATCGATTTCTAAAGCCATCTCTCTTATACTCCACTGATTAAAAATTGAAAGAAGTAAGGCATGGCTCATCAGTGGTGATCTCTCCATTCAGTTTCGCCATCTTGCCACCGTTGGGAGGGTTCACCACTGATGAGCCATGCCTTCCCTCTTTCAATTTTTAATTAGTGGAGTATAAGAGAGAGGGCTGTAGAAATATATTTTAAATATAGGAGTTTAAACACAAGGTAATAAGACCAAATAAATAGATAGCGTGTGACGTTTCAGTAACAGCATTGTTACCATCTTCAGACAAAAGTATTGAATGATAAATTTTACCACAGCATGTTTCAAATTGTTTCTGTTATAAAGTTTGTAAACAAGATAGCAGATAAGAAGATAGTTTTCTGAGAAACACAGATAATTATTCTTAGAATTAAAAGTGGAAAAAAGCCTACTTTTTTAGATATAATTAAAACATATTGTTACGACGCTTCTAAGCCGTCGATGTTTGCGTTCAAGGTTTCTAAGAGAACAATGTGGATTCTTTGTGGATACAGCTTAGTACGTGTTGTATCCAATTTGATTACACACAGCGCTCAACGTTAATTATTATTTAATTAACTACAAGGTAAAATGATTATATATAGATTAAATAGTAAACATGGGGAAAGAGAATAAATCAGCGTGGCGACGCCGCCTGCAGGTTACATCAACAGGAAGTGACGTCAGCTCCAGTGTTGCCGAAGCCAACCGCCCGCCGTCACGGTCTAGCAATCTCCTCCCTCGAAGTGATCTCTTAGTTATGGACCACTTCGCCGCCCATAAGTCTTGAACGATGAAGTTCGTGTAGGTTTCTCCCCAGTGGCTTGGTCAAAATGTCCGCTAGGTTTCTTCCACTTTTAACATAGTCGAGTTGAATCACACCGTCATCCACCTTTTCTCTGACGAAGTGATATCTAATAGCGATGTACCTGGTCTTGGATCGGCCGATGTAGCTCTTGGCGTGTGCTATAGCCGCTTGGTTATCGCACCACACCAGAGTTGGCTCAACCATATTATGTGGTATATCTGTCCAGCGATGGCTCAGAAAGTCTCTCAAAGTTAGTGTTTATTGGAGTTTCTTGTTGGCTACATTTATATGGGAAGACAAAGAGCACAACTCCCTGGAATGTGCGTCTGGTCCTCTCTCCGGATTCCTCCGCTGTGCCCTCCTGGCGCAGCGGTCGTCCTGGTGATTTATGGCGGCCGTCTGTTTATATATCTTCGGTGGGGTGCGGCATCCCGGTAGGCTGGAATGAAATCTTTCAGCCCCCACAGTACTCCCCTTCCAGTGGCGAAGTCACGATTTGTGCACAAAGTGGTTAATTACAATATATATACATCATCATATAGGCAAGACAATAAAATAAGGAGAAATATAGTCTATTGCTCCTTAAATCTCACGGGTTTCTTGATTATTCTCCCCGATCTTGTCCTAGGCAGGTCTGGTGCTGATCCTGTTCCTTGGAATTCTGTGTACTTCTCCACATCTGGTGGGTCAGGATTCTGTTGGGACGATGTAGAAGGCAGCGCTCCCGACACGATGGGTTTTGTTGCAGTAGGGTGTTCTGCGGTTATATTGTCCGAATCTGCCAGTAAGTATGCAGGTCGCAATCGGTCAATCGATGTGGTAACATTTTTTCCTTTCACTTTGAGTGTGAAATACTTGTCTGTTCTTTCAAGGACTGGGAAGGGTCCCTCATATGGTGGTTCCAGAGGTTTCTTCACTCGATCTGTCCTGATAAATACATGTGAACATGTTTTCAGATCTTTATGAACAAATACTTTAGTCTTCGAATGATGTTTTTCATTTAAGGGTTTGAGCAATTCCATTTGCTTTTGAAGCTGCTGAACAAATTCTTCGGCATGCAGGTGATGTTTAGAATCATCAAAGAATTCGCCAGGCAGTCTGATGGTTTTGCCATATACCATCTGGGACAAAGAATGGTTGTTATCTTTGTTGATAGCAGCACGCAAGCCTAGGAGAACTGTTGGCAGCGTTTCTGTCCACTTAATACTATTGTGGGCACGAATGGCAGTTTTAATGGTTCTATGAAGCCTTTCAATCTTCCCGTTACACTGAGGGTGGTACGCCGTGGAATGGCGAAGTTTGATGCCACACAGAGTTGTTAAATCTTTGAAAAGTTGAGAAGTAAACTGCTTTCCTCGGTCTGATATCACTGTATGCGGTGCTCCAAATCTAACAATCCAGTTTTCGTAGAACGCTCTCGCTACCGTTTCAGACTTCATATCTGGTAGCGGAACAACTTTCATCCAGCTGGTGTACCTGTCGATGCAGGTCAGACAGTAGATGTTACCATTCGATGGAGGTAAAGCACCAATTAGATCTATGTGGACAACACTAAATCTTTCATCCACTTCTTGATATTTGCCTATTTCTGATTTTGTGTGTATCGACACCTTGCACTTTTGGCAGTTGACACAAGCTCGAGCCCATTTTCTAATGTCTTTATTCATATTGGGCCATATAAATCTTGATGTTAATTGTTTAGTAGTGGTTTTGATGCCTGGGTGTGAGAGTTCGTGGAAGTTCCTAAAAACCATCATTCGGAATTTAATTGGAATGAATGGTCTAATATTATTGGTAGACACGTCACACCATAACAAATTGCCTGATTGTAGTGGGCATTGCTTAAATTTTAGAGAAGTATTCTTTGAAATCAGGTTTTGTAGTTCTGAATCACCAGTTTGTTTTTTGGCGATCTCTTCATAGTCGATAGTTGTGATAGCATCAACTCTGGACAGAGCATCGGCGACTATGTTGTCAGTACCTTTTATGTACTTGATGTCAGTAGAGAATTGGGAGATGTATTGTAGATGTCTTAATTGTCTAGGAGAAGCTTTCTCATTTTTTTGTTTGAATGCGTAAATTAAAGGTTTGTGATCAATCAAAATTGTAAATTCACGTGCCTCAAGCAGGTGCTTCAAGAATTTGATAGACAAATATATTGCGAGAAGCTCTCTATCATATGTACTATAATTACATTGAGCAGGATTTAATTTTTTAGAGAAAAATGCTATTGGTTTCCAATTATTATTGTCAAGCTGTTGGAGAACTGATCCAACTGCCCGATCTGAAGCATCTGTACAGAGTGAGATTGGCAGTTCAGTATCGGGGTAGGCTAACAGTGCTGTATTAGCTAGGGCTTGTTTGCATTTTTCAAACCGAACTTCAGCTTCTTTAGTCCATTTTATTTCGCTTCTATCCTTTTTCTTGGCTCCCCTCAAGTATTCATGAAGGATTACCTGAGTCTCTGCGGCATTGTTCAAAAAGGTACGATAAAAGTTTAGCATTCCCAAAAATATGCGTAATTCATGAACTGTTTTTGGTTTCTTATATTCTAGAATAGCTTTAACCTTTGTTGGGAGTGGTTTCACACCGTGAGAGGTAATTAGGTATCCTAGAAAATCAATTTCCTGTACTAGGAATTTAGATTTAGAAAGATTGATTCTCAATCCATAGGAATTTAGTCTGCTGAATAAGGTTTCAAGGTGGCTATAATGCTCTTCTTCCGTTTTAGAGGCTACCAGAATATCATCTAAGTAGACAAATGCAAAGTCCAAGTTTCTTAAGACTTCATGCATGAATCTTTGAAAGGTAGCAGTAACATTTCTAAGACCGAAACTCATTACATTAAATTCGAATAGCCCAAAAGGAGTAATGATGGCAGTCTTAGGTTTATCCTCTTCAGCAATTGGAATCTGATAGAATACTTTGCATAGGTCTATTTTTGAGTACACACGAGTACCTTTTAAGATGTGGTGGAAATCGTCCAGTCTAGGGATTGGATAACGATCTGGAAGTGTAACTGCATTGAGTCTTCTATAATCACCACAAGGTCTTAGTGACTCGTCCTTTTTTGAAACTAAATGTAGTGGACTCGCCCAAGGAGAATTTGAGGGTCTAATTATTCCATTATTCAACATATATTGAAATTCTGCCTTAGCAAGAGTTAATCTCTGTGAATCTAGACGACGGGCTTTTGAGTGAATTGGCTGACCTCTTGTAGGAATATAATGCTTAACGCTATGTTTTGCTTCTACAAAATCTGATGGTGGCCTACATAGGTTAGGATATTTGGTTAGGATAGCGCTGACCTTGGATGATGAATTTAGAGTGCTAATATTTCCCATGTCTGAGATTGACTGAATGACGCCTCTTATGGAAAGATTAGTTATTCCATCAATTAGGCGTTTATTTTTTATATCAATAATCAATCCAAAGTTGTTCAGAAAGTCTGCTCCTATTATTGCTCTGTTGGTATTGGCGATTACAAAAGGCCATTGGAATTGACGTCGAAGTCCGATATCCAAATTTCTAACCTTTGTTCCATAGGTAACAATTTCTGTACCATTGGCTGCATATAATTTATAATCAGAGCTAGGCATCCTATTTTTATCCTTTGGAGGTATTATAGATATATCAGCACCACTGTCCACCAAAAAGCGCAATCCCGTGTTTTTGTCCGTCACAAATAATCGGAGATTGCGACAATCCTGATTGCCGGCAGAAGAGCTTGTCGCTACTCTGTCCGCCGGTTGGAGTTTTCCGACTCATTCCAACTGCACGGAGACCTGCATTTATTTTGCAAGCAATTAGGACCAAATCTAAAATGGTAATAGCAGTATTTCCCTTTTGGATCGAAAGATCTTTGAGAATTACTTCTCGGTCTTGACTGAGTCCTATTTTTGGATCGAGATCTAGATCTATCCAGTCTCAATTCGGACACCTGCCGTTCAAGATCTTCCAATTTGGCGATCAAGCGATCTGTTGATGAAGAAGGCACTTCCGTATCATATATTTCTTTGGAAGAGTTTATTTCATTTATTTTATCGGCCATTATGGCCAATTTGCTAATGTCCTCTTCGCTTACACTAAGTATGTTCTTTATGGATGTGGGCAGTTTATCAAGCCATAAAGTTTTTATTAAATTGTCAGATATATCTGGAGTAGCGAGGGATCTGAGCTTTTGTAGTAACTGGCTCGGCTTCATGTCTCCGAGCTCAATACCTGAAATTAACTTTTTAATTATCAACCCTTCACTTTCTCTGAACAATTCAAGTAGTCGTGATTTACATTCAGAGTACTTGTTGTCGCTTTTCCTATTAATTATGTCCCAAATGTTTTCTATATATTTAGGTTCTAATTGGGAGATCAAATAATTAAATTTAGTGTCTTCCTGAATAATTCCACCTATTTTGAACTGTGCTTCTACCTGGAAGAACCATATTTCAGGTTTTTCAACCCTGAAAGGCGGTATTTTAACACTAACTTTGCATATTTCTGAGGTATCGCTAGGCTTATTTTCTGTTTCCATTTTACGTAAATTTAAATTCGACACAACAGCTTAGAGATAAAGTTAAAAATAAAAATATTGAGATAAAATAACAAGGAAGATAATATAAAAACTTATCTTAGTCTTGAGATGATATCCCGATATCCTGGAAGATGCTTCTTTTCAAGCTTGAATCACTTTTTGCATTTCTTTATCTCTTGAGATCTTCGTATGCTTTTTCTTTTCAATCACGTCCGGCTCACCAATGTGGTGTGTCGATTTACTGGTCCAGCGATGGCTCAGAAAGTCTCTCAAAGTTAGTGTTTATTGGAGTTTCTTGTTGGCTACATTTATATGGGAAGACAAAGAGCACAACTCCCTGGAATGTGCGTCTGGTCCTCTCTCCGGATTCCTCCGCTGTGCCCTCCTGGCGCAGCGGTCGTCCTGGTGATTTATGGCGGCCGTCTGTTTATATATCTTCGGTGGGGTGCGGCATCCTGGTAGGCTGGAATGAAATCTTTCAGCCCCCACATATCCAAATGGTTCAGGAACTGCCTGATCCGTGTCACTTCCCTGACTGACGATGATAGGGAAATGTATTCCGCCTCCATTGTGCTGAGGGCGGTGACAGTTTGCTTCGAACTTCGCCATAGGATTGGAGCGCCTGCAAACATCACTACGTAACCCGATGTATTATTTCTGTCTTCCAGGTTGGTTCCCCAATCTGCATCCGAATAGACACACAGTTGTTCCCCAGTCCGTCTATAGGTGATGCCTAGATGCTCTGAAGATTTTAAGTATCTTAAAATTCGTTTCGCAGCAACCCAGTGTTTTCTAGTATAATTTGAACAATAGCGAGCCAACTGACTTACTGCATAGGCAATGTCTGGCCTTGTCCGCTGTGAAATATAGAGCAGTCCACCAATTAGTTCACGGTAGGGAAGGTCTTGGCAGTTTTCTTCATCTTCTTCCTCAAGAAGTTCTGGTCTGGTTTCCATTGGCGTTGAGACTTATCTTCCTTCCTGAAGATTGAACCGTTCTGGTAGACTTTTTATATATGCTCTTTGTGTTAGAGTTACGCATCCACCCTTTGATCGAGTGAAGTTGACACCAAGCAGGTAGGATACTGGTCCGATGTACTTTGTTTTGAAGTGACCTCTCAGCAGTTCAATGCACTTTTCTCTCACTTCTTGATTCTCCGTCAGAGTAAGAATATCATCCACGTATAATGATAGGATTATCATTCCTTAGTTCAGCTTGAGTTTGTAGACACAAGGGTCAACTGGATTCCTCATAAATCCCCTTTTCTTCAACCACTCATCAAGGCACTTGTTCCAACATCTACCTCTTTGCTTCAGTCCGTACAGAGACCTTTTGAGTTGGCAGTAAAGATGTTCCTCACCAGGTTTAACAAAGACTTCTGGTTGTTCCATGTAGATCACTCGGTCAAACTTGCCGTAGAGATAAGCACTTTTCACGTCATATTGGTCTATAACCAGTTATTTTCAACACCTATTGCTGTGAGCAGTCTTGTCGTTTCAAAACTAGAAACAGGTGAGTAAATCTCATCATAATCGATTCCCTTTTGTTGAGTGAAGCCCTTTGCCACAAGTCGGGCCTTGTATCTAACTACTTGACCCTCGGCGTTGGTCTTCTTGTGTAGTACCCACTTACAAGCAATTGGGGCAGAGTATTTTGGTAGTTCTGTTAGTTCCCAAACATTGTGCTTTCTCAAGGATTACAATTCTTCTTCGATTGCTTCAAGCCAATGCTCAGCTTCAGGGCCTTGGATAGCTTCTTTATACAAAGTAGGATCTCCCTTATTTACTTCAGTACTGAGGAGTTCAAATGAGTTCTGAGCATTTCTCTGGTTCCTTAGGATCATTGGATGAGATCGAGTAGGAGAAGGCTTCACAGTATCTTCATTATGGCTGTCCTCTTCTGTAGGTATCACGTCTTCTTGATCTAATAAAGACACAGGATACTCTTCACTCTCCCGTTGAGTCTTATAGCTGTAGTGTTCAACTGATGGAAGCACCTCCCGGTTGCTGTCGTTCCTCGATACATCACTCTCTTTGAAGACACAGTCCCGAGATTCCACCACTTTATTCATCTCAGGAATCCACACTCTGTAGCCACGTCCTCTGAGTGCATATCCAACAAGGTTACCTTTGACAGCTCTCCTTTCGAGTTTGTATTTATGGACTTGTCTTTGAATATGGACAAATACTTGACAGCCAATAGCTCTTATGTGTTTAAGGCTAGGTTTGTTCCCTGTCCACAGTTCATATGGCGTGCTTTCACCATTGTGATTGTTGAGAACTCTGTTTCTGACATAGGCTGCGGTGTAAGTTAGCTCCGCCCAGGAAGCCGTTGGCAGACCACTTCCAGATATAGTGCTCCTGACAAGATCTAGGAGTGTCCTATTCATTTTTTCTGCCATACCATTCTGTTGGGGTGTATACTTCATAGTGTGTTCATGAACTATTTCAACGCTCGTGCAGAAAGTGTCCCATTCCTTGGAACAAAATTCCAAGCCATTATCTGTACGTATCCGTTTTAGTTTCTGGCTGGTTTGTTTCTCAGATTCTTGATCCACTCCTTGACTTTTCCCAGGGTTCCGCCTTTGTTTTTCAGGAAAAATACACTTTCTTATCTCGTAGATTCATCAATGAAGGTTAAGACGTACTTGGCTCCTCCCCAGCTCAATACGTCAAGTGGACCTATCAAGTCCGCATGCACCAAATCCAACGGCATGATTTATTTTTCCTCCTTGTGTGAGTGCTGAAGGAATGGCAGACGGTAAGACTTGCAGATCAAGCAGTCTTGGCACTTTTCTGGCTTTGTCGGGCTGCAATCAAGTCCTCTTACGCTTTGGTTCTTGGCCATCTTTGCTATCGTATATGCATTTACATGCATAAGCCTTTTGTGCCAAAGTTCCAGTGTAAGCTCTTCCTTGTATTTAGATACAAGAGAAACACGATCATTCTGATATATCGGAGAGGATGGAGTAGTCTGGACGTAGTAAAGTCTACCCAGCTTCTTTCCCTTTATCAAGAGTTTACCTTTCATGTACATAATATGGCAACCACTCTTGTTGAAGACAACTTTTCTATCGTTTTCTATAATTTGGGGTACAGACAGAATACTGTGACGCATATCTGGAACGTACAAGGTGTTCTGGGCAACCATATTGCTGGCATCTCCCTTGTGTCCAACAATATTGGCACTGACAGTACCGATAACACATGCTTCTATAAAAGAGCCATTCGCAATAGTGATGGAACTCATATTGCTTGTGCACTCTTTCAGACATGTGAAGTAATCTCTCTTTGGAGTCATATGGTGCGTCGCTCCAGAATCTATGATCCAGGTCTCGGCGGTAGCTCCAAACAAAGTGTTGCACATTGCCGACATATTTGCGCCTTTGTTTTGGTCAAACCTCTTTGGTCTTTGTTCATTCTTTCCTTTCTTCCTGCATTACCTTGCATAATGGCCTTTACCTCCACATTTGAAACAAACAACTTTTGCTTTAAATTGTTTTTCTGTTTCAATGGGCTTCGAAGAGACATTAACGACCATGGCACCCACATCTTTTGGTAGATTTGACGAACGCCTTTCTGCTTCTGCCAACAGCCGTCTTTTAACTGTGGCGGTCGTGAAGTCTGAATCAGGCAAGTTACATATGGTTGAGACAACGGTGTCCCAATCCTCTGGTAATCCACCCAAAAGAACCATAGCCAAATCGCCATCATCAATTTTGTCGCCAATTTGGGCCAGTTTGTTTACAGTGTGGTTTATCTTCGCCATATACCCTTCCATATTGGTGTGCTGAGTCAACCTTTCGCCATATAACTGCCTTCTTAGTTGTACAGCTCGATATCTACTACCCTTTGGTGCGTTTAATTTTTCCAGTTCCTCCCAGACCTCTTTCGGAGTATTCAAATTTTGAACATGCAATTGTTGTTCATCTGGAAGCTCCAGCTGGAGTAATTAGCACCATTTAATTTTGTAATCGTCGTGTTTGCCATTTTACAAAATATTTGGTAAGTAGAAAAAGGATGGGCCAAGTAATCAAAGGAAATTTGGTTACTCACGTTTTAGGCCTTGCGCTTCTTCAGTCTGACGTTTTAGGTCTTGCGCTTCTTAGTCTGACGTTAAAGGTCTTGCGCTTCTTCAGTCTCATAATCTTTGTTGTATTCCAATTTCCAATTTGATTACACACAGCGCTCAACGTTAATTATTATTTAATTAACTACAAGGTAAAAGGATTATATATAGATTAAATAGTAAACATGGAGAAAGAGAATAAATCAGCGTGGCGACGCCGCTTGCAGGTTACATCAACAGAAAGTGACGTCAACTCCAGTGTTGCCAAAGCCAACCGCCCGCCGTCACGGTCTAGCAGTACGGTATATTTATCATACGAGCTTTAAAGAGTAGATTAATAACTATATACAGTAGATGAACTTGCCTCCATTGTCCGCCACCAGAGGGATCCTCCTCGTCACCGTCTTCCCGGTTAATCCATACGGCCACACGCCTGGGGCCCACTTCCTGTAGCCAACTTGCCATGTCTCCTGTCACTGCAGATCTGTCTAAAACTGTCCTGCTCCCCCCACATGGGAAAGCCGTCGTGGTGCCTGTCCTCCCCACACACATGTGGGCCATCCTCCCATAGCTGTTGGAATCCATTCACCTTTCCACAACTTCACGCTGGGATCCCTCCCCTTCGGATATCTTGTCATACAGTGAGGAGGGAATTATCTATATTACAATATCTATGAATATCATTAATATTTCCTCTTTCTTCCATTTTGTTAATTGTAGCACATTTCTTTTGAATGAAAAAGGTTTCTTTAAATTGTCTTCTAAAATATTTTTTTCTCATAATCTAGTATCTTTGTTTCTTTTAAATTAAAATTATTATGACCTGTGAATTTTCTATGTTCTACAAGTGCAGAATTCTCAATTTTATCCCATTTCAGAGCATTTTCATTTGTTTTTCATTCTTTCTTCAAGCGTTCTAGATATTTGTCCTAAATAGCATTGGTCACATTTTCTACATTTCACTTAAAATAAGGCACAATTTGAATTATAGATTATAAACACAAGGTAATAAGACCAAATCCAAATAAATAAATAGTGTGCGACATTTCGGTAACAGCGTTGTTACCGAAGCGCAACATACTATTTATTTATTTGGATTTGATCATATTAGCTTGTGTTTACATTTCACTTCATAAATTAAACCTGCTCTTTTTGGTAATTGAGTGTTCTTATGATTGATGTTATATTAAGAAATAGGAATACATTGTTTCCATGTGCAATTTTTATATTTTCATACTTTTTGAATATATTAGTAAAATTTCTCTCTTGCAAACTTTTGTTTTATAAATGGCAATGTGAAAAATTTGGCTTCTTTGTTTTTGCACTTTAGATTCTGAATAAAAGTGGTTTTCTCTTATTTTTGGCTCATGTTTACTATTATTCTATCTATCAATTTGATGAGAAAATCTTAATTGATTAGTTCTTTTTTGATGTTGTTAATTTCTATATATTTTTAACTGTATCATTAATGAGTATAAAAGTTCTATATATAAGAAGTTTACTAATCCCAATTTTTGGCTGAAATGGTGCTGTGAACTATAGTTCCAATAAGTTCCTGTATGTGTTGGTTTTTTGTATATAGAGGTTGTAATATTGTTATTATTGTATGATAAGTTCATGTCCAGGAAATTTATTGATTTGTTGTTATCTACTTCCATAGAGTAATTGATGTCAAGACATATATTGTTGAAGGTATCCAATATTCTTTGTTCATTTCCCTGATTAATAATTAAAATGAAGTCATCCACATAGTAAATAATTTTATTCGTGATCGAATGTTGTGGCCCAATTTACATAGTATTACATCCCAAACACGACGCCAGTCATCTCTGTCTTGAGCTCAATGTACCATCTGGGCGACCGTTGAGCCACTGAGTTCCTTTAATTGGTCCACTAAGTGGCGATTGTCCAGGTATGCATCGCCCAGAAGTCTTTCCGTTCAGTATGGTGTACTCCATTCCACATATCATGTCATCACAATATCTTTTGATAAACTTCATTTGTAAGTGAATTTAGAGCTTTGATTTATAATTGACATATAGCAATACAAGATGCATATGGTGACAGTGTTTTGCCTACATTGAGTGTGTGTGCAGACAATAAGTCTGTCAGCAAGTGCTTGGAGAACCTGGTGATCTCCAATGAAGCCAGCTCTCTGAAGTACGGCTGGAGTGGATCCAGATGGTGGACAATGTGGTGATCTTCCCATCCACCTGTCAGAAGAAAGATGCGGAGATGGTTGCAGTGCAGGCCAATATGTATGGCAACAATTATGGTCCCATAATAATTAAATATATACAGTATAACCTCCCTTTAGCGGACACCTCTCTATAAAGGACAGTTTTCATCTACAAAATTACCATTTTTACTATTTAGAAACTCTCCCAGTGGGATTGGTGGAGGGATGGTCTAAACCGTTGGTTTTTGACCGCTACGACCAGGGTTCCATCCCCGCATTGGGCACTTTTTTCTGTTAAAAAAATGTCTCTTGCAAAAGTCCAACCCCACCAGCGAGTGCAAGTAACCAAATGGGGCTCCGGCACATTGTAAGTGCAAAGTCGAACTGTTTTTCACATGTGTAGACATGTGGTGCACACTGATGGCCTGTACCACGTGTACTAGGGATAAGCAAAGAAAAAATATAATAAAAAAACTCTCCGGTAAGAAGACACCTCTCCCTAAAGGACACTTTGGCCCTGCAATTAGGTGTCCTTTACAGGGAGGTAGTTCTACTGTATATAGAAATTGCAAAGAAGATATATGCCATAGACACAAGGTAATAAGACCAAATCAAAATAAATAAATAGTGTGTGACGTTTCGGTAACAGGTAACATTCAGTACTTTTGTCTGAAGATGGTAACAACGCTGTTACCGAAACGTCACACACTATTTATTTATTTGGATTTGGTCTTATTACCTTGTGTTTATAATCTATAATCCAAATTGTGCCATATCAGATATTTAATAGATGTGAATCTACTGAATATGAATTAAATAATACAACAGATTTCTGGAAATGAGTTTCGTTTCATTTTAATTGCAATCTCAAGCTTTCGGCCATTTACCGCCCTTCTACAGGAGCACAAAAATGAGCAATAATCAAATGTACAGCGTTTCATTATTTTTGTGCTCCTGTGGAAGGGCGGTAAATGACCAAAAGCTTGAGATTGCAATAAAGATGAAAAGTAACTCATCTCCAGCAACCACTTGCATTATTCAAATAATAATGAAGATATATAAAAGTTAATGGTGTCAAATTTCTTTATTGAAGATATATAAGCTTAGCGAACTTTCAGACAATAACATCCTCCAACAGGCTGTAAGGTATTTGTATTATACCCTGTTGAAGATGTTATTGTCTGACAACTCACTAAGTTTATATCTTCAATAAAGGAACTTGTCAGCGTAAGCTTTTGTCTCTTCTCAGCATTGATAACCAGCTATTCCTCCTATTGTAATACAGTAGAACCTCCCTGTAAAGAACACCTAATTGCAGAGCCAAAGAAATACATGTTGCTGCCTGTCAATTCATCCCACATTCCAGAATAGCTCCAGGCTTTTGGTTCAGATACCAATGATGGAATGTTGACTCCTGTATTTTTGCTTGTATGTTTCTGTTTTGTATCAAAATCATGGTCGGAGTTAGACATTGCTGCTGTTTTTGCAATTTTATCTGCTGTGTCATTGACTTTCAGTCCTATGTGGGATGGGATCCACTGGAAGGTAATTTGTGTCTCCCTGTGAAACTTGTCTTAGACATACATTTGAGAAATATAAGCTTGTCCCATGTGAATTACTATTATAAAATCCATTAATAAAAAGGCTTTCAAGTTTAATGAAGTGGTTACATAACAATACTTGTTCAAACAAGTAGTTGTTCAGGCTGCAGCTCAGTCATGTTAGAGTCATGGAACATAGCAGATATACTTTATATAGAGATCATTTGTAATGATGTTTTAGAACATTTTTTTTTTCAATCCATGTAAACTTATGTAAGTGAATAAAAGTTAATTCAATTTTTTTTGTTTATTGCTTTTTGCCACGATCCCTTTGATACGGCTAGCATTTCTGGGGCGTATACAAGTCTCCAATTGTCTGCGTTGGTCTAATGGATTCTCGATTCTATTATAGTGGACATCCAGTTAGTCAGGTTTCTCCAGTCTCATCTGATATTGGGAAGGTATTTCGTAGCTTAGGTATTAACTTTCCATGAATGTTGGTTGCTAGATGCTGTTTTAGATGGTAGGCTGAGTTGGCCGAGTTTTGTCAGAATCAGCAGCTTAGCTGATATCATGTCTGAGGATTGTAGACGAGCTTCTGCGTTATGTTGGGCGACATCACAGGGAGAAGGGTGTCGATGATTCTGCTGAGGCTTCTTGGAAATTTAATATTGTTTAACAGATGAGAGGTCTGATTTGTAGGTAATACTGATTGCTGTGGGGATCATTGGCATACATTTTAGGGAAGGGTTACAAAGGATAACAGAGGTTGAAGTGAGTAGTTATTTTGGTCATTTGAACAGCTCTTCCAATATTCATCGCATTTGCTACATTAGAGTATAGAAAGTTGAAGTAAGGGATCAGTTCGCTATGATTCCAGGATATTCTGGGTTGAAGATGAGGCGAACGGCTTCAAGGCAATTGAGACAAATACATTTTCTGTGCATATGCTGGACAGCTCTGGTGGCATACAGGATGGCTCGGAACTCTGCTCGGAAGTAGGTGCAAGCATCATGCCGTCACAGAGGTTTTGTAGGATTGAAGGGCCGAGATTCATCCCTGTATTAGGGCGAGTTTTCTGGTGATCATTTTAAGACAAAGGATCCTCTTTGAGGTAGATAGGGAACGGTAGAGGCCCGGGGAATCACTTGAAAGGAAAGTATTATCGAGCTTCCAGATAGGCCAGATGAGCTTTTTTTGGACATTTCTAGTAGAGGGCATCCAGTAAGGAAGATAATTAGGGTGGTGTCAATACAATGTTAGGATTTTCTCATGGAGACTACATAGCCACTGGTACACCTTCTTGCCCAAATGTCAGAGAGGTGGAGAAGAGCTGATGGATTATAAAATTGAGTGTTTTTCCCAGAGTATAATTTGAATGCGAAGCATTTCTTACTTATTCAAGGTTGCTCATAGAATTCCCATTTACCTTTGGTGGACAAATAATTGTTTGTTGTCAAATAATGTCAACCTAGGATTTTGACACTGCATCGTCTATTACAATGAGATAGTTGAGGAAGTCTTGTTAGTTAGGTATATTGACCTTTCAATGAGAGATGTATTTCAGGGACTTCCTCCAATTCTGCAGATTTCAGTTGACGTTATTAATTAAAGCAGGTACTATTTCAGCTGAGGGTCCAGAGATAGGATATACTGGAGGGGTGACATCAGCCGTGTGATGTTTGAAGCACACATATACCACCACATAAGTATTGTCCATAACAGAATATCTCGCTGGGACAACTGAGTTAGACAACGAGGGTGACAAAGGTCATTAAGAACATAGTTTACTCTCTCAATGTTACCTGGAGTACTACATCGTTAGCTACCATCTGACCTTTATTTTGGAACTTCATTTTCTTGTCAATTTCAGAATATCGTGGTTTTAAAGAGAGTTTGGTATTTTACTTGGTTCCTTATTTATAGTGCTCTGGAACCATTCCAATATAAATATCAGTAGGTGTTTTTCAATATAGTTCAGTACGTTTTTGAAGCGGCCTTTTTTAGTTGAATTTTGAAGAATAGGGGAAGGTTCTGCTCCTTCTCTTTATATTTATAGATAATATGATATTTATTTAGCAAATTTTGATTTATTTGGGCCTTAATAGAATGTTAATATATTTTATAAATATTGAACTTTAAACGTTAGGTTACTCAAAGAAAACACATTTAGGATCCAATTCTGACACAGGATGAGAGTTTACATCTGGTTTCATAGAGTCATTATGGAAATTTTAATCCCAAGCTTTTCTAGAAGTCGCACATGCAGTCAAAGAATTTGTGGCTGCTTATGACCTTGAAATATCAAGTTGAAAACTGGGCGATAGAGAGGCAAAATGTGGTAAAACGAAGCAGATAGTATGATATACATTTCATTTTGGACATTTCCAAAATTAAGTTTGAAGATTTATATTATTTATTATCAATGTTTGTGATCACTGTTGGGTTTGCTAATCAAAATGAAAATATATTGTGCAATAAATTAATTTGATTATAGCCCAAAAAATAGAGAAAATAAATAATGGCCATTGGTAAAATGCTTTGTCTCGCTGAAGGCGTACGTGCTAAACTCCGGTCTCTGACTGTCTAGCAGTGCATACGTAGTCAGGTGTTCACCCAACTCACGTTGACCAAGGTGTAGTGTAGCAACCACACTACTTCCCTCCAGTAGGATTCTTAAAGATCCTATGGGGGTGTTGACGGAAATTTTGGCTCACGACGTGAAGGTATGGTGTCTTTTGAGTTTTGTTTCTGGTCCTTTGTGGTTAAGAACGGCATCAATTCTTCTGATTTGAAGGCAGGCAAGACACGATCGATGGAAACCCAGGAAGATATTTTTCAAATTTCCAGCTTCAAATTTTTTGAGCTTCGAGATAAATCTTGGTCTGGACCGTCGTAAATGGCGGTCAGCGGCGGCATTATTAGTTATTGATGGAGGTAGACATGGAAAAAACATGTCTTTAGTAGTTTAGGCACATAAACATGCCAATCTCCTTGTGGGGTATTTGGTGCGGGTTTGGAAGAAAACATGGCGCGCTGAAACCTTTTAAATACTGTAGGAAAGCCTGCCGAGGTATGATTTTCGGAAAAGGTTCTGTGAAGGAACATGGCAGTTGTCTTGCCAAAATATTTTCTCAGTGAAGAACGAATTCCTAGGAGAACAGGGGAAGCTTGGTGAGCCAGGTTAAGGAGTCGTGATAGCGGCTATGAAAATCTCTTTTAAAATATGAGATTTTCTCAAGGTCCTCCGGTTACGATATTGGAGTGCCACTTTATCATTATATTTTTAATAATTAGAAGATGGTTATGGAAGGCCATATCCTAGGGCCTGCCAGGGTGACCTATATATAGGAATGCAGGTATCTAACCAGGTGTAAGAGTGAGGGCCTCCTGGAACTGTAGACCCCATCAGTGATGCTAAAGATCCAAGTTGGCCCCAAAGCCATCGAAGGCAACTCTCCGACTCCAGGCCGGCAAAAGAACATCGGCGTAGCCTCCAAGAATTCACAGGAAGCCTTGCCCGCTCAAGACAGATTTAGGAGTCGGTAGTATTTAGGGTTTGCATCGTGCCTTGACAACCACATCCAGGTTTTGAAAGGAGACCAGGACAATAGGTCTGATGGAATCTGGAGAACATCGTGGATCGTTTCAAAAGTCTTACTGAGACTGCATCCGTCTCATATCAAAGTTGTAATCAGACACTTCCCTGAATGACCTATCCGCAGCCACCAAACAGCAAGACCTCCTTAAGAACAAGAAACACAAACAGGAATTCCGGCACTGGGCCCATAAATTCACACAAGACCTACAGCAACACCCCTGACATAACCAAAGACTGAGTCATCTCATCTCCAAGAACGCACCAATTGACCACCTTTTCCCAAATTACATCAACCAAGAAAAGACCTCCAGCTACACCCCTGACATAACCAAAGACATCTCATCACCAAGAATGCACCAATTGACCACCTTTTCTCAAATTACATCAACCAAGGGAACACCTCCAGCAACATCCCTGACATACCCAAAGACTGAGTCATCTCATCACCAAGAACGCACCAATTGTTCACCTTTTCTCAAATTACATCAACTAAGAGAACACACCAGCAAAACCCCTGACATAACCAAAAACTGAGTCATCTCATCACCAAGAACGCACCAATTGACCACCTTTTCCCAAATTACATCAACCAAGAAAAGACCTCCAGCAAAACCCCTGACATAACCAAAGACTGAGTCATCTCATCACCAAGAACGCACCAATTGACCACCTTTTCCCAAATTACATCAACCAAGAAAATACCTCCAGCAACACCCCTGGCATAACCAAAGACATCTCATCACCAATAATGCACCAATTGACCACCTTTTCTCAAATTACATGAACCAAGAGAACACCTCCAGCAACACCCCTGACATAGCCAAAGATTGAGTCATCTCATCACCAAGAACGCTCCAATTGACCACCTTTTCCCAAATTACATCAACCAAGAAAAGACGTCCAGCAAAACCCCTGACATAACCAAAGACTGAGTCATCTCATCACCAAGAACGCACCTATTGACCACCTTCCCCCAAATTACATCAACCAAGAGAACACCTTCAGCAAAACCCCTGACATAACCAAAGACTGAGTCATCTCATCACCAAGAACGCACCTACTGACCACCTCCCAAATTACACCAACCAAGAGAACACCTCCAGCAAAACCCCTGACATAACCGAAGACTGAGTCATCTCATCACCAAGAACGCACTAATTGGCCACCTTCTCCCAAATTACTTCAACAAAGAAAAGACCACCAGCAATACACTTGACATAATCAAAGACTGAGTCATCTCATCACCAAGAATGCACCAATTGACCACCTTCTCCCAAATTACATCAACCAAGAGAACACCTCCAGCAACATCTCTGACATAACCAAATACGGAGTCATCTCATCACCAAGAACGTACCAATAGACCACCTTCTCCCAAATTACATCAACCAAGAGAACACCTCCAGCAACACCCCTGACATAACCAGAGACTGATTCATCTCATCACCAAGAACACACCAATTGACCCCCGTCTCCGCCTTAAAGCTGTCTACTCTCTCATGCCCTGTATCTCACATAACCAAGACAGCTACACCACCAGGCTTGTTCTAGTAGAATTTCATCTACCCCAGCTGTTATTACAATACATTACCTCACCATGTATTATAAGAAATATAAACTATTTTGACACATATATTTATTTTAACATAAAACAATTTCTACTCCGCTTACTACAATAATAAAATAATGGGATTCCATTATTTTATAATTACAGTAGGGGCAGTAGAAATTGTTTTATTAAAAAAAATATATATGCGTCAAAAATAGTTTATATTTCCAAATTTTTATGGTTAGTCAATATATTTAAGGTCTGTGAAGGGTGACTTTCTGAGATGGCTTGGAGTCTATTCTTAAAGAGTGAGTTGAGGTCTCAACTCACCGGAATGAATAGACTCAAAGGAAATATTAAATAGCTTTCTCTGTAAAACTTAATCATTGAAAATAGAAAAACTCTCTCTCTCTCTAGGGTAGGTGCAATTCTACCAGAACCTAACCACCTATATAAGTGTCTGACTAGAACTTTGAGAAGAGAAGGTTGCAATGCTCACTAAGACTTGTGAAAACCTCCCACTTATTTCTCCAGATTCCATCTCTATCGTCCTGAAATCCTCAGTCATTAAGGTGGCAGTCACCAGAGAGGCATGTCAACAAACCATAAATCCTACTAACTCTAGATTCCGTCTCGAACAGGGTCGGCCTCCCGTTCATCCCTAAAGTCCACACCAACGTCCCCCCACCTACCCGAAGCCAGAAAGCCACCAACAACGACGATGGGGACCAACTTGAATATTCAACATCACTGACAGAGCCACAGCTCCAGGAAGCTCCCACTGTTACACCCGGCCCTGGTAGAAACCTGCATTCCCCTATTGAGGTGACCCTGACAGCTAGCCCACTCACAATCCTTACCAATATTGTTAATTTTTCCTTTTGAGATTCTACACACATTTTGCCTCTCCTCATTCGCATGTAAAAGATTAGTATATTTTTTCAATTATATCTTTGGAATTTTTAGGTAGTTATGACAATTGATTGAACAAAAATTGATTTAGGAAAGTCCCTTATTTGACTTTGCTTACAGAACAGATGCTGATAATACTTTTGTTTCAATCGAAAACATTTTAATCAAACGGCTATTTGATATGCATAAAACCGAGTTACAGATTTGAAAATAATATGAAAAAAAGATTCATGAAAAGTTGATACAGACAGAAGAAAATAGTGTAGGTGCTCTCCAATAATATGAAGATAATTGATAGAATTTACAAGATTTTCATGTTCAAAGTTATTAAATATCTCTTATAACATAAAATATTAAGAAACCAGATGTAAAATTTATTCCTGTGTTCTCTTCACAATGATAGATATTAGGTTCTTTAAAAAAATTAACTTTTAGGATGCATTTCTATAAAATTTATAAACTATTGTAAAAAGATGCACCAAAATATTCTACTACATTGTTTTGTCTTCTTCAAACTCTATTCTTCGTAAATTTTATTTTATCTTTTTCTGAAGGCAAAAAGAAAGTCATTCAACAATTTAAAAAATGTCTGCAAAATGAAAAATCTAAAATATGATATTTGATTTTCTACTATCAAAAATTCTACAATATCAAATAAAGATGCATATTCGTAGTTATTTCAATTTTAAATTTATCAAAAAATGTTGCTTTCGTTCCATGAAATGTGATGATATTTTATCGTATATATCTCAAATTTTGAACCATGAAACGATACTTTTGAGTAACCTTCCGTTTAAAAGCTCAATACTTATATATCAAATACATTTTAGAGAACAAGCTACCTTTTGTGAACTTTCTGAATTTTGAAATTTCTTGTGGGGCTTCTGTAGAAATAAATTCAATTTTTGATGCAAATTAATCAAAAGTTTCAAATGCATACTAACAAAGCAGTACTCCAGATATTTACTCATATCATTGACCCTTTTATTGATTGATATGCTTGCTTCAATTTTGTTAATTTTCTCCAACGCATCTACTGATGATGCACAGCATTCACATGCAGCTGGCTTGAACCTTCAGGCTATATATAGAACATTTAAACATTTGTTGGATTTCAGATGAATGCATTGTCAATTTTCTCCAGTTTTGAAATTTTACTGCCATGATTTATTTTGCTTTGTTCATATTTTTTGCACGACCTTTTGAAGATAGATTTTTCCCAAATGATTTTATGACCAATTCTAATATTTTCTAAATTGCATCTGGGTATTATCATAACAGAGTTTATTCCATTTTTGGCTGGTAAACTACATCTTAGAAGAAGGCTCTAGTCAAGGTAACTTTGTCACCAACGTTGTCCAACCCAATTATCACCAGCGAGATACCCTAGGATTTACAATACTCACACAGCACACCTGGACTTGCTGAGTCCTGATATTTGGCATCATATCTTTGGTCTTAATGGACCTTGTTGGAATTTCACCGCATAGTACTTGGTCTCGGAGTTCCAATTACATGTAGACAATGGCCCAACATCTCGTCATTTGGTTTCATTCCAATTCCATGGGATTAGGGACTTGTGGTATCCAATCTTCAGATTTCTACAACACTGTCACATACAACAACTATGATAATCTTATGCTGAAACACACTAATTATTTATAAATAAAAACAAGAAATATTATAATTGCTGCTACTTAAAGTTCAGCCTATTTATATGAACCTGTGTTACTTTGTTATTTACCTTATAGGCATCTGTTACATAATACAGTAGCTATAAGGTGGTAGCTCGAATTTATAGGAGATGTGCTACTTCTTTAGCCACTTTAACAAATGGCTGTATGTCTGTCGGGGATGCTCATTCTAAAGTCTTGGTGGTTTAATAAGAAAAATTTGGATTGTAGATTATAAACACAAGGTAATAAGACCAAATCCAAATAAATAAATAGTGTGTGAAGTTTCGGTAACAGCATTGTTAACATCTTCAGACAAAATTACTGAATGTCACACAAAGTCACACACTATTTATTTATTTGGATTTGGTCGTATTATCTAGTGTCTAGGTGCTTTGTTTCTGAAAGGTTCACCATGATTCTACCTATTTGGAGAGACTTTCTCGAGGGTTTTGGCAATTTTTTACAGTCATAGACAACTGTGCCATTTATTTGTTTCTATGGATAGGTGGATCAGTAGTAGTTGGTACTTTGTTACTTCTTCAGATATTTTACCAAACATATGTATCTATGGGGTGATGGTTCCAATGTCTTGGTATTTTATGATCTCTTTAGAGACTTTATTAAACATCTATATTTATAAGGCGATAGTTTGTGGTGTGTTGATTTATTAAGTCCAGCGATGGCCCAGAAAAGTATTACAAAGTTAGTGTTTATTGGTATTACGTATTAGCTACATTTTTATAGGAAGTTGATGAAGGAAGACAAAAGGACAACACCCTAGAATGTCTATTGGGTTCTCATTGACTTCCGACAATCTGACGCGCCACTCAGCAGTGGTGGTCATCTCCTATTTCCAGGCCCCGCTTGTATGTTTGTCATGGTCCGTCATCCCAGCAGGCTGTCTCTCGGCTCCCACAAGTTCATTGGTACTTTGTTACTTCTTTAGGCACTTTACCAAACATTTGTATCTATGAAGCGAAAGTTCAAATATCTTTGCCTTTGTTGAGGTTGTGGCTCCGAAATCTTAGTATCTTGTTACAACAATAGAGAACTGTACCATATATACGTCTGTCTGTATGGAATGGTGTCTTGGTACTATGGAACTTGGTATTTAGACTTTCCTCAGCTCTAGGTGGAGTGTTATGGAATGAGAAACAAGATTGATGGAAGTATAGGCTCAGTATTGTCCTTTAAATAAAATATCAGATGGGGGAACTATGATATGAACAAATATTTATTCAAAATGTTGCATTTAAACATACAGTTAAACTGTCTATAGCGCCCCCTCTTGGGACTCACCAAAATAGGGTGCTATATAGAGGGGGTGCTATAGACAGGTCAATTTTAATATAAATCTTATCGTACTACGTATTAAAAATCGGGTGCTATAGAGAGGGAGGCGCTATAGACAGGTTTAACTGTATATCTAAATATTATATTTTTATTACAACCTTATATAATATTTCTCTAAACAAAATTATAAAAATATATATTTATATAACAATCTGGCGCCTTGTTTTTTCCATGGTGTAATTTTTAAGTTTTTAAAGCAAAATTTATTTTTGGTTCGAGCTTCTTTTAAACAAACCCATTATTGTAATGAAGCAGAAAAATAAAACGTTGCACAAATCATTGCTATGACCATTTCTCATACTATACAAATGCATTTTATTAAATTCCAGTTTGCCTCTTTCTTGAAGGCACACAGGAAGAAATTATAAAACAATAAAGTGGCAAAAAGAAGAAACCTACAATATGAGATTTGTGGTTTTCCTTTTGAAATCACAACTTAGAACGCCTAAGAGGGTAAAGTTGGCTAACGCTTTTGGTGGGATCTTTTAAAGAATTCTATGTTGAGTATCGTAATTTATAGAAAGGGATGAAATATTATTTTAATATTTCTTCATGATATAATATTGTGGTAATACAGAAGCATCATGATCTTGTTCTTAAATTTCTTCTCAAAGATGCTCAATTGTTTCGAAAATTGAGCTGAGAAATGTTTTAATTGTGTCTTTACATTTAATAAAACCTCAAAAAAGCTGAACAAAATGTACCTAAGCATTATCTGATTACAGCCAGATCTATTGACATAGTCTTCTTCTTCTTTCTTATCTCCACTCAATCATATTAAGATGTCAAGCTTGTAAGGTTGTCGGGGATGAATAGAGCACATCAATGGATGAGTCAATACAGTCAATAATGTGTTTTGGGGTTGCAGGTTGAGAATTTCACTTAGTACATAGTTGGAAAACCTTGAAACCATTCTGGAAAGTTATTGTGCATAGATGACCAGTCTAAAAATCTGGAAATCAAAGACTGTTGTTCTCTTGGGAGGATAAAACCGGTGCTTGTCCCTACTGCTCTGTACCAGTCATGTGCAGCATTAGTATTTGCATAGTTAAATGATTGCTTAGTTAATTTCTCTATTCAAGATAGGAATTACTTTGTCACCCACATTTCCCAATAAATTGTTTCAGTTTGATATCCTATAGATGAACAATACTCACTCAGCACATGTGGCAAATGCTAATTCCATTGTGTGTGTGTGCCACCATATCTTGTGTCCATTGGTCTTGTAGAAATTCCACCCCATTGCCACGTCTCCTTGGTCTCGGAGGAACATGTTGACTACACCAATAGCTCGTCCTTGGAACTCCCAGGAATTCCACTGTAGTAAGATATGGGGATGACATCACTGCAACATACAACAACTTGGTGTGACACTTATGTGAAGACCAATTACTTAGTTCAAAGGTAAAGATGCGAAACTAGTCTAATGGTAAACACAAGGTAATAAGACCAAATCCAAATTAATTGTGTGTGACGTTTTGGTAACATGGTTCTTACCATCTTCAGACTAAAGTACTGAATGTATACATATATATTCAATATACATTCAGTACTTTTGTCTGAAGATGGTAACAACGCTGTTTTCGAAACGTCGCACACTATTTATTTGGATTTGGTCTTATTACCTTCTGTTTATCAGTATGCCTAGTTGTCTGGTTATTAAAATGAACAATTAATGTTTGTATAAAATTATTGATCTGCTTACAATTTCTTCTTACGATATAACACCTTATCAAAGGCTACCGTATTGAACTATTTAAAAGTTTTAATATTCAAAAATGAGAATTTTAGATTACCAAGTGGATACTTTTATGTCTTGAATCATATTTTTCTCTGAAAGTGTATAATCTCATCAATTGGGCATATTTCCAGCTAGATTTAATTAGTAATCCACCTCCGAAACATAGAAAGAGAGCTTCTTCTTCAAACTTTAGAGAATATTCCGCCTATATATATATTTTTTTTTTGCTCATCCCTAGTACACAGGGTACAGGCCATGATAATCATGGTGGGTAAAAGTAGGCCAGTGCTTTTAATGTAAGTGCACCACATGTCTACACATATGAAAAGCTGTTCGACTTTGCACTTACAAATGTGCCAGAGTCTCTTTTGGTTACTTGCACTCGCTGGTAGGGTTGGACTTTTTCAAGAATCGGGGATATTGGAGCATTTTTTTTTATCAGAAAAAAAAAGAGCCCAATATGGGAATCGAACCCTAAGTCGTAGCGGTTGAAAACCAGCAGTTTAGACCATCCTTCCCCCAACCCCCCTAATTCCCTCTGTGCATTTGGAAAACTAAAAATATATTCATGCGCAATATAATTGCCTCGATATAATAAGAGAAAAAAGAAAGTATGAAAGGAATGACAGTAGTCAACCTAAAACCTCAGACACAGAAATATTTGTCTACTTCTCGTCAAAAGAAACTTAGAATCTTGTTTAAATATCATAATTATAATCAGGAAGAAGTCTAAATAGTTTGTTTTAAAAATTCAAAAAATAATCCAGATACATTTTGGAGAATGGTAATTTATCCATCTCACCTCTCAGAAGGAATCTGAAAAATAATAAATATTGGGGCGGTGCAAAAATAATTGCCGTTTTTCTGCCAGTAACTTTAAAATGCAATAACTCACTTCAAACAAGACTTTATTAATCAAAATAAAAATCATTGGAATCTATAGATACTGGCCAATAAGAAACCAGCCATTTTCCATTTTGATAAAATTCTGGAGTTATAAAGGCAATGAAATCATTAAAGGCCGTTTCGGCATCGGCTTTTTTTAAAAAACATTACCCTTCTATGAAGTAGGTAAATCTTTAAAACGACACCAAAATGTCGTTTATTTAAGTTCGCTAATATTCCAACATTAGCTTAAAAATAAGTCATTCATTCCTTTCATATTAAAAAAAAACTGTTGACTTTGCTTAGAATTTTTAATGAAACTTATATATTCCAGGAATATTATTTAAACATTATATTTATTGATATACAAGAGAGAAAACAAAATATAAAAGGGAAACTAATATTAAAACAAATGAACTTTTTCTTTTTTCGGTTAGCGCCTATTTACCTGTGAGCTTACACACACTCTGTGGTAACAATTAATTATTATATATACAACAAAAACTTTATTTTCTGGAATCCCAAAAAAATACCAATCTTCAACACTATAATCTCTATCGAATTAATTTCCAACACTCTAATCAATATTCTAAATTATTATAGACGCGTATGATACTTTTTAAAAATAAACAATTCCACTGCCCATACTGCAATAGAAAAATTAATGGGAGGGCCTGGCATGTCTATAATAGTTTCGAATTTTGATAACAGATGGCGCACTAATGCATCATATTATAACTATAATCAAAACACAAGAACATTCAGGTCTCCAATCTCTACAATATACAATAAACCTTGCAGTAAACCAATATATTCAATACGCTAAAAAATATGGATAAAATTTATAATTTTAACAATAATATATAACCGAATAATCTCTTTAGTTAATTGACATACAAAGAATGATCAAGAAGTTCTCATACTGCCCTAATTGAAAGAAAAAACGTAGAATGAAATAAAATAAAAAGATAGATATCAAAAATAGGAAAGAGTTTTAACACCAGATGCACTTAAATGTTTCTTCGCATATATAGTATAGTATATATAGTAGCAACAACGCGGTCAAATTAAGATGTTAAAATGGAATAATGTGCTTGATTGAAATTATTTTTCCACGAATTGTTAAATCAGCCAGTAAAAGCTTAGAATTGTTACAAAAAAACATTTAATAATACATTCGCATCATCTTCGCTACCTATTTAGAATGATAATGATACAATTTTAATGAATAACATTTGTTAAAGCGATATTTCACTCAGAAAGAAGAAGGGCAAAGACATAATTTGGTTAGTGCTCTGAATGATGGTTAGTGGTCTGAATGATGGTTAGTGCTCTGAAAGGTTCTAGAAAACAGACTATTAAACCTCGAGTTAAGTAATAAAGTACAGAGTAATATAGAGCAATAATACTTCATCTATATATAATAAATGAAAGTATTCAAACACTAATGTACTTCTAATCTTCTTACTGCGATGAAAAAATATACTGTGAGATTTGGCTCATCAGTGGTGAACCCTCCCAGCACCAATTTAATCTATCAGTCTATAGAGCTCAAATACTGTAGTGGACGATTCTGCTTATATACACTGCGTTGAAGAATTGAATCTCAGAAATATAATGAGTGCCTTCCCCGCTTTTATATTTTAGTCATATATAATTGGTTATTTAATATTGGTAGGTTAGACTATTTTTTTTCTCTATAGTGTGTTTTATGTAAACTTTTCCCTATTTTAATTTTTTTTTATAAAAAAAAAATACTCAGTCCTTATGATTCCTATAATCAGCTGCTTTAACCATTGTAACATTATATTTTCTACTTACTCCCTCACTATTAGATGCTATTATGTTCAGTTTCATTTTTATTATGTTTATATTTCAATTTATATGCAAAATCGCAATGTCAATGCAATATTTTGACCTCTTTATATATTGAACTTCACTCTTTATCTTTATTTCTACTTTTCTCTCTACGGTTTTTTTATGAACTTTGATTACATTAATACTGGTTAATTTACTCAGACTGCTTCCTTTTCTTTATTTATTTTATGGATTTTTTGTAATACTTTCAATTCGTTTGCATTTTTACAAACCTTTATTTGGCATGTTTTCTTAGGTTATTTTCGCTTCTTTTCAGATACTTTTAGATATATTTGGTCAAATTTTTTTTCTTCTTTTGTTTTTTACTCTCCTGTTATTTTTCTATTTTAGCATACTCCTTGTCCACACACCTAGAAGTTTTATATTTTATAAACCATTATTGTCATTGGGTTGAGTGAGTGTACACAATTTTAGGCCTCTAGGTGTGGTATAATTGTATATTAAAATTAGATTACAAAACTTGTATTCAAACACAGTCTTTATTAAGATATTTTAGTCTAACATGATATTATCTTGGGATATTTTCAGAAAAAAAATGAAATAAAAGTAGAGAAGTAAAATCATATTGGCTTATATACAAATATTAATACTTAATTTAATATTTATAATTCGTATTTTTTTTACATATTTGAAAAATAGAACAAAATGAAATAGCTCATATTAAAATATACATTTATCAGCGTCATAATCAATTCTTTCTTAATCAATTCTGTCACCGTTTGCTTTTGTGAATGGAATAAATACCCAAATATGGCCATTTCTTATAACCATCTTTGGTTCAGTGGTAGAATGCTCGCCTGCCACGCGGGCGGCCCGGGTTCGATTCCCGACCGATGCATTTTTTTTTTACAATTTTTAAAACTCATTTATATTATTATCCCTATATATATATAAGTCAGCGTATGTATGTATGTATATTTTTCAACTATACAGTCCACAATACGTAACTAATCTGACTGAAATTTTAACAGTATATAAAGTAGAATCTGGAAAAACTCTTAGGTAAAATTTCAGGTCTCTATCCCGAATA
The DNA here is from genome assembly GCA_030710605.1 of Cordylochernes scorpioides. Lineage (NCBI taxonomy): Eukaryota > Metazoa > Arthropoda > Arachnida > Pseudoscorpiones > Chernetidae > Cordylochernes > Cordylochernes scorpioides. The sequence goes on along the minus strand of CP092873.1, from coordinate 46,514,256 downwards.
TCCGTCGTGTTATTTGCAAATTTGCTCTTTCGCTCGCGCCTCTAGCGGTGAAAATGAGGGGTAATACCAGCTGACCTAATGTACATGTAAAGTTTGGAGCGGGACGTTTCACAAGAGTGACATCCACGGCTCCAATTTATAATTGTAACGAATAGTATTTGAATAAAAACATTTAATCGGTTAACCCGGGCGTTGCCCTGGTCATTGGCTTGTATACATATAATAATTTACATCTTAAAAATTATCTACTTATATATTTGCCTTATTCTGTCTGTTTGTCTGAAGCTCACGGATAGAATGCGCGCTCATTGGCTGCCAGGGAACACGTGTCCTCCTTGCCCCCCTCTAGACAACCCTGTTATTAAAAAACCATACATCCAATCGCCATGAAATTCGGGGATATTATTAGGTATATCCCTGGAAAGGTTTTCGAAAAATAATTTCTTGAATATCTTGAATATCCTTAGAGTTATTTGCAGAATTGTAGATATAACTCGCAAGCAGCGCCGCCAGACGGTGATAGGCTTAAGCTTGCTGCTCCACCCCTGTTGACCTTGGGTCATCGTGTGAGTCACAGCATGATGCAACAAAAAACACTCTCTCTGGGGATTGCGGCGTCAACAACCTGTAAGTTTGCCTCTCTCATAAACCTGTCTATACAGACCACCCTGTCTATAGCGACCACTCTAGACAACCCTGTTATCAGCTGTGTGATACATCCACCTGTCTATACAGACCACCCTGTTAATAGCGACCACCCAAGTCAACGTTTTTAAAATATATTCGCACTCGGGTAAACCCCGGGCGTTGCCCGGGCCATTCGTCTAGTAACTATATAAATGCAATACATTCAAACGTAGATTAATACAATATTTTCACATAAATAAACAAACATAATACTTTCACACACAGAAGGATTTTATATACATACAATCCTTTGAGGAATTTCTAAATACAATTGTTTTAGCAATATGCTATGTTTTAGCAATAAATGAAGAAACTTATCTCCTGAGTATTTTGTCCTTACCACGCATGTAATTGGGAAGATTTTACCTCGTTTACAAATATAATTTATTATAGAGATTATTACAATAATTTCACAAACACAAATTGATTTGGCAAATATTGCGTAAATAAATATATATAATACTTTTAGATTTATATATTAATACAAATACATATTTACAATACTTTCAAAAGTAGATAAATACAATATTTTCACATAAATAAATAAATACAATCAGAAATAAACAAATTACTTTCACTTTTAAATACTTTCTCACAACATAAGTAGATACATATAATACTTTCAGAAATATATAAGTACAATTGTTTCAGGAATATAAAATACAATACTTTTTTAAAATATAGACAAATACTTTCAGAAATGCATATATACAGGTATTTGATATAAATGGTTATATACAATGCTCTCTCAAAAATGACTATATACAAGTATTTCCAGAAATATATATGTAGTAAACCCGAGATGGAATGTGCTGGGTAGTCGTGGTTGTGGGTGCGTGATGGGATTCCCGCACTGGGACAGCGAGAGACAGAGGCAGGTCTAGATGGTACTCCAAGAAGGTAGAGGTAGACCACGGACGAAGGCAGACAGACCAGGGCGCCACGGATGCCCTAAGTCTACATCGCGGATTGGGGTGAGAAGTCTGACTGACCGTATAACAGCGTCGCTCTGAAACAACTGAAACACAACTACTTCCTTTGTCCCATCTTGGGGGCTTTATATACGCAAACTCTCGCATGTGGTGGCGCGTTTTGATTGGCTCACATAAAATCACGCCACCTGTCAGGCGCCGGTTATTAATGATGTCTGGCCACGTGTTCGGCCACCTGCTGACGGGGGAATGAACTCATTAGCATAAACACCTGTTAGTCTGGGTTATTGCGTCGTCTTGGTCTACCTTTACCCCTTTATTTTATTTGTCACTATTATTGTTCGATACATAATTTTATATACAGATATGGGGTTATAATAAATATTAGAAGAAGATTGTGATCTAGCTATGTCAAAATATACTACATATATATGCAAGTATTTCAGAATATATAAAATACTTTCAGAAAGAATAAGTACAACACTTTCCTAAAATAGACTCAATATACTCTTCAATAAAGAGATAATTAGAATAATTTCACACATAAAAATTATTTTGCAAATATTGCGTAAATAAATATATAGAATATTTTCAGAATATTCAAATACAATTTTCATAAATATAAAAATACAATTATTTAAAAAAGACATGTATATTAATAAAATAATTTCATAAATATATAAATTAATTTTTTTTAAGACATACTATATACAATACTTTCAGAAAGATAAATGCAAAAAAATCTATATATAAGCAAATTTTCAAAGATATATATATGAAAAAAACAATAGAAAAAAAAGATAAGTATATATCAAATGTTTTCAGATATCGGCATATACACTCTTAGAAATTGACGATTATAAAATACTTCAAAATTGGATAATAATTTAAGAAATATGTACTTATACAAGATAAGACAAAACTTCCTAAAATATAAATTTAGAAAAACATGGGAGAATTTTACAGGGTTTATATGTATTTAGAAAGTATGTTGGTGTACAGGCTATATTAATATTTAATTGTATATATTGTTTGTGTTGTTTACTTCTTTATATTTGACTATATCTATTTATAGATTCTTGTTGAACAACTTCGTGTGTTTATCATCTGATTATTTTGACTTCTTCATTAAAGTTTTATATTTTGTTTGTAATAGCTCTTACAATTGTTTCTAGAAAGTTATTTTCTTTATAACTGAGTATATAAAATCCGTTTTTAAAAAATTGAGACATTTCCAGAATAAAGGTGATAATTCGACATCTCAGGACTGATATCAGATGCACTAGAATATCGCTCAGTTGACATATTTGTTAAGTCATACAGTCACTTTTACATATTTGTTTCTTCCGAAAATATCTTCTGCTTTCAAATGATCATGTCTTTCTAAGATATTTTAAAATTGTTAAAAATCGTTGAAGAACTTTTAAAAAGTTTTATTTTTCGATTTATTTGTATATATATGTCTTCATTTACATCAATTTATTTAAACATAGTTTCTATTTGAAATGAATATTCAAGTCATATTTTCAATAATATTTGCACAATTCCAGCGTTGATTCCTGATAGGAAAATATATTTGAAATTTTTTTCCTCCATTTTGGCGATGAACTAACCTGGCTTCACAATATCGGCATTGAGAAATTGGCAGCTGAGTTGATCAATAGGCCTTCAGCGATTGTTTGAAACAAATGATGTAATTTTTTTAGAACTCTTATTGTTCAACACAATGACACATCACTCCTCAATTCTATGCTCAGCTGACTTCTTTGGTTGAAATAAGGTGTGGGAACAAGATATTGTTAAAATGTAAATATGAAAGTCCAGGTGTGAAAAATACGTTTTGTGGAGTTACCGATATTTATCTTCCCCTTTGAAATAATTTTTTAAAGTTTTTTTTTTAAATAGAGAATGTAAAATTGCTTATATATATTTATCATTTTATAATCTTATATATTCATATATCTATTCATTTTGTATTTATGCATATACAATCTTATATGGATATTGTAATAAAGTAGTATTGTGGTGTGTCAATTTAATAAGTCCAGTGATGGCCCAGAAAAGTATTTCAAAGTTAGTATTTATTAGTATTACGTATTAGCTACATTTTTATGGAAGTTGATAAAGGAAGACAAAAGGACAATACCTTAGAATGTCCATTGGGTTCTCTTTTACTTCCGCCGGTCTGCCGCGCCACGCAGCGGTGGCCATCTGTACTATTTCCAGGCGCCGCTTGTATGTTTTCTGATGGCGTGGTTTGTCATCCCAGCTGGCTGGAAGGAAATCTCTCGGCTCCCACAGTTTCAATCTAAATTCATATTTCTATTACGCGTATCCAATCTATACATAAATTGGTAGGCGTTCAAATGGCAGATTTCCAGTGAGATATCGTGAGCAAAACTATCAAGATAGACCATCACATCCTAGAAGCAAATGGCCTCTCAGACCTTCAAGCCGGCACATATTCCATCGATGGTTCAATACAGTCCATCCTTCATCTCTCATCCTCGACCTTCTAACCTTTTGTTTGGAACGCTTCACGATTTTGCGTGTCATCCTTGCGCAGGGGCCATACTAATCATCTCTGTATCGTTCCAATTTTAGTATATGTACCGCCGAATAACTTTTGGCTGGAGTTCGCCGCGAATAATGTATTCCTGGTTATAAACTTGATCCTGTTCTTCTTATCACTTCTTCTATAATGTTCTAAAATGTTATAAACGTCAATATATACCCGTCCAATTAAAGTTTCCTATCTTCAATGCTAAAAGCCTCGACAATAGTTTGGATGCGTGAAGCTGTGCCAAACTTAAGCAATCAAACACACGCCAGAAATTTGCTGGTAACAAAGGAGTATCGCGAACCTCAATTTCAATACTCAACTGATGTCTCATTCTTTTATGTACATAATTGTCGACAAACCATTGAACGACTTCGCAACATTGGATGATAAATGAGGAAGTAAATGTCAAATGTTCCATTATATAATCTGCCTGAGCCTGAGCGGACGTGTTTTGCATCGCTCTTCGCTACTCAAGCTAAGTATAATTTACTTTACTGATCTTTTGTTCTTTCTTTTTAGTTCTTATTAGCAAGAAAATATCAACTTTTCCTTTTGATCGTTATCTATTGCGGAGATTCATAGCTAGAATGAGATATGAACTCATTAATTTTAAATCGTTTGGATGAAATATTTAAGTATTTTTCTGACAAATATGATAGCAATAGGAAAAATCTTTGCAAAGAGGATATTGGTTATTTAAAAGGAACTATTAAACAAATAAAAGATAGCGTATGTGAACTAATTAAACTTGATGAAAATGTTTCAAAAATTGAGGGATGTCTGCAAACTAATTTAGATGAAATAAAAAATGAACTATGTAAATTTGCTTCAAAAAGCACAACTAAGGATACTTATGCAGATATGGTTAAAAATAAAATAGGAAAATCAATACAGAAAGACGGATATATAAATGAAGAGAAAACTTTGATTATTTCAGCAAATAACAATCTAAACGTATCAGGCATTCATCAACTGGTAAGCGAAAAAATAAAACTTTTACGGCAGGAAGGTAACAAAGCTAAAATAACAAACATAATAAATACGAAAAATGGTACAATCATTAAATCTTCTAATGAGGAAGATATCGACCAGCTTCTAGAAAGTTTCAAAAATACAGACGAAATTAATAAAATAAGCAAGGTATACAAACCAAAACTAAGAGACCCAAATATACTTATCAAATCTGTCAATAAAATAACTGATATAACCAATCTGCCAACTATATTATGCAATATGAATCCGGAGCTTGACAACCTACAAGATCATATAAAGGTTCTTTTTCCGATCAAATCTAATAGGCAGGAACAAGACATCGTGCTGAGAGTCTCTACACAAGTATACCAAATATTAAAGAAAACTGGTAAAGTTTACACAGACATACAACGCTGTGAGGTGAGAGATAAAATACTGGTTAGCCAATGTCAAAATTGCTTTGAATTTAACCCTAAGCATCGTACAAACAACTGCCCTAATTTGAAAAAATGTGTCAAATGTGGCCAGGAAGGTCAGCATCTTTGCTCTGGCAGCATTAAGTGTTGCAATTGCACGAAACACCCATACTTTAAAAATGGAAATCAAGATCATAAACCAAACTCCAAAGACTGCCCGATATATGCTAAACAAATTGAGTATACGATACAAAAAACTGCCTACACAACTACTGAACCACAATATAAAAATGAATAATACGCTTGGAGCAGTAAACAAACGGGGCACGTACTTAGATACCATACAAATTAATAAAGTCAAAATTGTCCAACAAAACACCAGAAAAAGCATTGCATGTATTAATGAACTCCGCGCTTCCAAAGACTTTACGGAGGCTGATATAATTTTAATACAGGAACCATACACAATAAATGATGAAGTAATATACTCATGGTCCGCGAAAAAGTTTCAACTGGAAAACTTCCGAAATGTCAATACAGCAATCATTATAAATAATGCCTTTCTTCAGACTAAACTAATAAAAAAATATACAAACACATTTGCAACAACAATTATGATTTATACCTCAACTAAAAAAGTCATAATCTCAAATATATATATACAACCAAACTCTATGAAAAACGAACATACAATATTCTTAAGACAACTAAGTAATGAGTACGAAGATTTACCAGTGGTCATATGTGGAGACTTCAACGCAAGAGATCCACTATGGTTTGACTCGAAGAAAAACTACAATGGTCATAAACTAACACCACAAATAGACGATTTAAACTTAACGATACATAATGTCAAAACTCCAACATGCCGAAATGCGAGCATAATCGATTTAACGTTAACAAATAGACGGGCAATTAGCAATATTAGAAACTGGAGCTCTAAACAAATCTCTCAAATATCTGACCACAAGGCAATAACATTTGATGTCTGTATAGATGATCAATTCTCCACAATCACTTCTTATTCAAATTGGAAATTCAATGAGCGGGGAGTTGACTGGAGTCAATACACTCAGAGCGTGGATGGAACTGACCATGAGAAGATTAAAAAGATTAAAAACTATATAGAAAATGCTTCTACACCAGAGATGATAGATCAAACAATAAGAGAAATTACAAATATCTTAATTGAATCTGCCTACTCAACATTAAGAATTAGGGAAAACAACTCTATGAGAGGTAGAGCGAACAACTGGTGGAATGCAGAACTGGAAATTATGAAAAATAACTTTCACTATATAAGAAACTTATATTACCGAAATCCTAATCCTCCACGTTATATTGCTGAATTGTTCAAAAATACACGAAATAAATATATACGTGAAATTAAGAAAGCAAAAAGAATTTCATGGAGAACTTTTCTGGAAGAAAATAATTCAAACAATCCTTTTGGAAATTTATATAGAATATACAAAAAATTTAAAGGAACACCTGACAAGCAAATACAAATATTGGAAACAAATACATATCATGAGCGGTTGCAGAGAACCGAGGGCTTGTTAGCTTGTCTCTTTCCTGATGACAGCCTCAACGATGACACGAATTTACATAAAGAAATAAGAAACTATAAACCAAAGCTTTTGAATACAGCAAATATAGTAGTCACAATGAAGGAAATAAATGATATAATTGATAAATTAAACCCAAGGAAATCTCCTGGAACTGACTATATATCTAATAATATGATATTGCATACTAAACACCTTATCGCTCCGCTCTTGACCAAGCTGTTTCAGAAGTGTTTGGATATGAGCTACTTCCCAAATGAGTGGAAGAAAGCAGAAGTGTTGGTTATCCCAAAGCCAGGTAAAGCTGACTACGGCGAGTATAAGAGCTACAGACCCTTATGTTTGAACTCAAACATTTCTAAAATCTTTGAAAAAATTATTAACAATAAAATAATCAAACACTATGAAGAAAATAAGATGTTCAGTAATCGTCAACACGGATTTACAAAATCACGATCAACAATAACAGCGCTAACTGACATTGTCAAAACTGCTTTAGACCACAAAGCTAAGGAATTTACGGCCATTATAACAATCGACATCAGTGGAGCATTTGATAATGCATGGTGGCCAATGGTGCTGAAAAGAATCGATGAAGATAATGTAAATGCATCTATTGTTAAACTTTTCAAGTCATATTTTGATAATAGGAAAATAAGATACAGATACACATCAATTGAAGTTCAAAAAACACTAAGCAAAGGATGCCCGCAGGGAGGACCTATTTCCCCTACAATATGGAATATAATCATGAACGATTTACTATGCAAGTATACTGAGCCGAATAGTGAAATCATCGGATACGCAGATGATATTACGGTGATATGTTGGAATAAAAACCTAATAGAACTTGAAAATACAATAGGAAGCATAATGAGAAAAATAACAAATTGGTGTGAAAGCAGCAAATTAAGAATATCCAAGGAGAAAACGAAGGTTTTGCCTTTGTTCAATAATAAAAAATTTACAATAACTTTGAATAACAATACCATTATTCCGGTAGATAGGGTAAAAATTTTGGGAATAACCGTCAAAAACCACAGAAATAAGAATAAACTTGATTTTATGCCGCACATTGATGATACTATCACGAAAACAACCAGAGCAAGTGGATATCTATTAGGATTAACAAAGAAGGCCTGGGGTCTTGACAGCAAAAGGAGAATTGTACTGTACAAAACACTATTTAGAAATACGATAATATACGGATCTACGATATGGTACCAATTCATCCCAAAAAAAGCCAAAGACAAATTAAACTCGCTACAGTATAAAATTATCAAACATGGTATACAAGCATACAATACAACATCGTCAAATTGTACGCATATCATTGCTAGAACTCCAAAGCTCACTCACTTCATTGAATCAAATATATTGAAAATAAATATAGATTACAACCGATTTGTCCCAGCAAAAATAATCATAATTTCTAACTTTATAAACCAGAAACAGCAGGAATATTACGAAGCGACCAATGAAAATTTCAAAAGTTTCTTCAGTGGCCCAAAAATTCCTAATTTTATTAAACCTAACTTCTATAATGTGCAATTCCTCACTGGACATGGCGACTTCAATTCATACCTGTTTAAAATTGGCAAAGCTGAATCACCTGGATGCTCGTGTGGAGGCGAAGAACAGAACCCCAGACACTTATTAACTGACTGCCCGCTGACCGCTGATCTTAGGGAACTAAATCAACTTCCCATAAATTTGCAACATCTGGTCTCCACTAAGGACATATACCAAAGATTCAACAAATTTTGCAGAATGTATTTAGTTAGTTAAGTGATTACTAATGTAATCAATTTGCATACTGATATGTAAATATGTATATATCTTCTTAACTACTTTTCTTTTGTGTCTTTCATTTAAATGTTTATATTTCACGCGCAAATATCCGAATTGTGGATATAGCGTGTACTCTGCAATTGATAAATAAATAAAAAAATTGGATGATAAATGAGGAAGTAAATGTCAAATGCTGATGTAATTTCGTCAGCTGGTACAAAGATGGCGAAGCATTGAATTGAGGATTGAATTCTCCTGGAGAGAGACGTAATGTTTGCTGTTGGTGAATACTCAGCTTGGCTTGATTTTGCCACGTGGATTTCCTGCTGCGGAATTGTGAGAGGCCGTAGGCTGCGAGGCGACAACACCGCTCCCCCAGGGTGTCCTGAAGATGGACTAGACTACTCCTGTGAGTTTTCAAGTGACAGATGGCTCGATGGTGTACCTGGCGGTGACATCTACTACACCTTACGCTGTAGGTGATGTAAGCGGGTGTGAACTCTCCAGCTGTCCCCACAGAGGACACGCATCGAGACAGGATGGGGTAAGGCGTTGAAACAGTTGTAGGGCGATATCTGCATCGAGCCACAAAAATCAATTGCAACGCGGCTCGGCCCAGGGGATGGAGGAGGACACATCCACGGTGGGAGGGTCCACCGCTCAATCAGTTCTTCTACAGGATGCTCCTGCAGCCGTGCCGAGCCCGGTGCCCGGCGCGCACTCTGGCTGGTAAGGCGAGTAATGGGGGTAACTGATCACCGCAGGACGATAGTCTCCGCTTCGTGCTTCACATGATAGCTGGAGCTCGAGTTTTTTTCTGCTGGAGACTCTAGCAGAAGGCCTCCAGGTGCCGCGCATCCAGGAGCGCGGCCCGCGTTGATCCCGCTAGGACAGGGGCGCCATCGGAGAAGTCTTTGACAGTCGTCCGTAGCCAGCGCTCGGGAGCCAACAGGTCTTGTTGCCACAATAATTTGTTGTCGCCTCGAAGACGCAGATATCTCAGACAGGGGTGGTGCAGAACAAGGTTGTACAGTTCAAGGATGCCAGACGAGTCTCCCAGTGGCTCAACAGTTTCCTTCTCGGTGATAGCCAGATGTCAGGAGCCAGCGGGGTCAGCCATGTCCAGCTGTGAGAAGCCAAGAGTAGCTGTTGGCAGCGCCGCGCAGTGAGGACTGGACCCCTTCAGGCAGGCAAGCCGAAGCTGGCTCGCGATGTCGAGCAGGCCGACATTACCCCCAGAGACTGTGTGAACCAGGATGTCTCCGAGAAGTCATAAGACTCGGTTCGTTGCCAGGCCGATGCAGCAGGCCAATGGTGGTTTCAGATGGAAGGTAGCCGTGGAGGTGGTGCAGGATGGATCCTAGGACCAGGCTGTTGGCGCGCAAGCACAACCCACCGATGATTGACCGTGGATGAAGTATGACCGCCTCGCAATGAGTGGTTCCGGCAGCCCCATTAAGTGGGAGGCCTGAAAGGCGACGGTGTTTCCCGCAGTAATCCTAAAGGCCAGGACAGTCAGCAACTCAGGCGTCCAGAAGATTCCCAGAGTCTGGTGTTTCCAGGAACCTCACCAGAGCCTGCAGATCATGTGGAAGTTGGCAGTTACCCCGGAGGCCATGCCGAACTCTTCGAAGATCAGGGGCACGAGCTCAAACTGACGTCGCATCTGATAAAGAGTACGTAGTCATTCGCATAGGCGACCACGCTACCGCGGTCCAAGATCCTCTCGAAACAGCGTAGCAGAGGCCCAACTTCGATGCTGAAAAGGACAGCAGACCTATCTCACCCTGTTGAGAAATGGGAAGGCCTTGGTGTATACATCTCCGACCCGGATGGAAGCGTCTGCTTCCCCGTAGAGGACAGAAATTCACCCCAGGAAGGTAGATGGTAGGCCTAGCTTCTCCAGCAGGGCGAACAGGTAGCTCCTGCTCAGGGTGCCAAACGCCAACTTCAGGACCAAAGACAGCCGTGTATTTCATGTCTCGCTGCCCAGGCAGATTTGTCGTAAACTTACTTAATGCTCCAGGAGGATGACCCTCATTAGTTGATTGTGCTACCTTCATTCGATCAATCACTTCAACCTTTTTTAAATCTTTATTGATAAGGTATAATTTGTATTATATAGATTATAGAAATAAAAGGAAATAGGACTAAATCTAAATAAATAGTGTGTTTCAGTAACATCGTTGTTATCATCATTCAGTACACTTGTCTTTGTATTAGTTCTCATTTTCTTGTATACATTTTATTTTAAAAAGTATTTTTTCGAAACTTCTATATTTAAAATCGATTTCTACAGCCATCTCTCTTTTACTCCACTGATTAAAAATTGAAAGAGGTAAGGCATGGCTCATAAGTAGTGAACCCTCCCTACAGTTTCACCATCTCGCCACTGCTGGGAGGGTTGACCACAGATGAGCCATGCCTTCCCTCTTTCAATTTTTAATTAGTGGAGTATAAGAGAGAGGGCTGTAGAAATATATTTTAAATATAGAAGTTTAAACATAAGGCAATAAGACCAACTAAATAAATAGTGTTACGTCTCGGGAACAGCGTTGTTCCCATATTCAGACAAAAGTATTGAATGAGAAATTTTACCACAACATGTTTTAAATACAGTATAACCTCGTTAATTCGACAACTCGACAATTCGACACTCTACAAAAATTCGACCATGTTCTGGTGTCCCGACCTCCAGCCTATCAAATAAAAAACCGTATTTCGACAATATCGATAATACGACACTTCCAATAGTTCGACCATTTTAAAATTCGAATTTCGACAGTTGTATGTTTTTTTACATACAACTTTACCGCTAAAAAGTTATTACAGCAGCGGCAAGCGGCGACGATCGGCGGGACCTGAAAGGATCGCGCTTGCGCACTTTTGGTTTCTGGTTAGTTTAAGTTTCACTTTGCAGTGCCGTTGCGCAATGTCTAGAGTGTTATTGTTTTTTTTTTTTTTTACGCCGGAATTTAGGCATCATGCGCTAATTAATCATATTATTTTCTTTCCATTGATTTGCATTGAAATATTTTAGTTATTTTTAATTTACAAATATAATTTCCTTTCATATAAATAAATCTTTATAAAATTTAGCCACAATGATTGATAAGATTTTTAATATTCTATTATATTCCATTCCAATTCCAATATTCCTTTTCCGTGTTATTATTAAAGATTTTAACACAAAATCAATAATACCTGCAGGAGCAGTAGATACCTTTAAAAGACATTTCAGAGAGGGAATGAAAGACATGCATGTTTTTTAAAAATATACCATCTGGAATACATCCTGAATAGGTTTTCAGTGCAAAAACAGACACCTTTAAAGGATTTTTTTAAAATATCTTCCTGATTATTTTTAAATAAACCCACCAGCAGCAGCTTTACACACCCAAGATAGAGGATATTGCTGCTGCTGTGATGGAGATGCATGGGGGCATCTGAGACTCTTCTTTGGACACGACAACAACAACAACAAAAAGGGAAAGTTAATAGGGAACAACATTCAGAGAATAAACATTGTGCGAAAAGGTAAACAATTGTTGTGATATGATGATAAGTTCAGGCTCATAGCATTCAGCTCCAAACAATTACTACATTTATTATAGCCATCTTTTTTATTATTATTACCCCATTGTATAGTTATATAAGGTCATAAAGACTGAATTCAAGGATTAAATTTATAATCTTGATAGGGTTGGAATACAGGTCCTGTCTTGAGGCTTCCATATATTCCAAGAGGTGGTCTGGTGAGACTTCTTTGGTCCTATAGATTGTGCCTTGTGGGAAGGTCTTTACACCATCCTGGAAGAAGAGCGGTCTAGTATGGCTGCCAGTTTTAAGCCTGGAAATACAGGTTCCTGCTTGTTGGTTCATATCACATTCCAGAATAGCTCTATACTTTTGGTTTAGATACCAATGATGGAATGTGGACTTCTGTATTTTTGTCTCGATGTTTCTTGTATGTATTTGAAGGACTCAAAATAAAGATCTGAGTTAGGCATTGTGGATTGCCAGAGGGTTGCCATTTATCTATATAAATAATCCACTAACAGAGTTACTGTAATCTCCTCCAAAAATACTGTACTATATATACATAATGATCTATATACAGTTAAACCTGTCTATAGCGCTCCCTCTCTATAGCGCCCGATTTTAATTACGTAGTACGATGCGATTAACATTAAAAGTGACCTATCTATAGCAGCCCCTCTCTATAGCACCCTATTTTGGTGAGTCTCAAGAGGGGGCGCTATACACAGGTTTAACTGTACCAAAGTTCTGGTTATTTTTTACTTCGTTACACTTATTTTTATTCTCCAAATTTATTTTTTGTAATTTATTCACTCTTCCAATCGTAGATTATTTTTGCTTCCAAATTTTACCTCATTTATTTATCATCACCAAATTTGTTTTGGTTGGTTTGGGTGGCTTGCATACAGATTTGAGAAGCATATATGGGCCGGATCAGTGATGTATAGGTGGTGGTGTAATGGCTTGAATGTTCAATAAACAATATATAGAGAAACATTTTACCACTTAAATAAATTGTTTATCAAGTTTTAAAATTAAGATTATATTTTTTCAGCTACTGGAGAAAGAGATTTAAACATTGAATTAACATTCAATGTTTGGATGACAGGAGGACCTTTGGGAGAGGCCGCTGCTTATCATCAAACAGCTCGAGGAGTGTGAACTCATTGAATTCGTGTAATCTTTTTTTTTTCTTATTCCTAGTACACGTGGTACAGGCAATGATGGTGGGTAGAGTTTGGCGACTGCTTTTACATAAGTGCGCCACATGTCTACACATGTGAAAAGCAGTTTGACATTTGTGTAATCTTTACATAAGAGGATGAGAAACAACAACAACATATCAAAAATATTTTCTATAATATAATTAATATAATAATATAATTTAGAGAGAGGTTTTGGAATATTTTGCATTTTTTTGCAAATTCAGAAGTTCATAAATATTGAGTTCCAACAGGTGGTTTCAAGGTTTTGGCATCAGCAGTCTTTCCCAGAGATATTCTTACTAAATGATGTACTAACTCTGTAATAACTCCGCCTTTGCCGGTCTCAAGCCCGGATGAAAAAAGAGGAGGGGAAGCAGTAACAAGCTTGCTAAAAAACCTGGGTTCAGCTGGCCCGTCTGATAATGCCCTGTAAGGCCTCTTGATTCAGGGATACAGGATGAGTCTGTACTCTATGTTAGGGGCAGCTACACATGGCGTCTGTTCCTCATGTCAGAGGCGGCCATTTCTTTTGGAGCTAAATCGGCCTGCCACTAAGTAGTGCTCCCAGTCTTATTGACAAAGACAGACACATTCTACTTCACCAAATCATTATGGTTGTCAAATCTCCCCCAGAGATGTTTATAAGAATGTTTATCCTTTTCTGGGCTATGAACATTTATGTGTTCATTAATAGTGAAATATGGGTCTAAGAAGTGACCCCTAGGTATCTGGGGTTGTTGTTGTTGCATTTTATCTCTCAGTCATTTAGTTTAAATTTTGGAATGAATGATCTTATCATTGTTTTGAATGACCCTTAACAGTCATTTATACATCTTAAACGAATTCCTTTTGCCATGGTAGTGTTGACAAGGAGCCGATCTATTAGGAAAAACAAATGACAAATAAGATAACACTTGTTAAACACACGCGAACAGACAAGAAATATTATACAGTAGAACCTCACCGTAAAGGACAACACCTAATTGCAGAAGCAAAGTGTCCTTTAGTGAGAGGATAACTTACTGAAGAGTTGTTTAATAGTAAAAATAGTAATTTTGCAGATGAACACTGTCCTTTATAGAGAGGTGTTCTCTAGTGGGAGTGTCCTTACATGGCGGTTCTACTGTATACAATAATAATTCTCACCAAACAGATACATGAATCGGCAGTGGGGAAAATTCAATTTTAAATGGCACAGATTAATTTCTTCAATCAATGATGATAAGGCACAATTAGGATAATCTATATTAATAAAATGCAAATTTCATAAGTGGACATCACTAAAAACTTTCGTTACAATGCATCAATTTCAACCAAATTTCAACATTTATGTAAAACGAGATGGAGCAGGTTTTGCTTAACATCAAAATATTTTTCCTAACTTTAAAATACATAACTTTGCTGTTATCGATAAAATACAAACAAATTCAACAGAGTAAAAGTATTTATACTTTCAAAAGTATTTACTTTCCGCTTCTTGCTAAATTTGTTCTATCTTTTTTATATATATATTGATTTTAATAATAACTTTTATACATGGTAAGATACTTTTATTTTATAGTTTTCATATTTAATACCGAAAAAAGTTGAAGCCTTACTTGATGAGATCAAGTTTCTTTTTTATTTTATTACATGGTTACTTGATGAGATCAAGTTTCTTTTTTATTTTATTACGTGGTTAGTATTTTTATAAGACTAAGGTAATTTATATTATTTTTTACGAATTTAGGGTTATTTCTATTTTTTTTTTCACTAAAAAGCTAGACATTTCATTCATGTGCTCAATTTTATGTCTTTTTTGAGGACCTTAACAATTTTTTTAATTAATTGTTTAGATATTTTAGTTACAGATTATTTATGGTGTTTTCCACTTATATGGGTTGTTTTGTGAAAAAAAATTGGGTTATTTTTCTTTTTTTTCACTAAAAAGCTTGAAATTTCATTTTAATTAATTGCTTAGATATTTTAGAAGTAGATTATTTTTGGTGTTTTCAGCATATATGGGTTGTTTTGTAAACAACTTTTGGATTATTTCTATTTTTTTTCACTAAGATGCAAGATATTTTATTGGTATGTTCAATTATGGGTCATTTTGAAGTCCTTTTTTAAATTTTCTTATGGAGTTTTTTGATTATTGCTTTTATCTTTTAAATACAGTTTATTTATTATATTTTCTACATATATGGGTTGTATCTAAAAAATAGGTTATTTATATTTTTAAATAAGCGAGGGCTTTCTTTAACGGATTCATTTATCTGTCTTTTTGAGATCCTTTTTCAAAATTTTATTTAAGATATTTTAATTTATTTGATTAAGTATTTTATATTTAGATTATTTATAGTTTTTTAACATATAGGGGTTGTATTTTGTATTTTAGAAAATTATTTCTATTTTTTACCTCAAAAAAGCATGCTTTTTCATTGCCGTGTCCTGCGGTTGGTCTATTTTTGAGGCTTTTTAATGATAACTGGTTTTGTACATTAATTTTTTAGTTTTAATATTATGCTTTTAGTTTTTTATAATCTTTTTAACATATCTGGAAGGTTATTTTAAAGAAAAAATTTAAGAATTTTGATTTTTACCTCAAAAAGACAGGTAATTTTTATGCTTTGTTTATAAATTCCTGGTTTTTAAGCTTTTGTTATTAATCTCAATCTTTTTTTTCAGAATATGCCTCGCCGCAGCCGACCTTTAATTGGTAGGAATACGGCTGCTTCCAGGAGATATAGGAATGCTAGAGCTATTGAGACACCACTTCAAAGTGAGACGCGTCGTGCGCTTCGCCGTCTTAGGTATTCTGAAGCCCGCGTCGCAGCTACACAAACTATGCAAGTTCCTGTTCAGCGTATTCAACTTTGGACTCATAAGCCGTTTTCAGGTTTGCAGTATAATGCCCATATTGATTATAAAGCTGATTCATCTGTCGATATAGGCCAAATGTCTCGGGTATGCCAGTTTTGCTCTGCTTTGAGATTTAGAGATGAACCCTTTGGCCTCTGTTGTAAACAAGGTAGAGTTTCTCTACCTGCTATTGAGTCCCCTCCAGAACCTATTTTCTCTTTGCTCTCTGGCCTACATCCTCTATTGAAGTCCTTCTTGCTGCATATCCGTAGATATAACTCTATATTCCAAATGACATCTTTTGGTGCTAGACAAGTTGTGGAGCAAGGTTATATGCCTACTTTCAAAGTCCAAGGCCAAGTTTACCACGTAATTGGTAGTCTCCTTCCAGAACCTGATAGTGAGCACAAATTCCTGCAGATATACTTTATCGATAATTATGAGTCTCAGGTTACTGCACGTTGCAACATGACAGCAAACTTGAACAGAGATTTAGTTCGCTCTTTGCAAGATTTATTGCATGCGCACAATCATTATATTCAATCCTTTAAAGCAACCTTAGAAACTCTTCTTCAGAATCACGCTGACTACCGGGTTATTAAACACTCTGATAAGCTTCCACCAGATGAGCATGAGCGTCGCTACAATGCGCCCATGACCAATGAAGTAGCTTTGGCTTACAAACATAATTAGACCTAATCAAATTGATGAGGTCATACAAGCCGAGATTCCGGATATTAACTTAGACCCAGAGCTTCATGCAATTGTCATTAAACAAATGGTTCATGGTCCATGTGGGGTTCTGAATTCTAATTCTCCATGTATGAAGGATGGGAAATGTATCAAAAAATATCCTAAAGGTTTTTGTGAGACAACTTCGACAACGGAAGATGGTTATCCCCGATACCGAAGACGGTGCTCTGCTGAAGGTGGTCTTACTTCATCGGTGAATATGCGAGGAGTTACTTTTGAAATTGACAATCGCTGGATTGTGCCCTATAATTCTGTTCTCCTTCGTGCTTTTGATTCCCATATAAATGTGGAATACTGCAGCTCCGTAAAGGCCATCAAATACGTGTGCAAATACATTAATAAGGGAACTGATCAGGCAGTTTTCTCTTTGAATCACCTTGATGAGGTTACCCAATTTCAGTCTGGCCGCTATATAAGTTCCGCAGAAGCTGTTTGGAGGATTCTGAGTTTCAGCATCCATGAAAGATCACCTCTTATTGTACACTTAGCTGTTCACCTTGAAAATGGACAGAGGGTCTATTTCACTACTGCAAATGCAGATAATGTTATTTCAAATCCAAGAGATACAACTCTGACAGCATTTTTTAAGCTTTGTAACCAAGACACATTTGCTAGGACACTATTATACTGTGAAGTTCCTTCTTTCTATACCTGGACCAACAATAAAATTTTAGGCAGAAAGCAGGGTACTCCTGGAGAAGGATATCCTGGTGTGCGGAAAAGTGATGTTCTTGGCCGCGTCTATACAGTTCACCCAACTAATGCTGAATGCTACTATTTGAGACTTCTTTTGTTCCATATTAGAGGGCCATGTTCTTTCCAGAGTTTGCGCACAGTTGAAGGAGTTATCCACACTACCTTCCAAATGGCCTTCAAAGCTTTAGGCTTACTAGAAGACGACTCTCACTGGAATGAAACTCTCAAAGAGGCATCTATATGTCGTAATGCAGCATCGGTGAGAGCATTGTTCTCTACAATGCTCATCTTCTGCCACATGTCTGATACACTTACGCTGTGGCATGCTCATAAGGAGTGTATGTCTGAAGATATTTTGCACCGAATGCGACGAGATATGTCCATCCCTGAACTTGCTTACAATGCTGATGTTTTCAATGCCGGGTTACTGGAAATTGCAAAACATGTTCTGTCAATTTCAGGTAAAAGTATTGCGTGTATGGGTTTGCCTCTTCCTGAAAATGTATCACCACCAAGAGAGGCATCATTTTTATCAGACATATATGATAGGCGTGAGCTAGAAACTTTGGCTTCAACCCGCGAATCTTCTTTAAATCCTGATCAGAAATATTGTTATGAGGCCATTCTTAATAGTGTTCGCTCTAGGGCTGGCACGAGATAAAAACTTTTATTATTAATCATTTGTTAGCCAAATTGCGCTTAGAGGGTATAGTAGTTTGTGCTGCTGCTTCTTCTGAAATCGCCGCTACACTCCTTGATGGCGGCAGAACAGCACATTCTCTATTTTAGCTACCTTTGAATCTCTATGATGATGAATTAGCAGTCTGTAACATTGCTAAACAGAGCGCCACTGCCAAAATTCAACAGCAATGCTCATTATTGATATGGGATGAATGCACAATGGCTCATAGACGCTCAATCGAGGCCCTTGATCGCACTCTGAAAGATCTTAGGGATAGCAACACCATAATGGGAGGGGTGACATTTCTTTTTGTTGGGGACTTCCGGCAAACTTTACCGGTTATTCCCAAAGGCACTCGAGCAGACGAGGTTAATGAATGCCTTAAACGCTCTCATATTTGGAGTAGTATTGTTAAGTTATCTCTCACTATCAATATGCGGTCACATCTCTTTGGCGACAGAGGAAGCAGCTTCTCTCAGCTGTTGCTTGAACTGGGCAATGGGACATTTGCAACTCACGAGGGACTCATCTCCATTGCATCAAGCGATCTTTGTGTCTTGGTTGAAGATATCCATACCTTAATATCATCTGTTTACCCCAATATAGGCTCTTTACTTACCATGCCACTTTCTTGGTTCAGTGAAAGGGCTTTATTAGCACCAAGAAATGATGCTGTGGACAAGATAAATGAATATATCCTCGGTAAATTTATTGCTCCTTCAAGAACTTATTTGTCAATAGACACTGTTGTAGATCCGAATGATTCTGTGCATTACCCCATTGAATTTTTAAATTCTATCAATCCGCCTGGAATGCCTATGCACAGTCTTACCCTAAAGGTTGGCGCCCCAATTATATTGTTAAGAAATCTTAATCCCCCAAAATTGTGTAATGGTATTCGGTTGCAAGTTAACAGCTTACACAGATATCTTCTGGAGGCGACTATTTTGACTGGATGCGGCACTGGTGAGAAGGTTATGATTCCTAGGAATCCCATTATATCTTCAGATTTGCCCTTTCATTTTAAAAGACTTCAATTTCCTGTTAAGCTGTGCTTTGCAATGACAATTAACAAAGCACAAGGTCAAACATTGAAATGGGCTGGAATTGATCTTCAAGTTCCATGTTTTTCCCATGGCCAGCTTTATGTTGCCTGCTCACGCGTCAGTTCCTTCAGAAAACTTTTTATTCTCGCACCTAATGGCAGCACAAAAAATATTGTTTATCAAGAAGCTCTTTCTTAAGTTATTTCTTTTCTCAATTAGCAAAAAATGTATTCATTACCTTTTATATTTTTTTCACTATGTTTCTAATGTCCTCTAATGTACATGGATGCTTTGCTCATATATGATTGTCCCTTTTAAAGCGCTAATAAGATCTGCAACTGTTGTAACTGTAAATATGCATATTTTGTGTGGTATTACAAAAGTTTCAATAAATATCTATTTTAAATATTTTCTCTTCAAGCCCATCATACACACATGCTACATTTTTCACATGTTTCAATGTGTAGGGTTTTAAACCTTCATGGTAAGGTATTCTTACTTAAGAAGTATACTGTGTTAGAAAAATTTATGGTTTTTAATTATTGGTTATTTCATTGTGTTTATTTTACATACATGTGTTTATATTACATAGTATGTGTTATTTTTTTGATAATTTGATTGGAAATATTAGTTTTAGCACAACTTGCTTCATACCGTAATGTTATATCTGTGTTGGCTTGCTGAACAATACTGGCCCAACATGAATTTACCTATGTTTACCCAAATTACCATTTTAGCATAAGTATACATCTTGCACCTAATAAGATACCTAAACAATGTGTAAGGTTGAACAAAGAGTGGTCTAACATACACATTGTTTAGGTTTCAGTGAACAAAGAGGTCAGTAAATTTTATTAGAAAAAAAAAACTATTCCATGTAATGTAATAGAAACAAAATTAACCTCATCCTACCTAATATACATTACTTATGAGGAAGGGGGGTCGGTGGAAGGCTGGTTAAACCGTTTGGTTTACGACCACTACGACCCGGGTTCGATCCCCGCATTGGACACTTTTTTCTGTTTAAAAAAAAATGCTCCAATGGCCCCCTGATTCTTGCAAAAGTCCAACCCCACCAGCGAGTGCAAGTAACCAGACGGGGCTCTGGCACATTTGTAAGTGCAAAGTCGAACTGCTTTCACATGTGTAGACATGTGGTGCGCTTACAGTAAAAAGCAGTCGCTAACTACCCACCATGCTTATCATGGCCTGTACCACGTGTACTAGAGATAAGCAAAATAATAATAATAATAATAATGAGGATTAAAGATTTTGATTTGTGTTGAAAATTTTGCATGCATTTCTCTATTTCTGTTCTTATCTTGCAAAGCTAATGGATTGTTTAGGTTGCTTATGTTTGACTCGCCAATATTTTTAGTGATAAAGTGGTATAGCGTTCTTTTTCAGAGCATCACCCTACAAAAAAATTACCTTACCTTTCCTAATATTCAGATAGATTGATTATATCAACGTACTAGACTACAAACATTCCCTCGAGTAAAAACAATTATTAAAAAAAAAAATCTTATCTAAATATATATCACTCGGGTAGATATGCACACGGGTCAATCCCGGGGCGAAGCCCGGGTCGGCGTCTAGTAGATTATAAACACAAGGTAATAAGACCAAATAAATAAATAGTGTGTGATGTTTTGGTAACAGCGTTGTTATCCTCTTTGTTAGCATTCAGTACTTTTATCTGAATATGGTAACACCACTGTTACACCGAAATGCCACACATTATTTAATTGGATTTGGTCTTATTACCTTGTGTTTTTTCTTCAATCAATGATTATATTGAATCAATTATTCACAGACATGCACACACACATTTGCCCTCATAGGTGAATAGCATCTTTTTTTTTTTTTTTGCTTATCCCTAGTACACGTGGTACAGGCCATGATAATCATGGTAGGTAGAAGAAGGCGACTGCGTTTACTGTAAGTGCACCACATGTCTACACTTGTGAAAAGCATCTTTCCGCATAAATTTACATATAAATTACTGTTATCAGCACCAACTGATTTCAAACTTTTTCATAAAAAAGTCCAATGCGGGATTTGATCCTGCTTCATGGCAGTCAAAAATCAACGGTTTTTATACCACTCCTGCTTAAACCTCAAATCATATATTGACTTTCTTCTCTGTAATTTTCGTTTAATTAAGTCAATCTGAACACAATATATTGATGAGGCTGAAGTGGGGATATAAAACTCAATTTATTGGTAGGTTGCAGTACATTGTCCTGGTGGGCTATGGTCACCATGACCCGTTCCAGGGCTGGGCTTGTGGTCCGGTTCTGGAGGGTTGTTGAGGTCCGATTCTCTGCGGTATAGCCGTTGGGAGGGTTAGATCTGGTACAAGACATCTTTCGTTCGCCGGGCAAGGATAAAAAGAAGAAAATAAATAAATAAATAGCACGAAGGTCAAACGATAACTGGCACGTTGTATTTGTAAGCATTCCGCGAAAACGGCGGTCCGTGGTCAAATACAACTTGTACCTGTTATCTCTGTGGTGCCGTTTCTCGGATAAATAATAAAATAAACAAAATTTAAGATAATTTTGTAACGGTCACGTGTATTTCCGGTCGGTTTCTTGTTGACACACAACACCACCCCCCCCCCCCTCTTATCTTAGACTCGGTCCCTCGAGTCGCCGTTATCTCTCTAAAAATTCCTTAAGTCTCGACACGTGTGCTAACGTACTCTGGCGCCTACTATTTTCGTTGCGTCCGTCCTGTGGTCGTAACCTATAAGTCGTTTCCTTGATTCTATCCGTTATTACGTACGGTCCTACGTATTTCGGTAGAAATTTCTCCGTTTTCCCTGGTTTCCTGCGGGACGACTCCAGTAGTACCAGGTCGCCCACTCCAAACTTCCGGAAGCGGTCACGGTTCGCAAGGTCATACTGACACTTCGTCATCATTGTCCGGTCTCGGTAGTTTTCGTCGGCAATTTTCTTTAATCTCTCGTTTTCTAAAATGCGGTTGGTCACGTATTCGTCGTAAGTTTTTACTGGCTCGTCGACGGTTGGTAGTCCTACGTCTAGGGACGTCCTCGGTTCTACGCCAAATATCAACTTATGCGGTGTCACCTGTGTCGACGACTGAATGGACGAGTTATACGCAAAAGTCGCCGTTTTTACGAATCTCGGCCATTCGGCGTGATCGTCCTCGAGATAAACTCTGATGCCGTTTTTTATGATGCCGTTGAGTTTTTCGCATAAGCCGTTTGTTTGCGGGTGTGCCGCGGAAGCCATAATATGTTTAATCCCGTACAACCGTGTAAAGTCTCTAAAAGTACTCGAATCGAAAGATTTTCCTTGATCGGATATTATGCATTTCGGAGTACCAAAAACGTAGAGCAGATTGTCTGAGAGTGCGTTGCACGTGGTTTCCGCCTTTGTATCTTTTACCGGGATTGCGAGTGCGTATTTACTAAAATGGTCTACGATCGTTAGAATGTGTTCGTAGCCTTCTACCGATTTTTTGAAAGGACCTTGGTGGTCTATTCCCACTCGTTCCCAGATGTCTGTTGCTGGTGGTAACGGTTCTAGCGGGGCTGCGGGTTTGAACCTCTGTGGTTTGAAGGCCTGGCACACTTTGCACGACCGAACGTATTTCCGCACGTCTTCTTCCAGACCTTTCCAGTAGAACCGTTGCTTAATACGGTGGACCGTCTTCGCTACCCCCATGTGTCCTGCCTCGGGTATATCGTGCGCTGTTTTCATTATTTCGGATACGCTTTGCTTTGGTGCTACGACCAACCATTGGTTACCTTGTGTTGCATGGTTCTTTTTATAAAGGATCCCGTTTATTTTTTTATATTCGTCCCGTGTTTTAGCGTCTGGTAGTTTCCCGGTAATATCGCGGCAAAACGTGTCTTCCTTTTGACCGTTTTCGTCGATCCGTACTGTGCATGCCGTTAAATCGTTGAAGTTGTCTTCGACGTTCGTATCGTTTTTGTGGAACGGGTTGCGTGAGAGCGCGTCCGGTGCAACGTTCTTCCTCCCTGCGCGGTGGACTATTTCAAAGTCGTGCTCCATGAGTTTTAACCCCTATCTAGTAAGTCTTGAGCACGGGTCACGTACGTTAGCTAGCCACATTAACGCGCTATGGTCGGTTACGACTCTGAATTCTCTCCCGAAGATGTACGGCCGTAACCTTTGTAGAGCCCAGACTATTGCTAAACACTCTAGTTCTGAGATACCATATTTACTCTCGTGTTTCGATGTCGTTCTCGACAAGTAGTGGATCGGGTGTAAAAAACCGTTATTGTCCGGTTGCATTAGCACCGCGCCTAATCCCACGATTGATGCGTCCGTGTGTATTTCTATTCTAGCGTCTGGGTTGAAATGTGCTAGAATTGGCTCCTCAGTCAATTTTTTTTTTAAGGTTTCGAAGGCTTCTATTTCGGCCGGACCTATCACGAATCTCTTATCTTTTTCCGTAAAACAGGTCAGCGGTTTGCTTATCTTTGAAAAGTTTTTTATGAAACGGCGATAATAGCCGCAAAGTCCCAGAAACGAACGAACTTGCTTGACATTTTTCGGAATCGGAAATTCCTTAACCACCTCGATCTTATCAGTAGCCGGTTCTACGCCGTTTTCCGATACCACGTGTCCCAAAATTGGTAACTTTTGGTAGGCGAATCTACATTTTGATGGTTTTAGGGATAAGCCTGCCCCGCGGAAACATTCTAGAACATTTGTTAACCGCTCGTTGTGTTCACGTATGTCTCTTCCGTACACGATGACGTCATCTAGATAGACCATACACTCGGACCATTTCAATTCAGCTAACAGTGTATCCATGATTCTTTCGAAATGACCCGGTGCCCCAGTTAAACCAAAGGGTAACACTTGAAACTCGTACAACCCGTTACCTGTCGTGAACGCTGTAATTGGCTTGCTTGTTTCGTCCAGTGGACACTGCAAAAACCACTAACAAAATCCGTGTGAGAGAAATACTTCATTCCCGCTAAACGGTCCAGGCAGTCGGTGATATCCGGTAATGGATATGAGAATTTTTTGGTTACGTTGTTAACCTTTCTATAGTCCACGCAAAATCTATAGGATCCGTCTGATTTTTTAACCAAAACGACCGGGCTCGCCCATGGAGATGTTGATTTCCTAATAACTCCTTTTTCACACATTTCTTTAACCTGTTCCTCTATAATGTCACGTTCCTTAGGACTGCGGTGATAGGCTTTTTGTCGAATTGGTTCCGTGTTCGCTTTAAGTTTAATGTGGTACGGTTCGATATCTGCCGCCTTATTCCACTCTTCTGAGAAAAGTTCCCGATACCTGTACAATACGTCCAGTACGTCGATCCGCTCGTTCCTAGTATTTATGACATCAATGAATATCTCGGATACCGTTTCGGAAACGTGTACTGATGGTATTAGTAGCCCCGTTCTTCTTACGCAGTCGGGGTGGGGTTCTAAAATGCCCGCCATTACTGTTGGCCCTTTTAACTTAACCCTCGTTTTACAACGTGGTGCAATTTCAAGGTCGTTTAGTATGCAGTACTTTTGTTTGGGGTTTTTCCGAAATTTCGTAATTGTGCCTAACCTCTCGAGTTCCCGTTCTTCGTTTAGTTCTACCACGTGGTCGACCGTGCCTATTTTTGGCCTATACAATTCTACCGATTCGTCTCTAAACATAATTTTGCAATGATAGTTTGTTAGAATATCGACGCTGAAAATAATCTTTTCCCCGTTTCCTGGAATTATGGTGAACCTGCCACATATGTCGAAACCATTAATGTTGACCTCCAAGTATGTGCACGTGTTCGAGACTACTGACCCACTTATTCCCTGTATAAGTAATTTTGAAGGCATTCTAGCACATCCTAGTGCATTGGCTATTCCTTCGTCTATGCAGTTAACATTTGCCCCTGAATCGAAAATCAGTGTGCCTACATGTGTCTCATTGATATGCGTGATTAAACAGAAATTTGTCATACCTGTCCAACAGAATTTTTCCATTGCTGTACCCCCTATTTCTAAAGTGGATTTTTCTAGTGGTACCTTATTTAATGTCTGTTTCTCGGTTAACCCCCGGTTGTCCTTTTACCCTGAAGATTATGCGATTGGTGTTACAAGTAACCTCGGAAAATATACGTGGTACGCTCTCTACACTGTTTGAAACTTCCACCACAGGATTAGAGGTAAAGTTGTACTTACCACGTGGCCTCCTTTTCGGGCAATCCCAGTGTTTGTGCCCCGTCTGGTAACAGGTGAAGCATCTTGGCGTCCCGTCCGGCAGCATAAACCTTCTTGCTTTTTCCGTGGGCGCTTCGGTCCTTGGATTTCATCCTTGTTTTTGTTCCCACTCTTCCGCCGTCCTCGTAGTTGTTTCCCAACTCGTCGTTGTACCTGCCTCCTTCCGTTCCTTGTTCCATTTATCCGCCTTGTCGAGGAATTTCGCCGCCTGTAGGAAGTCGGCCTCTTCTGGGTTCCGCGTGGTACTCCACGAGGCTGCCAGTAGTAGGCAGTCTTTTGGAGCCAATGCCCACAATGCCTCCTTGCTTGAATCAAACGGCGAAAACTCACCTGCCGTCGCGTGGGCCGTAATCAGGTTCATCAAGTATCTCCCCGTATCTTCAATGGACTGGGGCCGTCTCGTTTTCTTTAATTCGTTACCCCTACTACGTGCCCGGCCGTCGTTCCTTGGGTAGCAAAGTTTCAGTGCTTCCAAGACGTCTTCAAGTGCGGCTGAAGGGTCAAACCTGCACTTGATAAATTCGCGGCCGTCAAGTGGAAGCCGCCTTACTAGGGCCTTCGTCCAGTCTCCCTTCGGTACCTTGCTCGCCGTCAGCCACGTCTTGAATTCCTCCACGTGGTCCTCGATGTCTTCCTCCTCCGGGTTGAAACACGGCGTCTCTCCGTAGCCGATATTTATGTTCGCTGCTTGAGGTGCTGGGCCGACACTGCTCTCCATCATGTGATGAGGCTGAAGTGGGGATATAAAACTCAATTTATTGGTAGGTTGCAGTACATTGTCCTGGTGGGCTATGGTCACCATGGCCCGTTCCAGGGCTGGGCTTGTGGTCCGGTTCTGGAGGGTTGTTGAGGTCCGATTCTCTGCGGTATAGCCGTTGGGAGGGTTAGATCTGGTACAAGACATCTTTCGTTCGCCGGGCAAGGATAAAAAGAAGAAAATAAATAAATAAATAGCACGAAGGTCAAACGATAACTGGCACGTTGTATTTGTAAGCATTCCGCGAAAACGGCGGTCCGTGGTCAAATAAAACTTGTACCTGTTATCTCTGTGGTGCCGTTTCTCGGATAAATAATAAAATAAACAAAATTTAAGATAATTTTGTAACGGTCACGTGTATTTCCGGTCGGTTTCTTGTTGACACACAACACCATATATATATGCTTGTCCCACGTGTATAACTTCAGTTAAACCTGTCAATAGCGACCCCTCTAAATAGCGCCTCCCTTTCTATAGCGCCCGATTTTAAATACATAGTACGATGAGATTTACATTAAAAGTGACCAGTCTATAGCACCCCCCTCTCTATAGCACCCTATTTTGGTAAGTCCCAAGAGGGGGTGCTATAGACAGGGTTAACTGTTTTATAAAATCCATTAATAAAAAGGCTGTCAAGTTTAATGAAATGGTTACAAAACAATCCTTGTTCAAACAGGTAGTTGTTCTGGCCGTGTCATGGAACATAGCAGATATACTTTATATAGAGATCATTTGTAGTGACATTCTAGAACATTTTTCAATTCATGTAAACTTATGTAAGTGAATAAAAGTTAATTCAATTCTTTTGTTTATTGCTTTTTGTCACGATCTCTTTGATATGGCTAGGATTTCTGGACGTATATTTGTCGCCAATTGTCCGCGTTGGTCTAAGGTCGTCTCTATCATAGTGGACATCCAGTCAGTCAGGTGTGTCCGGACTCTTCTGAAATAGGGAAGGTCTTTCATAGCTTAGGGATGACCTTTCTATGAAGGTTGGTTGCTTGGTGCTTTTGTAGATGGTAGGCTGGGTTGGCTGAGTCAGCAGCTTAGATGATATCATGTCTGAGGATTGTAGAAGAGCTGCTGCGTTATGTTGGGCAACATCACAGGAAGAAGTGAGTTGATTGTTCTCCTGAGGCTTCTTGTGAATTTTGATGGTGTTGAACAGATGAGGTCAGATTTTCAGGTAGTACTGATTGTTATGGGCATCTTTGGGCATTCATTTTAGGGAAGGGTGACAAAGGATAACTGCAGGTTGAAGTGAGTAGATATTTTGGTCATTTGAACAGTTCTTCCAATACCCATCGCATTTGTTTCAGCAGAGTATAGAGAGGTGAAGTGAGGGATCAGTTAGCTGATTCCAGGATATTTTGGGTTGCAGATGGTTCGAATGGCTTCGAGGCATTTGAGACAAATACATTTTCCGTGCATATTCTGGATAGCTCTGGTGGCATACAGTACAGCTAGAAATTATGCTCGGAAGTAAGTGAATTGATCATGCCGCTTCAGTGGCTTTGGAGGATTGAAGGGTCGAGATCCATCCTTGTGTCATCATTTTAAGCCAAAGGATCCTCTTCTGGAGTGGATAGGGTACGGAAGGGGCCTGGGGAATGTCTTGAAAGGAAAGTATTATTCGAGCTTCCAGATAGGCCAGATGAACTTTATTGGATATTTTTAGTGGAAGGCGTCGAGTAAGGAAGACAATTAGAGTTGTGGCAATACAATGTGGGGATTTCCTCATGGAGACTTCATAGCCACAGGTACACCTTCTTGCCCAAACATCAGAAAGGTGGAGAAGAGCTGATGGATTGCCAAATTAGGTGTTTTGCCCAGAGTAGAAGTTGAATGCGAACCATTTCTTACTTATTCAAGATTGCTCTTAGAATTCCCATGCACCTTTGGTGGACAAATATTTGTTTGATTTCAAACGTTATACCTGAGATTTTGACACTGCGTCGTCTATTACAATGAGCTAGTTGAGGAGGTCTTGGTAGCTCTAGGGATCTTGACATTCCAATGAGAGATGTATTTCAGAGTCTTCCTCCAATTCTGCAGATTTTAGTTGACGTTGTTAATAGAATCAAGAGTCCAGAGATAGGATATACTGGAGGGGTGACATCAGCAGTGTGATGTTTGAAGCACACATTTATCACCACATAAGTATTGTCCATAACAGAATATCTCGCTGGGACAACTGAGCTAGACAACGAGGGTGACAAAGGTCATTAAGAACATAGTTTACTCTCTCAATGTTACCTGGAGTACTACATCGTTAGCTACCATCTGACCATTATGTTGCTACATCATTTTTATTTTCTTGTCAATTTCAGATTATGGTGATTTTTAGAATAGTTTGGTATTTTCTTTGGTTCCTTATTTATAGTGCTCTGGAACCATTCCAATATAAATATCAGTATGTGTTTTTCAAAAGAGTTCAGTATGTTTTTGAAGCGGCCTTTTTTTTAGTTGAATTTTGAAGAATAAACGAAGGTTCTGCTCCTTCTCTTTATATTTATAGATAATATATGATAATAATTCAGAATTTTTTTTTATTTATTTGAGCCTTTAATAGATAGTTAATTCATTTTATAAATATTGAACTTTAAACGTAAGGTTACTCAAAGAAAACACATTTAGGATCCATTTCTGACATAGGATGAGAGTTTACATCTGGCTTCCTAGAGTCATTATAGGAATTCTAATTTCAAGCTTTTATAAAAGTCGAACATGCAGTCCAAGAATTTGTGGCTGCTTATGACCTTGAAGAATCAAGTTGAAAACAGGGCGATAGAGAGGCAAAATGTGGTAAAACGAAGCAGATAGTATGTTATAAATTCCATTTTGGACATTACCAAAATTAAGTTTGAAGATTTATATTATTTAGTATCAATGTTTGTGATACCACTGTTGGGTTTGCTAATCAAAAGTAAAATATATTATACAATTCATTATTTTTATTATAGCCCAAATATTAGAGGAAAGAAATAAAGGCCATTGGTAAAATGCTTTGTCGTCTGATGGCATACGTGCTAAAGTCCAGGTTGTGACTGTCTGGCAGCGCATACGTAGTCAGGTGTTCACCCAACTCACGTTGACCGAGGTGTAGTGTAGCAACCACACTACTTCCCTCCAGTAGGACTCCTAAAGATCCTATGTGGATGTTGACGGAACTTTTGGCCTACTACGTAAAGGTGTGGCATCTTTCGGGTTTTGTTTCTGGTCCTTTGTGGTTGAGAAGGGCATCAATTCTTCTGATTTTAAGGCGGGCAAAACACGGTCGATGGAAACCAAGAAAGATATTTTTCAAATTTTCAGCTTCAAAATTTTTGAGCTTAGAGATGAATCTTGGTCTGGACCGTCGTAAATGGCTGAGGGCGGCGGCATTATTAGTTCTTGATGGAGGTAGACATGGAAAAAACATGTCTTTAGTAGTTTAGGCACATAAACATGCCGATCTCCTTGTGGGGTATTTGGTGCGAGTTTGGAAGAAAACATGGCGCGCTGAAACCTTTTAAATACTGTAGGAAAGCCTGCCGAGGTATGATTTTCGGAAAAAGTTCGGTAAATAAAAATGGTTGTTGTCTTGCCAAGATATTTTCTCAGTAAAAACTGAATTCCTAGGAGAACAGGGGAAGCTTGGTGAGCCAGATTAAGGAGTCGTGATAGCGGCTATGAAAATCTCTTTAAAATATGAGATTTTCGAAAGGTGCTCCAATAACGTCGTCAGATAGGGGTACTTATCATTAAAATTTGGATAAATAAAAGATGGTTATGGAAGGTCATCTCCTAGGGCCTGCCAGGGTGACCTATATATATAGGAATGCAGGTATCCAACCAGGTGTAAGAGTGAGAGCCCCCTGGAACTGTAGACCCCATCAGTGATGCTGAAGATCCAAGTTGGCCCCAAAGGCATTGAAGGCGACTCTCCGACTCCAGGCCGGCGAGAGAACATCGGCGTGGCCTCCAAGAATTCACAGGAAACTTGCCCGCTCAAGACAGATTCCGGAGTCAGTAGTATTTAGGGTTTGCATCGTGCCTCAAATTGACAACCACATCCAGGTTTTGAAAGGAGACCAGGACAATAGGTCTGATGAAATCTGGAGAACATCATGGATCGTTTCACAAGTCTTACTGAGACTGCATCCATCTAATATCAAAGTTGTAATCAGACACTTCCCTGAATGACCTATCCGCAGCCACCAAACAGCAAGACTTCCTTGAGGACAAGAAACACAAAAATGAATTTCGGCACTGGGCCCATAAATTCACACAAGACCTCCAGCAACACCCCTGACATAAGCCAAAGACTGAGTCATCTCATCACCAAGAACACACCAATTGACCCCCTTCTCCCAAATTACATCAACCAAGAGAACACCTCCAGCAACACCCCTGACATAACCAAAGACTGAGTCATCTCATCACCAAGAACGCACCAATTGACCACCTTTTCCCAATTTACATCAACCAAGAAAAGACCTCCAGTAACACCCCTGACATAACCAAACACATATCATCACCAAGAATGCACCAATTGACCACCTTTTCTCAAATTACATCAACCAAGAGAACACCTCCAGCAACACCCCTGACAAAACCAAAGACTGAGTCATCTCATCAACAAAAACGCACCAATTGACCACCTTTTCCAAAATTACATCAACCAAGAAAAGACCTCCAGCA
Source organism: Cordylochernes scorpioides (assembly GCA_030710605.1). Classification (NCBI taxonomy): domain Eukaryota; kingdom Metazoa; phylum Arthropoda; class Arachnida; order Pseudoscorpiones; family Chernetidae; genus Cordylochernes; species Cordylochernes scorpioides. The sequence goes on along the minus strand of CP092873.1, from coordinate 46,482,898 downwards.
ACACCCCTGACATCACCAAAGACTGAGTCATCTCATCACCAAGAACGCACCAATTGACCACCTTTTCCCAAATTACATCAACCAAGAAAATACCTCCAGTAACACCCCTGACATAACCAAAGACATCTCATCATCAAGAATGCACCAATTGGCCACCTTTTCTCAAATTACATCAACCAAGAGAACACCTCCAGCAACACCCCTGACATAACCGAGAACTGAGTCATCTCATCACCAAAACCGCACCAATTGACCACCTTTTCCAAAATTACATCAACCAAGAAAAGACATCCAGCAACACCCCTGACATAACCAAAGACTGAGTCATCTCATCACCAAGAACGCACCAATTGACCACCTTTTCCCAAATTACATCAACCAAGAAAAGACCTCCAGTAACACCCCTGACATAACGAAATACATCTCATCACCAAGAATGCACCAATTGACCACCTTTTCTCAAATTACATCAACCAAGAGAACACCTCCAGCAACACCCCTGACATAACCAAAGACTGAGTCATCTCATCACCAAGAACGCACCAATTGACCACCTTTTCCCAAATTACATCAACCAAGAAAAGGCCTCCAGCAACACCCCTGACATAACCAAAGACGTCTCATCACCAAGAATGCACCAATTGACCACCTTTTCTCAAATTAAATCAACCAAGAGAACACCTCCAGCAACACCCCTGACATAACCAAAGACTGAGTCATCACATCACCAAGAACGCCCCTATTGAACACCTACTCCCAAATTACATCAACCAAGAGAACACCTCCAGCAAAACCCCTGACATAACCAAAGACTGAGTCATCTCATCACCAAGAACGCACCTATTGACACCTTCTCCAAAATTACATCAACCAAGAGAACACCTCCAGCATCAACCCTGACATAACCAAAGACTGAGTCATCTCATCACCAAGAACGCACCTATTGACCACCTTCTCCCAAATTACATCAACAAAGAGAACACCTCCAGCAAAACCCCTGACATAACCAAAGACTGAATCATCTCATCAACAAAAACGCACCTATTGACCACCTTCTTCCAAATTACATCAACCAAGAGAACAACTCCAGCAAAACCCCTGACATAACCAAAGACTTCTCATCACCAAGAACGCACCAATTGACCACCTTCTCCCAAATTACATCAAAAAAGAGAAGACCACCAGCAATATCCCTGACATAATCAAAGACTGAGTCATCTCATCACCAAGAATGCACCAATTGACCACCTTCTCCCAAATTACATCAACCAAGAGAAGACCTCCAGCAACACCCCTAACATAACCAAAGACTTCTCATCACCAAGAACGCACCAATTGACCACCTTCTACCAAATTACATCAACAAAGAGAAGACCACCAGGAATATCCCTGAATTAATCAAAGACTGGGTCATCTCATCACCAAGAATGCACCAATTGACCACCTTTTCCAAAATTACATCAACCAAGAAAAGACATCCAGCAATACCCCTGACATAACCAAAGCCTGAGTCATCTCATCACCAAGAACGCACCAATTGACCACCTTTTCCCAAATTACATCAACCAAGAAAAGACCTCCAGTAACACCCCTGACATAACGAAATACATCTCATCATCAAGAATGCACCAATTGACCACCTTTTCTCAAATTACATCAACCAAGAGAACACCTCCAGCAACACCCCTGACATAACCAAAGACTGAGTCATCTCATCACCAAGAACGCACCAATTGACCACCTTTTCCCAAATTACATCAACCAAGAAAAGGCCCCCAGCAACACCCCTGACATAACCAAAGACGTCTCATCACCAAGAATGCACCAATTGACCACCTTTTCTCAAATTAAATCAACCAAGAGAACACCTCCAGCAACACCCCTGACATAACCAAAGACTGAGTCATCACATCACCAAGAACGCACCTATTGAACACCTACTCCCAAATTACATCAACCAAGAGAACACCTCCAGCAAAACCCCTGACATAACCAAAGACTGAGTCATCTCATCACCAAGAACGCACCTATTGACACCTTCTCCAAAATTACATCAACCAAGAGAACACCTCCAGCATCAACCCTGACATAACCAAAGACTGAGTCATCTGATCACCAAGAACGCACCTATTGACCACCTTCTCCCAAATTACATCAACAAAGAGAACACCTCCAGCAAAACCCCTGACATAACCAAAGACTGAATCATCTCATCAACAAAAACGCACCTATTGACCACCTTCTTCCAAATTACATCAACCAAGAGAACAACTCCAGCAAAACCCCTGACATAACCAAAGACTTCTCATCACCAAGAACGCACCAATTGACCACCTTCTCCCAAATTACAACAAAAAAGAGAAGACCACCAGCAATATCCCTGACATAATCAAAGACTGAGTCATCTCATCACCAAGAATGCACCAATTGACCACCTTCTCCCAAATTACATCAACCAAGAGAAGACCTCCAGCAACACCCCTGACATAACCAAAGACTTCTCATCACCAAGAACGCACCAATTGACCACCTTCTACCAAATTACATCAACAAAGAGAAGACCACCAGGAATATCCCTGACATAATCAAAGACTGGGTCATCTCATCACCAAGAATGCACCAATTGACCACCTTTTCTCAAATTACATCAACCAAGAGAAGACCTCCAGCAACACCCCTGACATAACCAAAGACTTCTCATCACCAAGAACGCACCAATTGACCACCTTCTCCCAAATTACATCAACTAAGAGAAGACCACCAGCAACACCCCTGACATAACCAAAGACTGAGTCATCTCATCACCAAGAACACACCAAATGGCCACCTTCTCCGCCTTAAAACTGTCCACTCTCTCATGCCCTGTATCTCACATAACCAAGACAACTAGACCACCAGCCTCGTTCTAGTAGAATTGCTACTACCCAAGATGTTATTACCTCTCTATATGTTATAAGAAATATAAACCATTTTGACGCATATATTTCTTTTTAAATAAAACAAAATTCTACTGCTTTTACCACAATAATAAAATAATGGGATCCCATTATTTCATCATTGCAGTAAAAGGTGTAGTAATTTTTTTATTAAAAAGGAAATATATGCGTCAAAAAATAATTTATATTTTCCAGTTGTTAGTGAATATATTTAAGGTCTGTGAAGGACGACTTTCTGAGATGGCTTGGAGTCTATTCTTTTAGAGTGAGTTGAGGTCTCAACTCACCGGAATGAATAGACTCAAAGGAAATATGAATAGCTGGCTTCTGTAAATACCTTCACTGTCCAAAATAAAAAGCTCTCTCACTAGGGTAGTTGCAATTCTACCAGAAACCTAACCACCTATATAAGTGTCTAACTACAACTTTGAGAAGAGAAGGATGCAATGCCCAAGTAAGACTTGTGAAAACCTCCCACTTAATTCTCCAGATTCCATCTCTATCGTCCTGAAATCCTCAGTCATTAAGGACGCAGTCACCAGAGAGGCATGTCAGCAAACCATAAATCCTACCAACTCTAGATTCCGTCTCGAACAGGGTCGGCCTCCCGTTCATCCCTAGAGTCCAACACCAAAGTCCCCCTCACCTACCCGAAGCCAGAAAGCCACCAACAACGACGATGGGGACCAACTTGAATATTCAACATCACTGACAGAGCTACAGCTCCAGGAAGATCCCACTGTTACACCCGGCCCTGGTAGAAACCTGCATTCCCCTATTGAGGTCACCCTGACAGCTAGCCCACTCACAATCCTTACCAATATCGTTATTTTTTCCTTTTGAGATTCCACATTTTGCCTCTCCTCATTCGCATGTAAAAAACAGTATTTTTTCTCAATTATATCTCTGGTATTTTTGCAGTAGTTATGACAATTGAACAAAAATTAATTTAGGAAAGTCCCTTATTTGACTTTGCTTACAGAACAGATGCTGAAAATACCTTTGTTTCAATCGAAAACATTTTAATCAAACGGCTATTTGATATGCATAAAACCGAGTTACAGATTTGAAAAAATATGAAAAAAGATCCATGAAAAGTTGATACAGACAGAAGAAAATAGAGTAGGTGCTTCTCCAATAATATGAAGATAAGTGATAGAATTTACAAGATTTTCCTGTTCAAAGTTATTAAATATCTCTTATAACATAAAATATTAAGAAACCAGATGTAAACATTATTCCCTGTGTTCTCTTCACAATGATAGAGATATTAGGTTCTTTAAAAAATTTAACTTTTAGGATGCATTTCTATAAAATTTATAAACTATTGTAAAAAGATGCACCAAAATATTCTACTACATTGTTTTGTCTACTTCAAACTCTATTCTCTGTAAATTTTATTTTATCTTTTTATGAAGACAAAAAGAAAGTTATTCAACAATTTAAAATATGTCTGCAAAATGAAAAATCTAAAATATGATATTTGATTTTCAACTATCAAAAATTATACAGTATCAAATAAAGATGCATATTCGTAGTTATTTCAATTTTAATTTTATCGAAAAATGTTGCTTTCGTTTCATGAAATGTGATGACATTTTATCGTTAATATCTCAAATTTTGAACCATGAAACGATACTTTTGAGTGACCTTCCATTTAAAAGCTCAATGCTTATATATCAAATACATTTTAGAGAACAAGCTATTTTTTGTGCACTTTCTGAATTTTGAAATTTCTTGTGGGGCTTCTGTGGAATTAAATTCAATTTTTAATGACATATTAATCAAAGGTTTCAAATGCATACTAACAACGCAGTACTCCAGATATTTACTCATACTTTATTCCATTGAGCCTTTTATTGATTGAAATGTTTGCTCGAATTTTGTTTATTTTCTCCAACACATCTCTACTGATGATGCACAGCATTCACATGCAGCTGGTTTGGATCTTCAGGCTATATAGAAACTCTTTAAACTATGTTGGATTTCAGATAAATGTATTATGTCAATTTTCTCTAGTTTTCGAATTTTACTGTCATGATTAATTTTGCTTTGTTAACATTTTTTCGCGTGACTTTTTGAAGATAGTTCTTTCCAAATGACTATAACACCAATACAAATATTTGCCAAAATGCACCTGGACATTATCTGAATGAAGCCGAGTTCACTTGGCTGATAAACTACATCTTAGAAGATTGCTCTAGCCAAGGTAACTTTGTCACCAACGTTGTCCAACCCAATTCCCACCAGCGAGATACCCTAGGATTTACAATACTCACACAGCACACGTGACTTCCTGGACTTGCTGAGTCCTGATATTTGGTATCGTATCTTTGGTCTTGATGTATCTTGTTGGAATTTCACCGCATTGTCCTTGGTCTCGGAGTTCCAGTCACATGTAGACAATGGTCCAACATCTCGTCATTTGGTTTCATTCCAATTCCATAGGATTAGGGACTTGTGGTATCCAATCTTCAGATTTCTACAACACATACATAAACTATGTTAATCTTATGCTGAAGCAAACAGTAGTGCTACTTGAAGTTTTGCCTAATTATGTACCTAGTTTTACTTTATTATTTACCTTAGACAACTGTATCATATGTCAATATACAAGATGGTAGCTCGATTTTTTAGGCTCTGTTACTTCTTTAGGCACTTTAACAAGTGTCTGTATGTCTGTTGGGGATGCTGATTCTAGTCTTGGTTTCTGACAACTGCACCATTTATCTGCCTATATGGAGAGATTTTCTCGAGAGTTTTGGTAATTTTTTACTGTCATAGAAAACTGAGCCATGTATTTGTTTCTATGGATAGGTGGATCAGCAGTTGTTGGTACTTTTTTAATTCTTTAGACACTTTACCAAACATCTGTATCTATAGGGTGGTGGTTCCAATGTCTTGGTATTTTATGAGCCCTTTAGAGACTTTATCAAACGTCTATATTTATGGGGCGATAGTTTGTGGTGTGTCGATTTATTAAGTCCAGCGATGGCCTAGAAAGTATTTCAAAGTTAATGTTTATTAGTATTACATATTAGCTACATTTTTATGGAAGTCGATAAAGGAAGACAAAAGGACAACATCCTGGAATGTCTATTGGGTTATCATTGACTTCCGCCATTCTGCCGCGCCACACAGCGGTGGTCATCTCTTATTTCCAGGTCCCGCTTGTATGTTTGCCATGGTCTGTCATCCCAGCAGGCTGTCTCTCGGCTCCCACAAGTTCAAATCCATTGGAACTTTGTTACTTCTTTAGGCATTTTACCAAACATTTGTATCTATAGCGCTAAAGTTCGAATATCTTGGTACTTTGTTGAGGTTGTGACTCCGAAATCTTGTTACAAAAATAGAGAACTGTACCATATATACGGCTGTCTGTATGGAATGGTGTCTTGGTACTATGGAACTTGGTATTCAGACTTTCCTCAACTCTAGGTGGATTTTTATGGAATAAGAAACAAGATTGGAGGAAGTATAGGCTCAATTTTGTCCTTTTAATATTAGAAGGGGGAACTATGATAGGAACAAATATTTATTCAAAATGTTGCATTTTAACATACAGTTAAACCTGTCTATAGCGCCACCTCTTGAGACTCACCAAAATAGGGTGCTATAGAGAGGGGTGCTATACACAGGTCACTTTTAATGTAAATTGCATCGTACTACGTATTTAAAATCGAGCGCTAAAGAGAGGGAGGCCCTATAGGCAGGTCAATTTTAATGTAAATCGCATCGTACTACGTATTTAAAATCGAGCGCTATAGAGAGGGAGGCGCTATAGACAGGTTTAACTGTATATCTAAATATTATATTTTTATTACAACCTTATATAATATCTCTCTAGACAAAATTCTAAAAATATATTTATGATATAATCTTGTGCCTTCTTTTTCCATGGTGTAAAATTTTGAGTTTTCGAAGCAAAATTTATTTTTGGCTTGAAATCCTTCCAAACAAACTCATTATTGTAAAAGAGCAGGAAAAATGCATTGCACTAATCATTGCTATGTCCATTTCTCATACGATACAAATGAATTTTAATAAATTCCAATTTGTCTCTTTCTTGAAGACACACATGAAAAATTATAAAACAATAAAGTGGCAAAAAGTAGAAACCTACAATATGAGATTTGTGGTTTTCCTTTTGAAATCACATTTAGAACGTTTAAGAGGGTAAAGTTGGCTAACACTTTTAATGGGGATAATTTAAAGAATTCCATGTTGAGTATCGTACTTTATAGAAAGGGATGGAATATTCTTCTGATTCTTCTTCATGATATAATACTGTGGTAATACAGAAGTCACTTAATCTTGTTCATAAATTTCTTTTGAAGATGTTCAACTGTTTAGAAAAATGAGCTAAGAAATGTTTTAATTGTGTATTTCCATTTAATAAACCTGAAAAAATTTACTAAAATGTACCTAAGCATTATCTGATTACAGCCAGATCTATTTACATAGTCTTTTTCTTCTTTCTTATCTCCACTCAATCATATTAGGGTATCAAGCTTGTAAAGCTTGTTGATGGTGTCTGTCGGGGATGAGTAGAGCACATCAATGGATGAGTCAATACAGTCAATAATGTGTTTTGGGGTTGCAGGTTGAGAATTGCACTTAGTTCATAGTGAGAAAACCTTGCAAGCATTCTGGAAAGTCATTGTCCGTAGATGACCAGACTTAAAATCTGAAAATCAAAGACTGTTGTTCTCTTGGGAGGACAGAACCGGTGCTTATTCCTCCTGCTCTGTACCAGTCATGTGCAGCATTAGTATTTGCATAGTTAAATGATTTCTTAGTTGATTTCTCTATTCAAGATAGGAATTACATTGTCACCCACATTATCCAATCAATTGTTCCAGTTTGATATCCTATAGATGAACAATACTCACACAGCACATGTGGCAAATGCTGATTCGTGATCTTTGCCACCATATCTTGTGTCCATTGGTCTTGTAGCAATTCCACCCCACGTCTCCTTGGTCTCGGAGGAACATGTTGACTACACCAGGAGCTCGTTCTTGGAACTCCTAGGAATTCCACTGTAGTAGGATATGGGGATGACATCACTGCAACATACAACAACTTGATGACACTTATGTAAAGACCAATTACTTAGTTCAAAGGTAAAGATGAGAAACTAGTCGAATGGTAAACACAAAGTAATAAGACCAAATCCTAATAAATTAATAGTGTGTGACGTTTTGATAACAGCGTTGTTACCATCTACAGAATAAAGCACTGAATGTTTACATATATATTCAATATACATTCAGTACTTTTGTCTGAAGATGGTAACAACGCTGTTACTGAAACGTCACACACTATTTATTTATTCGGTCTTATTACCTTGTGTTTATAATCCAAATTGTACCTTATCATAGTCTTAGTAGTAGTGTTGTTAACCATGGTCAATTCACATCTTTGATATCTTGGTGATTTGTTGCTGCCATTGTCAAATACACCATACATCAGTATGCCTATGATAAGACACCATTTTGTGCTACAATTAACAAAATGGAAGAAAGAGGAATATAAATGATATTTATATATATGCTTTTAAATATATCTTTAAAAAAAAGTTAGGTTTTTCCAAATTTTAATTTGAAGAATAATATTCTGTGTTTCTCAGAAAAAAATCTTGTTTACACACTTGATAACAGTAACTATCTAAAACATGCTATGGTAAAATTTCTCATTCAGTACTTTTTTCTGAAGATGGTAACAACGCTGTTACCGAAACATCACACACTATTCATTGATTTATATTTGGGTATATTGCCTTGTGTTTAGAATCTATAATCCAAATTGTGCCTATCAGGAATGACAGTAGTCAACTTAAAATCTCAGACACAGAAATATTTGTCTACTTCTCGTCAAAAGAAACTTAGAATTTTGTCTAAATCATAATTATATTCAGCAAGAAGTCTGAATAGTTTATTCTAGAAAATTCAAAAAATAATCCAGATACATTTTTGTAGAATGGTAATTTATCTATCTCAACTCTCAGAAGGAATCTGAAAAATAAGAAATATTGGGGCGGTGCAGATATAATTGACCATTTTTTGGCAGTAAATTTAAAATGCAATAACTCACTTCAAACAAGACTTTATTAATTAAAATAAAACCATTGGGATCTATATATCCTTGCCAACAGGAAACTATCTGTTTTATTCCATTTTGATAAAATTCTGGAGTTATAAAGGCAATGAAATCATTAAATGCAGTTTCGGCATCGCCTTGATTTAGAAAACATATCTCTTCTATGAAGTAGGTAAAATGCCTGAAAAAGTGGTGGTCGGTAGGTGAGAGGTCTGGTGAGTATAATGTGTGATCTCCCCGCATTGTCAATTAGCTCTTTTCACCGATGATACTACTATAATAGAGCTCGTTCTACAGATCATTCCTGCATTCATAATTATATTGAACTCGTCTGCAATTGGTGTGAGAAATCAATTTCTATTCACAGAAGTCCTGGAAATTTATCTTTTCTCCACAAATATATTTATAATTTCACACCCAGGAGAAATCTTTAAAACGACACCAAAATATCGTTTATTTAAGTTCGCTAATATACCAACATTAGCTTAAAAACAAGTCATTCATTCCTCTCATATTTATTTTAAAAACTTGACTTTGTTTGGAATTTTTAATAAAACTGATTCCAGAATAATATTATTTAAACATTATATTTATTGATTTACAAGAGAGAAAACAAAATATAAAAGGGAAACTAATATTAAAACAAAAGAATTATTTCTTTTTTTCGGTTAGCGCCTATTTACCTGTGAGCTTACACATACTCTGTGGTAACAATTAATTAATATATATACAACAAAAACTTATATTTTAAATTCTGGAATCCCAAATAAATACAAATCTTCAACACTATAATCTCTATTGAATAAATTTCCAACACTATAATCAATATTCGAAACTATTATAGACGCGTATGATTTTTTTTAAAAATAAACAATTTCTACTGTCCTTACTGCAATGTAAAATAATGGGAGGGCCTGGCACGTCTATAATAGTTTCGAATTTTGATAACAGATGGCGCGCTAATGCATCATAATATAACTATAATCAATACACAAGAACATTCAGGTCTCCAATCTCTACAATATACCATTAACCTTGCAGTAAACCAATATATTCAATACGCTAAATAAATAGATAAAATTTATAATTTTAACAATTATATAAAAGAATAATCTCTTTTTTTTTTTTTAGTTAATTGACATACAAAGTATGATCAAGAAGTTCCCATACTGCCCTAATTGAAAAAAAAAAAAAAAAAAACGTAGAATGAAATAAAAAGATGACTTTCAAAAATAGGAGTTTTAACACCAGATGCACTTAAATGTTTACTTCGCATATATCTATATATATATACAAATGAATGTTTGTATGTTTGTTTGTATGTCCGGAATAAAAATTCGCAGTAGTTCACTAATTCAAACCAAAATTTCCATACATAGGTAAAAAAATACGGGGAAGACGATAGGCTATTTTTAAAAAATATATGAATCAATTATTAAAACTATATATTTTTAGTCAGAAAATGATGATGACGATATTGCTGTATCACGTTTGATTATCAGATACAAAATTATATCGGGAAAAATTCCAAAAAGCAGAGACCACGGGTGAAACCAGTTCATTATATTGTACGCAGGAACAAAATTCCAACAGAAAAACATTCATTCGAGCAGAAAACAAAAGCCAGATCATCTTTCTATAAAAATATCGCTTCTCAGACACAAAGTTTGGAGCGGGACGTTTCACAAGAGTGACATCCACGGCGCCAATTTATAATTGTAACGAATAGTATTTGAAAATCAAAATAATATAATTTTCAAATATCGTTTTGAAAATTTACATATTTATTTTTATATTTTAAAAACACACAAAGTTTGGAGCGGGACGTTTCACAAAAGTGACATCCACGGTGCCAATTTATAATTGTAACGAATAGTATTTGAATAAAAACATTTAACCGGGTAAAACCCGGGCATTGCCCGGGTCATTCAGCTAGTAGTATATATATTTGTAACAACGTGGTCAAATTATAATTAAGACGTTAAAATAGAATAATGTGCTTGATTGAAATTATTTTTCTATGATTTATTGAATCAGCCAGTAAAAGCTTTGAATTGTTAAAAAAAAAAAATAATACATTCGCATCATCAGAGCTATCTATTTAGAATGATAATGATACAATTTTAATGGATAACATTTGTTAAAGCGATATTTATTGGCGATCTTTCACTCAGGGAGAAGCAGGGCAAAGACATCATATGTTTAGTGCTTGGAATGATGGTTAGTGCTCTGAATGATGGTTAGTGGTCTGAATGATGGTTAATACTCTGAAAGGTTCTAGAAGAGCGACTATTACCTCGACTATAACCTCGAGTTAAGTAATAAAGTATAGAGTAATATAAATCAATAATGCTCCATCTATATATACACGATATGAAAGTATTCAAACACTAATGTTTCTTTTTCACACATAAAATATCGATGAATAACTTTTGTTAAAGCGATATTTATTGACGATCTTTCACTCAGGGAGTGTAACAGCAGATGATATGCCTACAGGATATTCTTGTATAGTAAATTATCAGTGAGTACATCACTGATGGTACTCTGTGGAGTTGACTTTTTGACTTATTGTAATATATATCCACATGTAAACTTATGGATGATGTTAGACAAAAAGAAATAAAGACTTTTCTTTTGAACGTCCAAATACTACTTGCTGATTAACGTCAACAAACACGAGGACGTTACAGGGAGAAGCAGGGCAAAGATAGACAGATCATTTAGTTAGTGATCTGAATGATGGTTAGTCCTCTGAATGATGTATAGTGCTCTGAATGATGTATAGTGCTCTGAATGATGGTTAGTGCTCTTAAAGGTTCCAGAAGACAGACTATTACCTCGACTATTACCTCGAGTTAAGTAAAAAAGTACAGAGTAATATAAAGCAATAATGCTCCATCTATATATAAGAAATGAAAGTATTCAAACACTAATGTTTCTTTTTCACACAAATCAAACTTCTACTGTTCTTACTGCGATGAAAAAATATATTGTGAAATTTGGCTCATCAGTGGTGAACCCTCCCAGCGCCAATTTAATCTATCAGTCCGCTGAGCTCAAATACTGTAGTGGATGATTCAGCTTATATACACTGCGTTGAAGGGTTGAATCTCAGAAATATAATGAGTGCCTACCCGCTTTTATTTCAGCCATATATATATAATTGGTTATTTAATATTGGTAGGTTAGAATATTTTTTTCTCTATAGGGTGCTTAATGTAAACCTTTCCCTATTTTAAATTAATTTATAAAATACTCAGTCCTTATGTTTCCTATAATCAACTGCTTTAACCATTGTAACAGTAAATTTTCTACTTACTCCCTCACTATTACGACGCTATTATGTTCAGTTTCATTTTTATTATGTCTATATATAAATATTTATGCAAAGTCGCAATGCCAATGCAATATTTTAACCTCTTTATATATTGAACTCCTCTCTATATTTTTATTACCTTTGTAAAATATGATTAAAATAATCAATAAAATTGTTTAAATAGTTTTTTTTTAAATCTTAGTCTATATATTTATTTCTACTTTTCTCATTACGTTTTTTTTTTATGAACTTTGATTACAATTCTACTTGTTCATTTACTCAGACTTCTTTCTTTCGTTAAAATCTAAATATAAATTGAACATAAGAGAAATTTATAAAATAATATGTAATCTTTGTGATTATTATCATTATATTACTTTATTTATTTATTTTGATTATAATTTTATTATTATATATTTTTTGACTTGTTTTTGACTCGCGCTTTACACGTTGTAATGATTTCAAAAAATCACATGAGAGCGCCCTTGCAACCTCTGAACAATTTTTAACGCCTTGACAAATGCTTTATTATTTTTGTTTTTACGTCTCCTGACGGAGACAAAATATTTTTGTTGAAATGTTGAGAAAATAAAAAAATCTACCTGCCCGAAGTATCTATTTTTCATAGAAATTCTTCCCCCCCTTCACATTATTTATCTTATCAATTTTTTGTATTACCTTCGATTTGTTTGCATTTTTTAAAAACCTTTCTTTGGCAAGTTTTCTTAATTATTTTCCTTCTTTTGTTTATTAGACACTCTACTGCTATTTTCACTACATACTCCCTGTCTGCCTAGAAGTTTTATATTCTATAAACCATTATTGTCATTGGGTTAAGTGAGTGTATACATTTTTAGGCCTCTAGGTGGTATGATTGTATATTAAAATTAGATTGCAAAACTTGTATTCAAACACTAAAAGTCTTTATTTAAGATATTTTAGTCTAACATAAGGTTATCTCGGGAGATTTTTAGAAAAAAAATATTTAAATAAAATTAGAGAAATAAAATTTTATTGACTTATTAATAAATAATAATACTAAATTTGATATATAAAATTCGTATTTATTTACATATTTGAAAAATGGAACGAAGTGAAATATACAACTCATATATATACAAATAATAATTTACATCTTAAAAATATAACTATATAAATCCAATAATTTCAAAAGTAGATTAATACAATATTTTCACATAAATAAACAAATACTTTCAAAAATAAACAAATTACTTTCACACACAGAAGTAGATACATACAGTACTTTGAGAAATATATAAATACAATTGTTTTAGAAATATAAAATACAATACTTTTTTTCAGAAAAGACGAATATAATACTTTCAGAAATGTGTGTATATATATATATATATACAAGTGTATTACAGAGAGAGAAATATATATACAATACTCTTAGAAATAGACGAATATTTATTCAAAAATAGATATTTATAACTATTTCGGAAATATATATAAACAACATTTTCAGAAAGAGATATATACAATAATTTAACACATATACAAATTGATTTTGTAAATATTGCATAAATAAATATATATACAATATTTTTAGATATATACTAATACAATGCTTCAAAAAATGCTTATTTATAATACTTTCAAAAGTAGATAAATACAATATTTTCACATTAATAAATACAATCAGAAATAAACAAATTATTTCACTTTTAAATACTTTCACACACAGAAGTAAATACATATAATACTTTCAGAAATATATAAATAAAATTGTTACAGAAATATAAATACTTTTTTTGTAAATATAGACAAATACTTTCAGAAATGCATATATACAAGTATTTCATAAGTAATATACAATGCACTCAAAAATGTATATATACAAATATTTCTCAGAGAAATAGATATATATAAGTATTTCAGAAAATATATAGAAATACTTTCAGAAATAAGTTCAATACTTACAAAAAAATAGACAAATTTCAATATACTCTTTCATAAAGAGATAATAACAATAATTTCACCCATACAAATTGATTTTGCAAATACACTTCGTTCTCTTTTTATGCGGTTTTGGAGTTATGCGGTGCAAGAAAAAAAAAATGTATTCGAATTTCGAAAAATTTTTTTTTGGTGATTCACTTTTTCTGAAAACGAATAAGAATATCAACTACAACTCTACTATTACGCAATCAATACAAAGAAAGAATTTTGTAACGTCCTGGTTGTATGTTAAGTTATCCAACAAACAGTAGAGGGGAAGTTCCAATGTCTTTTATTCCGCGCCTGCCGGTGTCTTACACAACTCGTGCAAAACCGAAATCAAAACTGAAAACCCGCCGGCGTGCCAGCTGCCGTTACAAATTTCTTTTTTCTTTTATTGACATGTTTTCTCTTGATTTGTTCTTAAAAACAAAAGAGACAAAAACAAAAATACCTCGTTAAAATTGCGTGTTTTTATGCTGCATTTTGTTTTTGTATGAAACTAATTGAAAAAGCCTGCATATTGGAAAGCATTAGAAAATAAAACTTGTGAAAGAAGGTTACTACCGAAAACCGGAAGATAAATTTACTCAAGTGAATAGTAAGTTTTTTTTTAATAATTTTAGTGCGTAATTGTACATTAAATTTTTTCTATAATTTTTAGTCCTCTTAAAGAAAATGTGTGACAATAATAAAAAACAAAAAAGAAGTGCAATTTCGCTAGAAACCAAAATTATAATTCTCGATTGCTTGGCGAAAGGAGAAAGATCAACAGCAATAGGTAAACGTTATAATTTAGGCGAATCTACTATAAGAGCAATAAAAAAAATGATGCGGCAATAAGAAGATCAGTCAGATCTGGTACAAATTTGAGTTCTAAAATTTCATCATATTCAAGAGGCACTTTAATAGAAAAAACAGAAAAGGCTCTCGTAATTTGGATTGAAGATTTAACTCAAAAAAGAATTCCGTTAGATGGACATTTAATCAAGATGAAAGCCCTTAAATTTTACAAGGAGTTAAAAGAATCAGAGCCATCTACATCTTCACGTGAAAGTAATCCACAATTCTCTGCCAGCACAGGGTGGTTAACTGGTTTTATAAAAAGACATTCTTTTCATAATCTAAAAATAAAAGGTGAGGTGGCTTCTGCAGATGAAGAAGCTGCTAGAAAATATCCTGAAAAGTTGGCTAAAATTATTAAAGATGGAGGATATTGTGCCCATCAAATCTTCAATGCTGAAGAACCAGGATTGTTTTGGAAAAAAATGCCAACCCGTACTTACATTGCAAAGTCCGAAAAAAATGCCAGTGGTTTTAAAGCTGCTAAAGATCGAGTTACTTTATTGCTGTGCAGCAATGCATCTGGCGATCGAATGTTAAAACCGCTGCTTGTAAATCGATCTTTAAAACCACGTGCATTAAAAGGAAAAGACTTAAATACACTGCCCGTACATTGGATGGCAAACAAGAAGGCCTGGGTAACAACGGCTATTTTCACTGAATGGTTCAATAAATGCTTCGTACCCGAAGTAGAAAATTATATGAAAGAGATGGGTCTCGAATTTAAGATCTTATTAATTCTTGACAATGCACCAGGTCATCCAAACTTAGAACATCCAAATATAAAGGTAGTTTTTTCCCTCCAAACACAACGAGCCTAATTCAACCATTAGATCAGGGAATTATTTCAACATTTAAAAAATAATATGTAAAATTCACTTTCCAATTCATTTTCGATAAACTGGAATCCGATACAATAACAGTTACTGAAGTTTGGAAACAATTTAATATCTTGAACTGTGTAGATCATGTTGCGTTAGCAATTGCCGAGATAAAATCACAAATTTTAAATGCATGTTGGAAAGCTGCTTGGCCTGAATGCGTATCAAAGAGAAATGAATCAAATTGAACAACAATAGTAACATCAGATATTATTTCAATTGCTAAGGAAATAGGTGGGGAAGGTTTTGATGATTTTGGCGAGCATGATATAGAAGAATTGCTTGTGGACGAAGCCCTAAATGATGATGATATTTTGGAAAGTATGGTAGATACTACTAAAGATTTCGAAACAGTGTAGATAGCGAACTGGAAGATGTTACTCCACTGGACGAAAAATTACTTCGGGAAGGCCTTCAACTTTCCGATAAATTGGAATTTTTTTTATTCAAAATGATAATGATGTAGAACGCGCCTTAAAATTCCAACGTGATCTGAAATTTTGTATGTCTGGCTACAGAGAACTCTACAAAGAACTAGTCAAGCCATCACAGCGTTTGATTACTGACTACCTTGTCAAAGAAAAAAAATCACTGAAGTTCCTAAAGAAGCATTACCATGTAGATCTGATGACGTAATTTTATCTTCAAGTGATGAAAGTGATCTTGCACCAATCCACAAACGGGTTCGCACATTATCAGACAGCGAATAATGATGAAAACATTCTTAATATGATTTTAAATAAAAGTTTTGTTTATGTTTTTTTTTACATATTAAGTTTTGTTTTTGTTATTAACACACATATGTGCCATTTATTAAAATATGATGAGAAAAAAATTAAATCTTATTATTTATAAATCTTTTTTTATGCGATTTCTGGTGCATTTTAAAACATTATTTAGGTTTTATGCGATTTTTTTAATAAATGGAACGTATCCATCATTTTACATATAAATGTATGTCTTTTTTTGTGCGATTTTTTTTTATGCGGATTCCCCTGGAACGCATCTACCGCATAAAAAAAGAACCAAGTGTATATCCTGTAAATATATACATTATTTTTAGAAATATAAAAATACAATGCTTTAAAAAAAGACATGTATATTAATATAATACATTCATAAATATACACACAAATAAAATGTTTTTAAAAAAGTAATATATACAATACTTTTAGAAAGAAATAAATGCATTATACTTTCACACACACAAAAAATGTATATAAGCAAATTTTCAAAGATATATATATATCCAATGCTTTCAGATATCGGCATATACACTCTTAGAAATTGACCAGTATACTTTAGAAGTAGCTTTTAATAAAAATAATTTTAGAAATATGTTCATAAACAAGAAAGAACAAAACTTCTTAAAATATAAATTTAGAAAAATCCTGGGAGAATTTTACAGGGTTTATATTTAGAAAGTATGTTGATGTACAGGCTATATAAATATTTAATTGTATATATTGTTTGTGTTGTTTACTTTTATATATTTGACTATTTATATTTATAGTTTCTTGCTGGACAACCTCGTGTGTATTGTATTATTATTTTGATTTCTTCATTAAAGTTTTATATATTGTTTGTAATAGCTCTTACAATTGTTTCTAGAAAGTTATTTTTTTATAACCGAGTATAAAATTACCTTTTTATGAATTTGAGACATTTCCAGAACAAAGGTCTTATATAAATTTGACATCTCTTAGCTGATGTCAGATGTACTAGAATATCGCTCAGTTGACGTATATGTTAAGTCATACTGTCAATTTCACATATTGGGTTCTTCCGAAAATATCTTCTGCTTTCAAATGATCTTGTCTTTTTAAGATATTTTAAAATTGTTCAAAAATCTTTGAAGAACTTTCGAAAAGTTTTTTTTCTTTATTTGTATTTATTAGTCTTCATTTATGTCAATTATTCATAGTTTATATTTCACAAATAAATATTCAAATCATATTTTTCTATAATATTTGCACAATTTCAGCGCTGATTCCTGATAGGCAAATATATTTGATTTGCTCCATAATGGCGATCAACTAACCTGGCTTCTCAATGTTGGCATTCGAGAAATTGGCGGCTGATTTGGTCAATAAGCCTTCTGCGATTGTTTGAAACAAATGATAAATATATAGGAGCTCTAATTGTTTACCCTATGACACATCACTCCTCAATTCTATGTTCAGCTGACGTCTTTGGTTGAAATAAGGTGTAGGAACGTTAAATAAATTATCTGCTCTATAAAACATTTGTAAAAATAATACAAAAATAATTTCTTAAAAATAGTTCTAATTAAATTTTTTTTAAAATGTATGAAACCATGTCCCATCGTATTTTTATCTTTTTTTACTTTCTTTCTTTTAACATATACATTTTCTCCCAGCAATGTGTCCATTAACAATTTGCGCCTTAGGATTGATGTAGTGCTAGCTTTTTTTTAGTTAATTTGTATGTTTATACTCCGAGTGGTGTAATACAAAATTAAAAATTGACATTATTTTAGGTTAAATGATATTACTGATTTTTGTTGCTCCATGGAAATAGGGGGTGCCATTGCGCCGTTAGTCAGCCGCATTTCAGAGTTCCCTGTTCACGATTACCGTAGCCGCTCAGGGCTCACGAAACCGTACTACAGGACAGTCCTTTACTTGTGCTGCTTCTCCCGCCCACCACGTAGAGGAGGACTTCTGGGCAGGAAAGGATATTGCTAATGTATATATGGAATTCCAGGTGTAGAGAATATGTTGTGTGGAGTTGCCGAGATTTATCTCCCCCTTTGGAAGAATTTTTTCATCAATTTTTTTTTAAATAGAGAATGTAAAATTGCTCATATATTTATCATTTTATAATTTTAT
Organism: Cordylochernes scorpioides; assembly: GCA_030710605.1. Classification (NCBI taxonomy): domain Eukaryota; kingdom Metazoa; phylum Arthropoda; class Arachnida; order Pseudoscorpiones; family Chernetidae; genus Cordylochernes; species Cordylochernes scorpioides. Next base: position 46,464,003 of record CP092873.1, on the reverse strand, counting down.
TTATTCATATAACTATTCATTTTGTATTTATGCATATATAATCTTATATGGACATTGTAATAAAGTAGTTTTGTGGTGTGTCGATTTATTAAGTCCCGGCGATGGCCCAGAAAAGTATTTAAAAGTTGGTATTTATTAGTGTTACATATTAGTTATATTTTTATAGGAATTTGATAAAGGAAGACTAAAGGACAACACCCTAAAATGTCCATTGGGTTCTGTTTTAATTCCGCCGATCTGCCGCGCCTCACAGCGGTGGCCATCTGTACTATTCCTAGGCCCCGCTTGTATGTTTGCCATGGTTTGTTATCCTAGCAGGCTGGAAGGATGTCTCTCGGCTCCCACAGTTTCAATCTAAATTCATATCTCTATCACGCGCATACAATCTATACATAAATTGGTAGGCGTTCAAATGGCCAATT